>CM048745.1:115437398-116124898 GCA_026315105.1 Locusta migratoria
GACAATAAAAGTGGCCGCGCTGATTCGCTCTAAGTCCACCTATCTGCACAATCTGGCAACACTGTAGACTGCAGGAGTTCATACAGTACTTCTTGTGTGCAGTTAGAAGATAAATGGGTCAGTTCCCTGCTTGGTCTTGCGGTAAAGTGCGCGACTTGCATGTTTAGTATTAGCGATCGAAACCGACTGTTGACAAAAATTTTAAATTTACGTCACTCGTTCATGCTCATGCCCCATGTGTAAGGGGAGCATATGTGTAACGTATTTCATTTTTTGGTACTCTGGTAATAACATTTCGACCCAATAACATTGCCACCTCTGGCAGCAGCACTCGGCACAGCTCTCCGCGGCCCATATACCTCGCCGGCAGCAATGGTGGCGGCGCTACACAGCGCTGCCTCGCCCTCTGCCCACAGCGCCTGCCGCCGCTCATCGCCCTGGATACGTAAAATGCTGTAGTGTTGCTGAGTGGTGATCCACAAAAAAGGTTGCGATTCGTATTTCACACAGGATATAACGAAGCAGACCACCTATTCTGAATGATGAGCATATAATACATTAGAGAGGCAAAAAATTGTCATTGTCCAATCCAATGGCACTCTACGATGATTAACACTTATTTCTGGTTTAAATTTAGATCCTTTTCCTTTCAGAAAAGCCTTTCAAGTAATTTGTTATTGTCATCAGTTCATATGTTTTCATCAAGACACAATATGTAACTCACTAAAATGATTTAGTGTCATTGTTTCATTCCTTAGGGTAAATGTATGAGCTAAATTATGTGAATACGTTTCAGTGCACGTTCTAAAGCAACACAGGCACACTGCAAGGTTCGTGTCTTCATGTCTCATTTCTAAAGGAGATATATCGCATCAATGGAGGTGAATTCGAATTTCTTCGAAGGCGTTTGTATGGTGAAGCAAAGAAGACATCTAATACCATTTCCATAATTTGAAGTCGACCTTTCTGAAAGACTTATTGTATAAAGTTTTTCTTATGATTCCGTTAAAGAGTTTCTTCTTGCAATCTGGAGCGTATAAAGTAAAATAAAACAAAATAAAATTCCATCCCAAAACGCAATTTCTCCAACCAGGATTAGAACTGCCACCTCACACTAGGCTTGCATCACAAGACACAAGCAGAACCACACGGCCAACCACACACTGCCGCATATTGCCCTCAGTGTCTCACATATTCAATGCTGAGCCTCTAACGCATCGCGAAAGAACCTGAAAGTCACCTACACAAATAACTACATTCCTTGAGTGCAAAAGTTAAATTTCTGTCTCTCATTTCACATGTGCATTACACATCATGAGTCACGAAAGTAGAAGAGGAATGTCAAGTGAACTTAGCGAGACAATTCAGTACCACTTGAGGAAGTAACTTCACTGTCACAGCGTTGCCAAATATCAGCAACGATGTTGCCAGTTCTTAGCTGTACTAGGAAGACCTGTGTAGCGATAAGCGACGCGAAATCGCGCTAGTCTCATGCTCATGCGGGCTTCTAGAGGGGAGTCGCGCATTTCGGTTAATATGCGGCGCTATCTCCTGATAGATTTCGTAGTCACATTTACGATGCAGATATTAAATTCGTCCAATGAGGTCGAAACTGGCGTTTAAATTTTTTGAAGCTTTACTGCATTATGATATATTTTCAGCAAATGACTAGAGAAAAAATACTGATATTGTGATTGCAACATACGGCAGATCAAAGACTGAGATACGTAAACTTGCATCACGATTGCAATTTCACCCCCCTCCTCCCCAAAAAAAGACAAAAACAATTACTATGTTAGATATTGCTACAAAAGCAATTCTTTATGAGTTACTGGAAATGAACGTTGTATCATCCGTCACTAAACAGTAAGGTATCAAACACTTCACATCTTGAAAGCGACAGCCCACAATATCCTGAATCCTAGCATCTGGCCTCAACTGGCTTTTAGCCATGCATTGGGAAGAAATGATGATGAATTGATAACTTACCTTCATCAACTTTCAGTGAGAGCTTTTTGTAACAAAACGAAAAAGTAATGCGAACCATCCTTTTCTCCAATGATACTAGGCACTGTTATGCGAAGATGAACTGTATCTACGTTGAGTCTTGTCAAACGCGTCTCACATTCAAGGAATATTACCTAATTAAATTTAGTCCTCATGAAGCTGTGACAAAACAGAGAATCTGCGTGGTTGCGCATATTCGTAAGTTTTTTTGCCTTGCCGCAATACTTGATGGAAAGATGAGCAAAATACAAATCCATCATCTATCGGTTTCTTCGATTCTTTGGACAGTTTTCTTTGGTTTGTACTCCTTCACTTCGTCGGCGATCTACTGGTTTCATTGAAAATACAGTAATCAAAATTACGCGACTATTTGTCCCACATTTTAATGTCCTCGGTTTTCATTCTGAATGACAGTGATGATTTATGTTGGACTGGTTCCATATATCTGAGCCTAATTAATGAAATTTTATTCCCATGACAGATGAAAGCAATTAGAACCTTCTGTCTCTATAATGAATTTTCATATGAAAAACTTAACACCTGAAGATGGGTCTTTAAAAACGTGAAAACGGTCTTGGACCTGTAAAGCAACGTTCTTAATAATAATAATAATAAAACAGCTGACACGGCTTCAGATTTTATTATTTACTTTATGGGATGACTACATTTTAAGTGATTTCCAAATAAGTTTTCTATCTATATTTAAAATTTTACCATCATTTTAGAGCAATTGATAAATTCATTTAAGAAAATGTTCTTTCGTTTTGTTTCTGATGTCACTTGATATTCTTGAACTAGGTGGTTACAGCATCTGCTATGAGGTTTCCAGGAGACAGTTGGCACGGATGATTTTGTTTGACAGTAAGCGGATAAATTAAAGGCATAACGAGACGAAATGATGAGATCCAGCTTTTGCAACAAAACGGACCCGATTTCTAAATTGGCTAGGTTTTCAGAAAGTGACTATTATACAGCTAGACATTACTGCTATAAACCCTACCTCATTTATTTACTCACAGCTGAAGCAGATTGCTCGCAACGTGAAAGAGAGTAGGAGTAGTTAATGTTTGAAACGACCTTCTTGAACACAAATTCAGTTAACTACTACAACGAGCATATTATGATGATAATTTTTCAAAATATTTAATGTAGGTGACAAGAAAAAGTCAACTGACTGCAGAATTACATATCAGACTCACATCTACATGATGCCAAAGTTGCAAAACAATAGGCCCTACTACGACGTTGGAAAATCTTGATTACATTGGTGGCCTGATGAACAAGTTTTTGTAGCTGGCGTCCTGCATGTTAGGATCCGGATCCGTAATTCCACTCAGGCACGAGATACTGTGCTCTCCAAATTGCACATATGTCACGTGGCCAGCTATTAAAAAGAAATCAATGAATACCTCATGGAGCGTATTACCCGTTTTGTTTCTCGGTTTATGGTTGATTCATATGCAGGACTTATCGTTATGTTTACTGTACTCCATTAACTAACAATAAGACTCACAATTTGTCGCAGAAAAGTCTTCCTAAATACTCAAATTTTGTTCAGTTTCCTTCGAATTTGCTTCCTGATAAAATAAAATGTCCACAGGTCAATATGGATATTACAAGCGACCTGTTATTGACAGAACATCTTGCTACGTTAAACAGCGTTCCATTTGAATTTTTTGAGCACGTTCCTTGATGAGGTGCTCAAAGGATTCCGGACCTGTCTTTGTTGACTGCCTCGTTGATTTTATAAAATGTTACGTAGTCTCATGGCCGGATGCGATGCAGACATAGTTTTAATTGCAATGTGTTCATTACAGCGTGGTGATAGGTTTCAAAGTACAAACTTAATGGCGACTTTTAGGTGCCAGGTATCTCACGTCGATAGATTATCATTCGATCGGTGTCGTCGCAGATAGCGGACGACATTAATTTACTAACCATTGCAATGTTCAATGCAATTCGTGAATTCATTTACTTCTTATGTTAAAGTCAAAACGCGTAAGTTCCAAGAGGTCTACCGAACATCTGTTAGGCTCCTTTTGATGGCTTCCTCTGTTCAGAACGAAAACTATCCCTCCAGTAGGCGCGCTCCGCCTTCTCCGTTTCCAGACGGAAACTTCGCTCGCTCGTTGTGCCGCATTTACCAAAACGACCGTGGCTGCTCCCACCGCGTCATACCTCTCATCGACTTCATAACGTTAATGAAATAAATTACCCTTCAAGTTGGTGGCCACTAAACGCTACTGTTAGCATTACTTATGATGCAAGAACACTTTATGTTCCAGTGTTACTATGATGTCTGACATAGCTATTAAAAATTCGAAAATTTATTGGAACTATCGTTAACGCAGTAACAATTATCGAGTGGACAAAAGTTACTTTATACGTCTTAGTCTATTTTAAAACGAACTTTAAATGCATTTTCCATCTGAATGACTATTTTACATTTTTCAAATTTTGTATGTGTGAAATTTTTCATTCAATTTCAAACGTTTTTATGAGAATACAACAGAGACATGAGATACATTTGTTTTATTTCTATTTCACCTGACCCCTCTTATGTATTAGTCACGAAAAGATCGCGAAGGTAAAAGACAGGGCGATATGAACGCACACTAAGTCTTACCAGAAATAGTTTTAACGGCGAACCATTCACAACTGGAAGAGAAACAGGCGGAAACAGCAGTTGTATAAAAATTGCCCTCCACCACACACCAATTAAGAAATGGCGTTAATGAAGCAGTGTCATCCAGTTCTAAGTTAAGTTGAAAGTTCAAGGTCTCTTGTTCAGAGGGAAGTTGGTTTGAAATGAACTGCAAAATTTGTACCAACACACGGAGACATGAACAAAGTAAGCTCTTTTGCACAAGAGACACGAAAGAAAGAAGGAAGGTTACGATTTAACGTCCCCTCGACAAGGGGGTCAATAGAGCGAAGCAGAAGTTCGGATTGTCATGATAAGGATGTGGAAGGAAATCGGCCGTGCCCTGCCGCAGGGACCATTCCGCCATTTGCCTAGACTGATTTAGGAAAATCATGGAAATCTCAAATCCAAATGGCCGAAGGCCAGTTCGATGCGCCGTGTACCGAATATGAGTCCCGTGTGTTCCACTGCACCAACTCGCTCCGTAGCAAAAACGAATGCGAGTAAATATTGCATTATCACGCGGTTCTGAGTTACGTTAATTAAGTTTCTTGCCTATTGTTAGTATAAAATCAATTGTAAAATTTGTAACAAAAACACAATAGACAATAAAGCAACCTAATAATCACGTGTTACAACAATTAAAATTGATCGATGAATTGTGCCATGGTTTGGAACAATATTAGGGAAAGCAATTGCACTGTTGCTTGTTAAAAGATAGTAAATAAAAGTATTGACGTATCTCTTATTCATTTATTTTGAACAGATGCCCTAGAATGCGCAAGGCTGTAATTTTACCGCTATCATAAAAATTAAATGGACTGAGTACAAAATTTGTAAATAAATTTGATCCAAATTATCATTATGAATGAAGTTAATAAATGAGCAATCCGTGAATGTCTTGTGCCAACGTATCGGCTTCAAATTAAGTGTGTTAAAAGAAGTGTTCCAGATTTTCAGAAGAACTTTAACGGATGAAACAAGACAAAAATGAACGTTATACATTAGCTCCAAGTCGCTTATATTAATAGATATGAGAACTTGTTGATCTTCAATATTGTGAAACATATTGAACAAACAAATATAACGGTAATACAAAATACAAATTCAGAGATCAACTTGAAATAAAAATTAATGGTACTAACAACAATAAAGTACAGCAGTTCAACCACTTCACAAGGATAATTATAGGGAAAATATGTGTTTAACAATATTATGGAGATGAACAGCAAGAGCAAATTGTTTACGGTTACGAACAATATTCGTACAAGTAAATATACCAACGGTGGAAATATGACCGCCTACTGCGAAATGAATTATGTCGAGCACATGTTTTCTTTTGACGTGAAATCTGGGATAGGCAGAGACATTTTATTATCCATCTAGAGACAAGGGAAAATGTAATGCGGTCGGAAACGACCAAAGGTAGCTACTAGCAGAGAAAAATATATCTCATTATTTTGTGAGAAGTAAAGGCGAATATAAACTGAAAGAATGTAAATACACGAGAAAAATAAAATTAAAATGCAAGTTTCTTAGATATGACTTCTTTCTTCAACATATAATTCCATCTCTTCTGCACAGAGGACTGGCTACGCGAGCCTAACTCTACTATGACAGAGAACCGTCCGCTTCTCTGCCTTTCGTGGAGATATTTCAGATGAAAGTGTTCTGCCCATGGACGAATGACCTAAAATAACCAAACGGTTTGGTTTATAGGACAATTTCACTTTTGGCGGATGCAATTACTTTACAAATAACAGATCAAATTAATGGAGTACTTTGAAAGGAAACTAATTACTACAATTACTTTGAATCACCTGCAAATATAAAAATATTTAAGACAAAAAGTACTTCTGAAGCAACATTAAACACTAACATTATAATTCACCTAAACAGGGGTATCACTATACGAAGAAAACAGTTTCTTATTTGGAAAGGTTATGCGGATGTAATAGAAGTCACTATATTCTGCAGCAAAAGCTGTCTTGTCAATTTTATGATTATCGGTAAAAACTTGCATAATAGCTGCTCTAGGACGGTACCCGCCAGATGCTCATTTTGGTGATATTCCTGGAATGTGAGTCGTGTATGACAAGATTGGACGTATATACGTCCAATTTGGGACAAAAGTCCGTAGGAACTTTGAAGAAAGTAGTCATTTCACACTTTCTCCGTTTCGTTGATAGGAACTCTCCCCGGAAGTTGATGAAGGTAAGTCATCTATTCATCGGCATTTTCAATGATGTTGTCTGCTTTCGGACTGAAGCCGTACTTATGGCCGTTGGCAGCGCAGCATGGATAAAAACCAGTTGAAGCATACTGTTTGTAGGAATGAGGATATTGTGGGCTGCCCAAGAAGTTCTTCCTATAGCTTATCAGTATTGCTTACGATGGTAGGAAACTCTGATCTTCCCTTAGTTCCAGAATTCGAGGTATTTTCCAATATTCATGAGGATATGAGATTAGTCATTGCATTTAAATGACTCTGTTATCCTGAATTAAATTTTCGACCGCAGAAAGATCTACCCCTCCTTAAATTGCAAACAATTTTGTGTTTTTTGTCGGGACTGTCTGTATTAACTGCCAACAAATGTCAGATAACTGAACGAGTAGTCTCATTTTAGCTCGGTGGCGCCGTTCTCGTTTTCTGATCTACAGCAAACATAGTTGATTAGTGAGGTATCGTTGTACTAGTGATGTGTGTGGCTTCAGGCCTACTTTTCTCCTCTGAAAAATGTCCTAAATGGCATTCAGCAACGAAATACCAAAACTCATTGCAGTGTGTCAACCAAGAGATAGTAATTTTCTATTGTTATTGAAATATTTATCATTCTGCTGTAATGCCGTAAACATCATTGATTACTATCATTATTATCATTAATTCAGTTGCAAAAGCGTTCTTTCCCATGTGGCGAAAGGACCAGAAAGAATGTGTGGTTTGACGAAAAATAGGACAATAGGAGAGAGTAGGTAAAATGTTTGTAACAATTTCTGTTGATTTAACATCGTGACGATAGATACTAAGCAACAACACATGCAAGTTATAGGTTGCAACGTTCGAAACCTCCATCAGACACATGGGTTCGGATTCTCATCATCATTTGTTGGCCCATCAAGGCAGTAACACTAAGAAATCAATAAGCTGCTTAGTAGTCTATAGATTATATGTATATGTTTGCAGAAGAAAAACCTCAGAATTGCACATTTCCCACATATACAGTTTAGTTTCTGTGTTCATGGCCGTAATTTGAAATATCCAGTCTTCTGAATACTTAAGTGAAATAATTACTGTGTTGCACAAATAATCAGTTAACTACGTTTCTTCTGGCTTTCAAGCAAACCAACACGTAGAAGACATGATATATTACTTACACAGTCGTAAGGCTGTATTTTGAAACGCAGTCGCTTTCAAGTTGCGAAGTTTTTCGAGACGGATGGAACATCATTAATTTCCAGTAACATTTCATCAAAAAAATTTGCTTTTGTCGAAATGTAACAAAGCAATTGTTTTAGTCTCCTTTTTGGAGGGGGGATGAAACTGTAATCGTGATGCAAGTTTACGTATCTCAGTCTTTGATCTGCCGTATGTTGCAATCACAATATCAGTATTTTTTCTCTAGTCATTTGCTGAAAATATATCATAATGCAGTAAAGCTTCAAAAAATTTAAACGCCAGTTTCGACCTCATTGGACGAATTTAATATCTGCATCGTAAATGTGACTACGAAATCTATCAGGAGATAGCGCCGCATATTAACCGAAATGCGCGACTCCCCTCTAGAAGCCCGCATGAGCATGAGACTAGCGCGATTTCGCGTCGCTTATCGCTACACAGGTCTTCCTAGTACAGCTAAGAACTGGCAACATCGTTGCTGATATTTGGCAACACTGTGACAGTGAAGTTACTTCCTCAAGTGGTACTGAATTGTCTCGCTAAGTTCACTTGACATTCCTCTTCTACTTTCGTGACTCATGATGTGTAATGCCCATGTGAAATGAGAGACAGAAATTTAACTTTTGCACTCAAGGAATGTAGTTATTTGTGTAGGTGACTTTCAGGTTCTTTCGCGATGCGTTAGAGGCTCAGCATTGAATATGTGAGATACTGAGGGCAATATGCGGCAGTGTGTGGTTGGCCGTGTGGTTCTGCTTGTGTCTTGTGATGCAAACCTAGTGTGAGGTGGCAGTTCTAATCCTGGTTGGAGAAATTGCGTTTTGGGATGGAATTTTATTTTGTTTTATTTTACTTTATACGCTCCAGATTGCAAGAAGAAACTCTTTAACGGAATCATAAGAAAAACTTTATACAATAAGTCTTTCAGAAAGGTCGACTTCAAATTATGGAAATGGTATTAGATGTCTTCTTTGCTTCACCATACAAACGCCTTCGAAGAAATTCGAATTCACCTCCATTGATGCGATATATCTCCTTTAGAAATGAGACATGAAGACACGAACCTTGCAGTGTGCCTGTGTTGCTTTAGAACGTGCACTGAAACGTATTCACATAATTTAGCTCATACATTTACCCTAAGGAATGAAACAATGACACTAAATCATTTTAGTGAGTTACATATTGTGTCTTGATGAAAACATATGAACTGATGACAATAACAAATTACTTGAAAGGCTTTTCTGAAAGGAAAAGGATCGAAATTTAAACCAGAAATAAGTGTTAATCATCGTAGAGTGCCATTGGATTGGACAATGACAATTTTTTGCCTCTCTAATGTATTATATGCTCATCATTCAGAATAGGTGGTCTGCTTCGTTATATCCTGTGTGAAATACGAATCGCAACCTTTTTTGTGGATCACCACTCAGCAACACTACAGCATTTTACGTATCCAGGGCGATGAGCGGCGGCAGGCGCTGTGGGCAGAGGGCGAGGCAGCGCTGTGTAGCGCCGCCACCATTGCTGCCGGCGAGGTATATGGGCCGCGGAGAGCTGTGCCGATTGCTGCTGCCAGAGGTGGCAATGTTATTGGGTCTAAATGTTATTACCAGAGTACCAAAAAATGAAATACGTTACACATATGCTCCCCTTACACATGGGGCATGAGCATGAACGAGTGACGTGAATTTAAAATTTTTGTCAACAGTCGGTTTCGATCGCCAATACTGAAGATGCAAGTCGCGCACTTTACCGCAAGACCAAGCAGGGAGCTGACCCACTTATCTTCTTAATGCACACAAGAAGTACTGTATGAACTCCTGCAGTCTACAGTGTTGCCAGATTGTGAAGATAGGCGGACTTAGAGCGAATCAGCACGGCCACTTTTATTGTCCCATGTCGCGATCGGCTCGGACTTAGGCTCAGCGGCGGCCGGCCGGCGGCCAGGTTTTTTGTCAAAGAGTGTACGTTACCCGCTGGAACTACCCACCGCGTCCCACACCATCTGTGTTCCGCACGTTTCATTACTGTTTGTGTTAGACAGCGAGCATTTATTAATTATTAGGCTTAGACAGCGAATGTTTCATCGTTAATTGAGGTAGGCCGTTGCCAACGGCTAAGCCGCTAGGCTGTCTGCCACGTGTGATTAAAAATGTCAAAGCACAATATTGTTTCTGTTCCGTTGTTTTGAATAATCGCTTAACATTACGTGTTAATCCTAGAAAGAATATGAGAACGCGTCTAGAGTTAATATTACAAATCACGGTTTTATGCATAGATTCAATTATCCGGAATTGCGATTATCCAAATGTTTTCTAAGTCCACTTAATACGGTCTCATTGTCTTTGTTTCATTTAACGTCTAGTAATGGCAATAGATGTCTATCTTGTGCTGTCGTATAATGTCGCGCTCTAGTGGCCAATGTCTTATCGAGCTTTTCTAGTGGCAATAATGGATTGATGTTCCATGTTTCGTTCGTGACATACCATTAGTTTACTCCGTTCAGTGTGATACAGTTTACAGGCGTCAATAGAAATGGATAAATTTATTATGAGAAAGAGGCCTTCGGCAGTTTATGAACGCCAGATGCAGAGCACCAGTCAAGAAATGCAACAATGCAAGATGCAGAACACCAATCACAAGATGCGTCTCCAACCTCTGTTTCTTCCGTCCCATCGTGCAGTAGTACGAACACAAAAGTGAGGCTGCATAATGAAGACTACTTAAAATTGGGGTTTACTTGGTATGGCGATGAGGACTGTCCTACGCCGGAGTGCGTGATATGTGGTGAAAAGCTTTCCAATGCAAGCATGGTACCGAATAAATTGCTGCGCCATATTTCAACAAAACACAGACATTTACAAGCAAAAAGTGTTGACTATTGCAAAGATATTTTACGACAAAAGAATCGTCAAAGTTCTTTGTTTACTAAGAAATTTAAGACCTCTTATAAAGATCAAGAGGCTCTAGTTATCTTGTTACTGAGATTATTGCTAAAAATACGGTACCGAATGTAGTTGCAGAGCTGCGCTATAGTGAAAACAATGTGTGTCCATTTTTATCTCTCTTTCTACAGTATTCCGTGATTTATTAAGTTTTCAAATTTATACTGACTTTTTGATCACCCGGTATTTAAGCCAAAGGAAGGAATGAAATATTTATTTAAAAAAAGTCTCTCCCTGTATGGGAATTTCATAATGCAACATACGGGCACTCAAGCACTGAAAGGATGCACAATTAAAATACTGAATGCGAGAAACGGAATTCCTGCAAGAGAGTAAGAAACTTGGTTTTCATTGAAATGTGGCGACGAATTAACTTTCATTCCGTATCACGTACACATTTCTGTTAGTGTGGAAACAGAAACACTGTTGTGAATGTAGATATTGTTGTGGCGTCGCTATTCGGCGCAACACCGACGGTCCACACAAGTCGCCGCGCAAGTAAGAAGAGCGGTACGCCGCTCCATAGAACTTCGGCTGCCGAGGGCGTCCGCAGTCTCGGTACCTCAGAGAGCCTGTATAGGGAGACAGTGAGTAACCGACAGGTGGCCGCCATGTTTTTACCAGATCGCGTGCCGGCAGTGCACTTACATAGCGACCCAGGCAGAAATGCAACCACTTAACGATTGAAATAAGGCATCAGGATAGGATAGGATAGGATGTTTTGGGCGCACAACAGCAAGGTTTTTAGCGCCCTGAAAAAAGAATTAGACCACAGTAAATAAATAAGAACAGGCAATAGAAGAATATAGGTCTCGTCAACAACACGAACACATATTGCAAATCAGCGATGTAAGGTGGGAGAATGAAGTATAAAACCTTAGAAGTTCTTAAAAGACAATGTGGGAGTAGAGAGGCACGCTGATCGCTGATGTTAAATAGGGATGGGAAAAACCGACCAGTTAAATCCGATACCGGTATTTTAGTTTTGAATAACCGGTTTTTTCGGTATTTATTTGGTGTCGGTTGTAACCGGTTTATTTTAGTTATTGCCAAGAACCGGATAAAAAAAAACGGTACGACTACTTCCTGTAGTAGTGGTTCAAAATGTGGTTTTTGTAAATAATTTAAAAAAAATTAAAACTAGTTGACACTAATATTTAGGGATATTCCTAAAATTTCCACTGCTGTGAAATATTAGGTCACCGCAGAAACTAATAAAAGTGATCAGCGTTAATTTAAGAACAATCCCGGCAGTCAAAAAAGCGCAATCGCGCATCGATGCACCTGTTGCCGTGTGGCGTGGCCTATTAAACGATGCGCGTGCACCGGCAGTGTACGATACTAGCCTCCGTCTGGTCATGCGGCAGTTCCTTGCTGTCGTCGCCAGACATCGCTTGTATCATAAATGGCACCATCCCGAGTGTGGAAGTACTTCAAGAGTACGGGAGCAGTGAGGTAGAATGCTCCATTTGCTTTAAAACGCTGAAAACGGGTGGAGGTACTACAAACCTGCTATGTCATTTAAGAAGAAAGCATCAAAAATGTTCCTTGGAAGAGAAGGTAAATTCGATTCATATAACTATTATGTAAGTGATGTACTCTAAGCTTGGAATACTAACTTTTAATGTATTATCATATTGTTATGCTAACAAGTTTTATTAATGTGATTCCTTGAAAGCGAGGGGCTTTTTTAATAACCAATATGGGTTTGCGTAACATTGATCATGTGGTGCGTCGCGAGGTAACCGTGCGGTCTGAGGCTACATGTCACGGACTGTGCGGCTGCTCCAGTCGGAGGTTAGAGTCCTCCCTCCTGCCTCGGTCATGGATGTGTATGTTGTCCTTAGCGTAAGTTAGTTTAAGTTAGATTAAATAGTTTGCAAGTCTAGGGACTGATGACCTAAACAGTTAGGTCTCATAAGAAATCACACCCATTTGAACATTCTTTGATCATATGATACAGAGTTTTCCTAGTTCAATTTGCGTAAAGTTACACTGACAACAATCATACTATTAGTCGAACTGTGACTTTATTTTTCGAAATACTTCTGCAGCACTGATTGAAGTTTATTTACTGACTGTACCTTATATATGTTGTGAGTATAACGAGATATTCGTATGAGCTGGCTCACAAGTCCAACTTATGGAGTGGTTGGCTCAATATTCGCAACTGCCAGATGGAAATACTAGGCCAGTAAATCAGTATGCTTCGTATATCGTCTTCTACGGACTCGTGGTTAGGCTTACACACACTCAAGAAGGCGTAGTATTGGGAGGGGATCTTGCAAAATATGGAAAGACTAGTGATTTATCGTATAACGTAAATTTACCTAAATATTAACTAAATTTCGTAAGTTTCGGTTTCGTCCGAAACTAGAAGAACCGACGATTACGGTTTCTGTTTCGGCCGCAAAATATGTTTCGTTCGAACTCTACTGGAAATAATAGCAATAAAAACCGAAAACCGGTTATTTAAAAAATCGGTTATCTTGAGCAATTTTTACGGTGCGGTTAAACTGGAGATGAAAAGAACCGGTAATACCGAAAACCGGTTGTTTCAGCGATACCCACCATCCCTAATGTTAAAGTCATCAGTGAGACCTTCTGTAACACACTAAAACCTCTAGCCTAAGAGCTTAGGCCAGAGTCGTGAACGTTCACAAAATTGTAAAACGTTCGTCACACTCGCCTCGTCGTCAGCTAAAACACGACCAAAATTAGCCGCTGCCCTCTAAGCACGATATAAAACACACTCAACTAAAATGTGGCGTATAGTGATTTGCACGCCACAAGCAACACAAATCTGTGGATCCTCTCTACGGAATAAAAAGCTGTGGGTCAAAGGGCTGTACCTAATGCGAAGGCGCGTCATTGTCACTTCGAAACGCCTGAATGGCCTGGCAGGAGGTTCGCCATGGTCAGACGGTTGTTTAACCAACTGCAATTTATTACCTGTCACTGCCAGCCACGTCTCCTCCCAGAACTGAACGGACCTCTGGCGCAGCACAGAGTAGATCTCACGCAAGGGAATGGCACATTCTATGACATTGGGGTCACTGCAGGCTGCCTTGGCAGCCCCATCAGCCGCTTCATTTCCACATACCCCAACATGCCCAGGTACCCAAAGAAATGACACCTCTTTACCCAGCAATTGGAGGAGGTACAGTTTGTCATGGATCAATTGTGTTATAATTTCAGCCAGGTACATGACCAGCAATGATTGTAGCGCACTAAGGGAATCGGAGAAGAGTACAAATTTTGTACCTCGAGCACGCCGGATGTGTTCTAGGGCCTGGAGGATGGCATGTAGCTCTGCCGAGAAAACGGAATAGGCAGCGGGTAGGCGAATCCCTATGATGTGACCTGGAAACACTGCGGAACACCCCACCGAGTCCCCTTGTTTTGATCCGTCAGTGGACACCATTGTACAATCACGATGCTTATTTAAAATGTTGAAAAATTCGGACTGGAACGTTATGTCTGGGGTGCAATCTTTGTTAAAACTGGTTAAATCTAAAAGGAGGCTGGGCCTCTGTAATAACCAAGGTGGATATCGGCTCCATCCTCGACGCAAAACAGTAAAATCTGAAACACCCAAATAAGGCATCAGTTGCACCCATAACACCAAAGCACGTCTTCTAGCTTACTAGGCCCCAATCAGTATGTGATTAAAGAAATGTCATTCATCTGTGTTTATACAGGCCTAATAAATCTGCAAGCAAATAATTCTCATAAAATAGTGTCTATGAATGTCGAGTGTTAACACCATAATTTACGATAGTCTGGTAAATTCGACAGTTCACAGCTTACTGATAAGAAACAGAGGCATTTGATCTTGTGTATCTCAATGAAAATTATGCTATTTCGGAATCTTCTGTCTGCATATCCATCGCTGAATTTAGTACAATATTATCGCTTTCCGCCCCGATATAACGCATTTTACGTGTGCTTCTGTCGATCTTATAATATTTTCCTACAGTGGGAAATACCAAAAACGTCATTCTGTATATTCCTTTAGGAACACAGTACCACAGAAAATCGGAAAAATACTGAAACGATATCTACTGAAACAGCTCAAAATAGGTTACTGAATATCTACCCAGAGTGAAAAGGCCGGCCGCGGTGGCCGAGGGGACTGAGGCGCTCCAGTCACGGTCTGCACGGTCACTACGGTCGGGGGTTCAAAAATGTTCAAATGTTTGTACAGCATGTGGGACTTAACTACGGGGTCATCAGTCCCTAAACTTACAAACTACTTATGAACTACTTACGAACTAGGACGGCACAAATATCCATGCCCGAGGGAGGATTCGAACCCCCGACCGTAGTGGCCGTGCATACTGTGACTGAAGCGCCTCAGTCCCCTCGGCCACCGCGGCCGGCGTCGGGGGTTCGAATCCCCCCTCGGGCATTGATGTTTGTGCCGTCCTTAGTATTAGTTAGTTCATAAGTATTTTGTAAGTTTAGGGACTGATCACCCCGTAGTTAAGTTCCATAAGCTATACAAACATTTGAACATTTGAAGCGTGAAAAGTCCCCCCACCCCTTCCTTTTTCATGTTACATCCAGTAACCGTTTTAAGATTGTGAATAGACAATAATACGCCGCCATGGGGGAGGTACCGTAGCCATGTTAAAACATATTTGCAGCATGACATGTCAAAAACGAAAACCACGAAGTAACAAAAAGCTAGAAAATACTGTTGAAAAATAATTTACCGCTTACCGGATTGAAACTTGCGATCATCACATTACGAATTCAGTACGGAACCACTACACGACGCGAGACTTGCATTGGCAGTAGTTCTATTACTGATTTTTATCAATGACTTTCTTACTTCACACAGACAGGAAAAATTGCTCGATCGAGTTTACAGTTTACAGTTTTTTGGTTAACTTTCACCGGCGTATGTTTCCGTATTTTCACATTCCTTGAGAACTCAAGTATCATACAGCAATTTTTACTATGATTTTTACAGCCAGCAGAGGAACAGCAAGGCATTTCTCTTTACTGTCCTTAATGATGATGTAATACACATTATTAATTACACTCAGTAAATCACTTCAAATCAACATTTAATCTTAAAAATTGCTGCGAAGTTCTAAAGTTACCCTCAAGGACCAACGTCCAAGACGTTAATTGTCTTCAATAGAAACCGACAGAAGACGTGCAAAAGTGCAGCAGTGCCTACGGTAATACAAACGGTATGTAACTGTACAGTGAAATCGCTGTCAGAAGTTTTTAAGAAACTCCACAGTACAGAAACGCACACTGTAGGTATTCAGACATATACAAAGCCCGCCAAATCTGGTAAAAACATGGCGTCCTGAGCTGTCAGCCAATCAGGAGCGGTATCACGCATGGCCAGTCTCTCCCCATACAGGCTCTCTACTAGACTTGCGCATAATAGTTCGCGACCGGGAGCGCTCACTTCAGTTCGCGGCTCTCCAGCGAACTAGTTCGTTCTTTTAGTTCGTCCGCTCCCAGTGTCGGCTGACCGGCGTGGTCTGCGCGTGCAGGTGGAGGGAGAAGTTCCCCCACCTAGCTGCTTCATGCGCTTGCTGCTTGAGCCACTAACGGTATCACGCAAACCAAAAGAAACAGTTTGTGGATAATTTCTCGCGTTTAAGTTTAGAGTTATCTCTATATCTTGGCATTATGGAATTTATTAGTCAGATATTGCAGAGTGCATAACACATAAAGCCGGCCGCAGTGGCCGAGGGAACTGAGGCGCTCCAGTCTCGGTCTGCACGGCCACTACGGTTAGGGGTTCGAATCCCCCCTCGGGCATGGATATTTGTGTCGTCCTTAGGATTAGCTAGTTCATAAGTAGTTTGTACATTTGAACATTTGAATAACACATAAACACAGAAATTGTGTAGCACTGAACTATGTAATCTAGCAGTCAGACGCTCACCTCGAAATGACTCATCAGCAGAAGGGAAACACGTGATTTTTAATTCTGCTACGCGCTCTCTCGCTATTGCTCGTCGATCTTCAGAAAAGAATCCAAAGATCTATGAAGGGAGATACGGTTGGCATAATCGTCCGCTGCTCCTCGTTCGTCCGTTCTTTTTGGCTTTTGCTACCGCTACTAAAAAGAGCTCTTTTTATGACAGTTTTTTATATAATGAATCAGTGTTGCCAAAGCGTGTGCTATTACCCGTATTTTTGGGCAATTTGACATCAAGTACTTGGGAAAATAAACCAGTTATTTACACGAATCAGTGATACAATGGTATTCAACTACTTTGCATATAGAGTACTCGTAGTACTTTATTTTTTAAATAGATTTCTTGTGGCAGTGAACTATGAAAGTACAGCTGAGCTGCATCTCAGCTAGAAATAAAGGTAACTGGCAGAAGGGAATCACGCGATTCTGCGCACTCTCGCAGTTCCCCGTGAGTCTTCGGAAAAGGAGCGGACCAGTAGGAGGCGAGGGATCTGCGAACTAGTTCGCGTAGTTCGCCTGTGGGAGCGCACTTCCGAACTAGTTCGTTCGCGAACTACAGAAGACTAGTCTCTACCTCTTTGCTCACCTGACGCGCCGGCCAATAGGAAGAGGGGAGCTCGCCTAGATATGCCGGTGCACCACAGCGACGACAGAAAGTACGGAAGACATTCACGAGTTCGACAATTCCAGGAGGTTCAGCAGAAGAGCACCATCTGCGACAGCCAACAGTTATTTAACACAAGCCAGAACATTATACTATTATCTTGCAGAACTGTTTTGTATCTAGGAAGAAATTGTACAAACACAAGCACATCGAAGTTAAGTATCGATTTCATCTAATAATCATGTGGACTAATCAATGCTTTTAGTTGCAAACCTATGTCCACATTCTCGGTCTTCGCGGTCCACCTCCTTCTACTGCCGCACCCCAAAGATAAAAGAGATATCGTCACAGAGATACGGTGCGCTCATAATAAAAGATCATCTACAACAGAGATAAAAAAAATCATACCTAAAGCATCTCATTATATCTGACACATGAAAGCAACGAAGATGAGGGTCTTGAAGAAAAATGGAAACCATGCGGCGAGACAGATGAATAGAACGCCGTGCAAGTGATTTATGAGATGCTGCATATGCATATCTCTGGAGCCTTCCTGATATAGAGATCAATACGTCGTCTCCAAGTCGGAAGCACACGTCAGAACCTCCGAAAGATTAAAATGTTCAAATGTTTGTGAATCAAACTGCAGTGGCCCTCAGTCCTTAGGCTTACAAACTAATTAATCTATATTATGCTAAGGACAACGCACACTCCCCCCCCCACACACACACGCACACGCACTCCAGAAGGAGGACTCAAACCTCCGACGGAGAGCAGACGCGCACACCTTAGCAACATGCCTTAGAGCCGAATCATTCTCGCGAAAGACAGCATACAGGTAAGTTTTTGTTACCATACATTATCAGCTAACAAACAAGTTTTTCACTGAAGCAATTTAAACCTGTTATAAGATAAAAAAAGATTGTATCAAGAAAATAATTAACTTCCACCAATCACTCATGGTTGTATTGACAGTAAATAATAAATATCTCAATCACTACCTTTCTTGCTGTGTGCTACCGAGCTGAATTTATATCACCTAATATTTTGTATATGTGTGATATTTTTCTGTATAATGTCAATTACAGTGTACAGCCTTACGCTACTGTTGTTCGAGAGCACGTATTGCCTGCTGTAAAAACTTATGTCCTGTGCTTTTAACCATTTTCGACTGCATGAATTACGTTAACAGCTTCAGATTGTCCCTCGCGTAAAGAATCCTGACATGGACGGTACAGGGTACCATGTGCTTGCTATTGTGTTTACAAGCGAATAATGCCCACAGCACTTTATCAGACTGAAGATACCAGACAATATTCTTGTGTTCGTTCAACTCTTCACTCTTCACATTCACGAGAATAGTAGCATTTTTTTCCACACATGAAAACCATGACGACTTTGATAGAAGAGGGAGTTAACTTGTACTTCTGATATTTTTTGTAATTGTGGGTTTCGACTTTATTTAAAAGGGATCTTCAGTGGCAGTTTTCTGTTGAATGTGTTCTGCAAGTGTTGTTGTTTCTCATTCCATGTTTTTCAAAATGTTCAAATGCTCGTAAATGGGCTGCCTAAAATGTATCCCATTCGTTATGACATATGTTGAACTATGCGTTGTACGTAATCCTTACACCCGAAGTGACCATCCTGTTGGTTTGAAGGTCAAATGTGAAAAATTTCACCTACATCGGAGCAAGATCGTAATTTTTTTCCAAGTCCATAAGTAAAGTTTTTCCTCCATGAATCAATTGCAATCTTCTAATATATAAATCAGAGTGTCCGTATGTCTGTACGTGTTGCATACAAATATACTGTTTTGTTCCAATCTTTATGAAATTTTGTACACGTAAGCTTCAATCCATGAAGACGGTCACCGTAAGTGTAAGAATCACATACGATCTATAGTTCACGAGATATGACGTCATAAACAATGAGATGCGCGAAAAACTGTTGCATTTTGCGACAATGGTGCTAATTTTCTCCTAAGCCATTGGACCGATTTCAACCAAATTTGTTAAATTCCTAACCATGATGTAACAATTGCTACATGGTTAAGAATCACATACGGCACATGGTTCAAAAGATATTACGTCATAACCAATAGAAATAGCAAAAAATGCCATATAATGCGGCGAGACTTTCGAAATACACTGTATGACAATGAGACTTAGAGACTTGCAACAAACTTTAAACATAATTTCAAACCTTTATTAAACTTTTTCTCGCTGGCAACCATAGTAAAATGATTCAAGGAAAAACGTTTCTCGCTTACTACTTTTCCACTGTTTATGGAGTAAACCTACTGCTCTCGGTATGACGTTACAATTTATAATTTGAACACTACAAATTGTAGCGACAGGAAATTTTACAGACAGTATACACATATATAGTTGAATGTAACTTCTAAATTGTATCACATTACGACACTTAGTTAATGAGATATGAGCACATAAACAGTAACGTTCATGGAAAATCGCCCCATCAAGCATCAAATTTTAATCTATTGCTTCTTTACTACTAATCGTATTCGCAACATACTTTACAGACATACAGCAGTTATACAGATGAATACATACCTGAAAAATTATACAACTGTACAACACATATGCCAATAAATATGGGATGGTGCGCATTCTATATGTTTTAATCTATTACTTCTTTACTACTATCTGTATTCCCAAAAGATTTTACAGACGTACAGCCCTTATACAATTGGATATATACCTAAAAATGGCATAAATAAATAAATAAACGCCGGGTTTACAGCTAGTTTTATGTAAACGGTGACCTTTGTCTTGCTTTCAAGGATAACTGTGCAAAATTTCAACAAAATCGAACTAGATTTTGTCGAAGTCTGTAAGTACAGTTCTCTCCACCACGCTCCATTCGCCGCGGTGGAGTAGCCGAGAGGTCTAAAGCGCCTCGCTGCGGAGCGCGCGGTTGCTCGCCGTGGAGGTTCGAGTCCTACCTGGGGCATGGGTGTGTGTGTTTGTCCTTAGGTTAGTTTACCTAGGTTTAAGTAGTTTGTAAGCTACGGACTGATGACCACGCAGTTTGGTCCTATAGATTTACAGACATTTTGAACGCTCCATACACGTCTTAACTCCTGAACAATATGTCGTAGCTTGTTCTTGCTCCTAAAGAAACTGTTTGCTCGCGTGAGAAATGTGTGCACCAAATGTCGTTGAAATTGGTCCAGTGGTTTATATGGAAATGTGCAACATTGTCGCGTGATACACCGATATTTCGCGCATCTCGTGGTTTATGTCGTCATATCTCCTGAACCATGTATCGTACGTGTTCGTTACACTTACTGGGACCGTCCTCTTCGTATGAAGGTCAGGTGTGCATAATTTCATAGAGTTTGGAATAAAACTGTAGATTTGTATGCAAAACGTACATACAGACACACGGACATTCTGTGTAAAAAGAAGAAGTTTTAATAATATTACAGACGTGGACAAATTTCGAATTTACTCTAGTGTAGGTTAAGTAGAAATCGGACCGATGGAGAAGGAACGGATGCTTTAGTCAAAGCGCAGAAGAGGGACAGATAACTGTTACGGTAGCGAGTACGAGAAGCGGCCAACAGCAATCAACAGAAACATACAAACTGTGGCCCCCTTCGGTCTCTGCTTTCCTTTGAGCCGCCGCTGTGGCGAAACTCGCGAGGACGAGCAGTTGCGCAGCGTCTGCTAGGTAAGGAGGCACAACAAGGCGCTGAATGCCCGCGACTGACAAAGCGTCTCCGAGACGCACGAAAATTGCTTCGCGCAGCGCGGCGCAGAAGCTACATCCGCAGGCAGCAACTTTGATTACGAGAGCGCACTCGCCGTATTAGCGGGGGGAAGGGGGGAGGGGGATATCTGAAAGCGGTGCTGATGAGAGCCCCGAGGGCTCTGCCGGCTGCAGGTCCACGTGGGACAGGCGGATACGCCGCCTCACACCAACCTGCCGAAAGGCATTCCGCGATGTAACCCAAACACGAGTGCTAAACAGCGTACTGTCTTAGCAGGTGCTCCGACGGTATCATCACGAACCACGAGCTCCTTTCACATTGTTTTAGTTAAAAGCTACTACACTGAGGGAAGGCAGTGTTCTAGAAATGGAAGACGAAGTGGTGGAAGATGAGACAGGAGATATGATACTGCGAGAAGAATTTGACAGAGCGCTGAAGAACTTGAGTCGAAACAAGGACCCTGGAGTAGAAGATATTTCGTCTGAACTACTGATATCGTTAGGAGAGCCAGTCATGAAAAAATTGTACCACCTGGTATGCAAGATGTATGAGACAGGGAAAATACTCTCCGAATTCAAGAAGAATATCGTAATTCCAATTCCAAAGAAAGCAACTGCAGACAAGTGTGAAAATTACAGAACTATCTGTTTAATAGGTCATGGCTGCAAAATACTAACACCAATTATTTACAGACGAATGGAAAAACTTGTGGAATCCGACCTCGGGGAAGATCAGTTTGGATTTAGGAGAAATGTAGGAACACGGGAGGCAATACTCACATTACGACTTATCTTAGAAGATAGGCTAAGGAAAGGGAAACCTACGTTTTTAGCGTTTGCCGATTTGGAGAGAGCTTTTGACAATGTCGACTGGAATAGACACTTCCAAATTCTGAAGGTATCAGGGGTAAAATATAGGGAGCGATGAGTTATATTCAACCTATACAAAAGCCAGACAGCGGTTATTAGAGTCGAAGGGCAAGAAAGGGATGCAGAGGTTGGGAAGGGAGTAAGACAGGGTTGTAGACTTTCGCTAATGTTGTTCAATCTGTACATTGAACAGGCAGTAAAGAAATGGAAGGAGAAATTTGGAGAGGGCATAAAAGTGCAAGGAGAAGAAATAAAAACATTGAGGTTTGCCGATGACATAGTAATTCTGTCAGAAACTGCAAAAGATCTAGAAGAGCAGTTGAATGGAATGGGCTGTATCTTGAAAGAAAGATATAAGATGAACATTAACAAGAGTAAAACGAAGGTAATGGAATGTACTGTCAGAAAATCAGGGGATGCTGAAGAAATTAGATTAGGTAATGAGACAATAAAAGTAGTAGATGAATTTTGTTATTTGGGTAGTAAGATAATTCTGATGGCCGAAGTAAAGAAGATATAAAATGCAGAATGGGTATGGGAAGAAAAGCGTTTCTGAAGAAGCGAAATTTGTTAACATCCAATATTAATTTAAATGATAGGAAGTACTTTCTGAAGGCAGTTGTCTGGAGTGTAGTATTGTATGGGAGTGACACGTGGACGATAAGTAGTTCACACCAAAAGATGATAGAAGCGTTCGAAATGTGGTGCTACAGACAAATGATGAAAATTAGATGGGTAGATCACGGAACTAATGATGAGGTGCTTAACCGAATCGGGGAGAAGAGGAGTTTCTGGCATACCCTGACTAAGAGAAGGGATAGATTGGTTGGACACATTCTGAGACATCAAGGAATTGTCAACTTAGCATTGTAAGGAAGTGTGTGGGGTAAAAATCGTAGAGGGAGACCGAGGAACGAATACATTAAGCAGATTCAAACGGATGTAGGTTGCTGTACATATTCTCAGATGAAGAGGCTTGCACAGGACAGGATAGCGTGGAGAGCTGCATTAAACCACTCTGCGGACTGAAGACCACAACAACAACAACACTGAGGGAACTTCTAGGGTCGTTTGAAAAGTCCGTGCAAAAATAAAGACTACTAACGTTCTTGGGGAAAACAATTTTTATTTTTCGGCGTAGTCTCTTTTAACAGGAGACCATAGGAGTATCGGATTTTTAGAATTCCTTTATATTCATGCTACGCGAAGTTCAGAATTTAAATAACAATCGGCCAAAAGCCATTCGAACAATAAAAATTCTCGAGAACATAGACTTTGAAGTTTTGTAAAGTACACGTTGTTGTTGTTGTTGTGGTCTTCAGTCCGCAGACTGGTTTGATGCACCTCTCCACGCTACCCTGTCCTGTGCAAGTCTCTTCACATGAGAATATGTGCGGCAACCTACATCCTTTTGATTCTGCTTACTGTATTCGTCCCTCGGTCTCCCTCTACGATTTTTGCCCCACACACTTCCTTCTAATAGTAAATTGACAATTACTTAATGTTCCAGACTGTGTCCTACCAATCTACCCCATCTCTTAGTCAGGATATGCCAGAAACTCCTTTTCTCCCCAATTAGGTTAAGCACCTCCTCATTAGTCACGTGATCTACCCATATAATCATCATTCGTCTGTAGGACCACATTTCAAAAAGTTCTATAATCTTTTTGTCTGAACTCCTTATCGTCCACGTTTCACTGCCATACAATGCTAGACTCCTGACAAATACTTTCAGAAAGGACTTCCTAACATTTAAATTAATATTGGATGTTAACAGGTTTTGCTTCTTTAGGAACGCTTTTCTCCCCATAGCCATTCTGCATTTTATATCTTCTTTACTTCGGCCATCAGAAGTTATTTTGCTACCCATATAACAAATTCATCTACTACTTTTATTGTTTCATTACCTAACCTAATTCCTTCAGCATCGCCTCATTTTCTGACATTACATTCCATTACCTTCGTTTTATTCTTGTTAATGTTCATCTTATATCTTCCTTTCAAGACATTGTCCATTCCATTCAATTGCTCTTCCAGATCCTTTGCACTCTGACAAAATTACTATGTCATCGGCAAACCGCAAACTTTTTATTTCTTATAATGAACTTTATTTCCATCTCCAAATTTCTCCTTCATTCCTTCACTGCTTGCTCAACGCACAGACTGAACAACATTGGGGAAAGGCTACAACCCTGTTTTACTCCCTTCCCAACCTCTGCGTCCCTCTCTTGCCCTTCCACTCTAATAACCGCTGTCTGGTTTGAATATTACTCTTCGCTCCCTATATTTTACCCCTGATACCTTCAGAGTTTGGAAGAGTGTATTCCAGTCGACATTGTCAAAAGCTTTCCCCACATCTACAAACGCCTATCTTCTAAGATAAGTCGTAATGTGAGTAGTGCCTCCCGTGTTCCTACATTTTTCCTAAATCCAAACTGATCTTCCCCGAGGTCAGATTCCACAAGTTTTTCCATTCGTCTGTAAATAATTCGTGTTAGTATTTTGCAACCAACACGTAAGTACCAATAATTAAAAAGTTGCAGCATCTGTCAGTGTAGTACAGGTGCTAGCGTTCTGGCCCCACAACTATAGAATCGGTGGTTGGAGTCCCACGCTAACATTATTTTAGAATTCAGTCATATAAAACATTTTGGGATGTCTAATTCCATGTGTTGTGTCAGTTTTTGTGTGTGTGTATGTAGACGACCAGAAAAACTTGTCATCTCTTAAAACGATGGTTGAGTAGGTAAGTTGCTTGGAAAGCCATTAGTAGCTAAGAAGATGACTTTTTGAAAATAGTGTCGTAGCTCTTCACAAACGAAAGAATCAAAGACTACCGTCGTCAACTAAATGAAAATGTGCAAATGAATGTTTTTTAGTTCAATAATAAGAAGAAACACATAGAACTCGGAAAGAATCTACTACGCGATGAAAAACTTTTAGTATAAAGAAAAAACACACCTCTTCTTCACAGCAAATAAGAATATGCCTTCATTGGCAGTATAAATATTGGTTCCTGAAATCAGCGGTTTATGAAACTAAATAACAGTTCCTTAGGAAAGATTGGTAAAATAAATGACACGTAGTAGATGAAAACCAAGTATGGTAGGTCGCACAAAACATAGCTAAATAAATAAGTGTCCCAGATCTATTGCAATGTTGTAGTCAAAAAATTCGCATAGTTGTTTTTATAATTTTTCTGGCGTTTCAGTTTCTGATGTTCCGTTTGTAAATACATCCAGTAATCTTCTTCTTTCTTCTTTTCTCTGTTTGTCAATAGCTAAAGGACCGTGTGTCCTTTTATCCAGTTGACTACTCTCCTTTTGGCGGGAGTGTAAGGCACTTCGTCTGCATTGAGTAGTCGAGCCGGTGTGATCGTGTTGGGAGACGTTCGCAGCATACTTGCAAGTTTTGTTCTGCAGAGCAGCCATATCTCCTGTACAAGGTGACATGTAAATGTATGTGTCTATGAGATTGCAACTTATGCAATTTGGCGATTCTGCCAGGTGAATGTCGTACAACTTGGAATTGCTCTGGAGTTTTCTGTTAACTGCCAAGTACCATGTGGACGTCACGCTCGTCGGTAAGTTCGCATTCTGTACGTTTTCCCAAATTTTGTTCCAGTTATATTCCTTGTATTTGTTCTCTATTATATTCCTATGCTTGTTTTCCATCATCACGTTGTATACTTATTTAACTTTGTACATATCTTTTTCGGAAATACGGCGTTTACTGTAGCTATACTCCAGAAGAAAATGCTTGACATGATTTAATGCAGTCGGAGTGTGGCGTACATCCATAGGTTCCTCCATATTATCCGGAGCTATTTCTTGTAGTAAGTGACTCACAAGTGCGTAGTTGGCTTTCGTCCGTAGGCGCGTGCGGACCTGCTCCGCGCGCAGGGTACTGCCCCGCCGCCGGTGTTGTTTACTTCCGCGTCGCGGTATTTGTATTTGTCTCGAGTCCAGTAACTGTGTACGTTATGGGCACTCTTACCGCCGAGCGACCCTGAAAGTTACATTCCAAGCAGAACATCCACGACCACGCGCATACGAAACTGGACAATTTATTCGTGATGAGCTACGATTGAACCCACAAGAAGTGATAGGTATCCACTTCTCGATCACCGGCAGTGTAGTTTAGATCAAAATGACATCTGAGACCGCATGTGCTGAAGTCATACGACAACACGCACAGGGACTGAAATTTAAACACTCGGACGGACATATCGGGGAGGTGACGGTGGACCATGCAGGATTCGGACTGCGAACACTTCGTGTGTTTGAGCTTCCATTCGAGGTACCGCAAGACGCCTTCGTTGAAGCCTTTCGCCCCTACGGCAAGGTTGTGGGACACATGGCGGAAAAATGGCAGACGTTCACGACGTACCAAGTATTAAACGGCGTACGACAGATCAAGATCGAACTGTCAAAACACGTACCATCCTACCTCATGATTGGCGGTGTGCGAGCCATCGTCATGTATGATGGACAGCCACGGACTTGTGCAGGCTGTGGACAAGAGGGCCACGTTCGTTCCGAGTGTCTCCATCGCCGTTTACTCCGGATTCCGACAGACGAGGCAGTTCCAGCTGCAACAGCACCACCTGTATCAGACTCCTACGCCTCAGCCGTGCGAAAACCTGAAGCAACACTTCAGGATGCGTCTTTTCTCCCGCCAACGCTTCCCGCCGAGGACTGCAGCGTGGAAGAGACTTCCGCATCCTCTTCTACCATGCCTGAGACGAGACTGACAAACTTTCAGAACATGAAAGACGGCGCGGCCGAAGCGATGGACATCGACCCAAGAGTGGTGCCCACCGCAGCTTTTATACAGACGGGCACTACATCTGACGACGGACACCCGCATTCCGACACGGAGCAGCACGTTCGGAAACAGCGGTCGCCCAGAAAACGAAAGAAGAGAAGTCGAACGTCCTCCGACGACATCCCCCCACAGGAAGACGACAGGATGTCTGACAGTGTTCTCTCTTCGAGCGTTACAACCACGGAAAACGCCGTACCCGATGTCCCAACCGAAGAACGTCCTATTTACTGCCTTCTATCTCCCCCGACAACAGTGGACCCTGTAGAGGCACCCCCACAGGATAACACTGTGGCAGCATCACCACCCCTACCACTCGAAGGGAGCGAGAATCACTCGACCTTCGTGTCGGCCCCCTGGAGCGCCGATGTCGAAGATGAGGCAGATCAGAACTCTGGCCCGCCGGATGGGGCGAATCCCTCGGTGGCGCCCGACAAAACTTCCGCCTAGTGATTGCAGACACAGTGGCGGCTTCTGACGCCCCACACCCACCGGACATCTTAACAGGACCCCCATCGACATCAGCAGGAGCACGTCCGCAACACTACCGCATTGCAACGATGAATCTTGCTACCATCAGAGCTCCTCACAAATTGGCGATGTTCCGTGACACCATATACGCTGCCGATGTCGACATTGCCCTTCTTCAAGAAGTGTTCGTCTCTGCCTTCTACGCTCCTACCGGCTACGAAGCGCACATCTCTCACGCCTCCGACAATGGTAGCGGAGTTGCCATCCTCCTCCGCGAAGGGCTCCCTGCTGAAGATGTTTTGTACCTTCCTAATGCGAGGGGAATGGCCCTTACTCTGTTCGGTGTGCGTGTTATCAACGTATATGCACCGTCAGGCTCCAACAGACGTAGAGAACGACATGTCTTCTTTGCTGACGAGGTAATGCCGCTTTTTGTGGGTCCACTGGATGATCTGGTGCTTGGCGGGGACTTCAACTGCACACAAGGACCTACTGATCAACTCCCCACACATTCTCCGTGCGCAGCCCTGTCTTCCATTATCGATCGACTACAACAAATCGATTCATGGACGAAACTCTATGGAACACGCGCGGGGTTCACATACTACACAGCACACTCGTCCAGTCGACTCGACAGCGTTTACCTTACACGCACCCTCGCTGATGCCACACGACATGCTGAAGTATGGCCTATGGCCTTCTCCAATCATGAAGCCTACATCTGCGACGTCGTCCTCGCCCGACAACGAGTGTGGCACAGTCGCGGTCCATGGAAACTGAACGTTGTCCACCTGACTGCTCCTGACTGTCGATGCGTAGTAGAGGACGCATGGGCCCTCTGCCGCCGCCGTCGCCCCGCCTACACGTCGACTTTATCATGGTGGTTATCCTGCGCGAAACCGGCACTACGAAAAGCATTGATGGGATACGGTAAAGATGTGAAGGCCTGGCAAGCAAGCACCTTAGACTTTCATTACGCGATCCTACGAGAGTGCACTTCGATGCCATTCTCTCCATCTCGACAGACGATCGTGCATCGTGCTAAAGCACATATCACCCTTCTCACGCGTCGACGGTTAGAAGGCGTCATTGTGAGGTCCCGTACTAATGATCGTATACCTCATGAACCACCGTCAATGTACCATGTACTTGCAGAACGCAGTCATCGACGTCGAGCTCTTATACAAGATCTTGTAGATATGGAAGGCCGACGACATACATCTCAAAAAGATATTGGTCATGCTTTTCATTCTCACTTCACCCGGTTGTATATGGCCGCTCCACAAAACCCAACTTTAATCGAGGAGGTTGCGGCACTCATCACTAACACTGTTCCGGAAGACGTGGCGACTGAACTAGAAGAAGACGTGACCACTGACGAAGTCCTGGACGCTTTCAGGGCGGGAGCCGCCAATAAATCCCCAGGACCTGACGGCCTCCCCCTAGAATTTTACAAGAGTTTTAGCTACCTGTTGGTACCCACTTGGACAGCTATCTGCCGTGAACTGATGTCCCCAGCAACGACGATCCCTCCCGCCTTCCTAGACGGTGTTATTGTTCCCGTCCCTAAACCTCACGGGCGATCACGGATCAGCGACTACCGGTCCATCACTCTTCTCAATAGTGACTTAAAGATATTCACCCGCTTGTTAGCAACTCGACTCAAGAAGGCAGCACCGTACGTAACATCCCACGACCAGACTTCCCTGGGTGGAGCCAACAATGTTCGAACGGCCCTTTGCCGTTACAGGGACATGATTGCGCTCGCCAAGTTCCGACAACTGCCTGGTGCACTGGCTTCGCTTGACTTCAGTCAGGCATTCGATCGGGTAGATCACACTTTTCTGGTAACGGTCCTACAACACATGGGCTTTCCGACACAAATAGTGAGTGTAGTAAAGCGCCTTTTGAGTGGCGCAACTTCCAGAGTATAATGGACGCCTCACTGCGCCTCTTAGGATTGCACGGTCTGTTAGACAAGGTTGCCCACTTTCTACAATTCTGTATGCATTTGTCTTAGAACCCCTGCTCCAAGGACTTCGCCAACGTCTGACGGGCATATCCTTGCACGGACATCGTTTCTGCTGTGTGGCATACGCTGATGATCTCATGCTCTTCCTACGCAGTGAAGACGACGTTCGCGCAGCTCTGACATGGATAACAACATATGGCGAAGCATCGGGCAGTTCTCTCAACGTTGCTAAATCGAAGGTTCTGCTTATTGGAGAGGGTCTATCTGCTAGATGCGTTGCCCTCCTAAGTGTGGCCACCACCGTCCGCTACTTAGGCATTGACTTTACAAAAGATCTTCGTCGTTCGGCGACCTTAAATGCCAGGCGTCTGCTCCAAACGATCCGGGGAAGCCTCTTTCAACACCGATTTAGATCCCTGGATGTGATTCAACGTGCGCGTTACGTGAACGTTTATCACGCCTCTCGCATTCCCCATGTGGCACAAGTGTTCCCGATCCCGATATCCATTGCCCGTCGCATGATGATGGCCATGGGATCCTTTGTCTGTACTGGACTATTATTCAAGGTCCAATATGCCTCACTTTCCTTCCCACGGGATCGTGGTGGGGTCGGTCTCTTCCACGTCCCACAAAAAGTCACGGCACTGTTTGTTAGTTCCCAACTGAAAATATGGCGACACTGCCCGACGAGCATGACCGGACTGCTTTTACGAGAATATGCACCCGTCTCTAAAACATCCCCAGTCAATTTATCTGACATTCCAGGCCCTTTTTACTACATCCGACACTTCTTTTTCGAATTAAGCTACATTTACCAATCCTTGCCTCTTTCACAAATATTACGGGCAAAGACTGTCTATGAGACCCTCCAACTACATCAGCCCCCCAATCCTATTGAACAAAAGTTTCCGCAAATCATATGGCGTCGTGCATGGAAAGCAGTACATGCAGTTTTTCTTGATTCCAGCGTCCAGTACGCCTGATATATCACCGTCAAAGGTAAACAAGTCAACCGTTTTCGCCTGCACCGTATCCGACTCGCTGACACACTCCTATGTCTTCACTGTGGGGTGGATGACACCGACAACCACCGGTCCGAATGTGGTCCTTCCTCCGACGTCTGGAGACTCGCACAACGCATTCTCGCTTTCGTCACCCGACGTAAGCCTGCGCAGCTCTCATTCCAGACGCTGCTATTCCCGGACACGATTTATTACCCGGCCACGAAAACTAACGCTGTGAACTGGATACGCGGCCACACCGTCCGCTACCTTTTCGACCGAGACGAGAAATCAGAACTGGATTACTGGACGTATCTCAATGATCGCCATTGCGCTATCGTTCGTAACCCCAAATACAAACAGTACTTTTCCAATTTTTTATGGAGCGTCTTTCACGATCCGCTTCCCAGCTGGAACGTTCAAACTATGAGAAGCTAATGTGATGTTCTTGTTGATACGAGTCCTGAAAGAACTGAAAACGGAACCTATACAACAATTATCGAGAAGACGAGTTTGGATGTTCCCCAATGAAGGCGTGTGAAGAACTGCACAAAGAGAACAAGACATAGAACACTTCAATAAAGCAATAAAAATACATAAATAAATGATTGCAAATGACTCCTTCCCATTCCTATGTTTTCCTCCTATCACTTAGTGTATCTAGGTTAGTTTGATTTGGGATAGGTATAGACAGGAGCCAACGCCTGAAGAGGTACAGTTAATTTTTTTTTTTTTTGGTTTTTTTTGTTTTGTTTTGTTTATTCTTAGGGCAAAAGTGGCGGTGGCACATAGGCCCCTTTATTTATTTTTCCTTTTTTGTAGAAAAAAAAGGGTTCAGGTGATATAACGTCATAAAAAAACCCTTGACTGCCGGTCATGAAAAAAAAAAAAAAAAAAAACGCTTTTATGTCGCTTAATAAACATCATGATGTGGAAAAATGGCTTTATTTTCGGTCGGCTTAAAATCAGAAATAAAAAAAAAAATTGCGCGAGGCCGAACCCCGTCGGAGGTTCGAATCCCCCTCGGGCATGGAATGTAAAACAAAAAAAAAAAAACAAAGAAAAAGAAAAAAAAAGTGCGTTGGGTGACCTTTGCCACATTTTATGTGTTTTGATAAGATACAAAGCTTGGGTCTTGATATCGGTATCTGTCAAGTTAAGGCCTCCCTTTCCCGTTGCTAATGTAAGAGTATCGTATTTTACTTTAAATATCTGTTCTCTTCTTACAAAGTGACCGAGCGCTGCTAGCATTCGTTTCGCTATTGTTCGAGTTAGCGGTAGCAGCTGAGCAACAAACTTGACTTCCGAGGTGATATATATGTTTGCTACATGTACTTTTTGTATCGTATTTATGTTTCGTAAAACAAATTGCTGTGTGCTAGTTCTAATTTTTTCCAGTAGTCTACTGTAGTTGAGGGCGGCACTGTTGTTGATATTGCGCGTGAATTCGATTCCGAGTGTTTTGAGTTTGTCCACAAGTTTTATGTGTGCGGTTCTAAATTCTATGCCTCGTGCGATGTTCAAAGTTCCTGACTTTTGCCGGTTTAGTTTGGCTCCTGACACGGCTGCATATCGAGATATGATGTGAAGTGCGGTTGCTAGCTCGCTTTCGTCCGTCACTATACAACTGACGTCCTCAGCGTACGCGTGGCAGACTATTTTCTGACCACGTAGCTGCAATCCTCGGAGTTCTTGTGTGAGCGTGAACAGGAGAGGTTCAAGCGCTAACGCAAAGGTGCCATAGACATGGGGCATCCCTGTCGAACCGAGCTCTTTATAGCGATCGGCCTGCTGAGTTGTCCGTTGATACTGATTTTGGACGTTCCGCTAGGTCAGGAGGGTTTTAATAGTGGTTACATCTTTTTGCGGAGAATAAGATACGAATGGTTGACTGCATCAAAAGCTTTCGCAAAGTCGAAGGACACGATAGCACCCTTGATATCACAGCCATCTGCGGTTGCGATAATATCGCGCTAGTCGCTTAATGTGTGATACATAGTTCTGTTTTTTTTTTTCCCTACACTCGTTGGATAAGCTCCAGTTATGGTCTTGATGACTGTATTTAATCTTTGCATTATTACTCTTGCAAAGATTTTATAATCACTATTTAATAGTGTTATGGGTCTACAATTTTCGATAGTCTTCCCTCCGGAAGTTTTGGGGCCTAAGACCACGGTGCATTCACAGAAGTCTTTCGGGATTTAGTTGATATTCATTAGATCATTACATACTGACGTCATCTTACTGGCTAACTGTTGTAGAAAAATTTGATATAGTTCCGCAGGTAGGCCATCAGGGCCTGGGAACTTATTTTTCGGGCTTCCCTGAATAGCGTCTATGACATCTTCTTCTGTTATCTCTGCGGCGAGTTCTTCCGCGACCTCAGGACTCAGTCTTCCTGACAAATTCGGCGTTATGGTTCCCTGCGCTATTTCGTCTGTTGGTTTGTCTGCTAATAGTGCTGTAAAATGGTTGTGCACTTCTTTCCTTATTTCCGCTTGTTCGGTCAATAGTCTTTCGTCAGTAGTTTTCAATTCTGTCAAAATTTCTCGGTTTGTCCGTTTGATTTCCTGTATGACCACTGAGCTATCCCGACACGACTCACGGTCCGTCCTCACAACTTTAAAAAAATGTTCAAATGTCTGTAAATCTATCGGACCAAACTGCGTGGTCATCAGTCCGTAGCTTACAAACTACTTAAACCTGGGTAAACTAACCTAAGGACAAACACACACACCCATGCCCTAGGGAGAATCACAACTTTATCTCTATCAGTACCTCGTCTCCTACTTTCCAAACTTCACAGAAGCTCTCCTGCGAACCTTTTAAGACTAGCACTGCTGGAAGAAAGGATATGGTGGAGACATGGCTTAGTCATAGCCTAAGGGATGTTTCCAGAATGAAACTTCTACTCTGCAGCGGAGTGTGCGCTGATATGAATATATGCACACGAATTTAATCTGCCAGGAAGTTTCATATTAGCGCACACTCGGCTGCAGAGTGAAAGTTTCATTCAAGTACCCAGCTGACTTTTGTGAGATAATCATCGCACTTGGGTTACTGCGTTTTTAGGACAGCCCTATAACTTGAGTTTTCGTGTATTTCATAACAATTGCCTACCATCTCTCTCACATCCGATGCCTTTCGGAGCTAACCTGAACTCCCGGGGTCAAAAATTTGTGCCACGTGGGCTCACATTTGCTTCAGGTTCACATGTACGTCTTCACGCATCACACAAACAAATGTTTTACGGGAAAATGTAAATACGAATATCTGATGTTTACTTCAGCATTTTTCGCTCGTACCAGAAAAGTCATAAAATTTATTCATGTTTACAACGGTACGGACAATTGTGCCTCTGGAGCCATTCAAAAAAATTAAAAGTTGCCTCATTTTTGTTTGTTCTGGGCCGTAAACTAAAGCAAATGTGAGCTGAAAAAACACGAAGTGTTTCCAATGAAAATAATACTGGTTTCGAAACGCGTGAGACATAACAGAAAGAGTATACATGGTGAGCCATTTCTGTTTTGTTATTAATTACCTTAAAAAGGAGTTACAGTTCCGATAACTCTAGTAGCAACAATATTATTTAACAATGTGTTCCTCAATCTTTAGTTTTGTTTCATAATATTTATTTTTGTGGCACCTTTCGAAAAGGGAAATAGAAGTTCTTTCACTGTAGATCGCAATTAACTTAGTGAAATGCTTTCAGTAGGTCTACTAAAGGACCTTGCTAAAGCACATAAGACTATGGTAGTAATGCACAGTTGTTGCAGATCTAATCGCATGTGTTTACATATTTTGATTAATTAAAGGACGTTGCCTGTTCCTCATTTTTTGCAACACCTATAGGGAAAAACAGTAGAATCGAATTATTACTGACAGAAAGCGACAGTATTCATCGTAAGACGAAGTCTGCAGCTGCGAAAAGCACGTTAACGGAAATCTACATCAAAGTGCGTGACGTAAGTTTCGTCGAACCACTTCCAGACTGTTTAGCTACCACTCCATTCTCGAAAAGCCTGCAGGAATAAAGGTCAGCTAAATCCCTCCGTTACAGCTCTGATGTCTCTTATTTTATTATGATAATCATTCCTACCTACGTAGGTTGGAGCCAACAATATATTTTCGCATTTGGAGGAGAAAGTAGGCGCTTGAAATTTCATAAGTAGATCTCGGCGCAGTGATAAATCCCATTGTTGTAATGCTTTCCACTCCAACTCTTGTGCCACTTCTCTGACACGCTATTTCCTGTATCGCCATAATACAGTAAGAGCTGCTCTTCTCTGTACTCTTTCGATGTCCTTCGTCAATGCTACGTGATAAGGATACAACACTGTGCAGCAGTTCTCCATAAGAGGACGGAAAAATCTGTGTAGATGAACATCGAAAGTGACTGATCTGTGTAATATTAAACGGGGTTTCGAAAAACACCGAATATACTTTTATAAATTTGTCGCTAATACAAATTTTTTAAGTACTAAAAGCAGGTTATAAATGTAGCAGAAGTTTTATTGAAAATCCGAATATCATTTAATAGTCAGAAAACTTAGATACCACATAGAATACGCTATGGAGAAGTTTAGTAACATGAAATAAGGCCAGCCTGACAACAATTTTTCAAAAACAAAATAGCTTTATATAGAACGCAAACATCATTACATCATATATGAAAATACTATTTAAGAATATGAAAAATATATAGGAATTATAATCTAGGAATTATAATCCCAGATTAGGGTTCCAGAAATTAAAAAAAAGTCGAAAGCAATTAAAGAAACGCAATAAGTTATATCAATATTCTGTCCTGTGGTCAGATCAAATAAAAAAAAAAAGGCGAAAAAATCTTTATAAAATAATAATACAAACAATATAAAAATATATATGAATGTGGCTTAAGGAAATGGGCAAAGCCCGAAACTAGTCAGCATTTAAAATAACAGCAGCTTTGGTGCAATATATAAAAGTGTCTTTCCTACAACATTTAATAGCTGCTAAACGCGACGTATAAAAAACTTATAACCAAATAAAGAGGTCAGGTGGCGAAGGAAAAATTATCTAAATGTGAAAGAAATTTCATTCCGTAATAACGCAATCATATTCATTTTAAATCGTGTCAGGTAGTACACTTACCCCTGTGCTTTGGCGAGGGATTGTAGTATGGAGACTTACCTAGAAAAGAAAAAGAACATTATTAGACGTTATTTTAAGCAAATTACGAATGAAACATAATGATAAAATATCGCATTTAAATAAGTAATTAACAACACATAATGACAAAAGAAAAAGAATTTTCTTTTAGGAACTATTCATAAACGGCATAAAAAACAGTAATTTGTTTTGGAATTAAGAGTTAATATTTTAAGTTGTTAGTTATTTGCAAAGGTTTATATAGGCGATTTGATTTTCATATGATGACTGTAATGACGAAAAATAAAATTAAGTTTTTCTTCCTTCTAGGTATTATTCATTCAATTAGCTTCTAAAGTGCAAAAACAGGAAACAATATTTTGTCGAAAGTCTCACACACGTGCAACGAAGGAACTAAAAAAATCATAAAAATTAAATAATTAAAAAAGGGGATCAACTATTCTAATACTGCCATTTCCAACGCTAGATACACTGTACCAGAAACAAAAACCTTTGAAATCGATTGTCTTAAAAATGTTAAATTCTTACAGGCTCTGAAACCACTCGTTCATTGCACTCAGCTCGAACGTGATGATCTATCATGGTTAATAAATTAGGCACAACGTACGGAAAATTCGTAATGTCGAATCATGTACTCGTAAAAAAAAAAAACTTTGTTGTCCCAAAATCTCGCGCGATTTGATGTAATACTGTTTTTTAATTATTTATTTATTTTATTATTAATTTTGTTGGATAAGTTAAAGAAAGTTATTCAGAGGGAATTACTAATATTGCAGTTTGAGACCATTGTAGGGATGAGGAAGATCTACATTGGGAGTTTTGGTATTTAAAAGGAAGAGTTCAAGGTATTATTTTTGAAATAAAACTATTCGTACTTATTATGAGCAAGGGTGATATCAGATGACAGATAACGCTATCTTAGTTATGCGTTTATGACGAGTTTCTGGATGAAGCGAAACATATATCTTAACATATGTTTAGAAGAAAAAGTTTCGATTTAATAATATGAAGTTCCAGCAAATCAAAAAACAAAGAACTTTGTATGACGGGCAACCACAGCTAAAATATTTATACATATTTAAGAAACTTTCACACAGTAAAAATTAGGTGTTAAAATTGTAAGAGTCTGAATGAAAACTCAAGTGGACCAAGGACTTTCATTCGGACTCTTACAATTTTAACACCTAATTTTTAACTGTGTGAAAGTTTCTTAAATATGTATAAAAACAAAGAATTCATGTGTTAACTCTAGTTAGAATTCCAGCGTCGTTGTTTGTTTTTATTATTTTTTTAATTATTGCATGATAAATGATGAAACACTAACAATCAAAATCGGGTGTACCACGTTCAGTAGGAGATTCCGGAAACAACCTATTCGCCACGGACGTCTGCGTAAGAAGACTGGCTAGCAACGAAACGTATTTCCAATAATCTTATTCCCGTCCGGTAACTAACCGAAAGGCTCCAAAACATATACATACGGCCCGTATCGCTCAAAATCTGCGTGAGGGAAAAAGAAAACCTGCTTGTACCGATACGTGTGAGGTAGTAACAGAACGCTAGTGTGAATGTCGTCGAATACTGGTTGCTCGGTAGCGAATACTTTGGATGTTGCGACAGCGCTACGGGTAAGCGACGGCTGGGTTATCCGGTACCAGGTACCGGGCTAGCGTAACGTGCAGAGCCCTGTGCCGTGTCGTGTCGCGCTGGGCCGTTACGCTGGTTCACCGCTCGCTGTTTACGTGAATCACCGGCACCGCGTGCGGCTCGTACGTCACCGCAACAAGGCGCCGCCCCTCCATGTATCGCCACCGCCTGCTAACAGACTCACTCTCTCGCCACCGCGGCGCTGCCGTCGCTACCGATCCTCTACAACAGTGCTTTCCAAACATTATCTCATGGCGACACCGTTTTATAGCTTACAGTTTTGCGCGACACCCTTTCACTAATATAAATACGTATGGTAGAATTTAGATGGTTCTAACTTGGGGGACGGATATGTAGTTTGTAAACGAAACTGAAATCCTCGTACGCATTGAGATGTTTAATGTCGATCCTGACTGCAGCTATTACGTACACTCTTCGCAAGAAAAGGAAAGACTAGGAACTACGGAGATGTACAATAGAGTAACACCGCAGACAACAATGCCTAACTCATAGTAATACTTGTTTCTTCTACATGGGACCCAACTTCCGAAACACGAAAACAATTTCGGAAACCGTTTTTCGCTGTGGTTTGTACATGTCAGGGCCAGATACGGTTTTGCTGTATCGATTGAAAACGGCATCTGGAAATTAGTTGCTCGGATTTCTGATTTGGACAGCACAGTCGGTGTTCCCTTTTAGTCCAATATTATCAAATTATTTTGAGAAATAAAGAAGATGTATTTATGAGAAGTCATGAATTATTATTTAAGTTCTATTGTTAGGTTCTTGCTTCACCACGACCTCGGAAGTCCCGACATATTCGGAAAAAATGAATAAATATTTGTGACAAGTAAGAATGTGAATTTCATTTATGGTGACAGTATCTGTTACACATAGGAAATTGAGAGAAACAAATATTAACGCGTACCACGGTTCGAACCAACGATCACTGCATTTAAAATACTGCTCTCCGTTAATCACCCGGCCATACTCCATACTAAACATCGCTACTGAATAGCTTTAGTCAGTGGACAATTGTGACGGCTTTTACAATCTGTGATAGCTTTTACAGACACTGTGTCATTGATTAACATTTAATTGCAGGAAACGCTACCTAGGGTGACGTGGCTTTGATAAATCCATTAAAATAACGCTCGGGTGGAGCTTTTTGGAAAGGAAAGCAGACTGCAGTGAAGGTTCGTTCAAGCAGCTGCCAGTTCCAGCAAACTGCGCGTGGGAAGAGCTGTTATGGAGTATCAGCAGCAGCTCTGCTCATGCGCAGTTTGCTGGAATCTGGCAACTGGCAGCTGTTTGAACAAACCCTGAGGGTCTACTGCTGCTGAAGCACAGCTGCCGCCTAGCGGCTGAGCACGCAGTTAATGTGCACCGATCATACCTTTAATACGTGATCTGTGGTGGACTGAATGAAGAGAAGGATGATTAGCTGCAGGCGAGTCTTCAGGGTAGTATAAAGAGAAGAATATTTTGTGTTATTTTATGAAAAGTTTTTTTGTTTAGAGTCGAAGTTTGTTAGTCGTGCGACACCCTTGATACTACACCCCAGGGTGTCGCGTCATTCAGTTTGGAAAGCTCTACTCTACAAAAATAACACCCCCTCCCCTCCCCCAAACACTCGCCACCTCACGGAGTCTCTGAACAATCGAACTACTGAGTACAAATGAGATTCAAAGTTAAGGCAACAACTGTTTCAAATCCAAATGCGAGGATGTCGATGGGTACTCAGTGACAGGGTGCCGTTTATTCTGAAATTAGCAAAGAAAAGCAGGCGACAAAAGAACTCAATTTAACAATAATAATATTCTGTTGTCAACTGTCGCTATTAATTACAGATTCATAAATAATTTTGCAAGCGCCAATATTAAATTTTTGAGTCTGACAAGTTTTGAATGTTTTGCTTATGACGGCCAAGGTCAGTGTAGGACGTTATGTGCATGTGGATGGAAATTGAGTGTAAGTGAACATGTATCCTGATTGTGCTAAAATTGGATATCAGAAAATAGTTTATTAATTTTTCGTTTATTTTTAAAATCCATATTTCTGGCAAGAGTGAGTTACGCTTATAGGAGTTAACTGCGAGGTCATGAGTCCCTAAACTTTCAAACTACATACGAAATAGCTAACACTAAGTACGGCACAAATATCCATGCTCGAGGGGGGATTCGAACCCCCGGCCGTAGTGGCCGTTCGGACTGTGACTGGCGCGCCGCATAGCGCTCGGCCACCGCGGCCGGTTACAAACTACTTGTAAACACACAATTTTAATCTGCGAGGAAGTTTCATATCAGCACACACTCCGCTGCAGAGTGAAAGTTTCATTCTGCAAACATCCCTTAGACTGTGGCTAACCCATGTCTCCACCATATCCTTTTTTCCAGGAGTGCCAGTCTTGCAAGGTTCGCAGGAGACCTTCCGTGAGGTTTGGAAAGTAGGAGGCGAGGTACTGGCGGAAGTAAAGTTGTGAGGCGGCACCGTGAGTCGTGTCGGGATAGCTCAGTCGGTAGAGCACTTGCCCGCGAAAGGCAAAGGTCCCAGGTTCGAGTCGCGGTTCCGGAACACAATTTTAATCTGCCAGCAAGTTTCATACTTATAAACTAATATATACTAAAAACAGCCCCACTATCCTTGCCATCTGCATCGGAGCATAGCGCCTCAATCCGCTCGGCCACTCCGCCGCGGCACAAAATTAATATAACTGAATGAAGCAGACGAGGCGCTGTATAACGTGAGCCATTCTGGATATAAAAAATAGGTTTAGAAGATTGAAGAGCTGTAAGAAAATAGCGTAAATACGGTCCGATTGTACCGCAGACGACATGTAGAAGAATATTAATGTTTGAAACGTGGGTGCCTCACGTTAAACAGCGCCTCATGTACCATGTGCATTTGTATAAATGTTGTAGATAGTTGAAGGAACACAAACTCTATTTTATTTGTCTATAATGTTTATGCCCACATTTGATAATAATGATTATACAATTATTAAAAATAGTCCTTAATGCCCATGTAGTGAACTAAACATTTATTTAGTTTGATATATTCATCCTTCACTGCCTTATACATTAATTCATACGTCTCAGACGTTACTTTGCTTAATGCACTCTGTGGTATTGGAGTGCTATACTGGAAGCAAGAATAGATCTTTCCAGTAGCAGTTCCCAGATTATTTATATGACTTGACGTCTTCCAATTGTACCCCCGCTACAAATTTTCTGAATGTTTTTGTTGTCAAAACATGTAACTCACGTCTTCACCCAAGTACGTTTTCTTTTATTCCCAACTTGTCTACGTCCAGATGCATACAAAATGTAATTGTGGCGCTAGCAATTTTAGCGCATAACAAGTTTCATTGTCCGCCATCTTTCATTAAGACGTAAAATATGATGACAGTGTAATACCCCTTTTTAGCGCCACGTCAGAGTTTTATATCAAAGAAATTTCTTGAATATTTGATAATATTTATTTGTAAAGTATTTGATCAAAAATACGATCATTTAATATCGGCATAACTGCACAGCTGCCACTTGGAGCCTAAGGGCAGGTTCGTCCATCTCTCGTTAATCTTCTCGTTAATAACCGAGAAGATGCCTATAACGACCAGTTAAATGTGTTCGTTACGTTTGTCATTGCCAGATACACCTCTCGTTTGCTAACCTGGAGAAAACGAGAAGGTACGATATGTTTCGACTATGTTGGCAATAGAAACAAATAAAAGTGCCGTCTGAATAAACAGCTTTTCGCCATATTTGACTAGCAGGGAAGAGGTTAGCAGATAGTTGTTATATGGCGCTATGAGAAACAAACGTGAAAGAAGCTCGAATTTTAAAGAAGTGAATGCGAGAGTCTTGTGCTATTGATAGAGAAATATTAGGAGACATTGGACTGAGAGAGGCCAGTGCCTGTTTCACTTCCCAAAGAGCTTTCCAAGCAGACGTTTTGTAGACACCAGCCAAGTCCTCTATGGGAGTTAGTGCAAGCAATAACTTGCACACAGGCGAAAGTGCACAATTCCTGTAGATCAGAGGAAGAATTCACATTTTAACCCTTACCAGGCGCAACAAGCATAAGTAAGTACTGAATTAATAAGCTTGCAGACGTAAGTATCGTTTTTTTTCTATTACGACAGAACTCTTACAAAATACATATCTGTCTGTTGGACTCTTCAGATGATCGTGGAGTTTTTCATGCAGCGTTTCCACAGTGGCCTTTCGAAGAAGAAATCACGCAAGAACTTTAGCATCATCCCTACATTCAAAATTATTTGGAAGAACATAAATACGTCTGTGACGCGTATTGGGGCAATGATCTCTAGATCCTCCAAAATATTGACATCCTCTTCATTGTCAACAAAATCTCTTATTCCGGTCATTTTCATCGTACCAATTCTCACTTAACTAGTCGTTACCCGTAAGTTTGTATTTTGATATCGCAATTTTGAGGTTATGTTACATATCTGCAATATATGAAACTCATCTAATCGCCATTGGCATGGATGGGGCGAGGAATATGACGATAAAAGTTCCAAAAATCTGCTTTTGACACTAGTTTTTCATACATGTAGTGCTTCTGTTACTTTGTTCGATAAATAGGTCTTTATCACGTGAATATATTGCGGTATTTTAACACTCCTGCCATTTTCATACAGATTCTCACTTCTCATCGCAATTTGCGATCACTTACGGCTTCACTGTACTAGTTTTAGAAGTAATACCAAAGTGCGGTGAATGTAAATTTGTTACATTTGGCGGGAGACGTGCAGGGAACAGTCCTCTGCAGTCGAGTTGGTCACTGTGTCCTCGGAGGTGGAGTGGTCAACGCGTCCGCCTAGTAAGCAGAAGATCCCGAGTTCGAATCCCGGCCGGGATCAAATTTTCATTCGCCCCACTTTGGTGTCACGTCTAAACCTAGTACAGTGAAGCCGTAAGTGATCGCAAATTGCGATTTATTTCATTTGCTGAAAACTGTTTTAAGGAACCAATCGATAGGTGAAAGAACATGATACAATAAGTAATTCTGGAAAATTCGAAAAAATCTACTTCTTTACACATTGTCTATACTGTGGGAACTCTCGCGTCTGAGTTTTGCCTGTAATAAGAAACACTGGTTACGAAAAATATATTTTCTGTCGGAAACCTTTTAAAAATAGGGTAATGTTTTGCATTCCGAAAATTACACACAAAAAACTTCGACCAACAATTTAAAAGACGGGTGTAGCAAAAGAAAGAAAATTAAATTTGTTTCCTTTGAGATATCATAGTTTTGTTACGGTTCGTGGGAAAGTGGGGTCGCGAGAATAATTTTACTTGGAAGAAGGTCGCAAATTCGTTTAGGTTGAGAAACTCTGGTCTAGATAGTTATAAAATAGACCTTCAATTTTCGTTTACGTGGCAGGAGCACGATGAACACATTCAATCTAGCAATACTATTTAATTTGAAACTGAAGTAACACAATCCTATTGACTATGTAGTTATCTGAAGTTTAACATCTGTGGTGCTTCCAATGCACTTCTTGAATGCTGTAAATACCTCGATAAGAGCTCGCATGCAAAAACTGTAACTAGTATCTGTTAAAATTCGTATTATATTGATCCAACACCACTATTACGATATTATTACCTAAAGTTACATTCAGTGCTGCAGAATGTGGGCACAGACTGCAACATTTCTTCAATATAAACATGAATGAAAAAACAGACATGGCCCCAATACTTTATTAGATGTTTATCGGTTGCGATCTATATTTTGAGTATCTTCCGATCTATATGTACCAAGATGGACGGCCATGATGGGAGATGGAGCAGCTGTCGTGAATCACGGACTAAAAACTTCTCCAATGATTAATAATCTCGAAAATTACCAATACCTCTATGGTTGCTGGCGCCGTAATTTAAAACTTAGTATCCTGGCTGTGACGCTGAAACTCATGTCAACTCATGTTGTTGATGTTAGTTTTGCGTAGTTTTTATGTTCTTACATCTCCTGTGCTGGCTATAAGCTTCTGCGTTTCTTGTTTACTACTTTGCCTTTTATCTGCTTCTCAGATAATGTCCACAACACTATTGATAACACACTAGTATCCTATCGCAAAGCTCTCTTTGACAAATTGGTAGATTCTTGTCATTTCAAGTAGAAACTTCTAATGATGAGCTTATGTGTAGAAACATATTATGAAATAATAGAAAATTTCCCGTGCAACAAATTGTGGATCAGATTTCACAGAAGAGTACTGGACGAATAAATGTGCGGCATAACTTAATTTATACAAAAGAGGTGTGTTTTTGATGTGTTGAGACGGAACATCTGGTGCAACTGTTGTTTTTGTTGTTGTTGTCTTCAGTCCGCAGACTGGTTTGATGCAGCTCTTCATGCTACCCTGAACTGTGCAAGTCTCTTCATCTGAGAATACGTTCGGCAACCTACATCCTTTTGAATCTGCTTAATATATTAGTCCCTCTGTCTCCCTCTACGATTTTTACCCCACACGCAACTCTGACAGCATTAATATAGAGAAATCAGAACTACAGTTGTTAAGTTGTGCTGTGAATTGTTATTCTGGTTAGTAGGTATTTAAGTTTCGTAACCCTAGGAAAGTCATACATATTACAGGGCTTCCGATCTGCTTGTGATAGCACATTCACTTTATTAGTTTTGCTAACAAATGGATGTCTCTTTTGTCTCACACGTGTATGAGAGTAGGTTTGTGTGATTCTGCTTGTAGCACACCCTTTTATGCAACCCTGAGTTTCATTGGATCGCTTCCGTACGCCACAGGCACTGGGAAAATTCACACAAAACAGCAGTAATGTGTGTACGTCGGGTGAAAATGCCTTTCAACGGTTTTTCTGTGCAGACCGACATGCCTGCCCCTGAAAGGACGCCACCCTCAATACTGGACAGCTGTGCAGGTTGCGTACCTGTCTGCAAAATGGGGGAGTTCCGTCACAAAAGCAGAGACCGTCCGATGTTCCTGTATTCGTGGAACCAGCATGAATAGTTTTGACCTACATGCCAGTTTTCATTTCACACATCGTGAGATGGTTTCCTCTAAAGACGCTACCAATTGTAAACAAAAGCTTTCATCGTACAAACGCAGTTTTTGTTCACATTCGATGCATTTCCCATTACATTAAAGGAATAATACGGTCAAAGACATTATTTATACATCTGAAACATTGAATTAAAATTTGTGATGCAGCCAGGAATCGAACCCGGACCTCCCTACTTACTAAGCAGACGTCTTACCGTTAGACCACCACACCACTAACGAATAAGATGCCTTGGAATAGTATAAGTACGATTTCCCTCCACGTCACTAACTTCAATTCAGCTTCAGTGTTCCAAAGATAATTGCCACTACTGCCAAGGCTCTCCATGCAGCGGAATAGCACCTCGGCAATGGACATATTAGATCAATTCTGTTAAGGTGATATAAATATCAATTTAATTTATTGCCGAGGTGCTATTACGCTGCATGGAGAGCCTTGGCAGTAGTGGCAATTATCTTTGGAACACAGAAGCTGAATTAAAGTTTGTGACGTGGAGGGAAATAGTACTTAGACTATTCGATTCCCGACCGCATCACAAATTTTAATTCAAAGCTTCAGATTTATAAATGTCTTTGACATATTCGAGAGGAAAATCAGTCTCAGGGATTGATAATTGTATTCAATTGAATAACACAGTGTCGTAAAGTGGCTCCTGAAATGTGTCTTTTACTTTTAGGTGTGTTTTAAACTAGACTACTGAATAATTAACTCCAAAGCAATTGACTAAACCAAAAGTGAGGCGTTGTACAACTTCGGGGTTTTTCGTGTTAATATTCAGAAACCTTACAAAGCATGAACTAACGAAATATATTAGTTCGTTTGAAATATGTCAAGTTATGAGGGTACGACGGGAAATTAAATGAAATTGGAGCCACACTAAGCCTCATCCTGAGAGATTAAAAGAATGACTTAATTTATGTGGCATTACAGACAATATTTACAGTTGTGATTCTTCAGTTTCTCCCCGCGGATTTGATAATCAAAATATCCAGTACACCCGTGGATATTTTGATAATACTTACAGTTATTTTTACTAGCAACCCTGCCTGGCTCGCATGGGTAGCAGACCATATATAAGCCAAAACATTTTTCTGTCTTAGTCTCGCATTAGAATAATACATCGAGAATGTTTATCCTACGCATTACGAAACAATAACCGCGTTGTCGCATTACAGTAATGTTCGCAATTGACATTATACATAAAACTTATATCCATTATCGATGAGGAACACTGCGACTGTGGTGAAGTAAGGTATCTTGAATGACAGCAACCAGTCGCCTTTTATGTAAAATGTTTTATTACATTTCTCCCATTATCGGTTTCGATATGCCTAGCATATCATCATCAGATGGTGAACGGTTGTTTATATTACAGATGGTATGTGTTGGAATTTGTGCATCTGTTACAATTACAAAAAACAAAATAAGTGAACTATGTGGCGAGCATAACTGACGTACTAATATTGACTTACGCCTAAATGTTGCTACTTACAATTTGTGTTATCCATTGTCACAGATGGCAGCGCCGGCCGCGGTGGCCGAGGGGACTGAGGCGCTTCATTCACGGTCTGCACGGCCACTACGGTCGGGGGTTAGAATCCCCCCTCGGGCATGGATATTTGTGCCGTCCTTAGTTATAGGTAGTTCATAAGTAGTTTGTAAGTTTAGGGACTGATGACCCCGTAGTTAAGTCCCTTAAGCTTTTCAAACATTTGCACATTTTGAACAGATGGCAGCATGCACACATTAGTTGTGCCGCTATGCACTTCACTCGTATTACACAGCATAACTAGTAGCATGCACATATTTATTTTTGTGTCCCAGCCTCGTCGCCTCTTTTGTGTCTCGTTTCCGTCGTAGGTGTCGGTGACCGAGTAGAAAGACCGACGCAGGAATAAAGGATGCACGCTTGTGCAGGTAGGAGGTGACCAGCCAGTGGGACAGCAGAAACTAGAAACACTAGAGTAAATTAGAACGAGATATATATTTCGTAGAGACTTAGTAATACTTAACTTTTACATAGCTCAGTACTGTAGAATGCTGATACATAGTTGAGCTAGAGGCCTGCCTAGTGCCTATCCGATAGCCAAGTCTTCACTGGTGCCTACCTGATTCCCAAGTCTTAACTGGTGCCTATCTCAGTCCCAAGTGAACGATGTCGTTCATTGGTGTCCACGGCGAAAGTAGGTGGCGAGCACTTTGGACTTGTGCGACACCACATTTATTGTGGTGCTAAACATTTTATACATGTTGCACCATACAGTCTCCACGCACTATACAAATGTAAACAAACCAAACATCTTCGCCAAAGACGTTGCACAGTTACGTCACCTTTTGGTAACTGTGCAACATCTGTGCATGTCCCCGAGAAAGTTCATGTTTCATCCATTTACTGAGCTAGCTGGCAAACTAAATAAATAATATAAAATACAAAGACATTATTTTAAAATACACCAAAATAAACCTAGCCACTTTCAATATATATATTTATATAAATATATTCAACATTTTAAGAGTATTCTTTCAAATAGATAAGGACCCGCGCAACACCGGGTTTTCAGCTAGTTACTATAAATAATTTTGTCAAAGCTTGGCAATGAGACCACTTAAAATTTTTTATTTATTCTTTTATTTTGATAACAAAAAACTAGAGAAAGAAAGTAATTTATTTAAAAATCTGCATCTTTTCTGATTAGTTTCTTGGGGGCCGCATCTACGATACTGGAGTCCGGGTCCGCGCTTGGAAGAGCCAGTTTAGGTGAAATCTACTAGTAGTATCTGCGACTAGTGCAGCAGTTACCTAACGTTTCTGCGGATGCGGAGTTCTTATCTAGAGCGGATGTTAAAGAACACTTCCGTTGGCCTTGGCCCGTTGCCTAGTAACGGAAGCGCAGTGCATGAAGCACAGCAAGGCTGCAGTAGAGATCCTATCTGCCGGTCCACGTAGGTTTGAATTTATGTAGTGGTACTGCAGTTCCTGTTTTAATCAAAGCATCTGTGGCAATCGCCAAATGTTTTAATTTTCAGGGAGATCTTTACTTACGAGACGTGCACTCTTTGGATTTGGTCGTCTCTGACTGAAAGTATTCCACCTTTCTTACTGGCTATTTCGCTGAGGTGGCAGAAGACATGAGTTGCCTCTGATATCGTGTCGCCCTCCCGTGTCTCGGTGAAACGCAGCAGCTCAATCTCCCATGCATTCATCAACTCTATGGCAGTCACCTGCACGAAAGTTGATACATTCTGCTTCTATTAGCGCTCTATAATTGTGAAAGAACAGGTGGGGCAGAATTTCTGTACGAAATAACTCCCTATTACATTCTATTACATTCCATAAATAATCTTACGCATTCAAACTGAGCGAATTGAATGGGAAAATCATTCAATCGAAGAGTCCACAATGTTCTTGAAAGTAATCGCGTGCCGCGGTGGAGTAGCCGAGCGGTGTAAGGCGCCTCGCTGCCGAGCGCGCGGTTGCTCGCCGTCGGAGGTTCGAGTCCTCCCTGGGGCATGTGTGTATGTGTGTGTGTGTGTGTGTGTGTGTGTGTGTGTGTGTGTGTGTGTGTGTGTTGTCCTTAGGTTAGTTTACCTAGGTTTAAGTAGTTTGTAAGCTACGGACTGATGACCACGCAGTATGGTCCGATAGATTTACAAAGTAATCGCGTACAATTATCCCGCTTTGCCATTATTATAAATTCCATCGTCATTCCAAGCTTATGAATACTTACAAACAGTCAAACATAACTATTCTTCGTTTGTGTAGCCATGATATCCGCAGTTGCTTTTATAATTATTAATGGTAGTATCTGTCCGTCTACGCAACTACAAATAGAATGTCATTTCTGTTAACAGGCGCCGGCCGCGGTGGCCGAGGAGACTGAGGCACTCCAGTCACGGTCTGCACGGCCACTACGGTCGGGGGGTTCGAATCCCCCCTCGGGCATGGATATTTGTGCCGTCCTAGTTCGCAAGTAGTTTGTAAGTTTAGGGACTGATGACCACGTAGTTAAGTCCCATAAGTTCTACAAACATTTGAACATTTTTTTTGTTAACAGGCTCGTTTCGTTTTAATGAAAATAAAACATCTTCAGTGTTATTTAATCATAGAAATCTACAGTTTGTTTGAAAGCAGTTCGTTAGCGGAACATGTTAAATGTCTTTCACAGTTCAGACGTATTTGTTTTGATTTTGACTGAACTGTGAAAAACATTATGGAGAGTGCAATAGAAAGTGAAATTAGTGGAGATAAACAGTGATGCAGAAAAAAGAATCTGCGGTACTGCATGAAACAAACTTGCATTTCATGACGTGAGGCGAAAAATTTCCGGAAGTAACAAAACAGTAGGTCTACTTTACATGTTCCAAAAACAAACTGTAGATTTCTATGATTACAGACCACTGAAGATATTTTATTGTCATTAAAAGGAAACGCGTCTGGTGAGAAAAATTGCCTTTTATTTATAGTTGCACAGACGAACATAATTAAACTATGTCCACTCAATGAACGTCGGCGAAAGAGCAAGATAAGGGTTTATCGTGGTGTTGACATCATGGTCATTACAGAAAGAGCTCACGCTCCCATAGGTTTTATCAGCGATGGGGAAGGAAATCGGCCGTACAATTTGAAAGGGGCAATCCCGGCATTTGCCTAGAGTAGAGTTGGACAACACGAATCTTTTTCACGAATCCATTCCAGCGATTCAGTCCCACGTTGCGAATGGATTCCTACGATTCGTTCATGATTCTTTCTGGTCGGGAGTGACACGAGTCTTCCAGAATGCCAAAAAGGAGACCACATGGAAGATGCAACAATTCTACTAAAGAGACTGCCTACACTACACTTGTGTGTCCTAATTTGGACTATTCCTTCGCGTTATGGAATACCCACCAAGTGGGACTGACGGAGGATATAGAAGAAGTTTAGAGAAGGACAGCTCGTTTTATCCGAGGGTAAGTCAATAAATGAGACGCAAACTGACTAGACACGCCAGTACTGCGTGCTGTGTAGGGCTATTTCTCTACCACAACGATACATCTGTTTGGTGGGTTCCAGCAGTTAAACCCTTTATTTGACAATGTTCCTCCCCAGCAACATCAAAATTCCGCGTTGTTTTCTGAAACATATTTGAAATTTCATCCTTGGATGCGCAATAGTGCTTGAAACTAACATTTAAGCTTTCCAATTAAGTGATATTTCGTTGTCTTTTGCGAAAAGTTTAGCAATAAACTGAATCTTTAGCAGAGACTCCAAGCATCCGTTACCGAGGTACATGTTTTGTTTCAATTTTGTGACGATATTTTTCGTGGTACAAGGGAAAGAAGAAGCCTTGAAGTTCAGTTATTATGGAAAATTGTTGACAAGGTCTTTATGGGAGACTGAACATACACTTGTACCGGGTCAAACTTTCACACACGAAGAAAGAAAAAACGTGGACATGGTCAGGAAACGCTTAATTTCCATGTTAGAGCTCATTTTATTACTTCTCTTCAAATCACATTAATCATGGAATGGAAACACACAACAGAACGCACCTCGTGACTTCAAACACTTTGTTACAGGAAATGTTCAAAATGTCCTCCGTTAGCGAGCATACATGCATCCACCCTCCGTCACATGGAATCCTTGATGCGCTGATGCAGCCCTGAAGAATGCCGTATGGAATCACAGCCGTCCACAATACGAGCACGAAGAGTCTTTAAATTTGATACCGCAGTTGCGTAGACAAGAGCTTTCAAATGCCCCCATAAATGAAAGTCAACATGGTTGAGGCCAGGAGAGCGTGGAGGCCATGGAATTGGTCCGCCTCTCCCAATCCATCGGTCACCGAATCTGTTGTTGAGAACCTTACGAACACGTCGACTGAAATGTGCAGGAGCTCCATCGTGCATGAACCACATGTTGTGTACTACGTGTAAAGGCACATGTTCTAGCAGCACAGGTAGAGTATCCCGTATGAAATCACGATAACGTGCTCCAGTGAGCGTAGTTGGAAGAACATGAGGCCCAATCAAGACATCACCAACAATTCCTGCCCAAACGTTCACAGAAAATCTGTGTCGCTGGCGTGATTCCACAATTCTCGTCAGCCCACACATGTTGATCGTGAAAATTTACAATTTGGTCACGTTGGAATGAAGCCTCATTCGTACTAAAATGAGCTGCAACATGGAAATTAAGCGTTTCCAGACACTTGTCCACATAACATATTTTGTTTCTTTGTGTGTGAGGAATGTTTCCTGAAAGTTTGGGCGCACCTTTTTGTAATACCCTGTATTTATTGGGAAGAGGAGGCCATGCGGAGTTTTTGGGCAATTTTACTTACTAACCAGAAACGATATTTTGAAAAAAAAACTGTAAAAATCTGTTCACATAGCCCTACACATTTAATTTAAGTAACATAATACTTTTTCTTCACGTGATTTCTGTGGGTGCCAAATAAATGGTTAAGTAACCAAATTAAGTTACAGTTGAAGAGCGCCACTTATAGGATGCAAACGTTGCCACAAAACCTCCATTCTCCAGGCTTTTAAAGCCTTCTCGAACGATGGGACAATATTTAAATTTACAAGTGGAGTCAGGTGAAAAGTAAAGCAATTTAAGGAACTAAATAAAATTACAGCTCAAGAGCGTCACTTATAAGCTGCAAACGCTGCCACAAAAATTCCAAACTCCAGGTTTTTAAGGCCTTCTCGAACGACGGGACGACTGTTAAAATTTACAGGTAAAGTCAGATGAAACGTAAAACAATTTTCAGGCTTTTAAACGCAGTACTAGGGTGTCTAACTCAACTGGCGACTCATTTACTTTCTCACCTTCGGATTATTGCGATATAGGGGAGAGAGAGTCACGGAAATGATGTACGAGTTGGAGTGGAAATGATTAAAAGAAAGGATTATTCGCTGTGGCGAGATCTGTTTGCTACATTTCATTCATCATATTTCCCTTCCGAAGGCGTGGCTGTTTTGCTAGAACCCACATAAATAGGAAAATATTATCATTATCATAAAATAAGAGAAATCAGTTAGAAAACGGAAAGATTTAAGTGCTCCTTTTTTCCTATTGGACAATGGAACGGCAGAGAAATACCGTAAAAGCGGTTCGATGCACACTCTCTCATGCACTTAAAAGTGATTTGAGGAGCACTTATGTAGATGTAGTAGCGACGTTCTTTAGATGTGAAACTAACGCGAATGGCGCAATAGAAGAAATAGCGCCAAACTATACACGTGTGCGCTTGCCTTGTTACGTTCAGTTTTTTTTATTTATTTATTTATTTTTTTTTTTTTTTTATCGCCAAGTTAAAACTTTATTAGCAGCCTTCAGTATTACAATTAATTTCTGGAAACTAGGCGGGAATTAGTGACTCGCGCGAATAAAATATTTAATCACGCCGGAATTCATGATCACTCTCACTCAGAGATTTTTCAGGGAATTTATCGCATGTGTGGTGCGCGCATATAAATGAATTCCCTAGAACGAATTTTAAAAACTTCAAGTTGTTTTTCCTGCGAATCATCGAAAGGAGCTATATAATTACTGGAATACTGGATTCATTAAATGTTCTCGGTAGCGGAGTGTATTTAGACCGAATGTTTGTATGACATGTACCAGCTAACTACTTTTACGAAGTAATTTGAGTAGATGAAACAAAGTGAATGAAAGAGCCATTTTAAAGGTACCAAAGATAAATTTTTAATTCCCCACTGAGAAATTCATCTGCGAATTTTGTTATTCCACTGAATAAAAATCAGGTTGAAAAATAGCTTCTTGTAGCCAAATGATAGGGGAACGAGATTGTCTATTTGAATCTGGAATAAAACAAACCTGCTTTAAGAGGAAAAATGTGGTATATATTGAACGCCCTTCGTACGTTCCTTATTAACCGTCTTACGCATATTAATTTCGAAACGGGAAAAATGCAAATACAAAAAAAAAAAAAAAAAAAAAAAAAAAAAACTTATTGAAACGTGTCTATAGAAAATGTATATTGCTGAATTTGTAAGAAAATGTCTAATATTGTACCTTCTCTTTTGTGTCGAGTAACTTTCTTGCAAGAAAATGTATAATATTGCTTCTACCGTGTATCGATATGTGTACATAAATATGTGAAGTTTCATCTTTGGCAAAGATTACGTATCGCATAGCATTGTAGCTCGTGCAGAGAGACAGAGAGTCAGACTTGTGGTTCAACTGGCTTAGAGAGCAGATGTGTTGTGTATGTGGCTCCGATGTAGAGCAGAGGCTGCAGTGCCAGCAAGTATATATATTGCATTTCATATAATTGTGAAAAAGGTTGTATCATTTAGGTAATGTGATGTTGATTATTAATAATAAGTAACAAGAATGAAACTTTCACTCTGCAGCGGAGTGTGCGCTGATATGAAACTTCCTGGCAGATTAAAATTGTGTGCCGGAACCGGGACTCGAACCTGGGACCTTTGCCTTTCGCGGGCGGCAACGTGAGTCGTGTCGGGATAGCACAGTTGGTAGTGCGCTTGCCCGCGAAAGGCAAAGGTCCCAGGTTCGAGTCCCGGTTCCGGCACACAATTTTAATCTGCCAGGAGGTTTCACCTGGCGCCGCAACTTCAAACTTAGTATTCTGACTGTAATCCTAAAACTCATTACGTTGATGTTAGTTTAGCGTAATTTCTATGTTCTTACATGTACTGTGTTGGCTATAAGCATCTGCTTGCCGCTAACGTCGTAAACTCCTCCGTTTCTTGATCGATAAAAGTGTCAAGTCCAAAATGAAAAGTAGGAGGCGAGGTACTGGCGGAAGTAAAGTTGTGAGGCGGCATTGTGAGTCGTGTCGGGATAGCACAGTCGGTAGTGCGCTTGCCCGCGAAAGGCAAAGGTCCCAGGTTCGAGTTCCGGCTCCGGCACACAATTTTAATCTGCCAGGAAGTTTCAATATGTAACAAAGTTGACCTTTCTTTCCTGTTTCATTTACGTAGTTAGAAGATTAACCTACTTCCTTTATTTCATAATTAGTTATTTGTGGATTTAAAGTGCAGTATTGATTGTGGTAATTTTGTTGAACAGATTTCTTTATTGGTACCGCAGTAAATAATTGTTATGCAACACTGCAGTTAATTGAGTATGATACTGAGTTTTGATAATCAGATACTGACTTGCATAAAATTCTCGTACTCGAACATTAATACGCTTATTAATTTCGAAAAGAAAAAAATGCAAATAATAATAAAAAAAATCTTATGAATTTATTTGAATATCGAATACAGAATGCTTTGGGCACTATTCTAGCTGTGCTATCGAACAACGGCTTTTTCTTATTGGTACATCAGACAGTGTAGTAATGCTTTCTTTCCTCGATATCTAGTTATATATGATAATGATAAATGGTTATTTTACAATTAACCATATAACGCGCGAAGTTTGAGTACTTTAAATTTAGATATTATAGAAGCGTCATGCAAAACACGAACCGAATCGGCTGGCTCAGACTAAGGCGTTCCCCATGTAATTCGGTAAAAAAAGTCTCTGTCTTTCTGTCAACTGAAGGAGTGACACTCGTAATTTAGCGCTAGTGAGCGAGAAAATTGAAGGACGGAATTTTGATTAACTCCTTCACTACCACTGGAGACGCTTGTCTTCCACGACAGGTAATCAGAGAACGCTGGGCACTAGAAGCACGATGTTACTGTGAAGTGAAAGTATTCTTCTATCTTGGAATCGAAGTATCCTACAATTCACGGAGGAAGGGGGACGTGGAAAGTAGACTTGAACACGGAAAGTAGCCTTCTCCACCAAGAGGAGTTTACTGTTGTCAAACATTGGCATTAATCGGAGGAAGAAGTTTTTCAGCTTTGAATGGAACTTGGTAGGGGGAAAACCGGAACAGGAGAGAATGGAAGTGTTAGAAAAGTGCTACCATAGAAATACAGTGCAACTTTCTGATTACGACATAGGCTACAACGATAACGCGGCTATAACGCCATGTTTTCTTTCATATCACTCTTAAGGAATGTACTTCTCATACTCGCTTAATGCTACAAATGCATATGCTTCAATCTCATATATATCGTTCCGATCCGGGACTGCCGGTTCTTGGAACTAGTAGTCCGTTCCTCGTATGTAGTTTTTCGTTCCTTCAGTTCACTTTTGTGAACGTTCCTTTGCAACCGTTCGCTTGCGAACGACCCATCTCTAGAGGAATTATTTTATTTTCGTGCTGTTGCGTCAGAGTTCGATATTAATTAACGTGACTATATATTAATGTCTTTATTTGCAGTAAAAAAAAGTAGGAAAAAGCTATTTCACATCAGCTGTCAAGTAAAAAATTTCACCGAATGCGCGAGAGCATACAAAATAATTCTGTGTACGTCTTTTAGAATGTTAAGGCTACCCGTGCCGGAGTATTACAACAAACATTTTTGTTCCATATTTTTGTGATGCAAGTCCCTTTGTAGCAGCTCCCTCAGGGTGCGACCTATAGAACCTGTACGGCAGTCGAGCTCTGTGACAGAATTCTGTTATGCACGAAAACTTTCTCATTAAAAGTGAAACAGTTCATACGCTGTCAACTCCAGCAATCTATAAGCTAATAGATGATACCCGTATTCATTGCCGTATTTAATACACAGGTAAAAAATGGCAGATACCAAAATAATTGACAGGGGGATAGAAAAACAATTAAAATCGCTGAAAAGAGGAAAGGTCACAGGACCAGATGGGATACCAGTTCGTTTTTAGACAGAGTACGCGAAGGAACTTGCCTCCCATTCGAAAGGATGTATTCCCAACGACTTTATGAAATTAAAGATTGGGTACTCGGCAGGATTCATTTGTCGGTGAGATTTTGGATTTTCATTTGCGTAAAAAAGATTTTGGCCAATAGGTAGCCATTATCTGTATCAATAAAAATTGATGCTTGTTTATTTATGTATGTGTGTCTTGTTGACTGAGATTAGCCGTGGTGGAGTGGCCGAGCGCTCTAAGGCGCCTTGCTGGGGAGCGCGCGATTGCTCGCCGTCGGAGGGCGTGTGTGTGTGTGTGTGTGTGTGTGTGTGTGTGTGTGTGTCGTCCTTAACATAACTTGGTTTAAGTAGTTTGTAAGCCTTGGGACTGATAACAGCAGCAGTTAAGTCGCTTAGATGTACAAACATTTGGACATCTGGCTGAGGTTAGTTGACTTTCGTTGCAGGCTTTTGCTTAAAGTCTACGAATTTGTCTGATTTCGTCGCATTTCTTTGTTTCATTGGTGTTTTCCCTGCACCTCACTTTTTCGTGGTGGAATAAAGTTTACACATCACCTTACGATTTACTAGTGGAAACAGCTCGCCATTTGTTTTCAGTTCAGCAGAATATAAGTAATATGTTTACACCAGATTTATATGTTTATGATAGTTGTCTCATACGACAAAGAAAAGTAGCCAGAACATAGGACATGTCAGCTGGTTATTTGGTGACTTCTAATGTGTATATAAACAATGCTGTATTTGTGAAATTACCCTCTTGCTTCAGACGTTTTCGGATTCAACTGTACTAAATTAAATTATTCTCTCTGAGTAATCAAAAATATTATACAACTTCAAATTCAATCTTCAAATCGTAGGGAAATTTCTTTGTGAAGCTTTTATCAGGATCCTTAAAGCTGGTCATCTGATATTTTCGCATATGTTGTCCATCTCGTTGATGGCTACAACCATGTTTCTGTCATTCGCTTTAATCATGATTCACTAAGTGCGACAAATCCATGAAGAAAACACTGATTCAGTAAGTGTGATTTACATTTCTTTTCCGCCATGTAGGATGACAAAAATTATTTTTTCAACCGCTGGATACGGTTAGCGATTTGCATTTTTAGATAGCTTTAGAACGTGTCTTAAAAGACTTATCAGTATGAAATTTCCTGTCAGACGTCCCTGTTCCAGACCGAGAGTCGAAATCAAGAACTTAGGTTTCACGGATAAGTGCTCTGTTCACAAAACTAACCCAGCAAGACTCACGGCCCATCGCTAGAGCTTTACTTCGGCCAGGCACAGTTTTAATTATCTAGGATGCTTCAAATTAGCGCACACTTTGTTGCAGAATGAAAATCTCATTACGGAGATCAATAACTGATAATCGCTGAGCGAAACCGACGGTCGAAGGTTCGAAACGTTATGTGATGAAAGACAAAAATAAAAGTTTATTCTTGACTTATAACGACGATCGGCAGCTTGCAAATAAGTGTTTTTTTATCTGGAAACAACGATCACAGATCACATAAATGAAACCATTTTCTATTTATTTTAACAATATGACACTATTTGATATGTCTAGCTTCCTGTAAACAAGTATTTGCTCGTTAAGCTTGTATTCTGTTTGTCGCGTGTAAATGAAAATCGCACAGAAAATACAGTTTGAGAAATATGAATGATAATTCAAAACTGAATTCGAAAACTTTTCAGATAGGTATCCTACAGAGAGAACTACTTTGAATTAATGATGGAATTTCGCTGTGCTGACACATTGCAACCAACTTTTCTCATTTATAACCTAAGATTATACAGACTTGTTTGCTGTGATGTGATTAACTGCAGACTGTCGTATCTTTTGTTTTGACTCTTCAGTAATGCGTGTCTGAGTTGTCAATGACAAATTGTTGTTTCAGGGCTTTGAACACGTGACGCGTTCCCACAAGTGGAACAGAATGAAATGATTATTACAGGTCACAGGCAGAATACTGCAATACGAGAATGAAATTACCACGGGGGAAGGGTAAATCGAAGCGATACCGCAAATGGAGATCAGGTGTAGAATTACAGTGGGAATAATGTCATTTCACTGCCACACCGTCAGGCTAATACGGCATTACATAGCATCGCTTCCATTAAACTGGATGGAACGTAACAACGATTCGAAAGATGGTACAGGGCAACGACCCATCGCCGAAGAGGTCATTTGCCAGTGTTCAAAAATGGTGATCTTGGTAATATACTGCTTGAAAACAACCATTCCATTACTTCATTATCGTACTCGATTTTTGAAATCCAGGGAACAATTAAAATTAGGATTGCAGCACGAAGATTTGAGTCGCCATTATCTGAATCTGTAATCTTACCATGGCAGTACGCTTTCTGTCTCCCTCAGGCATGTGTGTGTGTGTGTGTGTGTGTGTGTGTGTGTGTGTGTCCGTTGTTATCAGTATACAGGGTGGAACACCTAACGCTTGCACCGCAAATATTGCGGAAACGGAAAGTGCGAGTGATATGAGGTTTTCACAGAATGGATTGGTAGTCAAGGACTCGTATTGTTAGCCAATAAACAGATTGTAAAAATACCTAGAAAATGTATTTTTTATGCAAACATACAAATTTTCAAATGGAACAATGGTTGTTTGTATCAATTACTGGAATTTTTGACACCATCTGTGTACAAAGAATTTTGAATCACATTTTTATTACGTTTAGTTTGGCAGCTACAACCATTCAAAGTTTTGGGGGCGGAAGCTACGACAGCGTAGCTAACTGGCTGGTGGTCATGAGACAGTGGGCCGTGCCCCAGGGGCTAGCCACTCGGCCAGACAGCTATGCTATCGCAGCCCCCGTCCCGAAACTTTGAACGGTTGAAGCTGCCAAACCGTGATAAAACCGTCATTCAAATTTCTTTGTACACAGCTAGTGTCAAAAATTCCAGTGCATGAAGGAAACAACCATTGTTCCATTTTAAAAAAACTGTATGTTCGCATAAAAATTGGACTTTCTAAGTAATAATACAATCTGTTTGTTGGCTAAAAATACGAGCCCGTGACTACCAATCCATTCTGTGAAGACCGCACATCAATTGCACTTTCCGTTTCCGCAATATTCTGTCTAGATCGTAAGACTAGTAAGTATCGATGACCAAAATACTTTGGTCCCTTAGAATACAAACTTATGAACGTATTGAGTACACGTTTTTCTACAGTTCTATCATTTTGTTGAATTACAATCAACTAAAATGATGTACAAACCTTTGTTGAAAAGTCAACTGTTGTTACCTCATCATTCAAATTATTTAAATAAAAAAAAGTTATTTCAAAATGACGTATCAGTGGAAATACAGTATCTGTACAAAAAACATTAAAACAATTAATGTTTAAGTACTTCTTGCAGAAGCTCCCAATCCGTGAGCTGTGCTAATTTACTGCTTGGTTGGATTTAGATGCAAGTAAGAGAGACTTAAAAGCTGAACTGTAACAACTGCTACAGAATGAACGAATAAACAATAGCATCAAAGTGAATTTAATATTCATAGAATATATGACAACTGCGATTGGGCAAAGCTGAAAATGTGTACCCAGCCGGGATTCGAACCCGGGTCTACTGCTTTCTAGGCAGTTGCGCTGACCCCTACACCAATGGGGACCAGTGATCACCGCACCTGCAAGGACTACCTAAGCACGCCTCCCGTCAGATACAAATTCCCATCTTCGCCCTGTGATGTAGGGGTCAGCGCAACTGCCTAGAAAGCAATAGACCCGGGTTCGAATCCCGGCTGGGTACACATTTTCAGCTTTGCCCAATCGCAGTTGATGTCATATATTCTATGAATATTAAATAATAACAACCTCAGGATCAGAAGTGACGCCTGTTCTCTCGCAACAGACGCCACATGTATATATACAAAGTGAATTTAATTTCTATCATAAAAAGTGGTGCTCATTTTAATGATGTCAATAATTGTTCAAATTTGTTGTACAGGAAGGTGATATGCCTAGATGTTTAACAGAACTATATGCGCCACTTTGGTTTTTTAAAATGATTCCGAGATAATCAAAGTAACAGACCAGTGGTATTGGTGATGAACTGCAACCTCGTATGTCAGTATGTTCATGTAAGAACATCATTGACAATTTTTATCTATTTTATGGCTTGAAAATTATTTTGCAGTATGTTTTCATTGAATTTTTTTTTTTTTTTTTTTTTTTTTTTGGTAAATATATCGGACCAAACTGCGCGGTCATCAGTCCGTAGCTTACAAACTACTTAAACCTAGGTAAACTATCCTAAGGACAAGCACACACACCCATGCCCCTGGGAGGACTCGAACCTCCACGGCGAGCAACCGCGCGCCCGCAGCGAGACGCTTTAGACCGCTCGGCTACTCCACCGCGGCTTACTCGTTAGTGATAGAATGACAATGTCATCGGTATACCTTGAAGTCATTTTAGCAATTCCATTAACTTTAACTCATTTCCTAAAATTACTTCTCCCGTTACTTTAGTACTTCCTTAATGAATAGCTTGACCAATACAGGAGTTACGGTGCAATCCTATTCCACTCCCTTCTCGACAACTGCCTGCATTTCGCGACCTTTGACCCCTACAAAGTGTAAAGGTCGTAAAATTGCGAAATGCGTACGGGAAACGCTTCTGAGATTGCGTTTGAACAGTAACGTGACTACCAAACAAAACGTAGACTGGGGGAGTCGGGAGCATAAATTCAACGACCCGCTGACGCACCGGAGCGACGAATCGCACAAACGTTTGCTGACGCTGAGCTATGGTCTGCCGTTGTCCGTCCTAATGGACCAATCAGCGGCTGCGACCACCTCTCCCCCATTCCCCCCCCCCCCGGCAATTCTCCCCCCCCCCTCCCCCTCCCCGGCGAACCCTTCTTCCTCACACACACATCCGGAGAGCACCATCGGAGCGAACTTGAGAAATTCCCTGGAGTCGTACCGGCCCATTCATTTTAATGAACGCAATCCGGGCTTACAGATTTTTTTTATTTCTTCTTTTCTGCATCGGCGGACAAAGTCCGGTTGATCTGTGGATACAAACAGTCATAAATTTTACTTAAACTTTGGACTTTACACTCCGTAACTCGCAGTATTCGAGCAACATTTGCTACGACGGGATCAAGGACAGAGATGTTTGTGACCGAACGGCAGATTTGCGCATCAGTGAAAGTACGTTTGACTCTTTACAACGCGCGTGAAAAAAAAAAAAAAAAATACAATTCTCTTTGGTACATCTCTGTTATAATTTACTCCATGATGATTGCAACTTAAATTTACTTTTCTAACTGTTGCTTAATTTCAGTCCTACGTCATTGTGATGTTCTCGTTTCTAGAAACCAAAATCAGGCTATAGTACAAACTTTTTCAGCGAAAATTAAAAACAAATAAACAGGATAAACATTTTTAGCTGTGCCAGGTTTTCTGAAATGTATAACATCACGAAAACATAATCAGATGTTGTGAGTGACAGAAGAGAAAAACTTACTCAATACGGTTATTATTAAACATGTCTTAGTACAAGGATGTTGAGATTTGAATAAGTAAATGGAAAACATTGGCACATTTTATTATTTCATCGTACCTGCTGTGATTGAGTTGGGAGAAATTTTAAAATAGTACGGAAACAAGACAAACATTAAAAACCATTCATTTCATTACCATTTCATAGTAATAAAAGTGGGTGGTTGGGTACAATGTTTATTTTTACAAAATGTTTGTTTGTAGTGGTTATGGGACTTAACGGCCGGCCGCGATGGCCGAGGGGACTGAGGCGCTTCAGTCACGGTCTGCATGGCCACTACGGTCGGGGGTTCGAATCCCCCCTCGGGCATAGATATTTGTGCCGTCCTTCGTATTAGTTAGTTGATAAGTAGTTTGTAAGTTTAGGGACTGATGACCCCGTAGTTAAGTCCCATAAGCTCTACAAACATTTGAACAATTTGAACTTAACTACGGGGTCATCAGATCCTAAACTTACAAAAAGCTTTTGAAGTAGCTTATTCTAAAGACGGCACAAACATCCATACCCGAGGGAGGATTCGAACCCCCGACCGCAGCGGCCGTGCAGACCGTGATTGACACGCCGCAGACCGCTCCACCACTGCGGCCGGCCTGTTATTTTTTTAATACCATATTACTGATTCATACTCATTAAATACTGCAGATAATAACAAGCTCATCACTTATTTGGCGACTAGCATCAACGCCGATCCAGATATGAATTTGAAGAATGTATCGAATACTTGTATTTGTATCAGTTGGAACATAGAACAGGATCCTGTGACACTCCAACAAGTACTTGGCCACTTCCAGCAGTTATCGCTATCAACGTAAAATTCTCACGGTTCAAGTTTTACAGGTTGCACTTGACCTGAACACTAAACATACCCCACAGGCATTTGGTGAGGAAAAAAAAAAAGATATATTCGCAGTTATATGTAAGGAATGAAGCTACAAAGATCCTCCATTTTAAAATTTATTAACTTAACCAAAAAAGAGTAATTTTCTTTTTTACAGATTTATTTTCCTTTTACATTTTCAAAAGGCTGCGTTTTATTGGCAGAACCCTTAAAAGATGCAACAGAACTACAAAAGAAGCGGCATACACTGCGCTTATCCGTCCATTTTTAGAGTATTGCTGCCCAGTGTGGGATCCGTATCACGTGGGTTTGACGGAGGTCATCGAAAGTGTCCAGAGAAGGGCAGCTCGTTTCGTATTGTCGCAATACAGGGGAGACAGCGTTACGGAAATGATACAGGATCTGGGATGGGAGTCATTACAACAACGGCGCTTATCGCTGAGGCGTGGGCTACTTACGAAACTCCAATCGCCAACATTCTCCTCCAAATACAAAAATATATTGTCGAGTCACACTTACATAAGTAGAAATGATCATCACAATAAAATACGGGAAATCAGAGCTCGAACGGAGAGATTCAGGTGTTCTTTCTTCCTGCGCGCTATTCGAGAATGGAATGGGAGATAAATAGTATAGCGGTGGTGAAACCTCTGCCAGGCACTTAAATGTGATTTGCAGAGTATGCCATGTAGATGTAGATTATCGGGTTTCAAGCCGCGTCAGTTAGTTTACTGTCGACGAACTTTCGGCAGCAGTATAAGGAGAAACGAAACCATGCTGAGGCCGGTGTTACACTATCAAATTATTGGACAAAAAAATTTGGACCTAGTGTAATAGGAATTAACACAGTGATTTTTAGTGTCAGTAATTTTCAGAAAAGTAACTTTGTTACGACATTTTCATACAGAAACAATTAGCAGTTTGTGTCTCATTATAACAAACATTACGCAATCAGATAGGTTTTGCAGTGCTTTTACATTCGCATAGAATACAGTTAAAAAATACGCAGTCAGATTAACATAACGTTGTACAAAGGCATTCAGGTAGAACAAGTTCAAACACATTGTTACATTTCATTCAAATAACGTCAGTTACATTATTCTTGGATCATATGGTAAAACACACAACTTTCACAGCAGACGCAAATTTTTTAAGAGAGAAGGACAAGTAAGAAACTTTCAACCTCTGGATTCATGACCAACATTTGAACATTTTGAAAAACTTGCAGTACGTAGCCCATAAAAACCAATCGACAAGTAAATGGTCATCAGTCTCTAGAGTTACAAACTACTTAAACTAACAGTAAGAACAACAATCACACCCGTTCCCGAAAAAGAACTCTAACCTCCGACGGGGAACAGCCGCAGAGCTATTCCCACGTGGATGTCTCGCTAATTCGGTTATTATGGGCACTTACGGATGACGGATTATCGCATGTGCCACATTATTGAGAACATGGATGCAAATAGTATTCTGCATAGAGTATATTTTTGAAGGAACTTGCTCCGCTTGTAGCAACAGCTCGCTGTAGTATGTGGTAGAATAAAACGTTACAAATGATCAAAAAGGGGAAAATGGGGGAAAAACCACAGGTCATTTTCGTTTTCAAGGAGGATCCTCGAACAGATTTTTCTGACGGTTTGGTCTAATGTACGCTCGTATTTTGGTTTTTATGGCTGCAATTGGGAACTCTTAGAAAACCTGCGTTTATGAAGTAGACGATAGCATCCGCCTAGGTGCCGCCTCATCTAATACTTTCTAGATCTCGTTTACGAACAGATAACTAGGTCTGACAAAATCCTTGTCTTCAGAAACCACGTCCATCACTTTAAATTACATTTTTCCTTTCCATAAATCTCATACAACCCGAGCATTACGTGTTTCCTTGTAAAAGATATTATACAGAACTGCACATAATGCAATATTTGAAATGGTGTTTTTATAGAATCCCTCAAAAAATGTTGAAATGTTTGTAGAGCTTGTGGGACTTAACTACGGGGTCATCAGTTCCTAAGCTTACAAACTACTTATGAACTAGCTAATACTAAGGACGGCACAAATATCCATGCCCGAGGGGGGATTCGAACCCCCGACCGTAGTGGCCGTGCAGAACGTGACTGGAGCGCCTCAGTCCTCTCGGCCACCGCGGCTGGCAAATCCTTCAACTAAATGAATTTAATTAACAACTATGTTATACCCGATAATTCAATGTTGTGTGCGTCATTTCGGATTAGTGAGGTTGCTTTGCAGATGTAGAACAGTGAACATTTTTATGCTACAGCCACTACTAATAAGGACACACAAGAATTTAAATCAGGAAACTGAGGGGAAGTAATTACATCAGTGGGCGAAGTTGAAAATTTGTGGCAGTTTGCAAATCGCACCGTTTTCTGTTGCGCTACACCAGGCGTCACCATTTAGACGAAAATTTATCTCAGGAAAGTGGCGTGCTGAGGTGGTCCTGGAATGGTGCTGATCACTGCGTCCAGGAGACCCAGGTTCCAATATCAGCCTGGCACAAATTTCCCCATAAATTTAATTTGTTTCCCAATAGTAGCTAACGTCGTAAATTCCTCCGTTTCTTGAAAGATAAAAGTGTCTAGTGTAAAAGGAAGTTAATGCCATATTTTAAGCCAACAATCGCATACGCCATTTCTCGATCACTTAATTGTTACGTGATTGAAAGAAAGTATCGTTCTTTCGAACTGATCGTCCGTCCTAGCTGGCGAAGACCTCACTGTTTCTAAAAAACAGAATGACCTTACGCAGTGGTAACATACTGGGCTCGAAGTTGGGAGGACAGTGGTTCAAATCCACCTCGAACTATTCACGTTGAAGTTTTCCTAAATAACTCAAGGGAAATGCCGGGATGATTCCTTGAAAGATTACGGCCGATTTTCTTCCCAGATCTTAGCCAAAAATCCGAGCATGATCGCCGTTTCTTAATGACCACGCTGTCGACGAGACATTAAACTCAAAGCTTCCTTCCTTTTTAATCTCTAAAAATGCTTTTGTACGCCAATTAATAGTTTTCCTATTTGTCGTTATTATTATTATTAAATTCGAATATTCCACCTGGGCATTAGATAACATATTGTAAGTTTTAATTGCGTTAATACCATTTTACTACTAATTATCTTATTAACGGTATCGTCATTTCTGTAGTGACTATGTGTAACCGTCTGATAGGACGTAATGGAAGGCCGTGAAGGGTTATCCGATTAAAGAGAAAAGAGCGAAAAAATTTCTGTGCAATACCGTCTCTTGCAAACTTGCGTCAGCTACATTATCCCAAGCATTGTGGAAAGACAAACAGAAATGCAAAAATGAAGCAGTGACGTATCTTGGGTTCCATAAATTATCCGGATTAATTAGCCAGACTAAAATCCAGTGTAACAGCGGGCCAAACAAATGGCAAATTTAAACGGGAGTTTCATTTCCGAGAATGTCCGTGTGCCCAGCATTAACAATAAATTAGTATTAAAGCGCGATCAGTGGCAGGCTGCGTTAATCTGCTGTTTTGATTTGTTGCCGGAGTTCAATTTTTGCACATGAGGCGCGTTTACCACGGATAATAACACGGCGGCCCACCTATAATAATTCTTCTCCGTGACACCCCGAGCGGGCGCCTAAGCTGCCATTTGGTACTCCACTGCGACGGGAACTCCGACTTCCTGTGATCTGTGGGAAGCGGCGGATAGTCGAACCACGGAAGTGTAGGTACGCGCATCGAGGCGTCAGACGTAGCCAAGCGGACATACAGGTAAATGTTCATTGTCTTTGTTTATTTAGCCTGATCTGATCTCTGATATATACTTATACAATACAAATAAACAATCCCTGAGACGGATTTTCGTCTCGAATATGTCAAATGAAATAATGATAAATTAAAATTGGTGATGCGGCCGGGAATCGAACCCGGACCTCCATGCTTACTAGGCAGACGTCTTACCGTGGTTTTTTTTTTTTCGGGCCTCCTTCCACCCCTTCAGCCCGTCCTTGCGCTCGCCAAATTCGCCTTCTTCGGCGTCGGCTTCAACCGCCTTGTAACTAATTTTTTTTTTCTTTTCCAAGCGGAATCTGACAGTGTCTTCAATAAATTTAAATAAACTTACACGGCGTCCTCCACCATAATTAAATGAGTAAGTGCCTCTTTGGCGTAAATTTTAACTTTTGCTTAGGAAATAGTAATCTGTCGTCTCGTGACAGTTGAGATATGCTGCAGTGCAAATAATATGTCTTTTACTTAAAATATAAGAATAAACACTAATAACTTACAACGAATCTACTACGTGATGTTAACTTGTAGTAAAAAGAAAGCACACTACTTCTTCACAGCAAATAAAAGTATGCCTTCATTGGCCGTATAAATATTGGTTCTTGAAATCGGCGGTTTATGAAACTAAATAACAATTCCTTAGGGAAGATTGGTAAAAAAAGAATAACTCGTTGCAAACGAAAGCGAGGATGGGATTTCGCACAAAACATAGCTAAATAAATAAGTCTTCTAGTTGTTTATCTACTGCAATGTTCTAGTAAAAAAATTCGCATAGTTGTTTTTATTATTTTTCAGGCGTTTCAGTTTCTGATGTTCCGTTTGTAAATACATCCAGTAATCTTCTTTCTTCTTTTCTCTGTTTGTCAATAGGTAATGGACCAAAAAAAAAAAAGTTCAAATGTTTGTTAAGCTTATGGGACTTAACTAAGGGGTCATCAGTCCCTAAACTTACAAACTACTTATCAACTACCTTATACTAAAGACAGCACAAATATCCATGCCCGAGGGGGAATTCGAACCTCCGACCGTAGTGGCCGCGCAGACCGTGACTGGAGCGCCTCAGTCTCCTTGGCCACCGCGGCCGGCGGTAATGGACCGTGTTTCTTTTAACCAGTTGACTGCTTCCGTTAGACCACCACATCACTAACGATTAAGCCGCCTCGGAATAGTCTGTGTACGATTTCCCTCCACGTCACAAACTTTAATTCAGCTTCTGTGTTCCAAAGATAATTGCCACTACTGCCAAGGCTCTCCATGCAGCGACGTAGCACCTCGGCAGTGGACATACAGGGACAATCCTATTAAGGTGATAGAAATATCAATTTAATAGAAATAAACATTACCTGAGACGGATCTTCGTCTCGAATATTTCAAAGACATATATGGAACCCAAAATACGTCACTGCTTCGTTTTTGCATTTCTGTTTGTCTTTACACAATGCTTGGGATAATGTAGCTGATGCAAGTTTACATGAGACAGTATTGCATAGAAATTTTTCTTCGTCTTTTTTCTTTAATCGGAGAACCCTTCATGGCATGGAGAGCCTTGGCAGTAGTGGCAATTATCTTTGGAACACAGAAGCTGAATTAAAGTTTGTGACGTGGAGGGAAATCGAACATAGACTGTTCCGAGGCGCCTTAATCGCTGGTGATGTGGTGGTCTAACGGTAAGACGTCTGCCTAGGTAGCTTGGAGGTCCGTGGATCGTTTCCCGGTCGCATCGCAAATTTTAATTCTATGTTTCAGATTTATCATTATTGTCTTTTACTTATACAATACTTTTTACATCTGAGTTACCTATGAAATAAGAATCATTTTAATATATAAAGATTAATAACGTATCAAAAACATAGACAGATTGAATACATGTTCAAAGGATGTACATAAATACATTAACGTAACTCTAATAAGATTAATACTAGCAGTACAACCGAGATAGCTTCTGCTGCTGCTGCTGCTGCTGATGTAATAATAGAAATAACAACACTGATATTAGGAGATACAAAGAGTACTTTTGAATATGAAAAAACTGATTAAGGCTTCGCGAATTCTGATAGAAGGAAGTTAGGAAAACTGTACCTGGTGAGAGCAGGTAGAAAGCTTAGGCGAACAGAGAATGGCGTAATTATTGCTTTAGTAGAAAATCGATTAACTGTCGTTTGACGCTATCAGTGTTATTCAGTTCTCTGATACAGTGAGGAGGATTGTTCCTGAGTCTGGTTCCTGCTACTGAAAATGACTTTCAGAAAGCGAATGAGTGATGGATTGGGACAGAAAGGGTTTTGCTCTGATAGGAACGTGTATTTCAGTTATATTGTTCAGACCAGAGTGTTAAGGTCCAGGAAAGATATGAGGGACAGTGAATTTTGATAAGAGAATAGAGGAAACAAAGTGAATGAAAATCTCTGCGCTTGTCAGCACGAAGTCAGGATAGCTGCGTATAAGATGGTGAAATATTATCGAACAGACAGACGGATGTTACATGTATATCGAACGCAGGCGATCATGACTAGTTCCAATCTTAGTGAGCGTTCCCAAGAAGAACTTTGCAAGATAACATCACTGTAATCAATAACTGGGATTACTAGTGTTCGTATAAGTTTACTTTTGCGTCGAGAGGAAAGAACTTATTTCTGTAGTGCATGAAGACATGCTGTTGCCTTCTTACACACGGTGGCTGTGTGCTCAGCCGAATTTAGTTTGTCGTCTATTTTCTCTCCTAGGCATTTTTCCGAGGGTGAAATATAAAAATTTGTGCCTTCAGTCCCACTTATTCCCAATTGGGATTCCCCCTTTGCCCCACTATCAGCTTGTCTGATAATTGGCTGAATAGAACCGCGACTCTTTATGGGCCGGATCTCAAACAGCCCGCTTCACTCCTCGGAGTGGAGAATGAAAGGAATAAGCTTTTTTTTGTATTAATGATTCACATCGTGACGCACAGGATACCGTGCCCACGGGTGCGGTTCGTGTAGGGAGGTGCTTGTCCTCTGTTGGTCGAGCTGATCTCTACGAGATTACGAGAGTAACTCGAGCGTCCGATGCTTGATTGTCGTGAGTGCACTCGTGTTCTCTCGATAATCCATTTTTAGTCCGGGGCAAGTCCCGGAGATAATTAAACTGGTCCCAACCCCCCGGTTCCGACCAAGGTTTTCGGGGGGTTTTCCTTGGTTGTAAGGCGTATGCCGGAACTGGTAAGCCCCTCCCACCTATTCCCAATTGGGATTCCCTCTTTGCCCCACTATCAGCTTGTCTGATAATTGGCTGAATAGAACCGCGACTCTTTATGGGCCGGATCTCAAACAGCCCGTTCCACTCCTCGGAGCGGAGAACGAAAAGAATAAGGATTTTTTTTTTTTTTTTTTTTTTTTTTTTTTTTTTTTTTTGTGTTAATGATTCTGAAAACTCGCGATATATCTGAGTAATACGCCTAGAATGACCTACCAGAATCGCTTGTCTTTTGCGTGGTAAGTTGTGGAAGAATACACACAACTATATGCACACACAAACAACCTAGAAGATTCAGACGAGGCTTATAGAGCATCAGAAATATATCAAACATGTATTCAACATAACTGAATCGTTATGGGGCCTTTTATAGAAGAGAATGAGGAACATATTTACAGCACAAACATCTTTAAAGTAATTGGCTTTTCTTTCGACTCTTTCGATGTCCTCCTTCAAACCCACCTGATAAGGATCCCACACTGGGCAGCAGTACTCCAAAAATGGACGGACAAGCGTAGTGTATACAGTTTCTTTCATAGTTCTGTTGCATCTTTTAAGGGTTCTGCCAATAAAACGCAGTCTGTGGTTCGCCTTTCCCACGACATTATCTACGCTTTCTTTCCAGTAAGTCTGAAGTAATAGTAATTCCTAGATATTTTGTGGAGTTTACGGCCTTCACGTTTGATTGATTTATCTTGTAAACAAAGTTTAACGGATTTCTTTTCGTACTCATGTGGAAAACTTCACAATTCTCATTATTTAGAGTCAATTGCCAATTTTTACACCATACTGATATCTTATTCAGATCGTTCTGCAGTTGGGTTTGATCTTCACATGATTTTACTAGACGGTAAATGACGGCATCATCTGCAAACAACCTAAGAGAGCTACTTAGATTTTCCCCTAAATCGTTTATGTAAATAAGGAACAGCAGAGTACCAATAACACTACCCTGTGGAACGCCCGATATCACCTCTGTTTTAGTCAATGCCTTATCATCGATTACTAACAAACTGTGTCCTCTCTGACAGGAAATCCCCTATCCAATCGCAAATTTGGGGCGATATACCATATACCACCGTAGCAGTTTGGTGCAATAGGTCTACGAACATCTGAGCAATTGGTAACATGAGGTGTCCTTCCGAGATATTGTAACTCTACTACGCCCCTTCTGTGTTTCCTGACTACTTGCAAAGACGCCCGCACGCCTCGTTGGCGGTTTGGGCTGCTTAGCGTTGCGTGGGGAACTCCTTCCCCAATATTCCCCCTCACCCCTCCGCTCTACCCCATTTCCCACTTACGCTGTCAGAGAGGACTAGGGCGCTGTTAACGCACCGCCAACTTGCTAACTCAGTTGGTTAGACAGGTGATGCTCGTGAGTAGCGACAGCTAGGCGCCACACAGCGTTCGATCGTCATCACGGGCCGAACCTCAAGGCCTGTCGCAGGTCATCATTCTTAGCTTGAGGACTACAAGACGGAGAGAACCCTAGCAGACTCGGCACTCCGGCACAAGCAGTGGAGACTGCGTGAATTATTCAAACAACTTACGGGTATGCTGCCGGGTGACGTCGTCGACAACCGCCGATATTTCGGCAGGAGGACACGCTGCCATTCTCAAGGCACAACTGCACTTAAGGAAGCAACGTGCAAGCGTATTTAATATCTCGGTTTGCATAGGGTAAACAAGGAAGATAACACACACAGTACAAGTCACAGCAGAGTCAACACAACCAAAGATGACCAAACATCAAAAATATCGATAGTGACTGTTAATCAACAGGTGACGCAGCATTAATTTTATCCCTCTGTTTTTTGACGAGAGAGAGTGCCGGATTCGAAGCAGAATTTAAACAAAAACACCATCTCTGTTTATAAGGTCGCTTGCCTGTTTAATTTCAACACATTCCTTAATAACACTATCCCAATAGGTGTAAGTGCATGCCAGGATCTCCGTGTTGTTCTATTCCATAGGATGATCGGTGTCAAGACAGTGTTCTGCAACAGCGGATTTGTTTGGCTGTTGTAAGAGTGTGTAACGTTTATGTTCAATACACTGGTCTTCCACAGTCCTGATTGTCTGACCAATATATGACATATCACAACTGCAAGGAATACCACACCTGCCGTACGCAAACCAAGATCATCCTTTACGGACCCCAACAGGGCATATTTCCGCAAAATACGACCAATCTTGTTGGAAATACTTCCTGCATAAGGCAAGAAGGCCGTAGATTTAGGTGCCACTTCATTACTATCGTCACTCACCCGTTGCACAGAAGGCTGATAGCGGAATGCAAGTTTTATCTGCCTCTCACTATAACCGTTCTGACGAAAGGTCTCCTCGAGATGGGACAACTCAGCTGACAAACTTTCAGGGTCTGAAATGACATTTGCCCTGTGAACCAAGGTACGAAGTACTCCTTCACGCTGAGCTGGATGGTGACAACTATCAGCTCGCAGATACAAATCAGTGTGAGTAGGATTCCTATAAACAGAATGTCCCAATGTACCATCAACCTTCCTTCTGACCAACACATCAAAGAAAGAAAGACAGCCATTCTGTTCCACCTCCATTGTGAACAGAGTATTCGGGTGGATTGAATTTAGGTGTTCCAAAAAACCATTTAAATTCTCACTACCATGAGGCCAAACGACAAATGTATCGTCTACATATCTGAGAAACCACGCAGGTTTCAGAGTCGCTGTTTGTGTTATCTTTCTTGTTTACCCTTTGCAAACCGATGTATTAAATACGCTTGCACATTGCTTCCTTAAGTGAAGTTGTGCCTTGAGAATGGCAGGGTGTCCTCCTGCCGAAATATCGGCGGTTGTCGACGACGTCATCCGGCAGCATACCCGTAAGTTGTTTGAACATTCATTACGCCGGGAAAAATTAAAGCCTCACATTGCGTGAATTATGTTTCTGCTAGGGAAGTATGCAAACATAGGCACGCCAGACATCTGTGCAGTGTTGCCAACTTAGTGGATTTTCAACTAAAACTGGTGGTTTGTACCCTCCCTTTAGTAGCTAGTGGATTTTATAGTGGTTTAGAAGAATTCAGTTTCAGTTACTGAAAATGCGATCGCAAACCACTACGCTATTTGTGTGTTTCGAAATATTTTACTTTTCCTTGGAAGACAATGAAATCAAACGAACTATCACACTCAACATATTACATGCGGGATTCCCTGTAAAATGATCAGTTTTTAGTAGCAGTTAGTTTATTTCACGAGGGAAGGCGACTTTCATAGTTTCAGAAATGGGTGCTAACTTATATCATTGTCGCTCCGAATACCCACTGAGTGCTTCTTGGCTCACGTCACATTGTGCAGAAAAAGTACTCGACTATCGACGTTCCTGGTGTGCACTGTACATTATTGTGATTCTCGGTGTATGGTATTATTTCACGACTTCATTCGTATATAACTATGCCGAAACCACAATATATGCAAAAGGTTTCGGGTTCTTGGCTTCAGAACCCAAATTTAAATGATTGGCTTCAAGTTATTGAAAATACCATGGGTCAGGTAGCGAAGTGCAAATTTTGTGGTACAACTGTAAGGAGTCAGATATTTAAAGTGTCACGGGATGTCAAAGAAGCATCTACAAAATAAAAAGGTAGGCAATTTCTTCTCCTTATTTTTTTTTTTTTTTTGGTTAAATTTTAGTTCCTTTCCCGGCGGCTTTGTGTGACGATGTTGGCAGCAGATGCTGAATCGTGGCAATGTTAGTGGCGTGACAACGCAAATATTTTGTCAGGAAATCTTCGTTTAACGAGGGAAATTAACAGTGCTACCTTTTGTATGTTCTTAACCTTGAATTACTGGTTTATTGTACATTTAATGATTGCGAATATTTTATTACTGAAGAATAAAGGAAAATAATTACCAATATACTTAATGTTTTATTTCATATTAATTTTAATTCAATGCTTTAGATTTATCAATAAAAAAGTATTTAGTGGAAATTTTAGCGATTACGAGAATAGGGGCATTTTTAGTGGTTTTCTAGTGGTATTATACATGAAACTGGTGGGGAGCTCACTTTAACTTTTGGCGACACTGGATCTGTGTCAGAATGTTCTCGCCTTTTACGAGGTTGCATCGGAACACCCTTCACTTTGGACAACACTATGAACCGTTGTTTATTAGAATTAAACTGATGAGATAAGACTCATTAAATTTTCAAAAATATTTTTCCACCGTTTACATTTAATCGTGTCATTTTCTTCGTGGGCTGTATCGGACATTAGACGGTAGCACGAAAAGCCGTCGATATTTGATTTACTCAGCTGTGGATTCTCGGTCAAAAGATTGTGTACTGTATTAACTTGATATTCAACTTGAGGTGCCTGATCATGCCATCCGTGTATGTTCATTTTTCGTTTCAAATATGACTGGTACGAAAAGTGATCGGAATACGCAAAGAAAGTATGTGTCGATTCGGCTCCCATATTAGCCTCTTAGTCCGCATGTTCAATTCAGTTCAATTCAATTTATTGCCACAATATTTCGACCTGTTACCTTGAAACTCTAAACAGGTCGTGCATAATCATTTTACATTGTCTCATACACTGTTTTATAAATGTAAATATAGTTGTTAATTATATTAACTGCGATCATCTACAATACTAATGTAAATAAAATTACCGGTAAAAATAAATTTAGAGGTATTGAAAATTTTTGAAATAAGAGAAAAAAAATTAGTCTAGAAATACAATAAATTGTTCCTTGGCTTAAGTGAAAGTCTTCCAGACTAATTGCTAAAATATGTTCCTGACAGCCTCGGAAGAATTCTACGTTTGCACAACTAACAAGGGCAACAATATCCACTTATAGATCTACTCTAACTACACTGTTCTACAGTATCCCCATAGGAAAATGCGTTCCTCGGCAAAAATTGTCGTGTCTTCGCACATTGCCAAAATTCACAAGAAATTGTAATATATGATGTCCGAAAGAAGAGACGCCACTTTTGATACTGGAGTTATTTTCTATTACTATTCACAGAAAGTACGTGAGACCCGGGTACGAATCCCGGCTGGGTACACATTTTCAACTTTACCCATTCGCATTTAATGTCATACATCCAGTGAAAGGAATTCTCTGTCACGTAAAAACTTACGGAAATCTGTTTACAAAATTACATCATGGCTGGTATTGGAAAATGGCATGTAAAACATATGGATGTGCTCGAATGCTTAATTTCTATACACAGACACCACAGTTATAAATCCAAATTGCATAATGTTACAAACTAAATCAACGACTACTGTATTGTCTGCCTTCGTCTATTTATGATTTCGGTTCTTGGTTGAATGCTCTTTTTCCAGTATTCAGCCGATTCCAAAGATCGTAACCAAGCAAAGTTGAATATATGAAGCTGACATGCAATGATTTCTGTACTACCTTGATGCTGGACTGAGCGTGTCACTCACAGAGGTTGATATCACGTTTCTCTCCAAATGGCTGCTACGAAAGGTTACTAGACCACAAAAAGAAAATGCGTTTCGATTCCACTCCCATTCACTCCTATTACTTGACATAGTGACATAAAATTTTAAACAAGAACCAAGAAAGAAATTCTTTACCAAGCACAAACTTAGAGAAATTCGTTTGCTAAATTGCAACGTAGTGGGAAATGTTAAAGGACGTACTAAATACTAAACATTTGAGTATGCTGGCACGGTGCAGTTAGATGCTCATAAACCAGAATTATGAGGAACAAGGCAGAAAGTATTACGAACTAGTTCGGAAGAGCGCTCCCACAGGCGAACTACGCGAACTAGTTCGCAGATCCCTCGCCTCTTAGTTCGTCCGCTCCTTTTCCGAAGACTGGCGGGTAACAGCGAGAGGACGCGAGAGCGCGCAGACTCGCCTGATTCCCTCTTGCCAGTTGCCGTCATTTCGAGCTGAGATGCAGCTCAGCTGTAGTTCTGGTAGCGGTAACAAAGGCCAAAACAAGAGGACGAACTAAAAAGAGTGACCTACTTCGCGGCCAAGCTGCGAACTAAAAGGAAAGCTACCGGTCGCGAACTAAAATATGCGTGATAGGTCGCGAACTGAAATAAGTATGATAGGTCGCGAACTAAAATATGCGAGACAGGTCGCGAAATGATATAAGTACGATAGGTCGCGAACTAAAATATGCGCGATAGGTCGCGAATAAGATATGCACGATAGGTCGCGAATAAGATATGCACGATAGGTCGCAAACAGAATTAGAAATCAAGTGTTTGCATTCTGCTACAAAATTTCTGCTTTGAAATATTCTGCACCCTGCAACATCTGACTAATAAATTCCACAATGCCAAGATATAACTCTAAACTTAAAAGTGAGAAACCTAGATAGCTTTCGCGTAAAAGCGATCAAATGTTCAAATGTTTGTAAAGCTTATGGGACTTAACTACGGGGTCATCAGTCCCTAGTAAAGGCGATCCCGCGACCACTTTTCATAAGTACGAAGGATCTCCTTCAATCGAGTAAATCCTAGGGAACTTCGCACATCCTTCCGGCAGATCGGCGTTCTCGTGCACAACGCTACGCTCCCGTCACTTCTTCTATCGGATCAGTGCGGTAGTACTCTAGAAAATATATTCGAGACGGCGTCCTCTTTCGAGTCGTTTCCGAACGTCGCCTCATCTCGAGATAAATCAGGCGGGCTATTCCTAGCGAGCAGTGCAGCAGAAATCCCGACCTCATCGCGTTCCAAATACCCTCTCGTACGGTCTGGGAGGATGCAAGTCATGCACGTAGAAAATATCTGGCCGACGCGAGCTCGGAACGCCGTGTGAGGGTCTAGACCGAGGTAATGCAAAGAAATGTCCGCCATCACGCGGGCTGAAGTGCAATGACGCGGAAATGGCAGGCTGCTGCTATCCGAGTACGGCCATTATCCTTTCTCGGTCTTTGGCCTCTGAACGGAAAGTCTAGACACTGTCGCTAGCCGACGACGGGGAAGCAGCACAACATATAACACTTCAGTTTCCAATGTCGTTTCTAATACGTTATAGTAAAATTCTTTAGTGTAGTCTACATTCGCCTTTGTTATTTTAACTACTCCCAGTTTTCTACAAATTTTGAGCTTGTACTGTCAAAAATGAAAAATCTTAAGTTTAGAGCTGAGTAACTATGTCAAACACTCGTATAAGAAGCATAAAAGTTGGAATAATTGCGTAAACTTCCGCTCCGGAGTCAGTTGACATAAAAGTTTTCTGAGTGTTGTACTGCGTCATCTACATCCAGATGGATACCCTGTAAATCACACTGAAGGATCCTAACAAGGTATGATAAACAAAGGGAATCACAAATTTTTAATTCAATTAACTGGTTATTGAAACAAGTCACTATTGTTTTGTCTGATCCATTCGCGCTACAGTTATAAAAGTATATATAACCTTGTCAAGTATACTGTGCTCTGGACGAGCAGGCCGGCCGCGGTGGCCGAGGAGACTGAGGCGCTCCAGTCACGGTCTGCACGGTCACTACGGTCGGGGGTTCGAATCCCCCCTCGGGCATGGATATTTGTGCCGTCCTAGTTCGTAAGTAGTTCATAAGCAGTTTGTAAGTTTAGGGACTGATGACCCCGTAGTTAAGTCCCATAGACTTTACAAACATTTGAACATTTGAACATTTGGACGAGCAGTTGCATGATTGCACAAGTAGGGGCGAATTGGTGTTAATCGTGGATCTTCCTGTGTGCCACTGTATTCTCTTCTTAGCGATGTATAAATTAGTACTGTGCCCATTATTCAACGCCACGACAGAATAAACACACTACCAGCATCCGAGACAAATTTTTGGGAAACTCTTGATACAAATCCAAGCCTCCGTTTGCTGCCTCGCTCACGTCTCGCTACGTGATCACTCACTGACTGCCTACTGTCGACTCTCTCGTTAAGCCACACTGTACGTATCCCTGCCTCTCTCCTTAAGCAGCAAAACCTGGTGCCTTCCACACAGCGGTTAGACCAGATGACATCTTTATTAAATTTATAACAATAAACAAACCATGGAAATACCGTACAATTAAAGACAGAAAAATCATTTAAACTCAACAAAATAACACACACACAGCATTCGCGTGAATAATTCACGATTGCACGATTGGAACCTCAAAGTTGTGAAAAAAAAGAAAAAAAAAAAAAAAAAAAAAAAAAAGAGAAAGAGAATAATTTGAAAATAGAAATGTGCGTATACAGGGTGAATCACCTAACACTTGCACCGCAAATATTGCGGAAACGGAAAGAGCGATTGATGTGTGGTTTTCACAGAATGGATTGGTAGGCAGGGGCTCTTATTATTAGCCAACAAACATGTTGTAATATTATTTAGAAAGTGTAATTTTTTATACAAACATAGAGTTTTTTAAATGGAACAATAGTTGTTTCTATCATGCACTTGAAGTTTTGACACCAGCCGTGTACAAAGAATGTTGAATGACATTTTTATCACGTTTAGTTTTTCAGCTACAAGCGTTCAAAGTTTCGGGGGCGGATGCTGCGATAGCATAGCTGACTGGCCGAGTGGCTAACCCCTGGGGCACGGCCCACTGTCTCATGACCACCAGCACAGAGCAACAGTTCCGTAAGATGCTGGCAGGTGTCAGGCGGTTCCCTGGCTTAGTACCGGTAGACCACATTAGAGGCACTTCTGAGGGTGCCTCTCGCACGTCAGAGGGTAGCGTGGAGGGGAGGCTGAGGGGAGAGCTCGTGCCGCCTGCCACAAAGCCACGGATGGCTTGCTGGCGTTTGAGGGGAGGTGGTGGTGGGGACAGCCGCTACCTGCCACCTGCTCTGGCCAGTTTAAAGGGCTGCTTCTGACCGCAGCCCCATCATGGGACATCTTACGGAACTGCTTCAGCACCCCCCGCCCAGCACCACTGAGCGTGGGACCGGGCCCTTACGGAGGTTTTCCATCTGTATATATTTGTCTGTGCCACCAGCCAGTCAGATATGCTGTCGTAGCCTCTACCCAAAATTTCGAATGGTTGTAGCTGCCAAATTAAACGTCATAAAATGTCAATCAAAATTCTTTGCACACAGCTGGTGTCAAAAATTCCAGTGCATGATAGAAACAACCATTGTTCCATTTGAAAAATTGTATGTTTGTATAAAAAATACACTTTTTAGGTACTTTTACAATCTGTTTGTTGGCTAACAATACGAGTCCTTGACTACCAATCCATTCTGTGAAAACCGCACATCAATCGCACTTTCCGTTTTCGCAATATTTTTCGGCGCAAGTGTTAGGTAATTCACCCTGTATACATTAATGTTACAATGCCCGAGGGAGACTCGAGCCTACGGCAGGAACGGCCCTCTAATGCGTAGCGTGACGCCTCAGACCGCACGGCCATTCCACGTGGCGGACCGCCGTTCCCTGCTGCACCAGCTATTAGAGATCCACAACACAGTTACTTGGTTACGTCCGACAGGATCACCGGCTTCCTCCGGACCAACTCTGAAACGTGCTTGAAATAAGCTCGCTGTCTTTTACGAAGCAAACTGCAGCTGCTGTGACAAAACACCCGAGCGAAAGAACGGAAATAAGGATCGTTCCAGGTTTATACAGCGCGTGCAGGGAGATGTAGTGGTGCCCGCTGGGTGTGCCTGCGCTGAAATGGTACGCATACTGCGAATTTCATCTGATTGGGAGATTAATTAATTTTTTTAATGTTTGTAAATCTTTCTGACCAAACTGCGTGCTCATCAGTCCGTAGCTTACAAACTTGTTAATCTAAGGTATACTATCCTAAGGACAACAAACACACCCATGCCCAAGGGAGGACACGAACCTCCGACGGCGAGCAACCGCGCATTCCGCAGCGAGGCGCCTTAGACCGCTCGGCTACTATACCGCGAAAGACTGGGATAGTTCCTTGAGGGAGTAACATATCTGGTGGACAGAAGTGTGCATAATAAATTTACTAAACATATTGTAAGTGCCGTATGTACAGCACTGTGTCCGTCAACTACACATGCTGCGCGGATCGACAGTGGTGGAACTTCACTCGCGCTATGGTGACTGCAAGCTTCCCTGAACTCGTAAGTCCATTGTACCACCGTCTGGTTGCTACCACTGGTGTTATCTGTGCATAGTATTTCCGTTTAACTGTTTTGGAAGCTTGCCATTCTTTGTCTAGTTCAGTCCGAATTCTCTTTCTGTAATCTGCTGACAGTTCCTCCGCTGGAACCTGAGTATATTCTTCCGTACCGGTGGTAACCGCTTCCTTGGCGAGTGTGTCAGCGATCTCGTTCCCCAGAATGATGTTGTGTGCTTTAATCCCACAAATGGAAAGAATGCGTCCATTTTTTCCAGGTGGTTTATGTGTGCCATTATCTTCCAGGGTATTGGATTGATTTTATGTCCTCGACGAAAATATTTGAGAAGTATGAGCGCAGATTTAGAGTCCGAGAAGTAAGACAGTACTTGAGGGCTTGCAAAATAGTTTTTAGTTCAGTTGTCATTTTTCTCATCTCTTTTGGCAGTTTGCGTTTAGATCATGTTTGCGCATTGGTATCCCAAAAAATGTGTGTCGTTCCGTCCTGGGTTTCGGAGCCGTCTGCTCTTATAACAGTAGCCGTGTCTGTCATTATGATAACTTATGTGGATAGCTGTATAGGGACTACTCAAAGTAATAAAAAACTGCGTAGTAATAGTACAATCAATGAAAGAAAACTGGTAGAAAAAAATGTTCAAATGTTTGTAAAGCTTATGGGACTTAACTACGGGGTTATCAGTCCCTAAACTTACAAACTACTTATGAACTACTTACGAACTAGAACGGTACAAATATCCATTCCCGAGGGGGGATTCGAACCCCCGACCGTAGTGGCCGTGCAGATCGTGACTGAAGCGCCTCAGTCTCCTCGGCCACCGTGGTCGGCGAAAAACTGGTAGATGTAGGAAGGATAAAATATTTTAAAGAACAAATTGTGTCTTTGAGACGTTAAGCAAACTGATTGTAGAGAGAGTGAACATGAAAACATCGACGCATTTTGCCAGAGAGTAAGCGGAAATGAGGCGGTAGTTCCTCCATGACGTGCAGCCACTCCCCAACCCGTTGCTAGGAGACGACTGGAATCTGGCCACGGTGTGCAGTCGTATCCGCTATCTTTATCCGCGGGCATCACGCTCTATTTCTGCTGGTTAGCCAACCGACAGACGAGGTGGTGCTGCAACCGGCTGAAGTCCGGTGCACCGGGACGTCTCGAGGAGGCTGTTAGCGACAACAAGCCGCCGAAGATGGAACGCGAATTTCTTAACATGCACGCTCAGCGTGCCGAATTTGTGACGTCACAACATGGAAAACGCCCGCTGAGCAGTCTTTACTAACGTGCAGGGCAATATAGAGCTTATCAGGTATTCCGATCGTGCATCTGAACGTTCACCACTGATACGGAAGAACGCCACCTACGTCACGTGCGAGCTATCCGGATCCGAGCTCTTTTAGTACAGAGTCGGAGACACCATAATGGCAATCAGTAGAAGCGTGTACTTGGTGGTTTGTCAACTTATTACTTGTGTCTTATGAGTGTACTAGGTGATATGAAATGAAATTATCGTACGTCTTTTAGTGGCCGGGTTATCCACAGAGGGTTTCAACCGCCACTTCAGCGAACTGAGTGTCGATGGTCGTTTATTTATTTAGCTTACGGTACACTTTAAGCTGCATACAAATTAGTAACATAATGTATGACGTAGAGTTACTTACAAAACAGGAAGACTAGAAAGTCATGATAAGAACACTATAGAAGATCAAAAGAAAAGTAGTCGAGCGCTCTAAAGCGTCTCGCTGCGGAGCGCGCGGTTGCTCGCCGTGGAGGTGAGAGTCCTTCCTGGGGCATGGGTGTGTGTTACTCCTTAGGTTAGTTTACCTAGGTTTAAGTAGTTTGTACGCTACGGACTGATAACTACGCAGTTTGGTCCGATAGATTAACAAACATTTGAACATTTGATCTAAAGAAATATTTTCAATACGGGAAAAAAATAGAACGACGAAAAAATTACATATATTCTAGACTTGCGCATAATAGTTCGCGATCGGGAGCGCTCACTGTAGTACGCGGCTGTGCCGCGAACTAGTTCGCTCTTTTAGTTCGTCCGCTCTCAGTGACGGCTGATTGGCGTGGTCTGCGCATGCAGGTGGAGGGAGAAGTTCCCCCACCTAGCTGCTTCATGCGCTTGCTGCTTGAGCCGCTAACGATATCACGCAAACCAAAAGAAAGAGTTTGTGGATAATTTCTCGCGTTGAAGTTATCTCTATATCTTGTCATTATGGAATTTATTAGATATTGCAGAGTGCAGAATGCTTCAAAACAGAAATTTTTTAGCATTGAAGTATGTAATCTAGCAGGCAGACGCTCACCTCGAAATGGCTCTCATCAGCAGAAGGCAAACACGTGATTTTTAATTCTTCTGGAGGCCTCTTGCTATTGCCCGTCGGTCTTCGGAAACGAATCCAACGAACTAAGAAGCGAGATACGTTTGGCATAATAGTTCGCATGTTTTAGTTCGCGACCGATTGCACATATTTTAGTTCGCGACCGATCTCGCATATTTTAGTTCGCAACCGATCGCGCATATTTTAGTTTTTTAGGCAAGAACGATATGCCCTAAGATAAGGAATGAATAAATATAACAGATTTCACAGAGGAACCTACATAAAGCATTTATACGAATGAATATATACCTGCAAAATTATATCATTGTGCTACCCAAATAACAAAATTCATCTATACTTTTATTGTCTCATTACCTAATGTAATTCCTTCAGCATCGCCTGATTTTCTGACATTGCATTCCATTACCTTCGTTTTACTCTTGTTAATGTTCATCTTATATCTTCCTTTCAAGACACTGTCCATTCCAGATCTTCCAGATCTTTTTTATTTCTTCTCCCTGCACGTTAATGCCCTCTTCCAATTTCTCCTTCCATTCTTTCACTACCTGCTCAATGTACAGATTGAACAACATCGGGGAATGGCAACAATTTTGTCTTACTCACTTCCCAACCATTGCGTCCCTTTCTTGCCCTTCGACTCTAATAACCGACGTCTGGTTTTTTTATAGATTGAATATAACTCTTCGCTCCCTGTATTTTGCCGCGGTGGAGTAGCCGAGCGGTCTAAAGCACCTCGCTGCGGAGCGCGCGGTTTCTCGCCGTGGAGGTTCGAGTCCTCCCTGGGGCATGGGTGTGTGTGTTACCCTTATATTAGTTTACCTAGGTTTAAATAGTTTGTAAGCTACGGACTGATGACCACACAGTTTGGTCCGATAGATTTACAGACATTTGAACAATGTTCAAATGTTTGTAGAGGTTATGGGACTTAACTACGGGGTCATCAGTCCCTAAACTTACAATCTACCAATGAACTAACTAATAGTAAGGACGGCACAAATATCGGTGCCCGAGTGGGGATTCGAACCCCCGACCGTAGTGGCCGTGTAGGCCGTGACTGGAGCGCCTCAGTCCCCACGGCCACCGCGGCCGGCACATTTGAACATTTTACCCCTGCTACCTTCAGAATTTGGAAGAGTATATTGCAGTCGACAATGTCAAAAGCTTTCTCCAAATTGACAAACGCTAATATTAGCTAGTAAATAAATAAATATCTAGAAATGCCGGGTTTTTAGCTAGCTTTTTTTATAAACAGCATCAGCGTTACTTCGCACCGAAACGGCGCCATAGGGATGAATTTAGGGAAGTACGGCAAGTGCGAGCGAAATGTGTCGGCGTGAAGTGATCACGTGACGCCATCGGAAGCCTGTGATGCAGTGTCGGCTGCTGTCCACCTCCAGCGCTCGCACCAGGCGGCGAGACGACCGGCTTTATGGACCGGTACGGACACCGCGTGCCCATTTGCGCGGCATTCATCAATATTTACACGCGGCCGTAACAGTAAAGTGGCGGCGCCAATGCCCCCGAGCGCGCGGTTCGTCCTTTATTCCAGTCGCGAATCAATTAATAACGGCGCGGTACAACGGCGACACCGCGATATATCGCGGCCGCTTTGCTCTGCGCCGCCATTGTCTGGACACCTTCTTTGTCCGCCGGCGGGCCAGCGACGCCATCGGGGTGTTATCCGCGTCGTCTCGGCAACGGCGCGTCATCACCGCCTGTCGTGTACGCTTCCGAGCGTCGGTGGTGATGGAGCTTCCGCTTGAACTGGGGGAGCTTGTAACATCCCGCTCACCTACGTCTTATTTATCTGTTAATTCACCGGGTGATCAAAACGTCAGTATAAATCTGAAAACTTAATAAACCACGGAATAATGTAGGTAGATGTAGAAATTGACACACCATATATGAATAGCTGAATTGCAAAAAATATCGAAACACGTGTTTTTAAAATTCCAATCAAATATCTAAAGCCGAAGTTTTGTAATTTCTTGCATCAAAATTGCCTTAAGAGCAACGTATTTAAAAAAAAAAGTTCATCCCCTATTTCACCCCATTAGGGATGGAAATATCGAAAAATCGATTATGCATACAGTGTAAGATAGACAACGTCTACAGATTTCAAGTTTCTATCGTCTGTAGATCCACTTTTCAGCGCCATTTTCTAACTTATAGTCACGGGTGAAGAACGCGAATTTTCTTACGATTTGGCATCTTTCTTGGTAGTTTCACTTTTCCAATTGCAATAAGCACTTATTATATTCGTGCGTTTGTTGCTGGAAAACAACTGAACAATGTGCATCACATTTCGCTGTATATAACATATTTGCTATTATAGTGTCAAAAGTCTTCGCTGGTCTTCAGCCCGAATTTTGTATAAGCTGTCGACTTTTAACCACCATACCTTCCACCTTCTTATAGCTATGGACACGGAACTGCTATGGTGTACAATGGGAGACTTTGTACTACAACAACCCCCTTGTCGTTACCAACCGTTTACCACCACAGTGCACAATGGTAGACTGATAGTTACGTCCACATAAAAACGCTATAGGCACAAACACCTCAATTTTTTATATATTAAGACTTTTTGCGTCAAATAAGCAAAAATATGTGAATACACTGAAGTGCTTTGTCTCAGTTTGGTAGTAAAATAACCAAATAAAAGTATCAAGTTATGTGCTCGAATATTTTTTAGCTTGGGTAGGAGAGGGTCAAGGTTCATATACCGCGTGATCAAAAAGTCAGTATAAATTTGAAAACTTAATAAATCAAAAAGTCAGTATGAATTTGAAAACTTAATAAATCACGGAATAGTGTAGATAGATGTAGAAATTGACACACATACTTGGAATGACATGGGATTTTATTAGCAAAAAAAGAAAAGAAAAAAAATGAAAGGTTCAAAAGATGTCCGACAGATGGCGCTTCATCTGATCAGAAAAGCAATAATTAGCATAACAAATTAAGACATAGAAAATATGATGATCTTTACTGGAAATGCTCAATATGTTCACCATCAGTCCTCAACAATAGCCGTAGTCGAGGAATAATGTTGTGAACAGCACTTTTTTTCCCCGGCTCTAATAAAACGCCACGTCATTCAAAGCATGTGTGTCAATTTTTACCTCTATATCTACATTATTCTGTAATTTATTACGTTTTCAAATTTATACTGATATTTTTATCACCCAGTATATGAACCGTGCCCCTCTCCTATCCAAGCTATCAAATATTCGAGAACATAACTTGATACTAGTATTTGGTTATTTTACTACCAAAGTGAAAAAAAAAGCACTTCAGTGTATTCACATTTTCTTCTTCCTTATTCGACGCAAAAATCTTAATATATATAAAAATTGGGATGTACATGCCTATATTTCACTCTGTAGTCATAAACGACACATCGGAAACGAATAGTGTTTGTATGTAGTCGTAGCTATCAATCTACCATGATGCACTGTGGTGGTAGAGGGTTGGTAACGATAAGGGGTTGGAAAATATGGGGGTTGAAATTTAACGACTTATATAAAATTCTACGTGTGGGTGTCAATATTTTGCTCTTCAGCAAAAACTACACAATGGAGACGAACGATCTCTCTGTGTTGTAGCCGCGGCGGATTAGCCGCGCGTACTGGAGCGCCGCGTAGCGGTGGGCCCGGCCGTCCGCCGTCGGGGGTTCGAATCCCCCCTTGGCAATGGATGTTTGTGTCGTCTTTAGTATAAGGTAGTTCATAAGTAGTTTATAAGTTTAGGGACTGATGACTCCGTAGTTAAGTCCCTTAAGCTTTACAAACATATTTTGTGTTAAAACTTCCTGGCAGATTAAAATTGTGTGCCGGAACCGGGACTCGAACCTGGGACCTTTGCCATTCGCGGGCAAGCGCACTACCGACTGTGCTATCCTGACACGATTCACGATGCCGCCTCACAACTTTACTTCCGCCAGTACCTCGCCGCCTACTTTCCAAACTTCACAGAAGCTCTCCTACGAAGCATGCAAGACTAGCACTCCTGGAAGAAAGGATATGGTGGAGACATGGCTTAGCCACAGCCTGAGGGATGTTTCCAGAATGAATCTTTCACTCTGCAGCGGAGTGTGCGCTGATACGAAACTTCCTTGCAGATTAAGGAGAGCTTCTGTGAAGTTTGGAAAGTAGGAGGCGAGGTAATGGCGGAAGTAAAGTTGTGAGGCGGCATCGTGAGTCGTGTCGGGATAGCACAGTCGGTAGTGCGCTTGCCCGCGAAAGGCAAAGGTCCCAGGTTCGAGTCCCGGTTCCGGCACACAATTTTAATCTGCCAGGAAGTTTCATATCAGCTCCGCAGCGAGGCGCCTTAGACCGCACGGCTACTCCACCGCGGCGAATAAAGAATAAATATCCTACTACTACACTTTGTGTAACCTTGTAGATGGCAGATCTCTTCCTAGTCCTGAGTCGGTAAACGTCGGGAACGCTTTGGCCGGCAGGCAACAGTATCTAAATACCCGTGTTCTGTTTTGTAGCCATAGTCGTCTGTTTTGTTACTGGTTTGCACGACCCTGTTCCGAGTGTTTTCCATTCTGCAGCGATTTCAGTTTAGTTTACTAACAATATATAAAGCCAATTTTCCTTCTGTGCGTAACTTCTGCAAGTCGTGCAGTTTGTGGTCCCAGTAAGTGTGCGTTGTTCACACCTCGCCACGTGCGTCATTCACGTATTGTTGATGCTTTTGTTTTGGTCCGCATATAAACAATGCTTGCTTCCCCATTTTATTGTTGGCAAAAATATAAGGACAGGCCCGCCTACCCACAGTTGTAATTAATAGCGCGCCGTGCGATCAGTGTTTCGTGCCTTCCTAGGAGCCATCGCCTCCCACGGATCGTTAGGTTTTTCGTTCTGAAAGCAAGATCCTTCACACGTTAGGTAAGTACCACAAGTAATACGTCACTACTTCTTATGTGTTTTTCTAAATACTACTACAAGTTCGTGGTAATTCATGTACATTTCGTGACAGTATTTTACGTTCGTTTTAGGTACATGCAGAAAAAAACGTTCATACAAAGAAGCATTTCTGCAATGGGATTGATAATATAGTGAGGACTGTTTACAACTCACCGCAAAGACGTGGCGACGAGCTGCGACAGGCACATACAAAAGACACACACATACAACACATTGAGCTATCGGCCATGGCCTTCTTCAGAAAATAGAATACTCACGCAATGACACAGGCACACAACACAGTCATACAACCATCACCTCCGACTGCCGCAATTCGAATCACGCTCTGCAGCGAATCGGGGTCGGGAGGGGAGGGGAGGGGAGGGGAGGAGAAGGGATAGGAAGATTACGTCACAATGGTGGGGATGGGTTAGATGGGAATAACGAGATGCAGCTTAGGAATGGAGTGTGGAGGTGGGTGAGGGGAGAAAATAAAATAAAATAAAGTAAAATAAATATATATAGGAAATGCAAGTAAACAAGACCGCACACACACACACACACACACACACACACACACACACACACACGCATTTTCTATATATATTTATTTAACTTTATTTTATTTTACTTTATTTTATTTTCTCCCCTCACCCATCTCCACACTCCATTCCTAAGCTGCATCTCGTTATTCCCATCTAACCCATCCCCACCATTGTTACGTAACCTTTCTATCCCTTCTCCTCCCCTTCCGTCCCCTCCCGACCCCGATTCGCTGCAGAGCGTGATTCGAATTGCGGCAGTCGGAGGTGATGGTTGTATGACTGTGTTGTGTGCCTGTGTGTGATTGCGTGAGTGTTCAGTTTTCTGAAGAAGGCCATGGCCGTTAGCTGAATGTGTTGTATGTGTGTGTCTTTTGTATGTGCCTGTAGCAGCTCGTCGCCACGTCTTTGCGGTGAGTTGTAAACTGTCCTCACTATATTATTAATTCCAACCTGGACTTTCCATTATTATATTTCTGAAATGGGGTTTCACAAATCTTGTTGATAAGAATGTAGAAAAGCCTCAGTGTGTTATATGTAATAAAGTTCTTTCTGCAGAGAGCATGAAACGTAGCAAATTAAAAGAACATTTCGAGAAAGTTCATAAGGAGTTTGCAGATAAAGATATAGGTTTCTTTAAGAGAAAAGAGACTGCTCTGAAAACTTCGCGACTGGACTCGACAGGAAATGCTCTGAACAAAAAGCCGCACACTACAGGAAAGGATCTCATCAACCCTTGTTTGTGTGATGCACTTTCGCTCGTTATTGGTGAGCAACATGTGGCTAGGAATAAACAGATATCACTCTCCAATACAACTATTCAAAGTCGTATTCCAGAGATGACTGAAGACATTTTAACAACAGTTATTTCTGAAATTAAAGGAAGTTCTATGTTTCCTCTGCAACTGGACGAGTCAACAGATGTAGCTTCATGTTCACAATTACTGGCATTTACTCGGTACATCAAAGACGACTGTATAAAAGAAGAATACCTGTTCTGCAAGTCTTCTCGCAGTGAAGACATTTTCGAAATTCTGAAACAGTTTACTGAGGAAAACGGACTTGACTGGTCAAAGTTGGTTGGTGTTTGTACAGACGGAGCACCTTCAATGATGGGAATTCGCTCTGGGTTCCAAGCACTCGATTCTACATCTCCATGTTAGACCATACTGTGTGGTGTGACGTTGCTTTCCACAGTGGTAGGAGGAACGTTGGGACACCTATAGGACATGTTGTTGACGACCACAATGTTAAAAAAAATTCATCTGGACCGTTGGATCAGGTTGAGGCAATGGAGAGACCTTTCCGTCATGGCTGCAGTCAAAGAGGACAAGGAGTACATGACTAAGACCATATAATGTGACGGAGAGTATGTAGAAAAATAGTACATGCAAAAAAAGTTTGTCATCCAGTTCCAATATTAATGAACAATTACATTCTGAGAAAAAAAATTTCCAGCACCGCACGAATGAATTTGGGCATATGTCATATATGGAAAAAAATTCTTAGTTTCGAGAGTGTATTTACAAGCAACGTTTGCTTGTTTGCTTTTCCTCTACGCACCTTTTTAGTTTGCACCGACGGCATTCAAACAACTGGTATAATAGAAAATATTGTTATGGCAGAGTCAAGCGAACATACAAAGCCGGAACGAACAAGGGTAAATAACTCTTCGACTGTGAGCTGAAATAAACAAATTGTTGACTGATAACATTCAAACACGCTGACAAACTGCTGCATAAAGTAAATAGGTTTCAAATAAAGCGTGTTTCGATAGAGGCACTCCATAGCTGATCAATGCATACACGCATTTCATATAGCCGGACGCACGTGGAACACACTAAACACGGAATGTCGAAGCAAATGTCACCCTCATCACCGCTTTGTTATGATATCAGCGGGAACGTGGAGGGGTGGCCAACAATTACACATCACAATTACAATACGAAAAAAGAAATCATGGTAATTATCACGTGCGATGTATGGCACGCGCGAATTCACGAAATGAAAAGAAATAAACGGGACAGGACACGCACAAAAAGTCTACCATTCTAGACAAGTAAATCGTTAAATGATTTCGTAGTTTCATTTACTACAGTAGAAGGATTCGTTTGAAAGTAATATCAGCCTTTTGACTGTTAATTATTAATTGTTCGTTTAATGCAGAATAATTATTTAGGTTGGCTTAATCATATTCAAATCCTCCTCCACTTACTCCTCCTCCTCATTATTATTATTATTATTATTATTATTATTATTATTATTATTAGAGATTGATTATGGCTTCCAGTGATTAGTCTGGATTATAGTCCCCATTAATAAAATTCCTCCATGATCCTCTATTCAGTGGTAACATTGATGCATCGTCTGATGTTAAGGCTGGTATTTCAAAATCATAATTGACCGAATCCAAATACTTTCTCCTTGGTCTGCCTCGACTCTCCTTATTCTCTACAGCCGAAACCATGAGTCTTTTAGGTAACTTTGCTTCTCCCATGCTTGTAACATGACACTATCATCTCAGCCTATTCGCTCTAACTGCTTTATCTATGGTGTTCATTCACAGTTTTGTCCTGATTTCCTAATAATAGACGCCCTCCTGCTATTGGTTCCATGTGTTAGTATCTGCAATCATCGTTACTACTTTCGTATCTATAATCTCAACCTTGTTAATAAGGTAATCAGTATCCACCTAGCTTTTATCTTCATACAACAAATTTCGTTGAAAGATAGAACGGTGCGATTTTAATTAGCGTTGGTGTTGACTTCCTTCTTGCAGAAGAGAGTAGATCGTAGCTGAGCACTCAGTGTATTTGCTTTGTTACCACTTGATTCCACTTCTTTCAGTATGTTGCCAACCAGTGAGAACATACGTACGAAACATTTGAAACTGCCCACTTGTTCTATCTTTGTTTCTCCTCTTTGGCACTCAATATATTAAAATCTCTTTCCCTTATTCTTTACTTTCTGTAGTAGAAATGTTGATTTTCATGCCGTAACCCTTACATATCTTATCTTGCTCTGAAATATTCGATTGCAAACTTTCAATCGAATATGCCATTACAAATAAGTCAACCACGTACGTGAGACTGCTTATTTTGTTTTCGCCTGTTTTAATCTCATCCTGCTAGTCTATCGTTTTCAACATATAATCCATAAATAGTATGGATAACAGTCGTGACAGATTACAGTCTTGTCTTATCCAGAATCTTCCTCGAACCATGAACTCAAATTGCCGTCAACTTTAACTGCTGTCTATCTACGTAAACACCTTTAATTGCCTGACTGTGCAGTTGAAAATATGTAAAAGTTTTTAAGTCACTACTGAACATTTAATTTACAATTATTCAGATTCAAATGATGAATGTATCTTTTAAGAAATTCTACATGATACTGGTCCAGTTTCAAGAAAAATGTTTCCACTATCAGTTAACACCTAGAAGTTGGGGAGTCCGAAAACCTCTAGAAAATAATGCAGTAACTCAGAATTCACCATTAGCTACAGTCACTCCCCCCCCCCCCCCCCCCTTCTAAACAAACAGAATGTAGGAAATTCCCGAGTATCTGAGTTATGTGGAGTCAAAATTGAATGTATAATGAATAAATTGGTATGAGGAGATATACGTCTTTACAAAATGCATTATTTATTGCATTTACTTATGTCATATTTGGAAACCAACTGTGCTATTTAAACCAGGGAGTAACAAAATATTTGCAAAATGACACTGGACCTCCGCCTTCGTTGATGAGTAACGCAGAGAGTGGTAACTGACATAGCATAAACAAATGCAATGTATTGTTCTTCGTTTGTGTGGCCATAATGTCCGTAGTTGCTTTCATAACTATGAATGGTAGTGATTTTCCGTCTTTTGCAACTACAATAAAATGCGATTTTTTCACACCAGACGCGTTTCGTTTTATTGACTGTAAAACATCATCAGTGGTCTGAAATAGTAGAAATCTACAGTTTGGTTTTTGTTTAGATCGAAAACAGTTCTTAAATGGACCCTGAAAAGTAGGCCTAATGTTTGGTACTTACGGAAATTTTGTCTTCTTTTCGCTTCACATCATGGAATGCCGGTCTGTTTAGTGTAATCCCGCCGGTTCTTCATGTTGTTTCGTTTTCTCACTACTTTCACTGTCACTGTTTCACTGTTTATGGTTGTTTTTCACAGATCAGAAGTGTTTGTTTTTACTGTAAAAACAAACACTTCTGATCTGTGAAAAACAACCATAAACAGTGAAACAGTGACAGTGAAAGTAGTGAGAAAACGAAACAACATGAAGAACCGGCGGGATTACACTAAACAGACCGGCATTCCATGATGTGAAGCGAAAAGAAGACAAAATTTCCGTAAGTACCAAACATTAGGCCTACTTTTCAGGGTCCATTTAAGAACTGTTTTCGATCTAAACAAAAACCAAACTGTAGATTTCTACTATTTCAGACCACTGATGATGTTTTACAGTCAATAAAACGAAACGCGTCTGGTGTGAAAAAATCGCATTTTATTGTAGTTGCAAAAGACGGAAAATCACTACCATTCATAGCAATGTATTGTGTATGCGTAAAGAGGAAGAACCGTTACTGTAAATTACAAAATTGTGGAACGATTACCGGAATGTATTACTTCTATAAATTGTCTAGCAGTAGGCTGGAGGAGCGATTGGAAATGGGACGACCACATACAATTAATAGTTGGTAAGGTAGAAGCCAGAGATAGAGATTCACTACAAAAAAATCTTCATGAAATATAGTCCACCAATAAAGAAAGTTGCTTACAAGACACTCGTTCCATCGATAGCTGAATATTGTTTGTCGGTGAGAGATGCGAACTAGATGGGGTTGATGGACGCGATGGAGATGATGCAGAGGAGGACATAACGCTTCATTAAGGGCTCATTCAGTAAGGGGGAAAGCGGCAAACGCCAGTGGCAGACGTTGCAAGAGAGGCATTCGGTATCACGGTACGAATTCCTGCTCAAGTTCCGAGAGCGTAAGTTTGTAGAACATATGCGCGAGTGTTACTGAGATACTTCGGGAACTCAATTGGGAGTCGCTGGAGGGAAGGCGACGTTCTTTTCGGGAAACACTGTTGAAGAAACTTAGAGGGCTGGGATTTGAAGCGGACTGCAGAACGTTTCTACTGTCGCCAACTTGCATTTCGCGTAAAGACGACGAAGATAGTAATTAGGGTTCGTTCACACGCATATTGGCATTTGTTTTTGCTAGTTCAATTTGGGAGTCGAACAGAAAACTAAATAATCCATTAAATGTCGGGCGTGCAGCCGGTTAAATTAAATTTCGTCGACTACTATTTCGGCCGCGTATCTTCCGGTCATCTACAGAGCGAGTCACAAAATTGCCCACAAGACGGCAGGCGTGGCCTTGTACCAACACCACCTAGAGAGAAGGCCCGGCGCTCTCGTATGACGTCAGGCAGAGTAGGTTGCGTGCGCATAGCTGGCTGGGTAGCCGCTGGGGCACGGCCCACTACGCCGAAGCAGCAAGCGCGCAACCTACTCTGCCTGACGTCACACGAGAGCGCCGCGGTCTTCTCTCTAATTGATGGTGCTTGTTATCCCTACCGTGACGGCACTATATATACAGGTTACTGGTCGGTGGTAAAGTGGTATGTTTAATACGAGAGCTCTTCATTCCTGAAAGGAATCAGGTATTGTATTTTCTTGTGGATATATGTTTCGCGGTGTCATTCCTTGAGGGTATCTCTGCAGTTTTATTACACGCAGTGTAGGAGTCCAAATCTTATCGAGCTTAAAACCTTTATCTCTGTTTATTAAGTTCTCAGCTAATCTAATTTCTACTGCTTTGTTGAAAATCGAATCACAAATTGAATTTTCAGATTACGGTAAGTCATCGAATGATCTGTATCTAAAAAAAAGACACAACTGACGTGTCTGGCTGTAGTAAGCGAGTACATTGTCAGTGTTCATCGCACCTCTCGTGAACAGTACGTGTTGACAGTCCTATATAAAATATTTCACTATTTCCGACTGGATATCCTGGTGAGTATCAGATATCATCAGATTTCATTTTCATCTTTTCATAAGATCGGCAAATCACAAGCACTTGAACCAGTTTACTACGTTCGTCTCTTGGTCTCCCTCTTCGATTTTTACCCCACATTTGCACGGCCACTACGGTCGGGTGTTCGAATCCCCCCTCGGGCATGGATATTTGTGCCGTTTTTAGTATAAGCTAGTTCGTAAGTAGTTTGTAAGTTGACCCCGTAGTTAAGTCCCATAAACTATACAAACATTTGAACATTTTTTTAACCCTACATTCTTCCCTACAATGATAAACTAACGACTCTTTGATGTCTCAGAATGTTCCATACCTATCAATCTTTCCTTTTAGTTAACTATGCCAGAAATTTCTTTTCTTCCGAATTCTGTTCAGCACCTCTTCATCAGTTACGCGATCCACTCATCTAATCTTCAGCTTTCGTCTGTATCACCACGTTTCAGAAGCTTCAATGCTCCTCTTTTCTGAACTATCTATCGTCCACGTTTCACTCCCGTACAATGGAAGACACAGAATTGCTTTCGGAAAAGACTTCCTCACACTTAAATTTACATTTGACGTCAATCAATTCCTCTTCTTCGGAAATGCTTTTCTTCCCATCGCCATTCTGAATTTTCTATCACCCGTATTGCAACAATCGTAAGTTATTTGGCTACCCAAATAACAAAACTCATGTATTACTTTTATTGTCTGGTCTCCTAATCTAATTCTTTCGGCATCGTCTGGTTTTCTTAGACTACATTCCATTGCCTTGTTTTGCTCTTGTTAATGTTCATCTTATATGCTCCTTTCAAGACAGGGTCAGTTTCGTTCAATTGGTCTTCCAGGTCTTTTTGCAATCCCTGACAGAATTAAAATGACGTCGACAATCCGCAAAATTGTTTAGTTCCCCTCCTTGAATTTTAATTCCTTGTCCACACTTCTTCTTGATTTCTTTTACAGCTTGCTCAATGTGCAGATTGAATTACCCTGCCTTACATCTTTCCAAACCACTGCTTCCCTTTCACGCCCTTCGATTCTTATAACTGCTCTGTGGTTATTCATTATGCCGCTAAAAGTTGAGAATGAACGGAGTAAGAAATAACTAGTAATGCTATAAGGTACCCTCCGCAAGGCGGCCTGCGGTGGATTGCTGAGTATTTACGTCCATGCAGATGCGGTTAGCGCGCTTGGCTACTATGCTCCGATGTCGTGTAGCAGTTGAACGGGGTGCTTTCAGCCTGGCTCTGCAGTGGAGGAGCTACTTGTTGGCAAGCAGCGGCTGCAAGGTCAAGAGAGCCGAGCCGACAGCAACGGCGGGACTTCTCTGCTGGGAAATGGCTGTTCGTGGCCACAGGTAAACAAAATATCGCATTTCCCACTACTGTGACTACCAGTAACTTACTACTACATACGGAGCGTGGAAGGGATTGTATTCATTTTCACACCGAAGTTTCCACAACGAGAATCTGTCACGTAATTTCGTAGAAAATCCAAAGAAATTTTGGTCATACTCAGAGTATACTAGAGGCAAAAAACGGCCAATGCCTTCACTATGCGATAGCAGTGGTAATGGTACGGATAAAAGTACGGGAAAGGATTGTACCTTAATTTTTTTATAATATATTTTTCTTACAAGAAATTTGAAAATTTACTCCATCACAGGCACCAATTTTAGGTAATGTTGAACGGACAGCATTTTACGCTAGCTCCAATATTTACACAATTACTCACCAATAAAGACCTTTTTTACACTTGTCCCAAGGTATAACCTATGTTTTCACCTTGGGACAGTGGTGGTTTTACCTTGGGACACGGTGATGTATTTCAATTTCTTAGTTTTATGAATCGTTTTGGAATCAGGTAGTAAATGTGCTAGTCCAAATACAAACGTTATTTTACCTTAAAACAAGAGATTGTGGGAATAAAACATTAACGACTGGAGCTGGTAGTTCTTCCACTACATTACTGCGATTAACAGGGCTGATGTTATAAACATTAGGGAATACAGAATGGTCCTTTACTTCCTTAAGAATTTCACAGTTATATCTTGCTCTGTGTTTTCTAAAACTACTCCTGCATAGTACACATGAGATCTGCCACTGATGTCAACTTTTACCAAGACCGAACTACCTTGAGAACAAGAAAGTGTTACTTTTCCAGTTGATAGGAAGGATGGCAAATCCTGTTCTTCACATGACAAATCAAATATACTACCTCCAGAGCTACTGCCAAGCTGGAGAACTTCTTCATCAGAAGAACTGGAAGATGAAAACGCCTTTGTCCGTTTCTTTGGAAAAAGACTTCCTTTTTTTCCTTCTTGAGTTCTTTATTTTTCTGGTATATCATTGACAATCATACACCTTCCAGGTGTCCCAAGGTGCAACCAGAGAAGTGTCCCAAGGGAAAACCAAATAGACAATAACAGAAAACAGTATCCTTATATATGTACACATTTATATCGTTATAACTTATGGTATCAATAGCTTACTTAAATAATACCCTACAACATTGTATTTAAGAAATACCAATAATGATAGTTAGCTTCAATTTATTTCCTACTAAGGATAGTGGCTAAATTTTACTTTCAAACACGAAAACTTGTAAAAACTCCTCCTCAGATCTCAATCATCATCCGAATACAACATGGCCTCTTTTCCCCTCTGAAAATAGGCCTGACAACTTTACTTCATAGTTCTTAAAGTTTCCACTAGAGTGCACTGCCTGTATTAAAAAGTGTCCCAAGGTAAAACCGTCCAAAGGTACAACCCTTTCCCCTACTGCTAAAGAGGAATTTCTAAACGCAGGTTTCCCAAATTACTTCAGCAATGAAGTCGAAGCAAATACTCCAGAATTCGAATCAAGAACAGCTGCCAGCATGCGTACTTTATAAGTACATGTGCCTCGAGTATTAAAGCAACTTAAATGACTTAAGGGGAGGGAGGGTGGGTAGGACTTCAAGTGGGTCGACTTCAAGCAGGAGAAACACGCAAAACATTTTAATTTCCACTGTCTATACTTTTACAAACAAATTCATAAAACTTTGTTAGCATGACCGGGAAGGATTCAGGATTCACACTCTTAGCAGTGAGAGTTCTAATACATAACCAAATAATTTTTATTTGCATGTGAAATTTCATCATTTTATCACTTACTATTGGCATTTGTTGATATACGTACACTTTTCTTCAAAATAAGAGAAGTTCTTCGATGAGTTTTACACAACATACAAACCATACTTACAGGTTTGTGAAACTAGAACCTACCTAATTTATGAAAAAAATGAATGAGCTGTAACTATTTACATTTTATGTTAAGAGAAAACTAAAATTTTATAGTTAACAAACATAATTTTTACCACAGTTTTAATATATTTTAAAAAGTATTGAGTTTCATTCACCTGTAAGTATGATTTGTATGTAATGCAAAATTCATCGACGAATCTCTCTACTTATGAAGAAAAGTGTACCTATAGTAACAAATGAAGGCAATAGTAAGTTAAAAATGTTGAAATTTCACATGTAAATAAAAATTATTTTGTTAATTTTTAGAACTTCCCCTGCTATGATTGTGAATTCTAAATCCTTCATTATGCTGACAAACTTTTATGAATTTATGAATAAATGTATAGACAGTGGAAATTAAAATTTCATGTCGTGCCTCTCCTACTCCAAGTCGGCCCGTTTCACGTTCCACCCTTCTTAAAAAAAAGCAAGTCTCCCGGTCCAGACTGTGTATCATTTGGTTTACTTTTAAAGTCTGCTAATGTAATTACTATCATATACAATCGCTCGCTCAGCGAATGTTATGTATCCAAAGACTGAGAAGTTGTAGGCCACACCAACATTCATGAAAGGCAATAGGTGTGATACGCAAAAGTACAGGCCTGTATCACTAACAGTCAGTTTCCAGCGGGAGTTTCTTCAAGCACTGTACACCAGCCAGGAGAGAACGATGTATTGACTCGTAGTCAACATGGATTTCGAAAGTATCGTTCTTGTGAAACACAGTTAACTCTTTACTCACATGCGTTATCAGTGCTATTGACAAGGGATATGAATTCTAGTCCGTATTTCTAGATTTCCGGAAGGCTTTTGACACTGTACCTCACTAAAGGCTTCTAATCAAATTGCGTGCTTATAGAATATCGGCGTTGTTGTGTGATTGGATTCACGATTACCTTGCAGAGAGGACGCAGTACGTAGTAGCTGACGGAAAGTCATTGAGTAAAACATAAGTGATATATGGCGTTCTCCAGGGAAATGTTATGCGGCCCCTACCGTTCCTTATTTTTATAAAAGACTAGCTGCTCCCCGCGGTGTTACCCGCGGTTCAATAGTTAGATATTAAAGTGCCAAGAAATGGCATAAATAACTACATGACTGTTTGCGACATTGTTAGCACGAAATAGTCTTGGAACGGATGGAGAGCCAAAAATCTATTGCAATACGTCCCTGTAAACGACGTTTCGAGACTTCTTGATATCCGAGTATACGTAGAGATTTCTAGCTCTCGATACACGTAGAGCTGTCCGTGCGAGAAACATGGGGTGGCCACATGAATACCTGCCACTTTTAATGTTTGTCCTTGACTCTTGTTTATAGTAATCGAGAAGGCGACTTTCAATGGGAACTGTAACCTGTTAACCTGGAATGGCAAGTTTGTTGGCATGATGGGAATTCGTGGCATTTATACAGTCTCTCTCTTGGCTCCACCGGTGATGATGGTGGCCTGCACGATATGCCTTCTCAGATCCGTGATGCGTAACCTGGTGCCATTGCATAATCGTGGTGCATCCAAGTTACGCATCAATAAAACAGGCACACCCATCTTCAGCTCCAACTTGTGGGATGGCACCCCTGACAGTAAGTAACTACAATAACAACAACACAGTAATCGAAAACAAATGCCAAGTAAAGGAACAAAATAAACAGCAAATCTAACGGAGAAAAGTAACGAAATAAACAACAAACGTAACGGAGAAAAGTAAAGAGATAAAAAAGACATCTAACGGAGAAACGAACTGTTGAGATCCTACAAATGCAAAGCGAACCAACAAAAGAACTAAATGCAAACGTTCGAATGCTATAAATAATCGAAATCACCAAAGAAACTATTATTCATTGAAATCCAAAGAGAATATAATTTTAAAGAATTACGATAACATCATGTGGTGTCGCACAAGTACAAAGTGCGCGCCACCTACTTTCGCCGCGCGCCGCCATGCACGCACGGCGCGGCGTTCTCACGACGACAGCCACGAGCGCCCTCTGCGACAACTCCGCTCGTGGCCACCACTGAAGGACTGGCCACTTGGGACTGAGATAGCAACCAGTTAGGACCTTCGTAATCAGATAGGCACCAGTGAAGACTTTGCTATCGTACAGGCACTAGGCAGGCCTCTAACAACTATGTATCAACATTCTGCAGTACTATGTAAAAGTTAAGTATTGTTACATTCTGTGCAATATATATCTCTTTCTAATTTACTCTAGTGTTTATAGTTTCTGGCTGCTCCCCTCCGTACCTGCACCAGCGTGCTATTTTTGTTCCTGTGTCGGTCTCATTCCACTCGGCCACCGACACCTACGACGAGGCTGGGACACAAAAGCGGCGACGAAGTTGGGACACAAAACATCACAATATTCGAACATCTATAACGTTTCATATGTTAACTGCAGCGTACCGCCTGCCATCTGTTGAGTGCATTTGCTACTACTTTCGTTGCAGTTTACGTACGCTATTTATACGTGGCAGTTCGCGCTTTGTACACAAAATAGGGCTTGGTTTCTAGATCCCATTCTACACAAAACGTCAATGTTTTTTCTTGCCATGGTACTTAGAGCATATTTTAATTAAAGTCTTCAATTTATATACATACTTCCTTCATTTGTTACAACCAATGAAAATGAATGCGGCATAAATGCCAACATTCAGATTTCTTGTGTATGTAATTATATATCAATTAAGCCGTTTTGTCAGTATCCAAGAATCTTTTTGTATATTCGAAAGTAAAAAAGATAACAATAACAAAGAAAAAAATTTCACTATAGCAGGACCCGAACCATTGCCCAAAATAACGGAAGTCTATTACATGACGCATTAACCCTCGCGGCTAAACATGACATACCCTACATTGCTCTTCTGCTGTTGTATTAGAAGCTTCTTACAACCGTTACGTATTTCTATGTATATATTTCAAATAAATAACTTGTAATAAACATTTTGTAAAGTAGCCTATGTCCTAATCCAAGACATAAGAAATCTCTATATGAAATTTCATCTAAATCAGTGCTCTAGTTTTAGCGTGATGCCGTAACAAACTTACAAGCTTTCGCATTTATAATATGTATAGGATTTCGGAGACAATCCGATCTGCTCTCTTAAACTGTTCGCAGATGATGCTGTCATTTATCGGTTAGTAAAGTCACGAGAGAATCAAAAGCAACCGCGAAACAAGTTAGATATCTACATGGTCAAAAAATTGGCAATTGGTTCTAAAAATGGAAAGTGTACTCATAGGAGCACTAAAAGAAATCCGTTACACCTCATTTACATGATAAATCAGTCATATCTGCAAGCCATAAAGTCAATTAAAACCTAAGAATTGTGATTACGAACAACTTTGAGAGAACACACAGAAAATATCGTCTGAAAGACGAAGAGAAGACTACGTTTCATTGGCAGAACACTTAGATGATGCAACAGTTCAACTAAAGAAAATGCCTGCGCTACACTCGTGCTGCGCATTGTAGGATCCACACCAGGTGCGACTGACGGAGGACAAAGAAAAGGTCTAAATAAGGGCAGCTCGTTTCGCTTTATCGCTATATATACAGGGGAAATAGTGCCACAGAAATGATGCACGAGTTGGACTGGAATCATTACAAGAATGGCGGCATTCGTTGCAGTAAGATCTACTTTCGGAATTTCTCTTACCAACTTTCTCCTCCGAATGTGCACAAATTTTATTAGTATATAGGAATTCCCTTTTCCGACGCGGTTTTGGCTTTAGTGTAAATATTAATTACACTGTGGGCAATGTAGGAAATTCCACATGACTTTTGGCCGTCGATACTTAGAAGCGACTGCCTAACCAGAAAATTGTAGGGAATCTCCGGAAAGCATCAAAAGCACAGCCGATTCGTCGATGAACTAAGAATTGATAGTCATTGTAACGGACTGTAACACATTACTCAAAAAGGGTTGGTTATGTTCCATTAGACTATTACGTATAAATTACTAGCTAAAACAACCTTAATATGTCTTGGAGCAACCGTTTGGAACAAACTAAACAGTATTGACGTTATAAAAGCAGTTTTCAGGCTCCTGTTCTTCGAAATACAGTCCTAGGGCATGTAGGAGGGAAAGGGAGAGGAATATATATGAGAGAGAGATTTAAATAAAAGAACAGAGCTTTTTCTGTTTCGTACCGTCGTTATAATCGTTCCGTTTAATTGAAGCCAATTTTTCGCTGATATCGAAATCATGGCTCAAGGTACGTGCATCTATAAAGATTACGCGAGTTTCAAGGTTGACGCTTTACCAAGCAGAATGTTGAATTATACAGTCATCTCACGTATAGCTTTTTTCTTCAAAGGAAAATGTTCACTACAATCGAAACAGGTAAAAGTAAATTTGTACAATTCATGGCAAACAAATGATCTCGTAAAGTAATGAGATTGAGGCGCATGATTACGACGTCTTTCTCAATTTAAATAATTCTCTCATAGTACTATCAGGTGAGACGGTTTATTCTTTTCATGTCAGTAATTTTGATTACTACAAAAAACACCTCTACAACGATAAAGGTGACGAAATACAAATGTACGTTAAATCCGTAACAGGACAGCCAGGGGTTTCAGCGTTTTGTAGTGATTAAATTCTGAACAGATTAAAAAAAAGTCAAGTGACAAGCTGGTAATTATTTATTGTGAAAAATTTGTCTCGGCTCATTACGGTGTGATGGGCAATCTCATCAACCACGACGCGTCACTGGTAATCACGGTGATATTAAAATTACTTTCATTTACAAAATTTGCCGATACGTTTCAATTTTCATTATAACGGGCAAATAAGCGAGTAATTCGTACGAGAGGTTTTAAATTCATCAAATAAGCTAATGTCAATCTAACGAAAAGCAAATAATAGCCGTCACACGCATCAAACACAGCTGTGCCTCACCATATAATTATGGGAGGAACAAAGAAAAATATAGACATAAAACCGGGCATGTCAGGTTATAATTGGCCTTTTTTGAGTTCGTCGGCATCCGGGACTATGTGGTTAAACGTCAGATCAAGTTCTCTCCAGTTTGTTTTTGTCTTTATCTTCAGTCCAAAGTCTGGTTTGACGCACTTATCCATTCTGCTCTATCCCGCAGGTCTCCTCATCTCTGAGTAAGGCCCTGTTCACACGGGGATACTGTAGTTGCCAAGCGACTGAGATACTTTGCGACCGAGAGACGCAGCAAATGGTGTTAAATGGGGTTATTCGCACGGGGATACTTGAGTAGCGGCGTCACAGAGTCGCTGCGACTCGGATACTGCGAGGCTCGATATACTGATTAGAGGTCTGCACCCTCGCTCGGTTGCTCGCTCGAATCGCGAGATACATTTCGTTCTCTGACAGTCCTACAGATGTCGGTACTGCAGCTTGCGACAAGCCGTGTGACCACGCTTGACTTCCTCCACGCTCGTTCGAGCGGCGCACGCTCGACCGGCCCGACCGTCTACACTGCCCGCTCGCCACTCGGTCGCCCACCGCAGCGCCACTCGAGTCCAAGGCGAGTGTCGGGAGCAAACTAGCCGCTAGAGAATAAATCCTGACTGCGAAATTTGGAATTGTTTCCTTTCCCGGGTGCACCGAAAGCTGTTCTCTCGATCCACTTGAACTAGCTATTCAGTTTCGCATTTTGTACTTTACCATATAAGTTATTATACGTGATTAATATAAAGTTTCTGTGCTAAGATCATTTACTAAATGAGTTATCCATGACCTATCTTTCTATCTTGTTCCCATTTTGTTGACTGTTAGGGTCTGTTTAGTGGTAGGTGTAAGTTGCCGTCTTAACGAGGAAATGATTGTATTTAATGTCCATTCCTCTCATCACTCTCAAGCCCTGGAATACTTTGTGCGTCTTTTATATTGATATTAAATACTCCTATATTGATGTACACCCGTTAGGTTAGGTTTGTGCACCTCTCTCTCTCTCTCTCTCTCTCTCTCTCTCTCTCTCTCTCTCTCTCTCTCTCTCTCTCTCTCTCTCTCTCTCTGTTGCACCCCGTTAACACATATTCCCGTAGCATTTTGGCACTGTGCGTGGTTGCTGCGCCTCTACCTATTCCAAGTTAGTCCTTAACGGGAATTTTTCCAATTCCAACATTATAATAATAATAAAATTATAATGTTGCAATTGGAAAAATAATTATTATTATTGCAACATTTATATAACCCCACTGCCACTCTCGTTTTTCTTATCTACACAAGAAAGAACGCATGCAAGCTTTTGTACATTATATAGGATCCGCCCTTTCTTCCGTCTTCAGGTCATGTGCTCATGTATCCTGTACCTGTTTTAAATCCTCTTATTCCAATTGTTTAGTTGACACAGCTGTACGAATTTGTGGGGCTCCTTGTGTTTCAGTGATATCTGTTTTACATTTATTTAGGGCCGTCTGAAGAATGTCACCCGGGTGCACCAGCCAAAAGAATGAACTGCATTTTTTCGGAATGACGGGTGGCGGGATAAGAGATCGGCCTAGGTACATTGCAGAGGAAGTGACAATTCGGGGGGGCAGGTACCCCTAAAGTGACCAATTTTTTGTGCTCAAAAAATTGTTTTGATTTAATCGAAGTTGAATCTATGAAATTTGTCTTTTATAAAAAGATACTTTCATACCGAAAATTGTTAAAATCGCTTCACTAATCTCTAAGTTATTGCCATTTTTCTATTTTAGCCCAAATTTTGGAGCGACCGTTTCACCCCTTAAATATGTTTTTCCGCCGCTAAAATATTACGTTTCCCATAGTTTTTCATATATTATAAAATATGCAAATTTCATAAAAATCGGAGGGAGAGTGACACTCGGGTAGGTTTCCTCGTGAGTACAGCGGCAGCGCCACGCTGTGCGGCCTCTGCCCGCCCCGCCCCACGTAGCCTCGTTCGAGTGTCAACACGCTCGCTGCGAGCGTACACACTCGCCGCGCCACCGCCGAGCGTTGCGCACTCGAGCGAGTACGAGCGAGCGAAACCGGCGATTTGCAGACCTCTAATACTGATCGCGGAGTCTCCCAGTCTCTTGGTTGCATTCGTAACATTTCGTTGCGCAAAGTACGAAAAAGTGTTTAATTCGAAATTCGAGGTAGAAAATGTTTGCGAGCTTCCCTATGTGTTATAGACGTGAAACATTCAATAGCTCAGAACGTGTTGGAACTGTTTGTTATCTGGTGATTGGCCGAGGGCTCTTTTTGTAGAACTGTTCCTGTCACGAATGTTTCGCGATGAAAATGATGCATGGTAACCTCCATGTGAGCTCCGATCCGTTTAGTTTTTATCTTTGCGGTCTTTTCACGAGATAAACCGTAGACGGGAGAAGGTAATAAATTGGTTGACTCACAGAAGAAAACTGAAAATAACCTGAAAGTTACAACATGTTTACGGCAACGCATCTTAATGTCTGAAATCTATTTAAAAATTTCACATGCACTAGAACAAAAAATAGAACATAGTTGTTTTATTTTAAAATATATTTTAAAATCGACTAAAAATTATAATTTCCTCTAATCCATGACAAATTCCTAACCACATACTGATAGAAAATCTACAAATCTGTGCTTGTGAATTTTAAATACCTATGAAAATAGTGTACAGTTTAAAATTAAAACGTGGGGCGCATGGAATAGATGATAGTAGGAGGTAGATGTTGATAAGATTAATCACACAACGGTTCATATCGATTGTACTGCAGCAAAATCGGTAGGGACTTGGTGAAGGATTCCTATCTCAGTTATCTAATTTATGTGCCCCACGTTTTTCGTTTCAACATTATGCATATAGAGCTACAAGTTAAAAATTCACAAGTACAGTTTTCGGGCCCATCTGCATGTACTGTTAGTAATAATAAAACTATTAGAATACTATCGTTAAGCTTAAGGGACTTAACTGCGGGGTCATCAGTCCCTAAACTTACAAACTACTTATGAACTACCTTACACTAAAGACGACACAAATATCCATGCCCGAGGGGTAATTCGAACCCCCGACCGTAGCGCCCAGACAGACTGTTATTGGCGCGCCGCAGACCGCTCGGCCAGGAAATGTGTACCCCAAATGTCTGCGTGTAGCGTTATAAATGTGCGAAAGTTTAAAGTGTTACGAAATGTTTGCGAACTGTGTAACTGAGGCGGGATATGGGGACCAGCCCGGTATTCACCTAGTGGGACGTGGAAAACCGCCTAAAAACCACATCCAGGATGGCCGGCACTCCGACCCGTTTCGTTAATTCGCTGGGCGGATTCGAACCGGGGACGGTACGCGTCCTCGTTTCGGAAAGCGGTGCGTTAGACCACACGAACATGTGTTTCAACCGAATTTCCCGACTTCATTGCCTGTAGCTCCTGTTTCTCTACAATTCTATAAATTAATCATCTACTAGGCAAGGAAACACCTGTTGAAGAAACGAAGTCCAATCGCCCCTGGGTCAGAAGATTTTCAGGTGAGTGATCTTCTGGGGAACAATGTTAGTCGGTGTTTCTTAAAACTTATTTATTCCACGTTTTATTAACTCAGAGATTGTAGCTAGAGATCTCCCATCAACATCTCCAGGCTACACAGCCAGAAGAAGGAGGGTGTAAATTCGCACGTCACCACACAGCGAAGAACACAATTCGTATGCCAGACGTGAACGTATTAAAGAGTATAGAGAGAGGAAGTAGCGCAGAGCGGTACCATAGAAGTTCTCACACTCTGGTTGGAAGTATCAGGACAGGAGATTACAGCGACGTTCAGGTTCCTGTCAGCAGAACGGCAGCTGCAGATGCTAATACACACCCGGCGGTAAAGTGTGACGACTGCCTGTTGAAATACGATGATCAGCCACTCATAGCGTGGTCGCAGCGCTAGGTAATAGGTCCTCCTGGGGTTAAAAGGGCCAGGACGCACTGGACCAGTAAAATACTCTCTGTGGCTTCTCCCTGGGGGTCTCGTTACAGGGGACATCTGAAACGTATGCAAACGTGTAGGAGGAAGACGGGGAAAGGGGGGGGTAGTTGCTAGCAGAGGGACTCTATAATTGGAAGATGGTTCAGGAGGAGAAGGAAGTCTTTCTCTCTCTCTGTCTCTCTCTCTCTCTCTCTCTCTCTCTCTCTCTCTCTCTATCTCTCTATCTCTCTATCTCTCTCTCTCTTTCTCACACACATACACACACGCGTTTTGCACACAGACATATATTACTAGACTGGCAATACCATATTCAATATCATTGGTGTCAATGAAGTCTCGCCGCCATATTCCTATACTATAACGTGCGAGCAGACGTGTGTGTTATTACAGAAAACATATGAATGAAACGAGGTAACTACGCTGTCTTTATAGTTTCGACATATGGTAAATTCGTTTGTTGTGTATGGTTGTAATTTTTTCAGCTGGAATAAAGCTTCGACACGTACAGTAATGATTTGCTGTTAATATTAAGCTGTTACCAATTTTATTCAACTTCGGATTTCCTCTCAGTAGTATGGTCATTATAAAATTGTTGTTATAGTGGATAACATGTACCCTTAATCTTTTAAGAATTCTTACGAAATCCACAGTCTGCTTTGACACACACACACACACACACACACACACACACACACACACACACACACACATACACACACTACTGTAATGAGACGCACTTCCTGTTTTTATTAGCCTGTTATCGGGTTCGATCAACTTCGGCTTCTCTTTTAATAGTATGAACGTTATAAATGTGCTATTTGTCGTGCATAACACATATCTTTATTCTTCTTAGTGTTTTTCAGATAACTACTACTGCTTTAACTGTACGTAACGGGAAAATTTTACCTACCATCCCGGCGGCCTCTCATGATTATGTTGGCAACATCAACAAAACGGTAGACAGTCTTTGACAAGATGTTAATATTCTTATAAATCCACACAGAGTGACTTGATTAGTATTTCGTACAGAAGATGAAGTAAATAAATAATGCCTTTCATGGTCTACGGTTGATAGGTTCTTGTATGTACCCCTCGTTCACTAATTAATTGCCCCCGTAAAACGAAGATTTCGTGACAAAAGCTTTTTCACAGTCACGCGATTGGCTAATACCAACGTCACCTGATTGACAACACAGTCACGCCAGGACGGTAAGTAAAATTTCACCGTACGTAACATGTTTTTCTCGTAACACGATTCGACAACTAGTGAAGCTTACAACGTCATATTGTATCAGAAGATCCTAGTAGTAGCGTTCGGAAACTTTTTGACGTGAGGTAAGGCAAGATGGCGGCAACAGGCTTCAGTTACAGAGGCAAGTTTTTCAGTCTAGTTATGTATGTCTGTGGTTTTGCATCTGTAGGTTTATCACTGGCATGATGATCACACTATAAATTAACAACTATTTATTAATCTAGAGGTGAACAATATCTTAAACATATGGAAGCATCTACTACGACTTTGTACGCGCAATTTTATTTCATCTGACATGGTATCTGTCTTGCTAACTCTAGTGCCTAATGTAGTGAAAATTGTGCATATCTTCAAAACTGAATCCTTCTGATGCTGGTTTAGCAAGTCATTATTTTCCTTCGTAGCGAATTCGTGAACTTCTTATTAATTAAATGAAGACTAATCAGTCTGTCATGTGTCGTTTCTTTCAGCTCGCATCGTGTACTCTCTAGTGACACCGTTCTTGGACTAGTAATTGATTCACCGCTAGTATATTCACATATCTCAGATGACCTTGTGACTATGCAAACAGATATTTGAAACTTGCGAGCGGCTTCTTCAAACGTCAGACTGAAGAACGTGGTAGGCAATATGCCATCTTGTCGTTACTAATGCTGAATCAATTCTGCATCGACTCAGAGTGCCTATGATGTTCCAGCAACATACCTCTCGTAGATCCTATTTTTATCCGTCCTTAGATTTTTTGTTTAGAAGAATCTTAATAAACTTAGTCATTACTAAATGATCTTTATTTCTAGTATTTCTTTGTTATTGTGACGATATAATTTTGTTAATAATTATAATTAAAGAAAATGCTGCTATGTAATATTAATTTGAACATGACGGTTCCGTTTCGGCTTGAACTATCATTTTCAAGTGACGGCTATGTCTAGAGGGCTAACATACATAAGACATATAAGACGTCTGTATATTGACTGTCAAAATTAGTTGTTACTTTTGATACTGTTTTGGTATTTTGACAGTGTCATGTCGTCAGGCCAGCTAGACATAACCGTCACTTGAGAATGGCAGTCTAAGCCGAAACGGGACCCTCGTGTTCAAATAAATAACATTAAATAAATAGCATCGTTTTGATTAATTATTAATATTATGTCACTTGGTGACTTTTACCACGCTGCAGGCCCTATGGAATATAAAATAATTTCATTAGTTTATTACTAATAGAATAATCTATCTAGAGAAACAATCATACTATTCATTTTCAGGAATTACATGTACGTGTGGAGTTAAGTCTAACTTTGGGAGATATTTATTTTTCTGACAATTGAAACCTTATAGTGAGAAATCTTAACAATTTAAAATTCGATTTATTAATCTCCATTTATTTTTTATTCAAATTTAGTGATATCTGTCCTTTAAGAACATAGGTTTGTAAAATCCATTTCTAAGTTAACCCAGAGCCTTTCAGATATTTTACGTTTATCACATTTGCATCTGTTTTAACGTACGATTTAATTTATACTATACGTGTTCTCCTGTTCGTTGCTAAAAGAAATTATTATAACCACAATTGTTTTGTTTGTATTATCTATACATGTTATAAAATAGTCTGTATGTATGTGTCCATGGGTATGTATGTTCCACATTTACTCCTAAACTACTGGACTGATTTCAACCAAACTTGGTACATATGATCCTTACTATCAGGCAACAATCGCTGTCGGGGTAAGAACCACCCACGACACATACGTAAGGAGACATGACGTCATAAACCATGGCAGTAATGATAAACGGCCGCATCATGCGAAAATATTCTACATCTGTCCGTAAACTAACAGACCGATTTCAACCAAATTTGGTATATTGATCACTATCAAATAACAGTCGCTGTGGTGTTAAAACTACCTGCGACACATTGTTCAGGATATATGACGTCTTACCCCTTTCAGACCTGATTTTTTTTCTCTGGTAAGGAAATTATTTTTAATGCTGTAATACTCTTAAGTTAAATTTTCAAAGATTTTAGAACCAAGATTTATGCAATTATATGCACCCATTTTCATTCTACAACACTGCGTATACTGAAAAACAAGGCTTTTTTAAAGGACTAAATTAATCAATTTTGTAGTTCCAACTGTTGTACTAAATAAACTGTCGTTCAATAACTACATCGCAACATAACTTCTACTTTCAGTTATACAGTGGAATACAAGTAACCCACAGTTAATCAATTTTGTAGTTCCAACTGTTGTACTAAATAAACTGTCGTTCAATAACTACATCGCAAAATAACTTCTACTTTCAGTTATACAGTGGAATACAAGTAACCCACAGTTTCCGTCTTCTTTGAAGCTAGCAAACTGCTGCGCAGTGCAACACTCGCTTCTTAATATTTGTATAGAGATCTTCCGCAGGTTGCAGTAATTCTGCATGATGAAATGATTGAACACTCAGGTGTCGTACATGTTTTTTCCATTGAGAAAAAACGCTTCTGAATTACCTTAGACACCGTAGAAGTTATGTACACATTTGTAGCCAGAGGGTCCGAAAGGGTTAAACATAGAGTGACAGAAACGTTTCCATCACAAGTATCAATAAATATTGTTTATAATCAAGTTTTGAAGAAAATTAATGTTATGCATCATTTGTATTTATTAGTATTTTTCTTTCTTTGGATACTGCACTTAAAATTTTGTACTTATGCATATTTCTTTGTTTTACTGTTTCATATTTTCTAAGATGTTTTCATGGATACATAAAGATGAAAATAAAAACAGGAAACATATTTCGTTTCTAATGTAAGACTGGAGAAATGCTTATACTTCCGTGCAATGCCGGATTTAGCAGCTAGTTTCTCATAGATCGGCACTCTAGGCGAGGGGAAGTGAAGTGGGACGAAGTACAATGTTGCCCCGGGCACCGGAGAGCCTGCATACACGCCTGTATCTCTCTCACCTACTTTTAATGCGAGCACTTTTTTCTTGGTACAATAGAGTCCCGAAAACTCGGCACTCGGTAACACGGCAGTCCGGGTAACTCGGCCACGCTTTGCACACCCTCTGGGGTGCTCGCAGAATGCAAGATAGAATTGAAATCGTAGCGTGTAGCAGTTACAAGGCTATATTTTAAATGTGCCTGGACATCATCTAATCTTGTGCCACCTACACTCTGTTTAAAAATCCTTTGAGTTTCGTTAATGCAGTATGTAGATGAGTCTTCATGTTAAAAAACAGTCGTTATCAAAATTATGGGAAGTGCATTTTTTCACAAAGCCCTTTAAAACCCAGCCTAGGCGTGATGGGAAAACAATGAGCATAAGGCTTTCTTAGCCGAGAGGACCCTTGCGGGTTTGTTCGGCCGCCTTAGTGTAAGTCTTTCTATTTAACGCCGCGTGGGCGACTTATGTGCCAATGATGATGAGATGATGATGATTAGGACAACACACAACACCCAGTCCTCTGCCGGGAATCGAACCCGGGCCCCCTGAGTGGTAGTCAGCGACGCTACAGCTGAGCTACGGATGAGAATTTTAGTGGAATATGTTTTATGAAGTAAATCACTATTGAATGAAGTAAATCGCAATCTGCGATCAGTTGAGGCTTCACTGTACTAGGTTTATATGGAATACCAAACTGCGGCGAATGAAAATTTGTGCCCGGCCAGGATACGAACACGGGAGAATATATATATATATATATATATATATATATATATATATGGTCGCAGTACAGAGGGCATAAAATGCAGAATGGCAATGGGAAGAAAAGCATTTTTGAAAAAGAGAAATTTGCTGACATCGAATATTAATTTAAGTGTAAGGAAGTCTTTTCTAAAGGAATTTGTGTGGAGTGTTGCCTTGTACGGCAGTGAAACATGGACGATAAGCAGTGCGGACAGGAAGAGAATAGAGGCTTTTAAAATGTGGTGCTACAGAAGATTGCTGAAGATTAGGTGGGTGGATCGCATAACTAATGAAGAGGTACTGAACAGAATTGGTGAGAAAAGAAATTTTTGGCATACCCTGACCAAAAGAAGGGACCGCTTGGTAGGACACATTCTTAGACATCGAGGTATCGTAGATTTAGGATTGGAGGGAAGTGTGTGGGGAAAATCGCAGAGGGAGACCAAGAGACGCGTATAGTAAGCAGATTCAAGTGGATGTGGGTTGCCGTTCTTATGAGGAGATGAAAAGGCTTGCTCAGGATAGAGTAGGGTGGAGAGCTGCATCAAACCAGTCTCCGGACTGAAGACCATAACAACAACCATATATATATATATATATATATATATATATATATATATATAATTAAAACACTAGAAGACTAGTGTCCATACTTTTCATTGTTCATTGTTGTATACCTTCTTAAAGTACTTTTCTAAATGTAAATTAAAGTACGTACTCGTAAGTAATGAATATTATTAGATATTCTCTTAAATTTATTGTTTGTTATTGTATTCCACCACTTGTATTCTAAAGTAACAATAGAAAGTATTTTACAACAGAAAATCTTACCTATTCTTTTTTTAACAACGATTCACGAACTCAGCCACCCTTCGGTTCACATTAGACCGAGTTTTTGGGACTTTACTGTATTTCATTCTATTATGAATTCAAATAATGAACGCTAGGTGACAAGCTGTAATTCATTAATTCATGAATGCACTTTTCGGGTAACAACACACAATATGTAATCCAACGCCCTTCCCCCCCACCTCTCTCTCTATAACTCTCTCTCTCTCTCTCCCCCCTCTGTCTTTCCCCTCCGTGTGTAGGTTTGTGTGTGAAACACGCCGTTTCGCTCGCAAATCTACGAGTGCGTCCGCAAATAACGCAAACACGCCAGTCGCGCTACGCACCTATTCTACTGCACAAACATTTATCTGCGATCGTCGCCTGCAGCACGATGAATGACCAGCCACGTTAATTGCTACAGAACGCACGTGAACAGAACGCAGAATGTTTCCGTGGGCGCGCGCGCGCTGGAAACCGTTATCCGCTGCCACCAATTCACATCGCTAAATAGATGGATTTCGGTAGCGGTGCCGCACAACTGGTACAGTAAAATGCTAATGAGGGAGAAATAGGACATCAGGAACGAAATAATACTCATTAAAGAGGCCGTTAACATGGTAATGTGGCGTGAGGCTGTTGTCGCACCCGCGCGGTATGGAAACAGCCAACAATATAGCAACACCTGCTTTGTAAGCTGGGGCCACATTTGGATGCCGCAAGGTTTCCTATGTTCATCGTGCGTCTAAAGAAATCGACACTGGGACGTTTAAGTGCCGAGTCTACAAAGCCTGAAGAGAAGGTATGATCACTGTCGTGCTAGGTCACGCCGCGATGCAGTAGCTAACTGGCTGGCCGCTGGGGCTCAGCCCACTGTCTCGCAGAGATCATCCAGTGACAACGCGATAGCCGTCTACTCCGCGGACTACGGGAATGACATGCCCCAGGGCGGTCGTCTTGCCGAGCCGGCGCAGATGCCCATGCAGCTTCAACAACGTACCAAATTTCACCATATTCTGACGAGCCAGTTGCTCGGCCACCATTGACCAGACGTTTTAATTTGGTGAGAGATCTGGAGAATGTGCTGACCAGGGCAGCAGTGGAACATTTTCCGTATCCAGAAAGGCCCGCACAGGACCTACAACATGCATTATCCTGCTGAAATGTAGGGTTTCACAGGGATCTAATGAAGGATAGAGACACGGGTCGTAACACATCTGGAATGTAACGGCCAGTGTTCAAAGTGCCGTCGATGCGAACAAGTGGTGACCGAGACGTGTAACCAATGGCACCCCATAGCATCACGCCGGGTGATATTCCAGTATGGAGTTGACGAATACAAGCTTCCAATGTGCGTTCACCGCGATGTCGCCAAACACGGATGCGACCATCATGATGCTGTAAACATAACCTGGATTCATCCGAAAACATGACGTTTTGCCAATGGTGCACCCAGGTTCGACGTTGCGTACGCCATCGCAGGCGCTCCTGTCTGTGACAGAACGTCGAGGGTAACCGCAGCCATGGTCTCCGAGCTGATAGTCCATGCTGCTGCAAACGTCGTCGAACTGTTCGGTGCAGATGGTTGTTGTCTTGCAAACGTCCCCCATCTGTTGACTCAGGGATCGAGTCGTGGCTGCACGATCCGTTACAGCCATGCCGATAAGTTGCATGTCATCTCGACTGCTAGTGATACGCGGCCATTGGGATCCAATACGGCGTTCCGTATTGCGCTCCTCAAGCCACTGATTCCATATTCTGCTAACAGTCATTGGATCTCGACCAACGCGAGTAGCAATGTCGCGATATGATAAACAGCATTCCCGGTGGGCTACAATCAGACGTTCATCAGAGACGGAAACGTGATGGTACGCATGTCTCTTCCTTACACGAGGCATCACAACGACGTTTCATCAGGCAACGCCGGTCAACTGCTGTTTGTGTATGAGACATTGGTTGGAAACTTTCCTCATATCAGCACGTTGTAGGTGTCGCCACCGGCGCCAACCTTGTCTGAACGCTCTGGAAAACTAATCATTTGCATATCACAGCATCTTCATCCTGTCGTTTAAATTTCGCGCCTGTAGCACGTCATCTTAGTGGTGTAACAGTTTTAATAGCCAGGAGTGTATATCTGCCTCCGTAGTATAGTTGACAGAGCGGTGGGTTGCCACGCAGGAGAAACGGGTATGATATCCGGTTCAGTAAGAATTTTCGGTCTCTGGGTCTGAGTATTGCGTCGTCATGAAGATCATTTCATTATCATTAGCCGCGGCGGAGTGTCCAAGCGCATTGAGGCGCTATCCTCCAATGCGCGAGGCCGTTCCCCGTCGAGGGTTCGAATCCTCCTTCGGGCATGGATGTTTGTACTGTCTTTAGTAGTAGTGTATACGTAGTTTTGATCCCGCAGTTAAGTCCCATAAACTTAACAAACACTTGGACGTCATCATTGACATGCAAGTCGCCAAAATGGCGTTAGCTACCAGGCAGGTTGAAGGCGACCCATGAAATACAAAACTGTCTATTTGAACATACCATAGAATCAAAATTTAATTTAACCAAGTTTATTCATTATAATATTACTGAACTTTCAAAATCAGCCGGTTCTGATAATCAATGAACAGATCACACACAAGCCGTAGATGATTTTTTGAATTTTTATGACTGTTCTAATTGTTCTAATAGTGACTTGGACGTATTGTACTGCCCTCCGGTGCCGTTCTTTTCCTGTTTACCGGCGACGCAGTCGTTGCGTACGTGGAAACTTGTCACGTTTAACGCTCTTCTCTGTATTCTATGTTGTGTCGTGAAGTGTTACACATGGGCTATAACGCCATGTTTTTTTAATTTTATTTATGTTCTAAGGTATGTTAAATGCTTGGTTTTTCTTTCTACACTTTTACATTTTTTAAAGAAAATCATGTTCGACACTTGCAATTTGTTTGAATTTTGTATTTTATCTAGATCTGTGATGATGGTCTTCGCCAGAAGGAATAAATATCTGGACATTCGTCATTTCTGCCGCCCAACATCCTTTTTAATGTAATTTTTTAAAGTGATCAGTATGTTTTCATATGGTTGTTTATTAGTATTGTATAGTTCGAGAACGAACTAGTTCGGAAGAGCGCTGCCACAGGCGAACTACGCGAACTAGTTCGTAGATCCCTCACCTCTTAGTTCGTCCGCTCCTTTTCCGGAGACTGACGGGGAACAGCGAGAGGACGCGAGAGCGCGCAGAATCGCGAGATTTTCTTCTGCTAGTTACCTTCATTTCGAGCTGAGATGTAGCTCAGCTGTAGTTGATAGTTCACTGCCACAAGAGATCCATTTTAAAAATAAAGTACTACGAGTACTCTGTATGCAGACTAGTTGAATACCATTGTATCACCCATTCGTGTAAATAACTGGTTTATTTGTTTAAGTAGTATTTGATGTCAAATGGCCCAAAAGTACGGGTAATAGCACACGCTTTGGCAATACTGATTCATTATATAAAAAGCTGTCATAAAAAAAGAACTCCTTTAGTAGAGCTAGCAAAAGCAATAAAGAGTGGACGAACTAAAAAGAGTGGACGAACTAAAAAGAGCGGACGAACTAAAAAGAGCGGACGAACTAAAAAGAGAGTTTCCGGTCGTGAACTAAAATATGTGCGATCGGTCGCGAACCATTGTGCCAAACGTATCTCGTTGGATTCTTTTCCGAAGACCGACGGGCAATAGCGAGAGGGCGCGTAGCAGAATTAAAAATCACGTGTTTGCCTTCTGCTGATGAGTGATTTCGAGGTGATCGTCTGCCTGCTAGATTATATAGTTCTGTGCTATAAAATTTCTGTTTTGATGTATTGTTCACTCTGCAATATCTGACTAATAAATTCCATAATGCCAAAATATAGAGATAACTCTAAACTTAAACGCGAGAAATTATCCACAAACTGTTGCTTTTGGTTTGCGTGATATCGTTAGCGGCTCAAGGAGCAAGCGCATGAAGCAGCTAGGTGGGGGAACTTCCCCCTCGACCTGTACGCGCAGACCACGCTGCTCAGCCGTCACTGGGAGCGGACGAACTAAAAGAAGTGAGCGCTCCCGATCGCGAACCATTATGTGCAAGTCCACTGTTTGTACCCACAGAATGAGCCTAGCACTAGCAGAATATTCAAACTCCACGCAGACGCTTTGGCAAACCTTTAACACAAGTCGCACTGAAGTTCTTTATGTTTTGATCTGATACTGGCCGGTTATACAAAGCGATGTAGGCCGCTTTACACACAAACCGGTAAAAAAAGAACCCCGCAGCACAATGCGTGCAGCAAAGCGAAACGCTGTGCCGATGAAGACAATCTGGATCCCTGTTTTGTGTGTAACTTGGGGACATTCCCAGTAAGACAAGAATTTGTGCGCGGCGCGCTACTGGTGGCTACTCGCTGTGGTAATGGGCGCAGGCCGAAACGCACGTAATCCTCGGGCGAATTTAGAGCCGCGCTAAGCTCTCGCACCGCCGGCAAACGGCTGCACGGCCGCTTTGTTTGCGGAACTGACTATACCGCTGGGCGGGCAGTGGCTGTGTTTACAAGCGCAGATTTGCTGTCCCTGCTCCCTAAAACTGAACACTGGCTGCTGCGGCAGTATCTCTACACACGAGATGTGTCCGTGTTTTTATTGTTCTCGACTTTACCGGCTATTATGTGACTTAATATTACTGAAGCTCGAAATCTTTATCTGTTAATCAGTTAATAAAATTCTGCACTTGCAAAGTGTAGGAAAATTTAACTGATATTCAGGTTTTTAACAAAAAGGGAATAATTACTGATCGTACACTAGCTGAAAGAGAATAGGAATGAACACCAAGTAGTTCTTCTGTTGCCGCGCGGGAGTAGCCGAGCGGTCACCGGGCGCCGTGGCTCAGCGCGTCCGGTCAGGGGGTAAACGCCCTCTGTAATAAAAAAGCTGAGCCAAATATTCAACGAACAACCACGAACAAATGACCGCAAAACATAGATTTACCAACCCCCCCCCCCCCCAAAAAAAAAAAAAAAAAAAAAAAAAAAAAAAAAAAAAAAAAGGCGGTCTGGAGCGCCACGTTACGGATCGAGCGGCCTCCCGCGTCGGAGGTTCGAATCCTCCCTCGGGCATGGATGTGTGAGTTGTCCTTAGGTTCGTTTAATTTAGTTTAAGTATGCGAAAGTATAGTCCAAAAACTGTGATTAATTATTTATGTGTATATCACACAAGATATCTTTCGGAATTTAATGCCATCGTCAGGCGTTTCTGCAGAAACATTTATATGAGTATGTATCCAAATGCTACATAAATAATTTTACGTAAATAACATTTTACAAATTTCACTTGGAAAGTGTGCAGTACGTGCCGCATTTAGAGTTTGTAAGTGGTTCAAGTGACTATTTATTAGATGATGTTTTGCATTTGATTTATGAATTGTAGCCAGTTACAGCATCTGTCATTACCTGCTATATGTTTAAAATTATAAATTTTCTTTCAGAGAGAAAATATAGAAGTTAACAGATATGCGTTATTTTCTTTATTATATCTGTCTATGTTGTTATTAGCGATTATGGTTAAAATTTTATTAGAAATTTTGGAGGATATTATACATTTATATTTTACATTGTTGTCTTTATTTGGTCTTTGGTTGATTTTAACATTATAGTACGATCTCTGATTTATGTAAACTCCATTATCCTTTGTCCAGAGTTACATTATCAATAAAATTATCGATGTAATTTTTTTGTTTAAAATCGGTTTGATTAAACCTAATAAATAGTCAGTTGGAGCACTTAAATACCTCTAAATACGATACGTACTGCACACTTTCTAAGTGAAATTTGTAAAATGTTATTTACGTAAATTTATTTATGTAGCATTTGGATACATACTCCTGTAAGAAAATGTTTTTGCAGAAACATCTTACGATGGCATTTAATGTCGAAAGATTATCTTGTATGATATATAAATAAATAAATAAATACAGTGTTTGGACTATCCTTTCGCATTGTGTCATTATACGACATTTCTAACACTGTAGGCTCGAGATATAACAATATAGTTTAAGTAGTTTGTAAGACTAGGGACTGATGACCAACGTAGTTTGGTCCCGTAGAATTACAAACATTTCAACATTTGAAGTTCTTCTCTTAATCTCTGACGATCTGCAGTCGTACTACTCGACACAATTTGCGTATCAAAATGCTGGGCTGAAAATCCAGGATTTTTTAATATTCAGGACACCGGAAAACAATCTTTGAATTCTCGTCGTCGTTTTCTTAGATCTGTGCTTTACATGATTTATCCAAAACTTCGACGCAGAGGTAGGAATGCAGGTTCATACGACCATAAGACATATCCTCTCATGCGGCTCTTAATTATCACAAAAGTCCACATCAGGCGTTTGCCATTTAAGTGTGAATATTATTTTCCAAATAAAGAGTAAAACATTTGTTACACAGCTATCTCAAATCTGTAACAAGAGTTTCTCTGTCTTGTCTTTCACACATAACCGTTCCATCGAATAAAGTGTTCACAACACCTTTATTTTAGCGTAAGGGCCACGGTGGAATGACCGAGCGCTGTAAGGCGCATTGCTTCGGAGCGCGCGGTTGCTCCCGTGCTACCGTCGGAAGTTTGAGTCCTTCCTCGGGAATGGGTGTGTTCGTCTAACATCGTGTTCAGTATGTTTGTGAATATTACAGCGCCATCTATCACGAAGCGAAAAAAGTGTTCCAAATAAAAAATTGATACTTAATTACGTACTAGACTAATATTTAATACAAAATGGGGGTTACCTGTTTCAAAACATGCAGTTGATATACGTTTGACTTATGGCAGCCCCATCTAGCGGGCCAACCATAGCGCCATCTGTTTACCCCCTTCAAGTTAGAAAAATTTTGTTCTTTGTAGTTTTTTCGTTTGATGCTTATTTCGTGAAATATTTGGCCCTGTCACTATCAATGGACCACCCTGTAAAGGTTATGTGTAAATTTGCGCCATCCTTGCCGCAGCGGAGTGGCCAAGCACATTGAGGCGCTATGCTCCGATGCGCGAAGCCGTTCCCCGTCGGGGGTTCGAATCCCTCCTCGGGCATAAATGTTTGTGTCGTTTAGAATATATGTTAGCTCATAAGTCGTTTGAAAGTTTAGGGACTGATGACCCCCAGTTAGGTCCTCAAGCTTAAAAAACATTTGAATATTTTTTGGACCATCCTTTTTGATACACCCTATATATGCAGGGTGTACTTTCAACCGTGTAAGTTTGTGTCATCCATTTACATACACTATATATATGATGCCACTTTATCCCTTTAATGCAGGACTTTTTATCTGAAGCTATAAAAACTACTGCGATTAAAGTATAGTACCTATATACTGAGAAAAATATTAATAAATATTCCTTAAAATTATTATGCACTACTTGAAAAAAATGTTAATAACTGGTGAGGTATTTAGTGCTTACATGATGTACCCGATGGAGTATATATCACTATAATGCCTCTCATCTTTCCAGAAAGTAGCTCATAATGCAACAATAGTATGTGATTGACTACTTTTACATGACAAAGGAGGAATATTAATGTAAACAAACGCACATTTTAGGAGTAACTCAATGCAGGTAACTGTCGAACTGATTCAGTAGTACTTTGCAATTTATGGTTTTTAGGACGAGCTAGTAGTAGCATATGTAATACTTTATATAGAAGCAGCTACAAATTAATTTATGATAAAATGTTGATCAGTTTGAGAGATAATGTAAAAAATAATGCATGTAGCTGATGAGCTACACTATGTATTAAGGGGTTAATTTCGCTACGGTTCCGATATCGCAAATGTTTTGGTTCCTCTGTAAGGTAATAGATTTGCGCATAATAGTTCGCGATCGGGAGCGCTCACTTTAGTTCGTCCGCTTCCAGTGACGGCTGAGCGGCGTGGTCTGCGGATGCAGGTGGAGGGGGAAGTTCCCCCACCTAGCTTCTTCATGCGCTTGCTGCTTGATCCGCTAAAGATATCACGCAAACCAAAAGAAACAGTTTGTGAATAATTTCTCGCGTTTAAGTTTAGACTTAACTCTATATCTTGGCATTATACAATTTATTAGTCAGATATTGCAGGGTGCAGAAAAATTCAAACAGAAATTTTGTAGCACTGAACTATGTAATCTAGCAGGCAGACGCTCATCTCGAAATGACTAATCAGCAGAAGGCAAACACGCCCTCTCGCTATTGCCCGTCGGTCTTCGGAAAAGAATCCAACAAACTATGAACTGCTCCGATTTCGTCTGCTCCTTCTACTTCGTCCACTCTTTTTGTTTTTTCTACCGCTACTAAAAGAGCTCTTTTTTATGACAGCTTTTTTATATAATGAATCAGTGTTGTCAAAGCGTGTGTTATGACCCGTATTTTTGGGCAATTTCACATCAAATACTTAGGCAAATAAACTAGTTAATTACACGAATGGGTGATACAATGGTATTCAACTACTTTGCATACAGAGTACTCGTAGTACTTTATCTTTAAAATAGATTCCTTGTGGCAGTGAACTATGAAACTACAGCTGAGCTGCATCTCGGCTCGAAATGAAGGTAACTGGCAGAAGGGAATCACGCGATTCTGCGCGCTCTCGCGTCCTCTCGCTGTTCCCAGTCAGTCTTCGGAAAAGGAGCGAACGATCTAAGAGGCGAGAGATGTGCTAACTAGTTCGAAAAATGTTCAAATGTTTGTTAAGCTTCAGGGACTCAACTACGGGGTCATCAGTCCCTAAACTTACAAACTACAACTAAGGACGGCACAAATATCCATGCCCGAGGGGGGATTCGAACCCCCGACCGTAGTGGCCGTGCAGACCGTGACTGAAGCGCCTCAGTCCCCTCGGCCACCGCGGCCGGCAAATTAGTTCGTTCGCGAAGTACACAAGACTACAAGGTAAGGGGCAGCACCATTACATACAATGGGAATAACGGAAGAGGACCCTAAATGTAGGTTCTGTGATAACGGTGATGAAACTGCATCACATCTAATCTTCGAATGCATTGCATTTGAGAGTAAAAGGCACAGAACATTTGGGACAACGAGACCCGAAGAAATTGTGTCTAATAAAGAACTGGTAATGGGATTCCTTACACTGTTCAAAGGCACTGGTTGGCTTTACTAGATATACAGGGAGCGATACCGCACAATAGACTTAGTTTCGGTGCGGGCAGTGGCGGGTTGGGCCAAGACTGTTTTGGCTTCCCTGATAAAATCAAATCAAATCAAGGGGCAGCACGTGACAAGCTGGCCACGTATTCAGCAGGTGTCGCCAGTACTTTGCGGAGCTGGGATGGAGCGCGGCTGGTGTCTGCCAACACGACGCCACACGTCAGCCTGTACGCCGGCAGCTCGGGGCGTCGCGGCGCCATGTATCGACTTCGGGCCGACGCTGGTGCGCTCCTAACAGCTTGGGACCGGCGCCTGTGAGCGATGCGCGAGATGGCGAACCTGCCCTGACAACCCCTCCCTCTCCCCCCTTCCCTCTGCGGCCCTCGTCAAAGCGGCGTGCGGCTGACAGCGGGACGCTGTCATATTGCAATAACGCCTCACACAACGAAGCATTTCCACCCCTCATACATTGACAGAAATGCGAGGTGTTGCACCACGGAGACCGTGAAAGATCGCTGAGATGCAGTCATGCGGGATGGACGTGCGCTTTAGGCCCCGTTGCACACTTAAGGCCTGGCGACACAGAGCGCGGGCTGTCGGTGCGGCGATCGACGCAGCGGTCTGCCGGCTAGCTCAGCGGGAAAGGACGCCACACAGGAAGAGAAGAGCGGCTGCCCGCAGCGGCTGCCGTATCTGCATCAGCTGCAGCATTGTCGCAGCGGTCGGGAACCCCGTTATTGCCTGTGTAGCGAGGACAAATTGTTCAAATGTTTGCAGAGCTTATGGGACTTAACTACAGGGTCATCAGTCCCTAAACTTACAAACTACTTATCAACTAGCTAACCCTAAGGACGGCACAAATGTCCATGCCCGAGGGAGGATTCGAACCCCCGATCGTAATGGCCGTGCATACCGAGACTGACGCGCCGCAGTCCCCTCGGCTACCGCAGCCGGCTTGCGAGGACACAGCAGTGGAATGCGCCAACAACCTAAGAATTTACCTACGCCAACAATACAGATGTGGAAGAAATCTGAGAAAAGATTTTGAGAACTCTGGGGGCTTCGGACCTGACTTGGAAGCAAAGGATATAAAGGAAATAAAGTTAGCATGCCCTAAGGGCAATGTACCCCAGTTATTTTGTTATAAACAATTATTTTCGCATCGTTCTATCTCCTTGGCATTTGAACAGCAGATTATAAATATATAGATTATAAATTAATCATCCCCTCATAGCTCGTTAAACAAAACGTAAATTGGTCATTGTAGTAACCGACTAGTTATATATATATGCAGCGTGTTTCACTAAGTGTGTTTTCCTCTGTAACTTATAAAATAATAGGTGACGGGAAATTTTAATGCGATAGGTCAACACAAGAAATGTTACACTTTCTGTGGAGCTATGAACATAGTTTACTGTATCATTTTCCAAAGAGTTACAGCACAAAGATATAATTTTTTAAAAATAGAACAATAGTTTTTTCTTTCGTGTATTGGATTCTTTTAAACCAGCTGCATGAAAATCAATTTAAACTATATTCCTATCACTGTTAGTTTGGGAGCTACAACCCTTAAAAATTCCGGGGGCGGAGGCGGCGATAGCCTAGCTGACTGACCGAGTGGCTAGCCCCTGGGGCACGGCCCACTGTCTCATGACCACCAGCCAGTCAGCTACGCTATCGTAGCCTCCGCCCCCTAAACTTTGAAGGGTAGTAGCTCCCAAAGTAACAGTGATTGGAATGTAGTTTAAATTGATTTGGACACAGCTGGTTTCAACAAATCCAATGCACGATAGAAAAAACTATTGTTCCATTTAAAAAATTATATCTCTGTGCTGTAACTCTTTGGAAAATGATAAAATAAACTATGTTCATAGCTCCCCAGAAAGTGTACCATTTCTTGTGTTCACCTACCGCATTAAAATTTCCCGTCACCTTATTTTATAAGTTACAGAGGCAAACACACTTAGTGAAACACCCTGTATAAGAGTTACAGTTACTTAACGTTGCCTGAGGTAAGTTGTAGTTGGAGTTAAAATAAGAAAGACGCATTCATTGTATAGGTAACTCTTCCCCTAGATCTGCGAATGTCTCTCTTTAGTCATAAAGTGAAAATAAAGCTTTATGTTTTGTTAAAGTGTGAGTGTAACTGACTTCGTAAACGGTGTACAAAACCGGAACACGAGGCATAAATCTATATAGCAAACGGCCATAGCCTCGAGTGGGGCGCGTCGTAGCCTGTGGCGACGAACGCTGATAAACATCCTATTCTTACACGGGACTGCAAAGAGGTACGGCTCCCCAACCAGCGTTAAAAACAATTTCGAAACGTTGGTTACATTTGATACACAGCTCTATATGACGTAAAATGCACCAAACGTAAATTGGCCAGCGACTATATTTTACACTATAAACTTTTCGAAAGACGCGCGATGTTGTACTTATTTGAAAAGTATCTTAGTAACTACGAGCAACAACGGCAAGAGAGGCAGTTCATTATCACGCTGCGATTCATGACTATAATGTGTGTATAAGAATTTTTTCCATCGAATAGTTTCCTCAGAATCAATTGTGAAAGGTTGGATAGCGCAAAAAACATGCATTTCCCAAAATCGTGGTTTTTAATTTTTTACACAGAAATTAATCGTTTATATGAAAAAGTAGGTACACAGGTGGATGTAGTTTTACTTCCTTCACGTAAGACAATTTTTTGAAAGCAGAGTCGAGAACTCGACATTTCAGCTCCCGCAGCTCACGCCCTGCAGCCCTGAGCGGCGGATCTGTGTTCTGAGACAACTCGGCGTCCACCGCAGCGGTAGGCGGGCGTCCGCCGCACTCAGTATGTCTGACTCAGCCAGCAGCGAGCGTTTCAACGACGCGGCCGGCCCGCAACGGCTCAAGGTCTCTGCCCACACCGTGTGAGATTACCGCCCAATAGAAATATTGGTAATTAATAGCATTTGATAATTAAACAGTATGAAGTTCACTGCAAACATTGACCATGCCAATGCACTAAATGTTACACAATTGTAATCTTATTAATTATGGTAGCAATGTATGTACACAGTTGGGTAACAACATTTATAGTTAGGCCATAGGTAGAAATTCTCCACGTTGAGATTTGCTGTGTGCTTGTAGCTGACGGGGGGCCAGCGAGCAGGCCGACGTTGGTGGCTTGTTCCAGCTTAGGATTTTTCAGTTTTCGTTTCCGGTGAGGGGAGAGAGGGACAATGGCGAGTGCCAGGCACAGTGCAGTGTACAGCGTGAAATAAAATATTCTAATACTACTTGCATTTGAAGTAATACGATGCAGTTAGGAACCTTTAAGGCCCTCATTACAAAATAGCCTGTTGACAAATAACACATTAGCTGATATAGTCACATCTGAAGTAATATGTTTAATTGACAATGAAAAGTAATAAATTACCAATGAATACAAGACAGTTACACAACTAGCATGGCAATGTTTGTTTATAAAAGTAATATATTAACTATTTCTCATTTTATTTTTAATTAATCTTGTGTATTTTATCTTGAAATATTCAGTTAAATCACTTATCTGTGATATAAGAAATTGCACGATTGTGGTAAATGGTACAAAGGATGTTTATACCAATATAAAAACCTAAGAAGACATTTATTTAATGTGTAGTGTAATTATTTTGATTTTAAGGAACGTTTTAGAAATGTATTGGCTGAGCGCTGTACGTTGGAAGTCGGTTAGAACAGATCACATGGGGAAGTTGATGACGTAGGAAAAAAAACCCAGCAGTTGAGCTTTTGGTGCGTGCGAGGGCAGGAAGTAACGAGGCAGGAGCAAGTGGGGTAGCTAGCCGGGCGGCGTCGCTCTGGATCAGTCGGCATGTGTATCTCCAGGTGGAGACTATAGATTTTTGTGTGGCAATTGCCAAGTGTGGTTGCTCGTCGTAGACTGCACCAAGTTGTATCGAGTGCTACTGTGTGTTGTGAATATTTTGCCGGTGGAACAAGGGCGTGCATCGGACTACATTAAAGTGACTGTGTTTTGTTAATGTAACACGTGTCGTCGCATAGGCATGAACATAAACGGTGTTTGAGACAGGCACATGGTGTGAAAACAATTTGCGACAAATATTCATTTTGTCTGGGGGCTCACGAGCTATAATTTTTTTTTTATAAATGTGTCGATGTACAGACGTATCAGCCACAGGGTTCTAATATTGCGAAATGAACAACATAAAATGAACTTTCACGTGTTTTCAAAAATAGTAGTTAGTACACCCTTTTCTCTCATGAACTTGACTTTATTATGAATTTTTTTGTTAATCATATGCAGGGAAGGAAAGCTGCGAACTTGTGATATCATCCCCTAGAAAACGAGTCAAACAGCAGCAATCACAGTTCCAGTGTTTTTGCATGTTTAGGAATATGGTTCGCAGTTGGTGGTTGTGAGTTTTTAAAAATTAAACTTTCCCTATTTTAAACTCTCACCCCGACCTTCACTCTCGTAACCGCTTGCTCGCGTTTTGTGTGGCCAAGTCATTAGGCCGTGCTTCTAGCCCGCGGTTGCTCCGCAGCGGAGGAATCGCGGCGGTTTGTCAGTGCGCGGTTTCTCATAAGGCAGCGAGGGCCCTGTTTATATGCGCGGCTGGGGCGGCGGCCCCTCCGCTCTTACGCTGCGGCATCAACATACCAGCGGCTACACTTCCAAACCGCTTACACGGCGGCTAATGGGGCTGTTCGGTGCGCCATACGTAGGGTGACCAGATGTCCTGCTTTTCGCAGGATATTCCTTCTTTTTTTAGGTCTGCAACCCCCGACAAGGTCAGAAAATCTTAAAAATATCCTGCATTTCAATATTAATCCTGCGAAACATACTGCAAAATTCGATTACTGTCTTATTCGAGAGATATCAGTAGTTACACAGTTAAAAAAGAATGAAACCTTTATAGAAAAGAGTTCTCATGGAGGAAAAGGTTTCGTTGATACAGTTGCGTCCGCTATGCGTGGTGTCTGCAGTCATAGCAGACGTAAACATCGTTCGCGTCGACCAGAGATGCGAAATAGCTGACAACCAAGGAGGTTCCTCCTTTACAACGACCGAAGATTTAAAATTTAAGCTTGTTGAGTTTCATCTTATTTAGAGTGACAAGACCTTGAGTGGATGACTATTATACCTGTTGCATGTACCGTTAAATACTTTAAAAAATCAAATGTAACAGCTGAGGTAAATTTGCTAAAATTATGAGCATAATTGAAGCACAGGATACCCGCAGTTGGCATTGGCCCATGATGTCATCAAAATGGAAAACCCATATTTCAGACATAGCCAGTTGCAAATACTCAATGTTTCAATGCCTCATATGAGTTGCCAAGGTGTTAATATTCTTAGAAATATGAAAAAGATAGAATGACTTGCTTAGATTTTTGTACAGACCATAAAATAAATAAATAATATTATACCTGCTCTATGGTTGACAGATTCTTGATGTACCCTTGTCTGCACAGTAAAAGTAATTGTCCTCGTAAAACGAACAGCTCGCCACTACATAGCCCTCTATACAATACGCCAATGCCATGAGTCGAAGCCGATGGGTGGAGTATCCCGTGCTTCAATAGAACTACCGGCATAATTGAAGCACGTGATACCACCTGTCAGCTTTGACCCATAACGTAAAAGCTGACGGGTGGTATGTTGTGCTTCAATAGGCCCGAGATATGTTGCGAAAATGGGAGATCTTGCTTTTTGTGATCTGAAAATATGGTCACCCTAGCCATATGTCTGGCCGGTCGGTGGGAACAGAGTGCCCAAGGTCACTGCGGCCTTCGCAGCCCTTCCGAGCCGAGGACCGTGTACGTCAATAAAGTCCACAGGAACAAGTTGGTGCGTGCACAGTGCTGCGAATAACGTGCGCGGCAGAAGCAGATTACCTAATTTCAGCCGAAGAATTGCACGATCGTTGTAATACCAGTCTCCACAATGTCTTGTGGGATCGATAATTAGTTAACTAGTGAAGCTGAAAGGAGACCTCATATAGGAAGCCTCGCATGGATACTACATTGCTGTTGTGGTCTCCAGTCTGCACAATGGTTTGAAGCTGCTCTCCACCCTACTCTATCCTGAACAAGCCTCTTCATCTCCTCATAAGAACTACAACATACATCCATTTGAATCTGCTTACTGTATTCATCTCTTGGTCTCCCACTGCGATTTTTACCCCACACACTTCCCTCCAACACTAAATTCACAATTCCTTGATGTCTAAGACTGTCCTACCAATCGATCCCTTCTTTTAGTTAAGGTATGTCAGACATTCCTTTTCTCCCCAATTCTGTTCAGTACCTCATTAGTTAAACGATCCACCCACCTAATCTTCAGCATTCTTCTTTAACACCACATTTCAAAAGCCTCTATTCTCTTCCTGTCCGCACTGTTTATCGTCCATGTTTCACTCCCATACAAGGCAACACTCCATGCAAATGCCTTCAGAAAGGACTTCCGTAATCTTAAATTAATATTCGATGTTAACATTTTTTTTTTTTTTTGGAAAACTCTTTTCTTTCCATTCCCATTCTGCATTTTATATCCTCTGTAGCCGCTGGGAAGTAGCCGAGCGGTCTGGAGCGCCACGTTACGGATCGCGAGGCCTCCCGCGTCGGAGGTTCGAATCCAACGTAGTTTGGACCCATACAATTACAAACATTTGAACATTTGAATCATCCTCTGTACTGCGACCGACATATGTCATTTTACTGCCCAAGTAACAAAACTCATTTACCGTCTTTATTGATTCGTTACCTACTTTCATTCTTTTAGCATCGCCTGATTTTATGAGACTGCATTCCATTACCCTTGATTTGCTTTCGTTAATGTTAATCTTATATGCTCCTTTCAACACACTGTCCATTTCGTTCAATTGTTCCTCCAGGTCCTTAGCTGTCTCTGACAGAATGACAATGTTATCAGCAAAACGGAAGGGTCTTATTTCTTATCCTTGAACTTTAATTCTTTCTCCAAATTTCTCCTTTCTTTCCTTTATAGTTTTCTCAATGTACAAATTCAATAACATTGGGGAAACCTCGTCTTACACCATTCTCAACCTATGCATCTCATTCATGCCCTTCAATTCTGATAACTGCTGTTTGGTTTTTGTACAAGTTGTAAATAACCTTCAGTTCCCTATATTTTACTCCTACTGACTTCAGAATTTGAGAGAGTGTACTACAACAACCTTGAAATGTGTTTGAAGGCCTGGCAGTAAATGAGCAAAAATTAATGTTCAAATGTTTGTAAATGTTATGGAACTTAACTACTGGGTCATCAGTCCCTAAACTTACAAACTACTTATGAAATAACATGCCCTAAAGACAACACAAACATCAACGCCCGAGGAACGATTTGAAGATTCGACGCGGGAGGCCGGAAATTAAATACTCGCTTTCGAAGATTTGAATAGGCAGGTCACTCATATATTCTTTGTATTTTATTGCCTTTCTATAAAAATTCAGTTGTAATACAATACAAACATAAAATTATCTACTACTAAACGAATACGTTGTAGTAGAGCTATGAATTATTTATAACATACATCGTTTTCAGTACACTTATTCATTTTGTTACCTTAAGGTTACTGCTACTCTTTTGTCGGAGTAATAGAGATCCTATTGAGGTTAACAAGTATCCGGCTGTCTTGTGTTCCATCATTTTGTTACCTTAAGGTTACTGCTACTCTTTTGTCGGGGTAATAGGGATCCTATTGAGATTATCAAGTATCAGGCTGTCTTGTGTTCCATCATTTTGTTACCTTAAGGTTACTGCTACTCTTTTGTCAGGGTAATAGGGATCCTATTGAGATTATCAAGTATCAGGCTGTCTTTCGTTCCACTATTTTGTTACCTTAAGGTTACTGCTACTCTTTTGTCGGAGTAATAGAGATCCTATTGAGATTAACAAGTATCAGGCTGTCTTGTGTTGTAACATATTGTTACCTTAACGGTACTGCTACTCTTTTGTCGGAGTAATAGAGATCCTATTGAGATTAACAAGTATCAGGCTGTCTTGTGTTGTAACATATTGTTACCTTAAGGTTACTGCTACGCTTTTGTCGGAGTAATAGAGATCCTATTGAGATTAACAAGTATCAGGCTGTCTTGTGTTGTAACATATTGTTACCTTAAGGTAACTGCTACTCTTTTGTCGGAGTAATAGTGATCCTATTGAGATTAACAAGTATCAGACTGTCTTGTGTTCTATCGAAAAACTCATCAAAAGAAGGAATGGACATAATAAAAAATGTATAAAATTTGTCTGCGTCGTTGCACAAATGGGAATACAGAGTATCGAACGTTCTTTCCACAGATTTTTGCTCCACCATGTGTACTCTATCTTCTTCAATATGAGATAGGCTGAAATGTCTTAATTGTAGCGAGCTCATACTTACACATGGGATGAAACAGAGCGATGTGCTACAGAACACGGATCACAGAGCACAGAGCACAGAAGTCTGCATTTGCTCGACAGTACAAAACTACACGCATCCGCCTGACTGTGTAGACCACTGACGCGGCGCCGCCTACTGCGTGCAGAACCAACGCCGTCTAGATACAAGACCTTACAACAAGTCCGTGTCACATCACACCGATAGGCAGCCATCGCAAGCTCACTGGATGGCGCTACAAGGCTGTGGCCCAGTAACCAGCCACTCAGTTAGCGATGGCAGCCTGTCGGTGTGACGTAACACGAGCTTGTTGCGAGGCCTTGTATCTAGACAGTGTTGGCTGAGAAGGCCTCCGCGCTTGCTTGCCACGTCACGCAGAGTAGGCTGCGGTCACGTAGCTCACTGGCTGGCTGTTGTGAGGCGGTGGACTGTGCCACATCGGCCAGCCAGTGCGCTACGCGACCGCGACCCACTCCCCGTGACGTGGCACGCAAGCGCGGAGGCCTTCTCTACAGACGGTGTTGGCAGAAACGGAGCGCGGACCATCCGCGTCAGTGTACAACGAGCCGAAGGCGCCTTGCTGCGGATCGTTCTGATGCTCGCCGTCAGAGGTTCGAGTCCTTCCAAGAGCACGCGCGTGTGTGTGTGTGTGTGTGTGTGTGTGTGTGTGTGTGTGTGTGTGTGTGTGTGTTGTCCTTAGGTTAGTTTAAGTGACATTAAGTATTAATTCAATACAAATAAACAATCCCAGAGACGGAATTTCGTCTGAAATATAACAAAGACATTATTGATAAATCTGAAGCATTGAATTAAAATTGATATTTATATCACCTTCACAGGATTGTTCTAATGTGTCCATTGCCGAGGTGCTATTCCGCTGCATGGAGAGCCTTGGCAGTAGTGGCAATTATCTTTGGAACACAGAAGCTGAATTAAAGTTTTGCCGGCCGCGGTGGCCGAGGGGACTGAGGCGCTCCAGTCACGGTCCGCACGGCCACTACGGTCGGGGGTTCGAATCCCCCCTCGTGCATGGATATTTGTGCCGTCTTTATAATTAGTTCATAAGTAGTTTGTATGTTTGGGACTGATGACCGTGTAGTTAAGTCCCATAAGCTATACAAACATTTGAAACATTTTGAATTAAAGTTTATGACGTGGAGAGAAACGTACTTAGACTATTCCAAGGCGCCTTAATCGTTAGTGGTGTGTTAGTCTAACGGTTAAGACGTCTGCCTAGTAAGCATAGAGGTCCGAGTTCGATTCCCGGCCGCACCCCAAATTTTAATTCAATGCTCCAGATTTATCAATAATGTCTTTTACATTAAGTAATTCGTAAGTGTAGGGACTGATGACCGTAACAGTTTAGTCCAATAGGTTTACGAACTTTTGAACATTTTTGAAAAATAAGAGGCACAAAAAAGTGTAATTTGGAAAACAAAACTGCGCTTTCCGAATCACGCTCGTAATTCGCCGCATTTTGAACAGTTGCGGCCAGTCTAAAGCAGTCTCTACTACGTATCTCCCTGCGCCCGGACCAAACGCCGATGACGTCACTGGACACAGTGTCATCCGCGCGCGTATTGACGGCCGGGCGTTTAGCGACCCGCGCCGGCTTGCCCGAATAGAGAACAATGGGCTCGTTCCGACAATATGGAGGAAGTTTATGGGCGGCCTTAATGGGTCCTTTCATGTGCAGAGGCACCAAGAGCGCGCCCGCTTTCCGTGTACGCCGCGCCGCCGTAACTGCTGGTATACAGCGCGACGCGTCAGATCAAACGGCTATTCTGGGACACGGTCACCCCACAGTCCCCGGGGCTCTGACTCAATAGCGCGGTAACAAAAACGAGTCGCCAATGTGACTAACACTTGTCTCCATGGAAACACTGCAGTCGTTATTACAACTATTACATTACGCTAATTCAATATCAATGAGTTGTGGAACACAAGGCTGTCAGTGTGCCACCTTGTTGTCTATATGACAAAGAGAGTGTGCACTAATTAACGGTTAACATACCAGAGAGTATTTTTTGTGATACTTCCGCAACTACAAAAATCAATTCATTCTTGATTTTATATACGCTACTGGCCATTACAACTGCTACACCAAGAAGAAATGCAGATGTTAAACGGGTATTCATTGGACAAATATATTATACTAGAACTGACATGTGATTACATTTTAACGCAATTTGGATGCATAGATCGTGAGAAATCAGTATCCAGAACAACCAAAACTCAGAACAACCACCTGTGGCCGTAATAGCGGCCTCGATACGCCTGGGCATTGAGTCAAACAGACCTTGGATGGCGCGTGCAGGTACAGATGCCCAAGAAGCTACAACACGATACCACAGTTCATCAAGAGCTGTGACTGGCATGTTGCTCAGCCACCTTTGACCAGACGTTTTCAGTTAGTGAGAGATCTGGAGAATGTGCTGGCCAGGACAGCAGCCGAACATTTTCCGTATCCAGAAAGGCCCGTACAGGACCTGCAACATGCGGTCGTGCACTATCCTGCTGAAATGTAGGATTTCGCAGGGATCGAATGAAGGGTAGAGCCACGGGTCGTGACACATCTGAAATGTAACGGTCACTGTTCAAAGTGCCGGCGATGCGAACAAGAGGTGACTGTGACGTGTAACCAATGGCACTCCATACCATCACGCCGGGTGATACACCAGTATGGCGATGACGAATACACGCATCAAATGTGCGTTTATCGCGATGTCGCCAAACACGGATGCGACCATCATCATGCTGCAAACAGAGGCTGGATTCATCCGAAAAAAATCACGTTTTGCCATTCGTGCACCCAGGTTTGTCATTGCGTACACTATCGCAGGCGCTGCTGTCTTTGATGCAGCGTCAAGGGTAACCGCAGCCATGGTCTCCGAGCTGATAGTCCATGCTGCTGCAGACGTCGTCGAACTATTCGTACAGATGGTTGTTGTCTTGCAAACGTCCCTATCTGTAGACTCTGGGATCGAGACGTGGCTGCATAATCCATTGCGGATAAGATGCCTGTCATCTCAACTGCTAGTGATACGAGGCCGTTGGGATCCAGTACGGCGTTCCGTATTGCCCTCCTGAACCAACCGATTCCATATTCTGCTAACAGTCATTGGATCTCGACCAACGCGAGCAGCAATGTCGCGTTACGATAAACTGCAATTGCGATAGACTACAATCCAAATTTTATCACAGTCGGAAACGTGATGGTACACATTTCTCCTCCTTACACGAGGCATCACAACAACGTTTCACCAGGCAACGCCGGTCAACAGCTGTTTGTGTATGAGAATCGGTTGGAAACTTTCCTCATGTCAGCACGTTGTAGGTGTCGACGCCGGCGCCAACCTTGTGTGAGTGCTCTGAAAAGCTAATCATTTGCATATCAGTCGGTTAAATTCGTGATGTAGCAATTTTAATGGCCAGTAGTGTATGTTTTGTATCCATTGAAGAAACATGTTTCATAATGACATCTATGATGTGTTTGTTAAAAATTGCAAAACAAATAAAAGCATACTTAGGGTCCTGGTGGGATTCGGCTTTGTAGATAACGTTACATTTTTTGTCAGACTTAGAGTGCTGTAAATTTTAAAAACTGGCCCACAAGCAAATCTCAGATGATGAGATTCTTCGGATGCTAAGTGAAAGCGATCTCAGTGGACAAGATGATGTCTTGAGCAAATCTGATGAGGATTTTATTGCAGAACGAGATGCATCAGAATCGGAAGATAACATTGAATTAAGTTCAGATGAACGTGACACTGTTGTCGAAAATTCTGACGGGGTTTCCGATGATGGAGATGAGTTCACTGCAAAGTCAGGACGGAAATGGACAACTTCTGTGCCTCCAGTGACTTGTCGTCGTTAGTGTAACATTGTGAATGGATCTCCCGGCACAACACGAGCAAGTGATCTTGCAACCAGCATGTTCTTTGATGACAAAATTGTAAATACTCTATGCACCTTCACCAAAGCTGAAGCGTCACGTATTGTTCAGCATTACAAGGCAAATGCTGCTGTGACCCGAATGAGACTTTGGACAAACGTGGATTCTGCGTTGTTTAGTGTGCTACTTATTGCAGGAGCTCTCCGAATCAATTTCTGACATCGAAAGAACCTAATTAGAATAACCTTGTACACTATTATATTGAGAAAAGAAAAAAGAACGTGGGGGTCCTCAGAGGACCCAACTTGGTAAACAACGTTGATGACACAGGCTTGGTAAGTTAAGGGCTAAATAGTTATTAACTCTTTCTGATTATCTTATTTTAGACTGAAAGTCTTGATAGAGGTGTGCAACTGTCACGATCAAAATTTGCTTAAATGATTCTAAAATTTATTTAAATAAATAAATACTCTACAAACAACTACTAAGGCATTATTCCAGCAACCTTTAAGCAATTTTAGAATCATTGAAAAAATTCTGTTTATCGATTCAGACAGTAAGAAAATTTAAGACTCGATTTATATGCCACAAGGTACGGCCCGATTACAATTCTGAAAGTCGATAAAATTAATCAACAATTGAACTACATAAAACTAATTTTCTCCGGAAATCCAATGTCACAGGATGCTTGCATAAGCAGAGGACCGCCGTCTCGTGAAGGCGGAGTATTTTTCATGGTCCCAAATTAATTACCTTTATAAATTCGCATTTTGAACGATTGGACACGGCTTATTGGCGGTGGAGGAACAACCTCATCAACATTATTCCGTCTGTGTCCCGTCTCTGCATGACAGCAACATAAGAAGCGTGAAACCAGAAGACGCAGGTCGGAACCACCGCGGTGGAGCAGCCGAGCGGTCTAAGGTGTCTCGCTGCGGAGCGCGCAGTTGCTCGCCGTGGAGGTTCGAGTTCTCCCTGGGGCATGGGTGTGTGTGTTTGTCCTTAGGTTAGTTTACCTAGGTTTAAGTAGTTTGTAAGCTACGAACTGATGATCACGCAGTTTGGTCCGATAGATTTACAAACATTTGAACAGGTCGGAACCAATGTTAGCGGTTCCTCTCGAGAGTTTGGCCGCAAGTTACTAATTTAGCCAGCGGACGAATACTGCGGTTTGACATGTGAGATATCAAAACCAATGAGAGAAACCTTTTCTCTTGTAAGGACAAAACACACACACACACACACACACACACACACACACACACACACACACACACACACACACACACACACACACACACTCATGCCCGAGGGAGGATTCGAATCTCCGGCGGGAGCAGCCGCGAAACCCATTACAAGACGCCTCAGACCGCGCAGTCATCCCCACGCGGCAGCTAAGTCAGGAAGGATCACTTTCTGGGTTCGATACCCATAATTTTAATCAGCCATTAGAAGGGTACTCTGGGAAGGACAGTTAATCCCACTCTCGAACTGGGCAACTTACGCTCCCAGGTAGCAGGACGGTCTGACCCAAGGCGTTCCTTGCCCTCACTCGTCAGTCCTGTGAATGACACCACCTCACTGACATCTGCGTAGAATCACATAGTGCTTCGTTTTTTATTCAATTTAGTCGTGGAAGAGAATAATACGGCAGAAAGTAACGATTTGTAACCTTTATTAGTGATCGTGGTAATACACATTTGATCTGTGACAGTTATAAATTCGAACCTTAGAGAAGAGTTATATCAACAAAAGAACGTGGATGGCGATGCTGCGGTAAGCGTCCGCGGTGTACTGTTCAGTTATTTCAGTAGGCAGCGAACAAATATTTCGCGTTTGGAAGGCACTCACGACCACTCACGAAAAACACAGTCACTGGGTTTGGCTTCGATCTACAAAGACAAGGATAATGAAAGCGGCCATTGGCTGCATTACATCTTTGGGCATATTTATTTCAATTCTGAAGATGTTTCTGATGTTTCTGCTGATCTGGTCAGCATACAACCACAAGACGACATCACAAAATTAGCGGGTTACATAACTGAAAACTATATTGATGAATATTCAGTCTTTCATCCAAAAGTTTGGACAGCAGATTACGCTTCCTTGTGGAGGACGACTGACGCTTGCAAAAGCTTTCATTTCCGATTCAGTACTTCATGTGAATCTTCTCACGCAAACATCTTTCAGTTTGTGAAAAGTCTGAAGCATCAACAAACTGATACTTATATTAGAATCAACTCAGAAAAAAAAAAATCATCCAAACGGACTAAAAAACCTGATAAGGGCACGCTTTCCTGCAACAGAAATTAGAATTACTTAGGAATGGTGAAATTTGCAAATTAGACTTTGTAAGGTTTTTTCATACCAAGCAGCCGTGAGCAGAATGTGAGCCAAACTAACTGCATTTGTTTCAAAATGTTCAAATGTTTGTTAAGCTTAAGGGACTTAACTACGGGATCATCAGTCCCTAAACTTACAAACTTCTTTACGAACTAGCTAAATAAGGACGGCACAAATATCCATGCCCAAGGGGGGATTCGAACCCCCGACCGTAGTGACCGTGCAAACCGTGACTGAAGCGCCTCAGGCCCCTCGGCAACCGCGGCCGGCTGCTACATTTGTTTTCTGCAAATATTTCTGTATATGAAATTTGTAATAAAATATTTGTATTTGTACATAATTTGTCTGTTTATATATATATATATATATATATATATATATATATATATATATATATATATATCGTGTTCCTTGGCACAGTATTGACGGTATTCCTTAATAACTCTACAAATAGGGGCAGAGGTTGCTCACATGGAAGGTTTAGTTTGGAATCATTTTGCGAGATTGTGCAGTCGGTCTGCCAGAAGCAGGCAGGAGTTGCCGAGTTGGTGCGTGCCACACAGGGTGCACTCTGGATAGTGGTGGCTCGTACACAAATTTTACCAGTGTGCTGCAATATTACGAAAATAAACAGGAAACAAAATACACTAAAATAAAAAGCGTGACTGACAATGGAAATAACGGAGCTTAGCAATATCCCCACCACGTCATATGTGTTCTACACACGTGACCAATGAAACTGCTTGGCTGAAAAGCGCAGTTTCACTCACATTTAGGCTATACATTACTAATGTTTTTGTGACTGAAGTTTTATTTACAGAAATTAAAAATTTGGACTCAGAGGTATTTGAATACGAGCCTCACACAGGTAGGTTCGAGAGAACGCGCAAGACGCCTGACCCAGCGCGCTATTTGACGCTGTATGCTGCAATATCCGTCATATACTATTCTTCCGCAACCATTACACGAAGTGTGTAGAGAAATACTGATCTGGTGCTGCAGTCGGTCTCAGCACACACGAGTCGCTAGGCCTGACGTCACGTCTGCGCATGCGCATTAGCGAACAGACGACTGCGCCGCAACTCTGCACACGTACCAACGTGGCTGAATACCACTTTAGCACACGGAGCTGGTTTCCAGCTATCGCAGCGAGAGAGGTCCAACATGCGTATTCATCCTTATTACTAGCATTGTAATACGTATTGGAAGGGAATTGGCATAATTTTATTGTGATATCTGGATCGCATTCCAAGAGAAAGGATGTAATTTTACAGCGATTTCTCGCTTGCTTTCGAAGAGAAATGGCATAATTTTAGTAATATATTTACAGTGTGCTGCAGCACATTAGCACCTGCCGCCACTGACTCTGGGGACAGTTGCCCAGTTCGAGTCGTTCGTTTTTCACCAACAGGTAGAAGTTGCCCAGTTCGGACGAGCCCCACTTCCTGGGTTCGATACCCATAATTTTAATCAACCATGAAGCTTCAGAACGTTGACAGTCCATCCTAAATTGGACCACTGTTTACCGAGGAACGAGGTTCCAGAATGATAGATCTGGACGTAGGATTAGCAGGCAGAGTGCAATAGGGAGGGATTTCTTCGGCTCGCGGTGCGGTCTTTGATCTCCGGCAATCAGCTCTATCTAGCCGTCGACGTGAATTGAGTGGGGAGGGGGGAGAGGGTGGTAGGGGAAGGACTGACAGGGGATGAAATTCCATTTAAACAAGACCGTTTGGGGTGGTGCTGCAGTCCGCAGTACGGAGTAATTGGAGCGCGCTAAACAGGGGGTGCAGTGCGCGAGATATCCATCGCGCAGCGGCGATAATGTAAATACCGCGAGGCCCGATAAACGCGTCCCCTGATTGGGCGCCGCTGCACCCGAAGGCAGCAATTAGGGAACTTCCTCCCCCACCCTACCCCACCCCTCTGAACACTGTGCGCTGTCGTCCGGCCGAGAATTTGTGGCCCTCGTTAAACACAACACACCGCCTGCAGCTCATGCCGGTGTGGGGTCGAGGGCTCTGCCTCCTGTCCACGCTAAATTTGCATACGCTGATGGCGGAACAAGCGTTTTGCCAGGGGGGAGGGGGACCAGTTCCCGAGTGGCGGATTTGTGGCCGGGGGAGTTGCAAGACGTGTCCGGGAACAGCGGTGGTCTCAGCCGGCCGGCGAACTGTGTGTCCGGAGGTCTGCCTGGCTAGCGGCGGCTAATGTACACAGCGGAGGCTACTCCACCTAGAGGGGGTGCCTCAAGTGGCGACCAACTTTGTCCATCTCAGCAAATGTGGCTTATATTACTTTAGCACATTCCTGGACCTTGTCACTTTTCTGGGACGCACATATTTTATTCAATTCTGTATGACCATTCATTGCGTAGTGGTAGAGTGACAGACTACAAATCCAAAGGTCGTGGGTTCGATCCCTGCCTGGTCCTCGGATTTTTATCTGTCACTTTCCACTTCTTTCACCTCTGGCGGTATTGCTCATGCGAAAAATACCGAGTAGTACTGTGGTTCGGAACCCACGTTAAACTGTAGGTTCCCCTATAAGTGGCTGGGTAAGTCAGTTCGAAGGTCGGAGGAAGGCAACGGCATACCACCTCCAAACAGGACCATATCTAATAAAGCACTATGGTGTTCAAACCAATCTTCGGATTGTCAACTGCTTTACCTTTTGATGACCAATGTAATTTGTAGTTTTGATTGTATAATACCTCGAAATACGAAATAAATAACTTTCCTTTAGTTAATTAGTTTTATTTGGCAATGTCGGTCTCAAGCAACATAAAAATTGCGCTTGGTTGCAAGTAATATATATATACATATATTACTTCATTTTATCCATTTAAAAATGGAGATAGAAATCGTGCGACTGTGAGGTCAATGAGTTTGATTATAAATAACACTTCTGCTACCGGTCACCATTTTATATTTCGTTAGGACGACGCGTTTCGGGGAGTAATTCCCATTTTCAAGTGCGTTTTATGCAATCCCATTTTTGTTGCAGTGTCTATGATGTGTGAAATTCTGCGCCGGCCGCGGTGGCCGAGGGGACTAAGGCGCTCCAGTCACGGTCTGCACGGCCACTACGGTCGGGGGTTCGATCCCCCCTCAGGCATGGATATTTGTGCCGTCCTAGTTCGTAAGTAGTTCATAAGTAGTTTGTAAGTTTAGGGACTGATGATCCCGGAAGTTAAGTCCCATAGACTATACAAACATTTGAAATTCTGCATTTTTTTCCTGTAATTATTAAAAGCACAAATTTTAGTTATTGGTTGGTCTTTGTACACAGTAAATAGTGAGATTTTTTGAAGAACTTCTATTTGCAGTTTTCTGATGGTCCATTTCTATGGAATCTCAAACATATCAAACACAAATGGACTATCAGTAAACTGAAGGGAGAATTTCTTCAAAAGATATCACCATTTACTATGTATAATAGTATATAGTAATAACATAAATTTGCTCATTTAATCAATGCAGTAAAGACAACAAAACAATGCAGAACCTTAAAACTGGTATGTTGGTTGGTGGGATATAGGTAAGGCTGTTCTATTAATTGGAAAAACAGGGTCGCTACAAGGATTTGGCGATAGTGAGCCAGCTAAAGGAGGTCTGTTTCAAAAGCTACTCATTCAAAACTAATCTGGTGTTAAATGCAGCATTAATAATGTCATCAGCTGGTAGTTAACACTCACAATAACTAACTTTCCAATCAAGCTGATTAAAGATTAGTTGAACACATTTTTTTATTCATTAACACTATAATTCTGTTTAGTTATGGCCCTAATATTAATACCTGCACAGTTAATTAGGAAACAGTAAGTTTAAACTGAAAGCGCAACGGATATTTTGAACACAGCAAGAACAATACTTAGTCTGCATAAAGATCACTGACTACATTATAAATTTGACTGCGAGAGAAATCTGGAAAAACACCAACCACTTTCTAATAACGCAATTATTTCGCTAACTGACTGATTGCAGAAACTTAATATCTTGTTCATCTGTGTAGTACTTCACGACAATCACTATTATTAAACGTCACACCAATAAAGAAATATGTTAAACTCAGCTTAGACAATATTATGCTTTGATTTTAATAGCCAATAACTTTCAATGAAAGGAAGATGGTTAGCTTTCTAACTACAAAAGTGAAACAGGTAAAGAAGTTCAACTTTGTCAATTATTATTAACAATAATGATTACATTACCTTATGATTGACGAACAACAAAATCTTCTCAGACTGATACATGTATGAATGATACAAAATCTTATAAAGACAGAACTGTGTTTGTGCAAATCAGATTTCATAATTATTCCATCAGCTCGTACAAAAGCAGCTAACCAAAGCACGTCCGATCAATTCCAGAGCTACATACCGACTCTCTCTTTCTGTTCAACTACTACTCACACACATAGTCTTTGACAGAGATGTTACACAACTGAGTAAACCATAGACGTAGTTACTCAAAGAAGTTCATATAACATTTTACATCCAAATATCGATACAAGACAGGAGAAACAATATTATTGAATTTGTACAGACAAGTTTCAACCTCTCACATCATAAACACCGCAACTAAAATAGGATAGCGGGAAAACGAACATGAAAATCGGAATTACCTAAAAAATAAACAAATTGGTCAATACATACCTGATATCTGAGTTTTAGCGAGACAACGTACAGCTGTTCATCTTTGAATATGAAGGTTCCTTTTTTATGTTTCGATTTCTTCGTCAACAATATCAAAACTCAAATACATTATGACATTTCACTTCAGTTTCTACTGACCAGCTGGCAATGCTTTGTTTCCTTGACACTACGTCTCAAGTGGATATAGGAACAACAAAGGCCTATTGCAGACACTGTTATGGGTTACTTTACGATGAATGAACCGCGTAACTGCGGAAATGGTTGTTTACTCCCGTTATTCTGGAAATACGAGCAGGGGTATCAGGCGCATATTGCCGGAGATACAGCAGTCGCGATGGCCACTTGTGACCGAAGGGGTTTGGGCGCACCGCAAAGTACGGCTGTAAAAGTGACGGCTGAATCTCGTACAATATGTATATGGAACTGTCGAGACACACACCCCTTACACAGTTATTTGCTTTTCTAAATGAAAACGCCGGTTTCCTGCTGCAATTTATTTTACCCAGACGCATTTCGCCTTCTTTTATTTCAAGGCATCATCAGTGGATTCTAAAGATTTAATTTTTGGTTTTGGATGTAGTATTAACAGATTATAAACATTTCACATAGTTTTAGTGAACTTGGTAAAATGTCTGTTCTTCCGGACATAATGTAAACTTGTTTCTCTTAGGGAGTAATCGTTATTCGTTACTGTTATTGAATTATTACTACATTTACGACATTTGTTTTTGTCTAATAAGTTTCCATTCCTCGCTGTTAAACGCGAAACTCTTACTTCAGTTACGCACTAAGATCTACGACCGCTTGGGCGCTATAAGATTGTAACCTTTGTAGTGGCACATGTATTTAACCGTCCACCATTTCTAATATATAAAGCAGAGTGTCCGTATGTTTGTACGTGTTGCATACAAATCTACAATTTTGTTCCAATATTTACGAAATTTTGTCACGTAAGCTTCAATCCATGAGGACGGTCGCCATAAGTGTAAGAATAACATTCGATATATAGTTCATGAGATATGTCGTCATAAACAATGAGATGCGCGAAAAACTGCTGCATTTTGCGACAATGCTGCTCATTTCCTCCTAAACCACTGGACCGATTTCAACCAAATTTGGTACACACATTCCTTACCGTAAGGTAACAATTGCTGCATTGTTAAGAACCACAAGCGGCACATGGTTCAAAAGATATTACGTTCAAACCAACAGAAATCGCGAAAAATGCCATATAATGCAGCGAGACTTTCGAAATACACTGTATGAGCATGGCAGTACTTAGCGACTTGCAACAAACTTTAAACATAATTTCAAACCTTTAGTAAACTTTTTCTCGCTGGCAACCATAGTAAAATGATGAAAGGAAAAAAAGTTTCTCGCTTACTACTCTTTCGCTGTTTATGGAGTACAACTGCGGCTCTCGGTATGACGTTAAAATTTATAATTTGAACACTACAAATTGTAGCGACAGGAAATTTTACAGACAGTATACACATATATAGCTGAATGTAGCTTCTACATTGTATCATAATCCGACACGTAGTTTATGAGATATGAGCACATAAACAGTAACATTAATGGAAAACGGCCCCAATCACGCACCAAGTTTTAATCTATTACTTCTTTACTACTGATTGTATTCCCAAGAGATTTTACAGACATACAGCCCTTATAAAAATGAATATATACCTGAAAAATGACAGGAATAAATAAATAAATATCCGGCAAAGCCGTGTTTTCAGCTAGTTCTTCATAAAGCTCAATTTTGAAATCATTCAGTTCTTACGGAATATATCATTTTGAATGTTATTAATGTTTGAGAACATATCATTGTGTGAATTTTATTCGCATTTGTTTGTTTCATGTGTAACGACGATGCTGCAGCAGTTCGCAGTGACGGGTTCTCGGCCGACGTCAGCGAGAAAAAAAGCTGGTCGCTATCGTTGATTAGCCGAAGGTCGGCCCGCTGAACTAGAAAACAATGCCTGCTGTTGCGGAATGTGATTGATTTTTTAAAATATTAACAATGAATATGAAGAAAAAGGTAAATGAATAAGAGGGAGTCGTGACTTGTATTCCGTATTGAGAGGAAGTCTGTTTGCAATCATAATTTGTATATACTGAATTGTGTGTGATTAATTACGTCAAATATATTTAAAATGAAAGTTTTAAAAGAAGTTACTGATGAGAGTCAACGATTTCTAAAAACCTGAATCAAGATGTGTAAACGATTTTTTCTGAAGTGAAGTTTGAATATGATCTGAAAGTATAGACTAAAAGTGTGTGTCGCTAAAGTTGCACGAAAGGTGACATGGTTTTAGGAATCGCAGATATATAACAGTGATGTGAAAACTCTCGTGGAGTCCTCAACTAAAATTTTACTCAGGGGTTTACGAACTTAAAAAATCGGATGGAAGAAAGCAATCCTGAAATATTTTAAATATTCAAGACAAGAAATTTATTATGAATAATTTGGAAGCAAAAATTATCGTCAGGGATAATTATTGTGAGTTGGTACTAGTTAACTTCGGGTACGAAGTCACGGTCATTTAATGAGTTGTTTGTTAATGAAATCAGAGTTGATTAAAAATGGTACTACCACACCTTGTAAGTAAGTGCAATCTAAATATACGGCGATTTTCTTATACGAGGGTTGGAACTTAAATAGTGGCAACACTGCTGTGGGGCCACACTGTGATGGAGACTACTATTGTCGCTGATAGCACACGTTGTTGACAAGCCTATCTTACCACCGATCAAATGCACTCGCCCGTCCCACATCACTTGTGGATGAGCGGTATAAAGTAACGATGTCACTATGTTTTTTAAACAGGAACAATGGAGTTGGATCAAGACTGAATGTGCCAGAGGTCGTACAGCACGACAGTGTCATCATGGTCTTCAAGAGGCGTGTGGGGAATCAGCATTGCCGTACAGAACAGTGGAACGTTGGGTAAAAGCCTTCAACGAACGAGCCACTGAAACGCCAATCCAACGAATGCCGTCATTATAGGTCGCCGCGAAAGTCGATAGTGGGTCAGAGCTCCAGTATGGTGAAAGTTATGGTGATTCTCGTGTACGACATTAATGGTGTTATCCTAACGCATTGCCGCGGTGGAGCGGCCGAGCGCATTGAACCGCTATGCTGCCAAGCGCGAGGCCGTTCTCCGTCAAGGGTTCGAATGCCCCCTCGGGCATGGCTGTTTGTCCTGTCTTTAGTATAAGTAATTTGTAAGTTTAGGAACTGATCACACCCGCAGTTAAGTCCCATAAGCTTTACATACATTTGAACGTTGATTTTCCTAACGCATTACGTTCCTCCACAGCATACCGTCAATGCACAGTATTAGTGTTCGTTTTTGGAGAATCACCTGGACCAGATTTCCGAAAGAAGCGGCAACACCTTCTACGCAACCAACCCATCAATGTGTACGACAATGCGCGGGCTCATTCAGCGTAAGCTGTGGCTGCTCTTTTTGGTCGATGGCACTGGGAAGTACTGTACCAACCACCATACTCCCCGAACTTAAGTCCTTGTGATACTGATTTGATTATGGAGATGAAGGATCCACTTCGTGGCATTCGCTTCAGAACTGTTCGAGAGCTTCGAAAGGCAGTAGATCGCTCCATTCGCACCATCAATATAACAGGCTCTACTATAATACTACCCCTTTCACATCGTTGGCAACGGGTCTACACAACGCTAGTGACTACTTTGAAGGACAGTAGCAGGTTCAAACATGCAACGCTTTTGTATCGGTTGTGAATAAATAGTTGCCACTATTTAAATTCCATCCCTGGTACATGCAAATTCGCTCATCAAAGTCTGTGTTGAAATTGTCGATGATCATACAATTTGACAACGATCAAGTTTTCACAGCACTGGTAGAGGAAAGATTCTGAAAACTGATTATTCCTAATTATATCACAAAAAAGTAATCTCCTTGCAATTCTTTCAAAATAGAAAAAAACCTTACCTCTGATTGAAATCTCAATAGTTGCTGGGATGAAAAGTGAGATGTAGGACTTACCTGTAACATAAAGAAAGAAACATGTTAATTTGCTATCAATAAACGCATATTTATCAAATACATTAAAATTATATTTAACACACCTTTTCGTACCTCTAACTTTCAAATTAGCAACAGATTAGGGAAAATAGGTGCTTTTTTTATTGCGGAAAGCATACCACAAATCATTCTACGTCATTTTCTGGCACAACTCTAAGGTTATATCACAGGAGTGTCAAGGGTGTATCCAGTATATCCCAGTGATATACGATCAAATTTACACTGACAATGGAGTGTCCCACACTTGAGTATTTTACAAACAGCTCAACTATTATCCTGTCACACCACAAAAAAAAAAAAAAAAAAAAAAAAAAAAAAGGCAAAGATGTTCCAATTTAAATGACTCTGTCAGAAACGTGAAGAACCAGCTGCCTCATGGTGCTGGTTTACTTGCTTTTCTTGCAACAATAGGATATTCTGCCTGTTAAAAAAATAAAATAAAAAAAAACAAATAAATAAATAAAAACAACTATAGACCTGTAAAGAAGGAAGGAAGGAAGAAGAGAATTTATGTCCCGTCAAGAACGTGGTAATTACAGATAGAAAACAGTTCAAATGTTTGTAAAGCTTATGGGACTTAACTACGGGGTCATCAGTCCCTAAACTTACAAACTACTTATGAACTACTTACGAACTAGGACGACACAAATATCCATGCCCGAGGGGGGATTCGAACCCCCGACCGTAGTGGCCGTGCAGACCGTGACTGAAGCGCCTCAGTCCCCTCGACCACCGCGGCCGGCTAGAAAAGAGTCTTGGATTGTTTTGATAAGGATGGCGAAGGAAATGGACAGGCACTTTTAAAAAATCCATCCCGAAATGTGGCTGGAATCATTTAGGGAATTTAAGGAGAACCTGAATAGAGATAGCGTGATGCAAGTCTGAGGAAAGCGAGTCCATTGTCGATCTGTAGATATTTGATTCCTTTTATGCTTCATTACATGTATGGATAGGGTGCAACTAACATTGAGAGAAGATGTAACTTGTACAATTCCTGAAATCAGATCTCTTCACAGAATAGTTTTCTTAAAATGGAACGACAAGTATTTCCTAATGGCCACCAAGTTCGGTAGGACATAAGCAACCAAAGCGCACGGATTCGCATGCCGGATAGGAAACCAATATTTTGTGCTCTTGATCTTCATGCATAAAAATGAAACACAATTTCCCTTGCTCACTCGATACATTGACAACGGCTCCACCATTCTGGCATCATCCTTTTCTTGTGTTCGTAACTCTCAGCACAAGGGTTTTTATGTAATGAAATTTTTAGAAAACCCACCGGAAAATTGGAAAATTTGATAAAAACTATAAGTCTAGTTAATACCGGTTAGTACATTTTATGAAACGTGATTCATTTGTGGTATTAAAATGAATATAAAGAGTAATGTAAAATATTTAAGAGGCTTGTTTTTCAAATGGATGTCACTTTCAATGTAAACAATTATGTATATCTCTATATATTATAAATTTGACTCCTAAACTAGTGGACCGATTTCAACCAAACTTTGTACAAATATTCTTTGAGGTCAGAAATCATTTGCTGTTGGGGCAAAAACCCCCTACAATACATAATTCATAAGATATCTTGTCATAAACAATAAAATCAGCCCATCCCGTGCCACGTAATAGCGTGATTCATTCGTCAACTAGTTGAGAATGTGAGCACTTAGCGACTTGCAATAAACTTTAATCACAATTTCAAATCTTTAAGAAACTTTTTCTCACTCAACCCCAACAAAACAAAATGGTGAAAGGAAAAAATGTTTATCGCTTACTACTTTTCCGATGTTCATAATGCATGTCTATTGTATTTGGCATGACGTTAAGACTATTCGCGAGAAATTCCACAGACAGTACACATACATACCACTGAATCTTCCTTCAATACTATATCACAGTTCGATATATAGTTCATGAAAATGTACTCATAAAAATTTGATTCATGAAAAACTGCATCATTACGCATGAGATGTCGAATGAACTTCTTTATTACTAACACCATTCATGACGTATTTCGCAACCATTAGGCACATATGCCACTGCTGAATGTACCTTCAAATATACATTATAGTACAACAAATCTTTCAGGAGGTATGACGTCATAAACAATGAAATTTCCGAATAACTGCTACATCATGCACTATTTTTCAACATCTCCTCTTAAAATAATTGATCGATTTCAACTAAACTTGGTACACATATTGCTTATTATCAGACAACAACTGCTGCAGGGTTAAGAACTACCTACGACATATAGTCGTAAACAGTGTGTCACAAAAACGTTCCCATCATACGACGCGTGATTTACAAGACTTTTCCGAATTTTTATTTTCGTTTGTAATATAAGACTGGAAAAATGCTTACATACCTGGGCAATACCGGGTTTATTTAGAAACTAGTGGTAAATAAAAACCGAGTGTCAGATAAAAGTTGCTTAAATTTTTTTCTGCAGACTAGCAAAACCAATTTATATATCCCATATAAATACAGTAGTGTGATATAATGATATTGCAACTGCGTTAGAACTAATTTCAAAATATGGACACGAAAACTCGTTATATTAGTGTACATTGGCGCCATGAATCACTTGCTGTAATGAACCCCTTTAGGATATGATTAAGCGGCGCAATATAAAGATAACACGCTAATTGTCGAAATAAACTATGTATTCACAAATGTTACGCACACACAGTTAATATACAATTTATGTTTACTCGACAATTACAATAAGCGCATTTCAGCTCAATATCAGCGATTATTACTTCCAAACACTCGTAAAAAGTATTTAGCAGGTATTGCGCATCATTAGCAGAAATAAATGGAAACGCTTCGGACACTTTGAAGTTGAATATTTGCGGTCACCGTAGTATTGGCGGTTTTTGAATCACTTCCAGTTGCCGCGGTGGAGTAGCCGATCGGTCTAAAGCGTCTCGCTGCGGAGCGCGCGGTTGCTCGCCGTGGAGTTTCGAGTCCTCCCTGGGGCGTGTGTGTATGTGTGTGTGTGTGTGTGTGTGTGTGTGTGTGTGTTTTGTCCTTAGGTTAGTTTACCTAGGTTTAAGTAGTTTGTAAGGTACGGACTGATGACCGCGCAGTTTGGTCCGATAGATTTACAAACATTTGAACATTTTGAACACTTCCAATTCTTTCTTGAAAAGCCCTAACAGTTGGCAACGTGTGTAATTACTCCCAAAAGTTACGTGTTTTGGGAATAGTGCAGTGACAATATTTGTGAAGCGCATTTCCTGAAATCCAACTACATGAAAACTAAACCCGCACGGAATGGCCGAATGGTCTAAGACGTCATGCTACGGACTGGGCGGCAGTTCCAGGTGGAGGTTCAAGTCCTCCTTCGGGCATGGGACTGTGTGTTGTCCTTAGTGCAAATTAGTTTAAGTAGTACGTAAGTCAAATGACTTATGACCATAGCAGTTTGGTCCGGTAGATTTACAAACAAATGAACTAAATGAAACACTGACCCTACACTTAAACAGTTTCCTGTAAGATTTGGTTTACTAAAAACAACAGAAAATCAAAGAAACTGATGCATCCTGCAGTTGAGTGTTTTCCAAATTTTTTGATACAGGATCACTTAAGGTAAAAAAAAATAAATAAATAAATAAATAAAAAATAAATAATTAAAAATTGTTTTTTACGATAATGTTCAGTACTATGCATTACGAGAAGAATTTTTTTAGTATATCTTTTAGACGGAGCACCTTATCGAATTTTATTTTGCTTTCTGCTTCGCAATTTGGATATAAAATAGAGAAAGAGGAGTGCAATTAATTGCAAAGTCGATAAACAATTTCATTTACAGAATTCGTTACTACGACGTTTTGATCTCTACTGCTTACATCATCATCATAACAGCAGATCGTCGTTGTATATGCCCGGTATGTATGTGTTACTCAAAATGGAACATTTTAGCATGAACGTACAGTCCTACCGTAACACCTCATTGGTAAAAATGTACAAATGTTTGTTAAGCTTATGGGACTTAACTACGGGGTCATCAGTCCATAAACTTACAAACTACTTATCTAGTACCTTATACTATGGACGGCACAAATACCCATGCCCGAGGGGGGATTCGAACTCCCGACCGTAGTGGCCGTGCAGACCGTGACTGAAGCGCCTCAGGCCCCTCGGCCGCGGCCGGCACCTCATTGGTACCTAAGTTATAAGTTGGCAGCACTTTAATTTTTGATGTTCACGAATTATTATTAGAGACTTTAATGCATTATATAGAATGTAATATCAGGACTGCAGATGTGATAGGATCTTCTTTCTTTTACCTCTGTTAACACCTAAGTACACACACGATTTTTATTTTGTTTACATCTGTAACAAAGTGTCTTTATATCAATTACCGGCTTCCTTGTACTAAAATCGTTCTTTAAATTTTCGTATTTTAACTATTTAAGATACTGAAATTTTGGCAATTTGTAAAGCAAATCGAAGAGAAATTTGGAGAAGGAATTAAACTGTACAGGATGACCAGCCAGTCTAAAACAGGTTAGGGAAATAATTCGAAAAAAATATTTCAAAACTTCGCCTAAGTTTTACGAGTGTTCTTCCACCGCGACATGCGCCTTGCCAACGTGACCAAGGCTGTCCACCTTGCAGGACAGAGCCGGCCAGAACCAATATTGACTGCTGATTTTAAAATCACGCCACCCTTATGACGTCCGTGCTGAAACTACTGACGTTACCATGCTACCGTGGAGCCAATAGCAGACACCCACGTTTGATCACGTGTGCTACTGCTGGAGAACTCTGAGGTGCGAGAATCAGTTCCTTCGCGCTCTTCAGTTTGAGTTCTCGTACAGAACAGACGCACTCCAGAGGCTCAGCGTCTGTGCGGGGCGAACGGCCGCATGCCGCCCGCTCCCGCCTAGCGGCTATTCGGCATCAGCCACCAACTGTGTGAACCGTAACCATTATCGTAACCTTTCCCATTTTCTAATCCTCTAACTTAGACTGGCACTCATTCATTACATCCGTACACAGGGCGAGTCCCAATATGTATCCCGTATTTCAGAATATACTAAATATTAACTTCAATTCTATCTTTTATTTGCCATTCAGCCACCCTTTCCTAGGGCACCCACAAGCCTTCACTGCTCCGCCTTCCATCCTGACAACGCCTCCAACCCATCTTATTTCTACAGTATTGGGATGGGTTGTATACTTTTCCTATCATCCGTAGGATAAAGATTAAGTGCTGTACAAAAATTCAGGGAGAGGAAAAACAACCCTTTCACTTTCTGGATGGCTCTGAAATTCCGGCAGAGGCAGCAAAGCATCTGCAAGAATAGTTGATCGGAATCGACACTATCTTGAAAGGAGACCATAAAACGGACATTAACAATACCAAAACAAGGTAATGGAATGGAATGTAAGAAAATTAGGCATTGCTGGTGGAATTATATTAAGTAACGAGACAATAAATGTAGTAAATCAGATTTATTTGGGCAGCAAAATAACTTACGATGTTCGAAGTAAAGAAGATATAAAATGCAGATTGGCTATGGGGAACAAATAGAAAGAAACAATTTCTGAAGACATTTGTTGACATCCAACATTAATTTACATGTTAGTAATTCTTTTCTCGGAGAATTTGTCTGTAGTTTTGCACTGTTCAAATGTTCAAATGTTTGTAGAACTTATGGGACTTAACTACGGGATCATGTCCCTAAGCTTACAAACTACTTATTAACTACTTAAGACTACGGACAGCACAAATATCCATGCCAGAGGGGGGATTCGAACCCCCGACCGTAGCGGCCGTGCAGACTGTGACTGGAGGCCTCAGTCTCCTCGGCCACCGCGGCCGGCTTTTGCACTGTACGGGAGTGAAACGTGAACGATAAAGAGTTCAGATGACAGGAATTTTTGAAATGTGGAGTTACAGACGAATGCTTAAAGATTAGGTGCGTATATCGCTTAAATGATGACGAGGTACTGAACTCAACAGTCGAGAAAAGGCGTATATTGACAAAGAGTAGGGATATGTTGGTGAGAGACATCGTTTTCCATTTCCAGTTTCCCGGGTGTGGCGAAAAAGCGCTCTCCATCTCATCCGATCTTGATGTAGCATTTGGTCTTGGACATCATCCCAGTTAAAACCGTTCTACTCCATGTCTGACTTTACTGCCTCTATTCATCGTATCCTTGGCCTTCTTGGTCGTCTTCCTCCCACTTCCATTCTGAAGTATCTTTTCTGTTCTTGTGCTATCCACCCTCATTACATGGCCATACCACTTCAGTCTTCGTTCCCCAAGATGTTCGCAATAGGGACCCTGATACCAGCTGTTTCTCTGTGTACCTCATTTCTGATCTTGTCTCTCCTGGCACTTTGATGCATCGTCCTGATAAACCTCATTTCTGTTGCTTGAATTCTGCTGCAATCCTTTTTTTTTAACAATGTACAAGTTTCCATGCCATATATAAGGATTGGAGTAAAGTAAGTGTGATACAAAGTTAACTTTGCTGCCTGGGGAACTTTTCTGTCCCAGAGTAGATTCCGAACTTGCATTTAAAAATTTGATGTTTTTTGTGCTCCGTTGAGGATTTCTTGCCGGATGGTGTGGTTCTTGGAGAAAATACTCCCAAGGTACTGAAAGTAGGAAACTGATTCAATTTTTGTTCCCTGCAAGTACATGTTTGAACTTGTTCCCTCTCTGTCATCTCAACCGTCTTGGTCTTGCTGATTTGAGGTTAAATTCTTTAAATTTATTGGTCCAGACAGTCAGGCTCTTCTGCACTTCTTTTTCTGTTTCTCCCCATATTACAACATCATCTGCAAATACCAGTGATCTCGAGTCATTTGCAGTTTCCTTAATAGATTTTAGCATTCCATCCATTACAATAATAAACAAGAGTGGTGATAGAGCACTTCCCTGCTGGACTCCCCTCTTCGTCTCAAACCATTCAGAGCGACCATTTCCTATTTGGACACAACCATTGCAAGTTTGATACAGCATCTTCCCTCTGTCAATCAAGTAATTGGGTACTTTTAGATCTTCCAGACATTTGCGTATTTTATTACGAGGGACACTAAAATACGCCTTCTCAATGTCCAAGAACACTATCACTAGGTTCGTTCCATGTACCCAGTACTTCTCTGCCAAAATCCTTACCGCAAAGATGAGATTTATGGTACTTCGCCCTATCCTGAAACCATGTTTATCTTCTAATAAGATTTCAACTATCTTTCTAAGTCTGGTTTCTATAATTTTTTCCAACAGCTTTAGGCTGTGTGAAAGTAGGGTGATACCTCTATAGTTTCCACATTTCTTTCGGTCTCCTTTTTTAACAGTGGGATGATGATTCCTTGCCGGCCGCGGTGGCCAAGCTCTCTGCGGAGCGCCAGTCACTGCGATCGAGGGTTCGAATTCCCCCTCAGGCATGGATATTTGTGCCGTCCTTAGTATTAGCTAGTTCATAAGGAGTTTGTAAGTTTTGGGACTGATGACACTGTAGCTAAGTCCCATAAGCTCTACAAACATTTTAACACATTTTTGATGATTCCTTTTGTCCAGTCATCTGGAATTTTGTTGTTTGTCCAGATGACTGACAGGACTCAGTACATCCATTGTAGGGCAGGTATTCCGGCTGGTTTCATCACCTCTGAGACTTTTGTCACATCAAGAAATAGCCAGGTTAACATTGGAAGGAAGAGTGTGGGAGTAAAAATCGCAGAGGGAGGCCGAGAAACAGACACAGTAAGCTGGTTCAAATGAATGTGTGTTGCCGCAGAGCTGAACAGTATTTCACAGGGTCGGGTAGCGTGGAGAGGTGCATCAAACAGTCTCAGAACTGAAGACAAGAAAAACATTGAAATTTGAGCATGCAGCTAACTGAAAATATATGATTGCGTAAAATGAATCCTAACTTACGGAAGGTCTTAACTGCATCATCATCGTCGTTACACCTATGTACAAAAAATTGTATTCATTAGGATTTCATTAAAAAAAAGTCGCACAGACGTGTTTTACGGCCAACTTTAGATTTGTAGTATTATAAGTTTTTGCAAACATTTTGGACCAAAATAATAATCTAAATAATAAAAAATTAATTAATGAGAATGTCTGAAACCCTTTTAGGAAAAAAAAATTAGGTAGTGGCGGGTTTCGAACCACTGACATTTAGCGTCAAACTCCAACGCCTTGCGCACTACACTACGACTATCAATCGAAAATGAGTACTTTAATCTCATACTATTCATGGCCGTTCTTAACTGATGCTAATATGGCATTTGTAGTGTTGTGTTAATTCTTCAGTGCGCCATTGCTTTGAAATGACAACGTGGAATTTAAAATAAGAAAATTATCAAATACGCAACGCAAGATGGCGTATGCCCGAGAGAGGTCTGGGCGAGGAACGTCACGTGACGTCTCTGAACGGCTGGTTTTCGTTACTTCAATGGAGGGTGACAAGTCTCCATTATTTTTGCAAATGTGTCTCAAATGATACGAGATATGAAAAAAAAAAGAAAAAAAAACATAAGGGAGCTAAGTTGTAGAGAATTTTCTCCTCTACAAATTCGTTTATTCATTTTTCGCGTCAGACGAACGGTTTATTTGCAATTAAAATTACGTTACAAACGGCTTTATTTGGTATTACTACCGTATTTTTTGTCAAAAAAAATTGAAAAAGGGAGGTTCTGGTCTCTGATGGCCTACAATCATGTCTGTAAAATTTGTTGCTGATCGCTTGAACGGTTCGTCTTAAAAACAGGGAACACGTTACGGACAGACAGGCAGAAACACAGACAAAGTCGCCGTTATTTTCGCAAACATCTTTGACACGCTACGAGATATGAAAAAAAAACATAAGAGAGCAAAGTTGTAGAGAATCGTGTCAGATGAATACTTAAGCTGTTATTTTCATTTAAATTTCGAATTGTCAAAAGACTACCGTAACCTAAAGTGGGCCAAAAAGGCGCAGCGGCTACACAAAAATGACGACGGGAAAATTCTGTGCGACGGTCGCGAAGGGCCGATAATTTCCAGCGAGCAGCTACTGCACCGTGAAATTCCGTGCAATTTATTTCGTAAATTTTAATCGAGATTGCAAATGGCGAGGCGGAAGGAAAGGTGGCGCGAGTTATGCGGGGGGCGTGGCGGGGGCCGAACAAATTCGGCGAACGAAATCGGCTCTGAAATTCATAACGGAATAAGCGGCGGCGCTAATTGGTCCGTTCTGGCGGAAGGCGAGCTCTGATTGGCCGTTAATTGGCTGCGCGGCGGGCTGCCGGCTGCCAGGCGCACGCGCGAACGCCAAGGCTCACCAGACTGCCGTTTGTCGAAGAAGTTCGCAGACTCGTCTTTTCTACAAGTATTCCAGCTAAAACAACACTGCTTGTTCCTGCTCTGTATTTAGTATATACTAGCTTAAACCCACGGCTCCGCTCGCGTGTTGGTTGACTATGATAGATAAGCTACCTTTCAATAGTATGCTATGAGACTGGTTTTGAAGGATGAAATGAAATACAATACTTTATTTAGAAACAAACATTTTTAATCAACATTCAAATAAAAAAATAAAATTATGTGAAGTGCTTAACGAGTTACAATAAATAATACATACATTATTTCTTATAGCCTGTGTTGCAATATCTCAACACGTATGGTGAGAGTAATGTCTAAATTCATTTTAATTTCATTTTAGGGCTTTCTGGTAAACTATGTTATTTGTAATATTGATTGGAGCGTAAATGTGTAGATATGTTTTGGGTTGCCTACCCTTGAGCAAGCGACGTATAATTGACCATGTGAAAAACATGAGGGCTGTAAATGGATTCCTGCGACGTTTAATAATTGTCCATGAGCTTTGTTAATTGTCATGGAAAAAGACGAACTGGAAACTGAAGTCTTTTGAACTGAAACGGCATATCTGAAGGGATTAAAGAAATGCGAGGTATAAAATATCTTTTCCGGCTGATGTTCCGGAAAAAATCGTTGCTTCAATGAGGTTTCTATGTAAATTTTTCAGGAAATGCCGCTGATAAAGCGGGACTAAAAATACTCCTATCAGATTGCAGAAGTCTATGCACTTAGCGTTTATCAGGAAAGAAAGTAGTGTAGATCAAATCACACGTAAAAATGCACTCGTTTCGAAGAATCCAATCACGAAATTCAATAATAATGATTGTAATAATATCACAGATCGATCAATTGATGTAATGCGCGAAACTTCAAATCGATTTTTTTTTAAATAGATGTATTAAAAGATATTTCTTTTTTACTGATTTATTTATTTATTCTTATATTACCTTATTCGTATACTTATCCTTACAGAGAAAGATCTGAAGACGTTGTAGCACCCATAGACCAAATATATGGTCTGTGGCATCACGTTTCGCTGTATGTAACCTCCTTGCTGTAGAGTCGCAACGTCATCGCTGGCCTTCAGACCGAATTTTTTTTTTTTTATATAATTTGACGAATTTAAACCACCATATCTTCCACCCCCTTATAGCTATCGGCTTGGAACTGCTATGCTGTACAACGGGAGACTTCGGACAACAATTACACACAGACCATTCGTTTGCGTTCTGCAGTTTTCGCTGCAGAGCGAAATATTTACAAACACACACGTAAAATTTTATATACACCGATAACTTTCCATCCCAATATACTCCACCCTTTTATCATTATCAACCCTCAAGCAACAATGCAACCAATAAAACCATTTTCAAAGAGTAAATATAATTTTCAAAGAGTAATTATAGTTCCGTATTTCGCGTTATATTCTTCAAATTCTAAATATCTATCAGATCGCTATAAAAACTTGCCCAAAACCTTCCTCAGGTATAAATTAGTAACTGTACAAATATTTTAAGTCTCTGCGTCTTGTCATGCGGACGTCATAAGCGTACACCGAACAGACATTCACATTAATATATATATATATATATATATATATATATATATATATATATATATATATATATAGCTATCCGATCGCCATAAAACCGTTCCTAAAGCCTTCCCCGGGTAGACGTTAGTAACTGTACAAATTTATGTCTTGTGGTTCCGACTTGATAAACGTACACCAAACAGACATCCACATTTATAGATATAACGATAATATCTAATTTATAATAATTAGATAATTTATAAGAATCAAATATTATAATAATAATAGTGAGAATGATATTAACAATTACTTTACAAAGTACAGCAAGCATGTTTCATATTGTGAACTTCAGCCCTATTACAGTTTAGGAATTGACTCGTTATGTTCTTACAGATTGTGAGTTATTCACATCAGTCAAAGACATAAGACGATAGAATGTGGTGACAAAGGTATATAAGAGGTAGATTGGTTAGAGGAAGAGGAACAGAACTGTTATATTCAGCCGGCCGCGGTGGCCGAGGAGGCTGAGGCGCTCCAGTCACGGTCTGCACGGCCACTACGGTCGGGGGTTCGAATCCCCCCTCGGGCATGGATATTTGTGCCGTCCTTAGTATAAGGTAGTAGATAAGTTGTTTGTAAGTTTAGGGACTGATGACCCTGTAGTTAAGTCCCATAAGATTAACAAACATTTGAACATTTGGTTATATTCAAAGCTATGATGGAGAGAAAGAACTGAGAGGAGGGTAACAGTGGAGGCTATGCCGTCGTTAATATGTGACTTTTGAGTTTCCTCTTGAATGTCGAGTGGTTTAATGTAAGACGTAGATCACATGGCAGTGTGTTCCATAGTCTTATGGCTGAGATGGAGAACGACACGGAGAAAGCTTTAGTGTTGTGTGAAGGTACAGCCAAGATTCTAGACGTATCCGATCTGGTATTGTGGTTGTGGAATGATGATAGCTGTTTAATAAGTATTGGGGGCACTGGTGGCTGAGAAATGGACGAAGTAAGTACAGGGTTTGAAAATCGCACCACTTACGTGGGCGCATCAAACCTAGTTGGGTATATGAAGGACTGATATGATCGTACAACCGTACATTACACACGTGCCTAACGCAAGCATTCATCACTAGCTCGAGGCGTCTCGAATTTTCGCTATTGGTGCCGTATTGAAGTACATCACAGTAGTAAAGATTTGGCAAGACAAGTGTTTGGACTAATTTTGGTTTAACTTGGGTTGGAAATATTTTTCCAAATTTTTGGATTGAATACAGGGATGGAAGCGATTTCCTGCACGCTACAACTGTTTGTTCTTTCCAGTTTAGGTGTTCATCTAAGATTATCGCAAGGTCTTTCACTGATTTTTTATTTAGTATTTGGGTATCATTGTGGTGTATTCTGGGGACTGTCTGACGAAAATACCGGCTGATTTGCTTTGGGTGAGATGTGAGGATGACCTGCCATTTATTGGGGTTAATTTAAGACTTACGTTTGTGCCCATCTTGAAACAGAGCAAAGGTCTGCATTCATACCAGCTATTGCATCATCGATGTTCTTAGGGCTGGCACTTACGTACAGTTGGATGACGTCGGCATATAGATGATAGCTGCAGGAGTGAATCACTGAAGAAATATCATGCCACATGGGGAATTGCAGTTGATTGACACTTTGATTATTATTAGTGCCCAGTTGTCCCCATTTATGACCAGCGTACAAGTCTCATTAATAAGTCATCACAACCCAGTATGTACATTCCACAAATCAATAATACAAATTTACACTGTTCGTGTGTGGACTACTAAAGTCCGAAGTGTGCGTTTGCATGTGTCACAAATATGACGGATTAATCACTGTAGATATACTTTCTACAAGCCTAACATTAAGAACTTTTACATAATTGTTTAATGTTAAAGTTGAAAGTGACGTGGGTTGTGTCTCAGGTACATCACAAAACAAGACTCCCTACTGGCGTAAGTTGTGCCTCAGATCAGGGATGAAACAAGTACTACAGTGTTGCTAGATCCGAAATTTTTTCTCGGGAGATGAACCTTAAAACGTTCGGAAGCTGAAGTAAAATATTGGAAGGTATGCCAACTATATATGTATAAGATAGAGAACGCAGTTTTCAGAAATAGGGGAGTGAAATTAAGACGGTCTTTTATCACAATTTAACCTTTAATCTTACTGACATTTTAAGTGAAAATATTTCTAAGCGTATCTTACACGTAATTGTATATATTTTCTTGTTAGAAAAGTAAGTAAAAGCAAACAGGGCTTTATACAAAGTTCACAGGAATATTCTTGGACAAGTCAATACATATTAGTATGCTGCAACTAATAGGAGTTTCTTTACGAATATGTCATTATGTTGACAGGGCTGTCTCACAGATGGCGCTGCATGTGGCGTTTTTCGTGGCGTTGCCGACTCTTATATCTGAACAATTCTGTAGTAGTTGTACTGAAGTAGTGCCATATGTTAGCGCGACCTTAGTTTTATGTTGACAAGATTGTCTCACACATGGCGTGGCAAGTTGCATAAAGAAGTTGGGAAAATTTCGGAAGATTCACTTGAAATTTCAGGAGAATTCAGAAAATTTCGGAAGATTCAATCGAAATTTCGTACTTTCTGGAATAATTTATAAAATCGAAAGATCTTCCGATTTTTATGAGGATCTGGCAACACTGCAATACTTCTTTACATGGCGCGAAAACATCCTATTTATATTATCCAAACAATGACACTGAAAATTGCGTATTATGTATATTACATTAATTATAATGTAAAAGTAAACAATTACATACAACTGGCTATAGAAAAAGGTAGCGAAAAATAATACTGAATAAATTAATATACAAATCTCTGTTAATTTAATTTCGCCTCAGTTTCAAATATATCTAAATAGTTTTTTTAATTGGATTCCATTATTTGGAGGGGTGTGCTCAACAGCCACAAAATCACTTCTATCAATAATGAAAGGAGCAGCATTAGCCGTATATTGGCTCAAAAGGTTTACATTGTTCTATCATTTTCTATCACAGATACAATAAAAGAGCAACTCTCGATAGAGCGTGGACCAGATGAAGTTCTTACATATAATTACACTCATTAAAAAGCTGGAATATTAATTAAAAGAAATTATTTTCCTTCGCTAATCCAAGACAGTCTCTTCCTGTTTCCGAGCACATTAGGGAAACCCTGACTACCTGTATTCCATTCACTAGGTCCATACTGTTAGCCGGCCAGCTGGGGAACCCAACAGCCTGACAAAACCCGCCTTTCACAAGAAAACAATCGGCTTCCTGCTGTATCTGTAATGTCACAACTGTGCCGATATCCCACAAGCATGTAATTTGATTGGAAGCCGATTGTGAGGCATACTGTCGAAAGGCTTTCGGCAATCTAGAAATACGGAATCGCTTTGCTTGTAGATAGCACTCTTCACCTCATGTGAATAAATAGCTACCTGTGTTTCACAAGACTGCATCTTTCTGAATTCGTGTTGTACTACGGATCAATAAGTCGTTCTTTAAGTAGTTTGTAAGTCTAGGGACTGATTATTACACTAGTTTCGTCCCACAGAAATACAATCATTTGGAAATTTTTGTAATGTGGAATGAGTTCACACTTTTCTGTGATAATGATCAGCATTTATTCATTTTTCTGCCAGCAAAGAACATTTTTAAGATTTTTTACTGTGTGTGGACTCTGGTTTACAAAAATCATAGGTCATTATTGTGTTAAATGAACCGATTAAATAAATCGACCTACCTTTACTGGCCGGTTGGGAAGGAACGAAAAAGAACTGTGGACTGAGAGCATCGTCGCTAATAGCGAACGTGTGTGTTACTCTCCCCACAGCGGAATTTTCTTCTTCAGTGTGATTAGGATTCACGGAGTATCGTATTCCACGAAATTTCTGGATATGGTAGAATTAAAAAAGAAAAATAGGATTTACTAATTACTAAATCAAGTTAATCAGAATTAATAGATATTGCCTTTAAGCTGTAATTAAAAAAACTGGATTGGGTAAAAGCGCAAAACGTATAAAACAGAAAAAATGAGTCACTTAAAAGTAGACGTACCGTCTGCCATGTGGTAGCGAGCGCAGCGATACCAACTGCAGAGGCTAACAGGCTTTCAGCCCCAGTTAGATAACGGAATTACACGCTTCGAGTGTCACATTTCATCGGGCTGAAAGATGCAGGCATGCGATATGGCTCGTAATTGACTGATAATGCCTTAATCTCGCGGGATGAGTTCGTTATAGGACGGCCATTATACAACGAAATGTAATCCAGCTACGTATTAACCACACATTGTATCCCTTCTGTAAACAAGAAACAGCTGCGGCACTGGCACTAGGTACATCAAAAATCAATAAATAAAATTCTCTTCTACAACTTTACAGTTATTCCTTTTTTTAAAAATGAAATTGCGTTTTTACTGCCGCAATTTATTTTACCCAATCGCCATTTGCCCTGTTGTATTACAATGCACTATCAGTCTTTGCTTTATGTAGAAATTACGAGGCGCGTCCAGAAGGTAAGTTCCGTTTGGTAATAAAATGAAATTGTACACAGATACACAAGAAATTTTTACTGCACAAAATTCCACAACTCTTAAACTATTTTTCCACGTAACTGCCGAAATTTTGTAGGCATTTGTCATAGCGTGGCACCAGGTTTTGTATACCTTCATCGTAGAAATCTGCCGCCTGTGTCTTAAACCATTTGGAAATAGTTTCTTTCAGCTCGAGAGCACTAATGGAAACCTACGGTTTTCCTGGATCTTGTCATCAATCGCGTGAACCAGTTCTTCTGTAACCAAAGGTGGATGCCCACTCCGTTCTTCATCGTGCACATCACTACGCCCGCCATTGAACTGTCGGACCCATCTTCTCCCCATCGAATCACATATCACATTTGGTCCGTAAACATCGCAAATTTGCCGATAAATTTCACTTGGTTTCACTTCCCTCGCATTCAGAAACCGAATCACCGACCTGATTTCACAGGCGGCGGGATTTTCAATCAACGCCAACATTTCAAACAAGCACAACAAAGCGTACGTAACTGACAGCGATCTCCAAATCGCACACGTTCTTCTCCTTGATACACATAGTCTACAGCGCATGTGCGAAACTGCAATCGCAGCGCTACAGCGGGGATAAATTGAAACGGAACTTAATTTCTGCACGTGCCTCGTACATTTTTGTTCCCACACGTAGGGTTAGCAATTCACCCCGTGTCATTCAAAATGAGTAGGCCCGTTACTCACGGTCTGTCGTCGTGGCTTCGCTGCCTGCTACTTCTCGCACTTGGTCACATGCCTAAGTCACACAACTCTTCCATTTTAGAAATTCCTTGTGCCCAAGAATAGAGCAGAGGAGTCGTGTGACTTTCATCTATTGATTATACGTCTAGATAAACCAACCGAATGATAATGTCTTGAAACAGAAAAAGGGTGCCTGGTTAAAATATATCTCTGCGAAAGATGGCCACGCAAACAAACTTGTCGTAAATTTACCGTTGTTTAACTGTCTAACATTGTAAGGCTAATTGTCATCTTCTACTTCGATACTTACATATTAAGATATGCATTGACTGAAATTTATACTTTTCTTCTGTCTTGTACATCACATTTGAGGAAGTGCAGAGAATGATCAATAGACCGCAATACAGTAAGACAGCTGGGATAGATGAAATTATGTCGGAACTCGAAAAATGGAGTGGAACGTCAAGTCGCAATTAGTTGCGTTGGACGAGACATCAGTCATTACAAGAACAAATACTTTCTGTGATAACGTAATAATAGAGGCGATCTAAATTAAATTATGTGGAAAAAACTCTTAATACAGTGAAACTTCCTGGCAGATTAAAACTGTGTGCCGGAACCGAGACTCGAACCTCGGACCTCTGCCCTTCGCGGGCAAGCGCTCTACCGGCTGAGCTATCCCGACACGACTCACGATGCCCCCTCACAACTTTACTTCCGCCAGTACCTCGCCTCCTACTTTCCAAACTTCACAGAAGTTCTCCGGCTAAATTTGCAAGACTAGCACTCCTGGAAGAAAGGATGTGGTGGAGACATGGCTTAGCCATAGCCTAAGGGATGTTTCCAGAATGAAACCTGGGTTTCTTCTTTCTAGGCAGTTGCTTTGACCTCTACACTGGGGACACAGCGATCACCACACCTGCACGGAATTACTCAAGTACGCCTCCCGTCACATACAAATTCTCAACTTTACCCCTGCCCATTACAACTCAAACTCGTAGTTATTGTGAACTAATCCCCGTAAAAGTAACTTGTCTAAATGCGGATGACGGGCAAAGATCCTTTCTTCAGTGCGGAGGCACTCCTAGCCCCTTATTCTTACGGGGATTATTTTACAGTAACTACTAGTTTGAGTTCTAGGGGGCAGAAGTAAAGTTGAGAATTTGTATCTGAGGGGAGGCGTGCTTGAGTAATTCCGTGCAGGTGTGGTGATCGGTGTGTTTCCAGTAGTTCACCTCCATCCTGGAAGGTCAGCTAATGCCTAGATTTTTAAACCTTCCAAAGAATCGTCTCCTCTTTCGTTTTAACATATCATTTCCCGTATTAAACTTTCTGTATGCTCTTCGCCGAATTTCGTATTCTCTCAGCTATACAGCAGCATATAGACCACTGCCATCTTGTCCCAATCGGGGCTTCAAAATATCAACGAAGGAAAAAAATAATTGGTCCGCCACCGCTTGACAATGGACGGAAAGATCACCAAAAGCTCGAGGGTTTGAAAACCATTTGACGCGGCCGGAAGCCCGAAAGAATTTTATCTTAAGAACACCCTTCCTACGTACGGGCTAGTGGTGTTGTGCTTTTGTACTTAATATATATACAGGGTGTCTCTTACAATAAAGAACACAGCAACCAACCACTTTTGATTACCGGTTTGGAACGATTAAGTTGATCATAAGACGGCTGTTCACGTCCACATAAATACATTTAGATTTTTGTTCTACAGATAATTGTGTGGCTTGGTTCTAAAAGGGCCAATGTCAAAAATCTTAGTTTTACTGTATAACCTCTGAATATTTTCTGAAAAATATTAACAGTATATTTGGGACTCACATCTTAAAATCCCAGTGTCTCTCATTCTATGGTCTACACCAATAAAACCAGTTTTGATAAATACTGACATTGGCCCTTTTAGAACCAACCCACAGATTTTTTTTTTCCTTGTGGCGAAAAGTCTTTGGTTGTGTGGTGCCCCACAATACAAAACATGATTGTAATTGCTTACTCGAGCGTAAATGTGAATTATGACACTGACAAATGTTGTGAACAAAGTTTTACGATAGAATTTTTCTTTATATTCATTTACTTACATCGAATAAAGAGAAAAATTCTAGCATAAAAGTTTGTTCACAACATTTGTCACACATTTAACCTCTACTAAGCAATTACAATCGTGTGTTGTATTTTAGGTCAACACTCAATCAAAAACTTTTCACCACAAGAAAAAAAAATATGTATTAAAAAAATGTAAATGGATTTATGTGGGCGTGAACAGTCGTCTGATGATGAACTTACACGTTCGAAACCGGTAACGGCGCTATTTAGTCAATAAATAGCATAATCAAAAGTGGTTGGTGTTGCTGTCTTCTTTATTGTTAAGAATCACCCTGTATTTCATACACAATCACGAGCTCAAAATGTCAGTTTTTGACAAAATAACTTTTTTTCTTTTCAATAAAGTTCTTTAGAGTATTGGACCGCATCATCATCGTGAAAAACCAACCGACGTTTCGGCCACTACTGCTAATCGCCAATTCAGGATATTCGTCTGACTAAAGAGGACTTGCAATAGTGGCCAAAACGTTAGTTAGTTTTACACTGTAACGATACACTAAAATGTGTATTTTTTTTGTTTATCTTTGATCAGCGATGCTTATCGCCTCCGGTTCCCTCTGACTCGCAACGCAACTAATTTAATTTCGTTCGTCATTTTTTAGTTCCGAACAAGCGAGAAGACGGAACCGTGATAGTTGTTTTACTCACTCTCTTGTCTGTATCCTACATCATACCTGTATCCACTCATGTAACTAAGAATAATGCAAGCTGTTGCTGAAAATATATTATTTAAATTTAAAAGCATTCCCTCTCCTTGGTTTTCATTTAAATCAAACTCCTCCACGTTAAATATTTAGTTTCTTAACGTTTTCAGCTCCTCAACATCCGTAATAGTTTAATGTTCAGACGCCATTACAATCGCTTCGCATTGTCTGCAAAATTTCAATCAATCAATCATAGCCGGCCGCCGTGGCCGTGGGGACTGAGGCGCTGCAGTCACGGTCTGCACGGCCACTACGGTCGGGGGTTCGAATCCCCCCTCGGGCATTTGTGTCGTCCTTAGTCTTAGGTAGTTCATAAGTAGTTTGTAAGCTTAGGGACTGATGACCCCTTAGTTAAGTTCCATAAGTTCTACAAACATTTGAACATATTTGAACAATCAATCATCCTTATACAATATTTTGCCTGATTTTAGAACCTGTAGTCATTTCTTTTGTAATTTCACGAAGTGCGATCATTTTTTTCTTATTAATCTATCATTACCAGTAGCTTTATGTTCCACCCACGGTCACACAACAATGACAAGCGAAGTGAACAGTCCTAACATTAATCTCCTACGGAAGTTATCTCGAACATTCACGTATTAAATAAGTAAAAGTTACCATTTCCAGCTTCTACAATACGAAGCGCAGGATCCAGCTAGATGCTTTCGTACGTCTTATAACGTGCTGTTGCTTGTATGGTGCCCGACTTTAATATGCAACCCGCGGTTTCTTTGCTTTAACGTTCATTTTGTGCTATACTTTAACTAAATTATTTCAAATTCAAAAATTCGGTACCATCAATTCCTTGTCCAAAAATCGCGGAATCTACTTTAGCAATTATGGCATCATTCGAAGCAAGGACAACGTTATAACACGATGACGATGCGGTCTAATACCCCGAAGAACTTACCGCCAAGTGACTTGACCACGCAAGCCTATGCCTACATTTAATTTACTTTTGTTTCACTTCAGCATATTTGTATAGCCCTCGAACTTTGGTGAAACTGTGGCACTCTAGTAACACGATTAACGCGGCTTCGGCTAGAGGGGCGTCGCGCTTTGAAACGGCTGCACGGCGCATGCGCAGTGCGGTCTCCTCCACGGTCCGCGTGACAAAGCGAGCGGCCGCAAGCGAACTAGCGCGATCCGCTGCACAAGGGCTGCTCACGCCCAGGCTTGCTTTGTTACAGCACCGGAGGCTCAGGGGCGCTGGTTCGATACCCTGCACACGCGTCCACACGTCGGAGGCGGCTGCAGGGGCTCTGCATGTGCAACCACGTGTGATGCGGCGCGACCGTCTGCAAACCATTCACACCAATTACCTTCGACACTCGTCTAATTATACACGACGTTTACGCTAATAACGGGGCATCTTTTACGAAGTGCTGTAACTCTACAGCTACATAACTACTCTAAAATCACGTTGAAATGCACGACAGAGGTTTCATCGAGCAGCTTTTTGGATGAAACTTCCTGGCAGATTAAAATTGTGTGCCGGAACTGGGACTCAAACCTGGGACCTTTGCCTTTCACAGGCAAGCGCTCTACCGCTGAGCTATCCTGACACGACTTACGGCTCCCCCACACAATTTCACTTTCTGCCAGTACCTCGCCTCCTATTTTGCAAACTTCACAGACGTTCTCCTGCGAACCTTGCAAGACTAGCAGTCCCGGAAGATAAGGTGGAGACGTGGCTTAGCCACAACCTAAGGCATGTTTCCAGAATGAATCTTCACTCTGCTCCTGATTATGCGTTGATTTCAAACTTCCTGGCAGATTAAAATTGTGTGCCGGAACCGGGACTCGAACCTGGGACCTTTGCCTTTCGCGGGCAAGCGCTCTACCACTGAGCTATCCCGACACGACTCAAGGCTCCCGAACACAACTTCACTTCTGCCAGTACCTCGCCTCCTACTTTCCAAACTTCACAGTTCTCCTGCGAACCTTGCAACATTAGCACTCCAGGAATAACGGATATGCTGGTGACATGGCTTAGCCACAACCTAAGGGATGTTTCCAGAATGAAACTTTCACTCTGCAGCAAAGTGTGCACTGATATGAAACTTCCTGGCAGATTAAAATTGTGTGTCAGTACCGGGATTCGAACCTGGGAGCCGGCCGCGGTGGCCGAGCGACTGAGGCGCTCCAGTCACGGTCTGCACGGTCACTACGGCCGGGGATTCGAATCCCCCCTCGGGCATGAATATTTGTGCCGTCCTTAGGATTAGCTAGTTCATATGTAGTGTAGGCTTTTGAAATATGGTGCTACAGAAGAATGCTGAAGATTAGGTGGGTGGATCGCGTAACTAATGAGGAGGTACTGAACACAATTGGGGAGAAAAGAAATTTCTGGCATACCTTGACTAAAAGAAGGGATCGATTGGTAGGACACATTCTTAGACATCAAGGAATTGTGAATTTATCGTTGGAGGGAAGTGTGTGGGGTAAAAACCGCAGAGGAAGACCAAGAGATGGATACATTAAGCAGATTCAGACAGATGTAGGTTGCCGTTCTTATGTGGAGATGAAGAGGCTTGGTCAGGATAGGTTATCGTGGAGAGCTGCATCAAACCAGTCTCCGGACTGAAGACCACAACAACAACAACAACAACAACATGTAGTTTGTAATTTTAGGGGCTGATGACCCCGTAGTTAAGTCCCATAAGCTATACAAACATTTGCTCATTTGATCGAACTTGGGACCTTTGCCTTTCGCGGGAAAGCGCTCTACCACTGAGCTATCCCGACACGACTCATAGCTCCCCCACACAATTTCACTTCTGCCATTACCTCGCCTCCTACTTTCCAAACTTCACAGACGTTCTCCTGCGAACCTTGCAAGACTAGCATCCCCGGAAGACGTGGCTTAGCCACAACCTAATGGATGTTTACAGAATGAAACTTTCACTCTGCAGCGGAGTGTGCGCTGATATAAAACTTCCTGGTAGATTAAAATTGTGAGCCGTGATTCGTGTCGGGATAGCTCAGTGGTAGAGCGTTTGCCCACGGAAGGCAAAGGTCCCAGGTTCGAAACAAGGTTCCGGCACACAATTTTAATCTGCCAGGAAGTTTCATATCAGCGCACACTCCGCTGCAGAGTGAAAGTTTCATTCAGCTTTTTTAATATTTCTCTACCGTTCCATTCTCTAACAGCGCGCTGAGACATAGGAGTACTCAAAACTTTTAAGTTTCCGATCTGATTTATCTTATTTTATTACGATGACCAGATGAGTGCTAACTGAATATATGCACATTCAGAAGAGAAAAGTTGTTGACAAGAATTACGCAAATATATCTCGTCGCAAGTAATAATGTCTTTCTTTTAATAATTTCCACCCCAACTCGTGCTTAATTTCCGTGACACTTTCTCCCATATATAGACACAACATAAAACGAGCTGCTTTTCTCTGAACTTTTAAATCGTCCGTTAGTCCCACCTGATGTGGATCCCACAAAGCGCAGCAATACCCCACAACAGGTCGCACAAGTGTGGTGTAGGCAGTGTGTTTAGAGGAACTGTTGCATCTTCTGAGCGTTCTGCTAATGAAACGTAGATTTCGGTTCGCCTTTCCTATAATATTTCCCATGATTTCCTTCCCCTTTAAGTCGCTCGTAATTGTAATTCTTAGGTATTTAATTCAATTTACGGCCTTTAGATTTGACTAACTTATCAAGTAAACGAAGATCCACGGATTTCTTTTAGAGGTCATTTGGATGGTTTCATACTTATCATTATTAAGGTTCAGTTGTCGGCTCTAGCACTATTCATATATCTTATCGAAACTATTTTGCAGTTGCTTTTGTTCTCTGGAGGCTTTACTAACACATATATGACTGCATCATGCGCGATTAGTGTAAAAAATGGCTCAAATTATCAGCTAAATCGTTTTAAAGGTAAAGAGCGATAGTAGTCCTGTAAGAATTATCTGGGGAACGACAATTATCACTTCTGTCTTACTCGATGACTTTCCATCAATTACAATATACTGTGTTGTTTCTAACAGGACATCTCGAATGCAGTCTCAGGGCAGAAGCGATATTCCATAAGCACGCAATTTGGTTAAAAGACGCTTGTGTGGTAGTGTCAAATGCCTTCCGGAAATCTAGAGATATGGAATCTATTTGACATCCCTTGTTGACAGCACTCATCGCAAAATCTGAGTAAAGTTTCACAAGAACGATAAATTCTGAATCCCTGTCGACTAAGGGTCAATACTTGGTTCTCTTCGACGTAGTTCATAATAATTGAGGAAAGTATATGTTCCAAAATCCTGTTACAAATCGACGTCAGTGACACAGACCTGTAATTTTACGAATCACTCTTATTGCCGTTCTTGTATATTGGAGTGACCTGTGCAACTTTGGAGTCTTTCATTAGAGCTCTTTCTTTGAGCGAACGGATGTATATGATACCTAGGTATGGGGCTATTGCATCAGCATACTTTGGAAGGAAGCTGATTAGTATACGATCGGGGCCGGAATACTTACTCGAATGGACGTGCTATGATTATTAATATTTTCACTGCTTCATTATTCTTCGATGCTATAATATGCTTGGAATATCTGTCATTGCAATTTATTTTAATACCACCAAGGTGTCCTTCGTGTAGTCATTGGGGCTTGGCTTACACCCCGTTTGACCATCCAGATTTCTTTATACCACAAAGGATAGTAACGGGATGTTCTTCTTCACGTTACATATTACGACAACCGCAATTCCTTCCTTACAGCTGTTTCGATCGAAAAAACGAATTTCTTTTGAATGACAAAGAATTATTATAAAATATAAACTTTCACGGCCGGAATGATCAAAATTACTAGAAATTTCCGGGCTATTATGCCGTGGTCTAGTGGATTTATTATGGAAACCCGACGTTTCGTCCCCGACTGCGGAGGACATTTTCAAGGGGGATCGTGGCACTTTTGAATGTCCGATGCACACCGTGGCTCGCTACTGACTGAAGCCAAACTCCGTTTACGAGGGCTCGCGCGCATAGGTGTGACGTCAGATGTTTTTGACATGCTCACGCAATTAAAGAAAAAAAAAAAAAAAAAGTTCAAATGTTTGTAGATCTATCGGACCAAACTGCGTGGTCATCAGTCCGTAGCTTACAAACTACTTAAACCTAGGTAAACTAACCTAAGGACAAACACACACACACCCATGCCCCAGGGAGGACTCGAACCTCCACGGCGAACAACCGCGCGCTCCGCAGCGAGACGCTTTGACCGCTCGGCTGCTCCACCGCGGCTGCGCGCAATTCGTCGTTGCCGATTGCCGCCGTCCGTTAATATCGTCCCATGGTGGAAGACTGTTACATTTCTCTTCAAAACCGGAATCCAGATTTCATTTAGTTTCACGCCCTCAAAATGTTTTTCAACCAGGGGACCACCTTATTCAATTTGATACGACTCAGGTTTTAGCAGCCACAATTGGGTACCACGAAGGACTGTACAGAGAGGCTATAGAAATTGTAAAACACCCCAATGATTTCAATAGGATGGAGGAGCGCGTAAAACTAAATGAAAGGGCCACGATCTCCCTTGAAAATGTCCTCCGCAGTCGGGGACGAAACGTTGGGTTTCCATAATAAATCCACTAGACCACGGCATAATAGCCCAGAAATTTTTAGTAATTTTAAAGAATTATTAGTCGTACTTTCTTCCTTAATAAACGATAGTTCGATAACAGACATTTTATGTCCTTTCGTTTCTCTGTGCGAGCATCAAATAGACAGCCATTAACACAGTAGCGGTATGCAAAACAGTGTTTATGCAAATCGCCCTGACCACTGCGTCGTCCGACCACACTAAATTGCAACTTCACGCAAAGCTCGTTACGGTTACCGCAGCATGCTCTCAAATAATGAATTGGCAGTTGGTCCACTGTGACCTAGATCCTACGATTAGTTCTCGGTTTCTGGGATACAACGAACGACCCGCGTATTATGGCAATTTCCATGGTCATGTCGAGGAAGTCGTGGACGAAGTCATGGTTCCGCTGTGAAAATGTCAGTGCTGCTCCAAAGCCATTAATATTTTGTTGAAAGAATATAGTCACGACAGCAAACATTTTTTACTCGGTTCGTCATTTTGGGGGATCATCAGTTTACATAGAATTGATGTGGTAAACCAACATTAGTCTTTGCTGTTCTGAGTTAAAATATAAAATTATTAGTAACTAGTTGACCCGTGTGAATAATTCGCACTATATCCTGATCAATCACAGATAGGTAAGATAGTAATGGAGAAGAGGCAGATGTATAAAATATAATACACTTGTATAAAATACTAGCTTAAACCCGTTCGCGTGTTGGTTGAACGTGGTAAATAGGCTATCAATCAGTAGTGACCTATTTATTTATTCTTATATTTCCTTATTCATATGCTTATCCTTACAGAGAAAGAGCTGAAGACATTGTAGCATGCATAGACCAAAAATATGGTATGTAGCATCGCGTTTCGCTGTATTTAACCTCCTTGTTATAGAGTCGCGAACGTCATCGCTGGCTTCCAGCCCGAATTTTTGTATAATTTGAAGACTTTCAACCACCATATCTTCCACCCCCTTATAGCTATCAGCATGGAACTGCTATGGTGTACAACGAGAGACTTCGGACAAGAATTACACACAGACGATTCGTTTGCGTTCTGTAGTTTTCACTGCAGATTAACACACACACACACACACACACACACGCGTATAATTTTACATACACCGATAACTTTCCACCCCAATATACTCCACCCTTTTATCATTATCAACCCTCAAGCCGCAATGCAACCAATAAAACCATTTTCAAAGAGTAAATATAATTTCCAAAGATTAATTATTGTTCCGCATTTTGCGTCATATTCTTCAAATTACTAAATATCTCTCATATCACTATAAAACCGTGCCTAAAGCTTTCCCCGGGTAGACATTAGTAACTGTACAAATTTTTAGCTCTTTATGTCTTGTGGTTCAGACGTGATAAACGTACACCGAACAGACATTCACATTTATAGATATAGATAATCTGTATAAACACCAGTTTTGTATCTTTCTGTGGTAGTACTAATATTCCAAATTATTCTGTACTCTGTCCGTACAGTAATTCTTTATTTAATTGTGACCACTGCAGTGGAATATGTTTATTTTCACCGTTTTCCAGTTCGAGTGCATACCCCCGATTTCGTAAGCTTCACAATTCTCCAATGCACCCCACCTATACCCTCTTGTCCCACCCCCATATTTTTGTCTATTTGTTTATTTAGTTATAACAGTGCCCACGTTTTCTAATATTGTGTCTATTTCTTAGGTTTTGTGTCACCTTGTGTTTTGAACAACCTTTCAACCTATATATTCTTGTTTAATTTTATTTTATTCACTGTATTCATTGTTGTAAGAATTTTTTATGTTCGTACTGTTTCAAAATGTTCAAATGTTTGTTAAGATTATCGGACTTAACGGCGGGGTCATCAATCCCTAAACTTACAAACTACTTATAAATAACCTTATACTAAAGACAACACAAACATCCATCCCCGATGGAGGATTCGAAACCCCGACGGGAAACGGCCTCGCGCAACGGAGCATAGCGCCTCCATGCGCTTGGCCACTCCGCCGCGGCTGTGTAGCATCTATGTTCCATTTTGAAGTACTAGTAATTTACAGATTTCATTTACATATTTATTTACACTGCAACTGCTCCATCAAACAAGATAATTTATTTTTCTGTATGTAACATCTCTTTTGGTTTGTTGTTGGTTTGACTAAACTTCAGTAAGTGTCTGATGATGGCGTAAGAAGCCGAAAATCGATTAAGAAAATAAACAAACCTGTAGAACAAACACAAAATTGTTTATTTTAATTTTCATAATGAATTTGTTGTACCAAGAACCGCTGGAAGAATCAGTTAACCATTGAATCGTGCTGATGCAATACTTCTCTATGTTTGTGTATAAGTTTCATATCTGCCCTTAAATTATTAACATTGAAAATTGGTACTTCAAGGTGTGCGTTCACCTATTAATATTATGATTACTAGAGAAATGTGGCATGCATAGAGACTACTTGCCCACCTCACTAGTCAGTCATAGCCGTATAATGCGACAACAATGAATTTTCGGGCCTGAATAATCTATTGGAGCTTGTTTACCGCACGTGTTGAGTTCTTGTACCCAAACTTACCTACTGAAAGAAAACTAAACTGGTGGCATTGAATAACGCCATACGCCTGATACCCTATGCTTTTGGTCCCTAAGTGTGTGCAAGGCGCAAGTAATTTTCCTTTACTGGCGTGAACTTCAACCGCTGGGGCAAGTTTAGCGGGCCTATTGTTCGCAGTCAATAAGTCGTAGAAGTTTTGTCACCGCACCTTTACCCGTTCCAGTAGGGCTTCGAATGGCTTTTAGGACCACTTTGCAGAGTTCCTGACTGTCGCCAGAGCGCAACATTATTCTCGACATTTGCTCGGCATTACAACACGAACACTTGTAGTGTAAATAAAACTTTAAATGGATATTAGTGAGTCACATTTCATGTTACAGTGGCGTTGTTTACACGACGTATTTGACTGCAATCACTCTTACAAAGTGTGACTGAGTGATGGTGATGATATTACGCCGTATGTAAGACACTTAAATTTTTTGTTGCATTTCCCATACATGTTTCAACACATTGAGACATCTTTTGAAGCAGTTTTTTTATTGTTTGTCTACAAATTATATTAGTACTGTACAGAATGACTTTTTCATACACATCTAAGAAGATTTTTTACAAGATACTTAACAGTGTTGTAGGTTGAGTTTGCAGACAGAATTATCTATTTCAGTTTTTCCGAAAATTAGGCCTAGAAATATGACTTTCACAGTTCTTTTATAGATACATACATCTACATCCATACTCCGCAAGCCACCCGATGATGTGTGGCGGAGGGTACCTTGCGAACCACTGTCGGTTCTCCCTCCTATTCCAGTCACGTATTGTTCACTGAAAGAAAGATTGTCGGTATGCCTCTGTGTGGGCTCTAATCTCTCTGATTTTATCCTCATGATCTCTTCGCGAGATATTCGTAGGAGGGAGCAATATACTGTTAGGTTCCTCGGTAAAGGTATGTTCTCGGAACTTCGACAAAAGCCCGTACCGAGCGACAGAGCGTCTCTCCTGCAGAGTCTTCCACTGAAGTTTATCGATCATCTCCGTAACGCTTTCACGATTTCCAAATGATTCTGTAACGAAGCGCGCTGCTCTACTTCCTCTATCAACCTCACCTGGTACGGATCCCTCACCGGCGAGTAGTATTGAAGGATCTTTCTTTCTATGTATTCGTAGCACATTACACTTGTCTACATTGAGATTCAATTGCCATTCCCTGCACCATGCGTCAATTCGATGCAGATCCTCCTGCATTTCTATACAATTTTCCATTGTTACAACCTCTCTATATACTACAGCATCATCCGCAAAAGCCTCAGTGAACTTCTGACGTTATCCTCAAGATCATTTATATATATTGTGAACAGCAACGGACCCACGACACTCCCCTGTGGCACAACTGACATCACTCTTACTTCGGAAGACTTCTCTCCATTGAGAATGAAATGCTGCATTCTGTTATCTAGGAACTCCTCAATCCAGTCACACAATTGGTCTGATAGACCATATGCTGTTACTTTGTTCATTAAACGTCTGTGGGTAATTGTATCAAACGTCTTGCGGAAGTCAAGAAACACGGCATCTTCCTGAGAACCCGTGGACGAATAGCGCTAGCTAAGTTTCACACGAACGCCTTTTTTGAAACCCATGCTGATTCCTACAGATTTCTAGTCTCGAGAAATTTCATTATATTCGAACATAATACATGTTCCAAAATTCTACTACTGACCGACGTTAGATATATCTATATCTATAAATGAGAATGTCTGTTCGGTGTACGTTTATCACATCTAAACCACAAGACATAAAGAGCTAAAAATTTGTACAGTTACTAATGTCTACCCGGGGAAGGCTTTAAGCATGGTTTTATGGCGATCGGATAGCTATTTATCTATATATATTAATGTGAATGTCTGTTCGGTGTGCGCTTATCAGGCCCGAACGACAAGACGCAGAGACTTAAATATTTGTACAGATACTAATTTATACCTGAGGAAGGTTTTGGCCATGGTTTTATAGCGATCTGATTGATATTTAGTAATTTGAAAAATATAAAGCGACATGCGAAACAATTACTCTTGGAATATTTAATTTACTCTTTCAAATGGTTTTATTGGTTGCATTGTTGCTTGAGCGTTGATAATAATAAAAGGGAGGACTATACTGGGATGTAAAGTTATCGGTAAAGTTATCGTGTGTGTGTGTGTGTGTGTGTGTGTGTGTGTGTGTGTGTGTGTGTGTGTGTGTGTTAATATTTCGCTCTGCAGCGAAAACTACAGAACGCAAACGAATGGTCTGTGTGTAATTGTTGTCCGTAGTGTCGCGTTGTACACCATAGCAGTTCCATGCCGATAGTTATAAGGGGTGGAAGATATGGTGGTTGAAAGTCGTCAAATTATAAAAAAATTTGGACTGAAGGCCAGCGATGACGTTTGCGACTCTATAGCAAGGAGGTAACATACAGCGAAATGTGATGCCACCGACAATATCTTTGGTGTATGCGTGCTACAATGTCTTCAGCTCTTTCTCTGTAAGGATAAGCATACGAATAAGAAAAAATAAGAATAAATAAATAAAGCAGAAGAAAAGAAATTTCTGTTAACACATCTCTTAAAAAAATCTATTTTGCGTTACGCGCATTATCTATCATAATCAACCAACACGCGAGTGAAGCCGCGAGTTTAAGCTAGTAGTCTATAGTTCTGCACATCTTTCCGACATCCCTTCTTGAAAACGAGGATGACCTGCGTCATCAATCTTTTGGAACGCTATGCTCCTCTACAGACCTACGGTACCACTGCGAGAAGGGGGCAAGTTCCTTCGCGTACTCTGTGTAAAAACGAACTGGTATCCCATCAGGTCCTGCGGTCTTTCCTCTTTTGAGCGATTGTAATTGTTTTTCTATCCCTTTGTCAATTATTTCGATATATGTGCCATTTTGTCATCTGTCTGACAATCTAGAGAAGCAACTACAGTGCAAGCTTTGGAAAAAGACACTTGTAGAGTGTCATCCTCTGTTTCAGTACCATTTTCGTCGCAGTGTCTGGACATTTTCTTTTGATCCACCTACCGCTTTGACATAAGACCAAAATTTCTTAGAATTTTCAGCCAAGTCAGTACACAGAACTTTATTTTCGAATTCGTTGAACGCCACTCGCATAGGCCTCCTCACGCTAACATTAGGCTACGTTAAAATCACTCAGTGAAGTACTTATAACTTCTTGTAATAATTTTGTACAACGTGTCATCTGCAAGGCAAAACAAACACTTCATATTTATCGTTTTTTCAATTTTGCGTTACAGAATCGTGTCCATTGTGTTGTTACTTACGGTTCTATTTCTCTATTTCTTTTTCTTAGCTTTTTGTTTTGTCTAAGAAGAAGAAATAGAACCGTAGGTAACAACACAATACGCACGATTTTCGAACTCAAAATTGAAAAAAGATAAATATAAACTGATTGTTTTGCCTTGCAGATGAGAAGTTGTACAAAATTATTACAAGAGGTTATAAGTTCTTCACTCAGTGATCTTAATATAGCCTAATGTAAGGTATATATATACAAAAAACTGTGGAAGTCTTATTTTCTAGGCATGATTTCCAGAAAAACTAAAATAGATAATTTTGTCTGCAAACTCAACCTACACCACTGTTAAAATCTTGAAAAAAAAAAAAACACCTTTTTAGATATATTTTCCAAAAGACATTTTGTACGGGACTAACATAATTTTCAGACAAAGATAAAAAAACATACTACTGAGGATGGCACAAAATGTGCTGAAACATGTTTGGGAAATGTAGCAAATAATGTCATTGTCTTGCATACGGCAGAATATCCTCAACATAGCAAGAACGGAAGAAAGAAGAGCAGCAACATCAAAATATAATTATGATGTTATGAACTGCGTCTAGCGTGGAAACGATGCATTTCCGAAAATGAGTTAATTAGATCTCATTCGTTTTGCATCCTCGTCTACATACACATAAATACTTTGCACGTCACATGAAGTGCATTGCAGAGGGTCCATTGAACCGCTTTTTTATGTTTCTCTACAGTTCCATTCTCTAATAGCTCGTGGGAAAAAGGAACACCTAAATCTTTCCGTTTTCGATCTGATTTCACTTATTTTATTTTGATCTTCCTATGTAGGTGGGTTATAACAATAAATGTTTGCATTCGGAAGAGAAAGAAATTTCGCAAACAGATCGCTCGGCAACGAATGACGCTTTTCTTTTAATGATTTCCACCCCAGCGATTGGATTCACGATTTCCTATCAGAAAGGACACAGTTCGTTGTAATTGACGGTAAGTCATCGAGTAAAACAGAAGTGATACCTGGCGTTCCACAGGGAAGCGTTATAGGTCCCCTACTCTTCCTCGTGTTTATAAACGATTTAGGAGATAATCTGAATAGCTCCCTTAGACTGTTCGCAGATGATGCTGTCGTTTATCGATCAGTGAAGTCAACAGAGGATCAAAAGCAACTGCAAAGCGATTTAGACAAAATTTATACTTGGTGAGAAAATTGGCAATTGACACTAAATAAAGAAAAGTGTGAAGTAATACATATGACCACTAAAAGAAATCCGCCGAACTTCAATTACGCGATAAATCAGTCAAACCTTAAGGTCGTTAATTCTACCAAATACCTAGGAGTTACAATTACGAACAACTTTGACTGGAGAGAACACATAGAAAATATTGTGGGGAAGGCGAACCAAAGGTTACGTTTCATTGGCAGAACGCTTCGAAGATGCACCAGCTCAACCAAAGAGACTGCCTACATCACACTTGTGCGTCCTCTCCTGGAGTACTGGTGCCCCTTGTGGGACCCTCACCAGGTGGGACTGACGGAAGATATTGAGAAGGTTCAGAGAAGGGCAGCTCGTTTTGTTTCATCACGTCACGGGGGGGAAAGCGTCACGGAAATGTTGCACGAATTGGGGTGGAAATCATTAAAAGAAAGACGTTATTCATTGCGGCGTGATCTGTTTGCGAAGTTTCAATCACCGACTTTTAGTTTTGAATGTGAAAAAATTTTGCTAGCACCCACCTACTTAGGGAGACATGACCATCCCAATAACATAAGAGAAATCAGATCGAAAACGGAACGATTTAGGTGTTCTTTCTTCCCGCGCGCTATTAGAGAATGGAACGGTAGAGAAAAGTTATGCAAGTGGTTAATGAACCCTCTGCCAGGGACTTAAATGTGATTTGCAGAGTATCTATGTAGATGTAGATATAGATGTAGAACTCGCGCATCATTTCCGTGACAACCTCGCGATAATACAAAACGAGCTGCCCTTCTCTGAACTTTCTCAAAATCGTCTGTCAGTCCCACTTGGTAGGCATCCCACAACGTACAACAATACTGCAAAATTGGACCCACAAATGTGGTGTAGGCAGTTTATTTAGTAGAGCAGTTGCGGCTTCTGTGTTCTACCAATGAAACATAGTCGTCGTTGGTTCGATTTTCCTACAATGTTTTCTGTGTGTTCTTTCCAATTTAAGTTGTTTGCAATTGTTACTCCTAGGTATTTAGTTTAATTTACGGCCTGTAGATTTGACTGATTTATCGTGTAAGTGAAGTTAAACGGGCTTCTTTTAGTAGTCATATGGATGACATCACACTTATTATTAAGGATCAATTGCCATTGTCTCCACCAGGCAGATATCTAAATCATTTTGCAGTTGCTTTTGATCTTCCTGTGACTTTGCTAACCGGTAAGTGACAACATCGTCTGCGAACTGATTAAGGGAGGTACTCAGATTGTCTCCTAAATCGCCAATAAAAAGAAGGAACAGTAGGGGCTTGTAACACTCCCCTGCGGAACGCCAGATATCACATCAGTTCTACTAGATGACTTTCCGTAAATTACAACGTACTGTGTCCTTTCTGACAGGAAATAACGAATCCAATCACACAATTGTGGAGATATTCCATAAACACTCATTTCGATTAGAAGACGCTTGTGAGGTACAGTGTCGAAAGCCTTTCGGAAATCTAGGAATACAGAATTTCGGAAATCTAGGAATACAGAATCAATTTGACATCCCTTGTCGATAGCACTCATCACGTCATGTGAGTGATTTACTGCTTTGGCTACACGTAAATCGATTACCTCCCAAATTGGATGTAATGAATTTTGTGATCTAGGATGTATAAGGCAATTTCCTTTTTGCTCACAGCTTTAAAAGTAAACGTAACTTTGTGATTTGGTCACCGTTTAAACTCTTCTTTAATAATCTTGTAACCGTATAATAAATATTTTTGGCATCACTTATCTCGACTTAATATTCTTGGCGTTTCTTTTGTAACTCCATTCAAAATTCATTTGTTTTTTTCAACACGTGTCGGTTTTAATCTTCACTGGAAGTTTGTTTCTCCGTGACTCTTTTTCGCCATCCACTTTGCTGCATTTCTAATGTCTTTGACAACTCCGCCACTCGTTTGCTGTGAACTGTCCGATCTGCATAAAAGATCAAAGACCCGCGCACATTATATGACCAACCTACGGTATTACCCCACATCGTTCCGTATTTTATTTAGGGATTTATTTCATTACATTTTCATTTCTTTTCGTCTGGCCTGCCTCCTGCAGTCCAGACTGTTTTGTTTCTGATAGCTGGCCGCACACGGAAGCGACCCGAGCTGGTTCATACCGGCCGTGACATACTGTATGGTGCAGTACCGTGGGAAGCATTCGTTCGCTGCGGCAGTCAAGGCGGCTCTTCCCGGCCGCTGTCGAGGCGGGAACCGCGTGCTTTTCATTATTTTGCCGATAATATTTTCTGAGACGTAACTCCAACCTACCGAAGGATTACGATCATGTCTTATTAGATTAATTACAATTTCAGAATCATTTAAAAGTGCAGCTTTACTATAAACTAAAAATTATAGAAAGTGATTTGTTATTGGCTGATACAAATCAGCCAATCGGGTGAAAGCTTCTAACATCTAGGCGCCAAGTCAGAGCGTGGGCTCTGTACCCCGTAGAGGGGAAAAATGAAACATCTGACGGTTTCGAAACGAATGAAACCGTACCATCTGTGGTTTCGAAACACTGTTTCGAAACCATGAAACCGTGAAGTAATGTATATTTTGTCATGAAATCTTCGTTCTAGGAGGACAATAGTTTTCACTATGTGGACAAGGGTACATATAAGAACCTGTCAACCATAGAGTATATATTTACTTCTTGGTCTTTACGAAAAAAGTTGATAAAGATTTTCTCCCGTGTTGTCGATGTTGCCAACATAGTCACACGAGGCCGACGGTGTGGTAGGTAAAAGTTTACCCCGTTAGGAACTCACAAACTGCAATACGGTACGCATATTACAGTGAGGCTTCATAAATGCTACTTTCTATACATATTAAATACATTATAGGGAATAAAGGGCACACTAAATAATCACAAATAATGCTATGGAATTACAAAAATAATAAAACAAGAGACAAGTTCACCACTTATACGTTTTGACCGTTACACCACCGCCGCAATTCCTTTAACATGACTGTCGAAAAATTATAACGACAGTAGGTAACTTCGTTTCCGCTCGTAAGAAACTAACTCTTTAACACGAGATTAAATATGCGATCTACCCTTGTTAGTATAAAAAATGTCATTTCAGGCTTCTTGTTGTATCTTATTCTAAAAAATGTAATTTCACTCGTGTGTGTTTTTAATATGGTAGATAAACCTAGAATTTAACTGGTTATTTCAATGCAAATAGTGAACGTTGTTTTATTGTTCTTTTACATTTATAAAGCAGATAATATGTCATTTTGGAATACAGCATTCTCTTGCAAACGAATCTTGCTATCAGTAATCATAAGCTGCAGACTCAAGAGTGTCAACTACTATTTTTACACTCTCTAAATGGTTTATTTACTAGTAAGTTATATGTGTATCTGTGTGGCGCTTCAGTAAAATTAAACACCACATTTCGATACCATTAGTCTGTTCCGCCTTTCTGCATTAGTGGTTTGAAACACCGGTGTTGTGAAACCAACATGAAATCGTGAAACCGACAGGAAACCGTGAAACCGACACGAAACCGTGAAACCGACAGGAAGAAACGGTTTCAGTGTATCGACAATCGACCGCGAATGTGATCCGAAACAGAACGGAATGAAACCGCATGGTTTCGAAACCGTGAAAGATGCCGGTTCTGAAACACTGGAACTATTGTATCGAAACCTGGTTTCGAAACCATGAAACCGTAGCCAACTCTAGTACCCAGTCTGCGACAGGCCACAGGACGGCCAACATGTATGTGAAAGGCTAGGGTCATAACTTGAATAATTAGGCGTAATTAAACGCCAGATAAAGTTATATTAATGAGAATTATCTGCTCTACAGTGACGAACAGTGCGCGTGAAGGTTTGGTGCTGATATTGTGTGAATTAGACGAACTACGGCTCCGAGGATAGTCTGCAAAGGATTAGAAGTTAATATTGTCATTGCGACATAGTTGATAAATTTAATAATTAATAGATTAAATATTGAGAAGGTGCTCAACATTTAACTATCGGGATATTTCAGAAGTTTGTAAATCTGGTTCCAACGTAGTTAGCCACACTAAAGTTAATAAACAAAATTGTTCAGAAAGGCCGCTTTCATTTCAAGTAGGCAGAAACATTTTCTCTTGAGATATTAATTTCCAGCAACACACGAGGAGTTTCACATTCCGTCAGAGTCCACGGCCGGCGGAAGAAACATCCAATGGGACTTAATCGAGTCTGTATAATCAGTTAAGCAAGCCTGAACGGCGTTTGAACGAGTTAGGAGGAGAGGGCGCACACCGCAGATAGTTGAAAACTGTTCTTGATATTGACATTTATTCAGAGAGAATGTATGTGTGTGTGTGTGTGTGTGTGTGTGTGTGTGTGTGTGTGTGTCCGCGTGTAACCCCACTCGGCAAATTAATTCCGAGCTACGGCGGCACATCCTGCAAAAAACTGTACTGACATTTCATAATTGCCCAGTGAGTAACCGTTACAAACTCTACTAAATATAAGATTTCAAATATTTTTAAATATCACGACATCTTTCTTTTCGTGGCCCAGTATCCAGTGGAACAGCAATTTTGCTTGTTTCACTACAAGGGCTAGCTGTGTTTCACAAGAATGATACTTTCTGAATGCTCTATTCGACCAATCCTTATGGTTTGTATATGGCGGAAAAAATAACCTGTATGTTATGTGACGTTGCAAAAAGGGCTATCGCAGTATGGTACGTCTTCTCTCGGCCGCGTAGTCGCGAAAACTGCGCTAGCGCCAAGTCCGTGGTAACTCGCATCTTCCCCGCTGTGTCCCTCCGTCGCCGCCCGCGCAGGCAAAGTTCCTCTACTGGCTGCGACGGCGACTGCATAGTGGCGGGCGGAAGGGTGGGGGGGGGGCGGTGGGGCCCCGGACCGAATATAAAACAGGCGGGCCCGGGCCACGCACGTATAAAGCATCGCGTTATTGCTTAAATCGGCCGGAAGATATTAAAACGCATAAAAACGCTCCAGTCTGCAGAACAAATTTCTCGCAAGAGGAAGAGGAAGAAGCGGCTCGCTGGGGGAGTACGTGAGCGGACTGGGCGACAAGTGGCTGGTATACGGAGCCAGTGAGGGTGATGGATGCCGCCAGCTACCTGCGCTGTGCTCGCATGTCTCGAGGGGATTCCCCCTGTCGCGAGTTCAAATATGGAACACTCTCTCCCGAGGGCCGGTTGCGCGGCTCTTATTTTCGTCGTTGCCGTTAACGATAGCGATCTCCTGAAATTGGCCGGCGAGCGAGCCAGATATGAAGACATCCTTCTTATTCGTGTAAACCAGTGTTTTTCAAGAGATTGAACCCAAGACCCCCTTTCCGAACAAAATGTTCGGCGTCCTCCTAGGCCAATAATAAAGCCATGTTACACTCGTCTCTGATGAACACTCGCCGTAGAGAACAACGTACTACGTTCTATTACTTAGGAAGGCTTTCAGGCAGGCAGAAATCTGTGAAACTATTCCATAAGCTCGTATCTTCATCAGCAGTCTGCATTTCGGCACCGCGACAAAAGCCTTTTCCAAAACGAGGAAAACAGTCTGTTGCCCTTCATCCATGAATCGCAAGATGTCATGTGAGAAAAGGCAAGCTGAGTTTCACATGAACGACGTTTCCCTAAATCGTGCTGATTTATAGAAAGAAACTTTTCCGTCTCAAGGAAATTTACTATATTCGAACTCAGAAATGCTCCAAAATTCTACATCCTAATGAGAGTTTCAACAACTGCGTGTGGCAACGAGTACCGCAAACAGTTTTTGTTAGTTGGACAGTACTCAGAATAGATGTGGTGGATGCTGTTATTTGTGTCAATGATGGTGTAATTAGTAGGACGAATGTAATGGACAAATTAGGCATCCAATCAGGAAATAATAAGATAGCTGCTCTGACTGCCATAGATCGTCATCGACTAGTTGAAACTGGAAGGGCTGCGGAAGCAATCAGTAAAGAATCCAGAGTAAGGAAAAGACTCCTGATACAGCCTGCAGAGGATAAAGATGCAGTTGGTGTAATGTCCTTCCAATTTTTACCGAAATCGACGACTGAAAAGTTTAGTGATACCACTAATATAGACGCATCATGTTAGTAAAAGTGTCTGTGTATACACTCATTACAAAGCTATTTTGATGTGTGTTTAGTATCTTTTGTTATTATCTTTGAACAATTAAAATATATAAATGTACGTAATGTTAAAAAGTAATCTTCTTGTAGCTTGTTGTGTCTTGTTGTATCTGGTTGTGTCTTGTCTCTTGTGTGGTGTGGTCGACTCATGTATCGTAACTAGATTGTTTTTGATGAGAATGAAGGAAACATTGTAATGAGGTCTGTAAGTGTGTTTGAACATTTTTAAAGACTTAAAATATATGTCTTAAATGAAATAAGTGTATGAACTTTAATTACTTAGCAATACCCTGATCGTTTATATGAAATGCTAAAGGACGCCATTAGCATTGGTTTCAGCAAGAAGCTAACGACACAGATTGCATCACCCGCCGCCATTACGTGGCAAATAACAGAATTCCTAACTGATAAAGCAACGACGTGTGGAAAATAAGGTTTAATAAAAAAAAATAATTTTCTATTTTAGCTCTGCAAAACCAAAATGGACTTATATAAAACTTACGCCAACTTCTGTGGTAATGTATGGTAAAATCTGGTATTTTACAAAGATCTACATGTTACGAAGGGCATAATTATTCACAGTGACTATTATTATTATTCTGAGTGAGAAGGGAATAATATTTAATTAAATAATTTCCTGATAGCCATATCTTAAAAAGTTAAAAGACATCGTTTAGCTTCAGTGAATTCAGACTTTGCGATTTTACTTCAAATTCGTCATTCAATTAAAGTTTCGATGATACACGTAACTGAGAATAATGTTCAGAATTTTAATATAAAGGATAGGTTCCACATTGACTTCATTTGCAAATGAATATTATTTTTATAGCATTTAATGTGGGACTACTTTGTAAGAATACTCGCACCAATTAAAGACCTTCAACTAAACCTGGCCACTTTCGAAATATATATTTTTTCAACATTTTTTAGAGTATTCTTACACTGGCCAGCAAGATTATCTGTGTTTCACAAGAACAATACTTCCTGAATCCGTGTTGACTATGGGTCAATAGTTCGTTCTCGTCGAGGTAGTTCATAATATTTGAGGAAAGTATGTATTTTAAAATCCGACGTCAATGATTTAGGCCTGTAATTTTTGCGGACCACTCCTATTGCCTTTCTTGAATATTGGAGTGACCTGTGCAACTTTCCAGTCTGTGGGTACGGAACGTTCTCTGAGCGAACGGTTGTACCAGTATTCTCCGAAAGGAACTTAATTGGAGTACAAAAACTAAATAGGAATCGAAGAAAGACAATAGAAGCGTGCTAATAAAAAAACTGAAAGTTAAGTAAATCTTAGGCGTAAGGACATAGGATATATAACTCTGAAGTAATTATATGTCGTAGTGTGTAAAATTTAAGTTTACGCACAAAGAGAGGCATAAGAAATTCTTAGGCCCCGTCAGTCATTCTGTATGTTATTTACTATTTACTTATTTTTATTTAATATTTATTGATTTATATTTAATTATTTATTTTTATATAAAAGGTACAGGCCTTTGTCCACTAGCAAGTAAACTTCTACATCTACATTCATACTCCACAAGCCACCCGATAAGTGTGTGGCGGAGGGTACCTTCAGTACCACTATCGGTTCTCCCTCCTATTCCAGTCCCGTATTGTTCGTGGAAAGAAAGATTGTCGGTATTCCTCTGTGTGGGCTCTAATCTCTCTCATTTTATCTTCATAATCTCTACGCGAGATATATATAGGAGGGAGCAATATATTGCTAGACTCCTCGGTAAAGGTATGTTCTCGAAACTTCGACAGAAGTCCGTACCTTGAAGAGTCTTACACTGGAGTTTATCGATGATTTCCGTAACGCTTTCTCGATTACCAAATGATCCTGTAACGAAGCGCGCTGCTCTCCGTTGGATTTTTTCTACTTCCTCTATCAACCCCAAATAGCAAGGTCATTTATATATATCGTGAACAGAAACGGATCCACGACACTCCAATGAGAAACACCTGACATCATTCTTACTTCGGAAGACCTCTCTCTATTGAGAATGACATGCTGCATTCTGTTATGTAGGAACTCCTCAATCCAATCACACAATTCGTTTGAAAGACCATATGTTCTTACTTTGTTCATTAAACGTCTGTGGAGTACTGTATCAAACGCCTTGCGGAAGTCGAGAAACACAGAAACTACCTGAAAACCCGTGTCAATGGCCCTATGCGTCTCGTGGACGAATAGCGCCGAGCTGGGTTTCACACGATAGCCTTTTTAGAAACCCATGCTGATTCCTACAGAACAGATTTCTAGGCTCCAGAAATGTCATTATACTCGAAAATAATACATCTTCCAAAATTCTACAACTGACCGACTTAAGAGATATAGGCCTATAGTTCTGCACATCTTTTCGACGTCCCTTCTTAAAAACGGGGATAACCTGCGCATTTTCCAATCTTTCGAAACGCTACGCTCTTCTAGAGACCTGCGGTACACCACTGCAAGAAGAGGGGCAAGTTGCTTCGCGTACACTGTGTAAAAACGAACTGGTATCCCATCTGGTTCTGCGGCCTTTCCTCTTTTGAGCGATTTTATCTGTTTTTCTATCTATCTCTCAATTATTTCGATATCTGCCATTTTGGCATCTGTGCGACAATCTAGAGAAGGAACTACAGTGCATTCTTTGTGCAACAGTTTTGGAAAAAGTCATTTAGTAATTCAGCCTTTAGAGTGTCAACCTCTGTTTCAATGCCATTTTCGTCACAGAGTGTCTGGAGATTTTGTAATCAACTTGCAGAAATTTCCTTAACTTACTAAAGTAACTTCCGAAGGGTAGTGAAAACAGTTTCCTACAATGCTACAACCTGCTGCAAGTACTTGCCGAACTTTCTAATTGCTGGAAATTACTCTTAATGTTTCAGACGTTTCAGGTGTTGGAAAATGATAGTAAAACGTCAGTGGACATAGTATGGGTCGAAAAATTTTTTTTATTGTACATCCCATAAACATCTACAGTTAACCATCATCAGACAAGGGAGTATAAAATCAACTTATCGATCGATTTTGACAGAAGACCGAGCGAGGTGGCGCAGTGATAACACTCTGGACTGGCATTCGGCAGGACGGTGGTTCAAATAAACTCCGGTCATACAGATTTAGGTTTTCGTGGTTTCCCTACATCACACCAGGCAAATGCCGGGATGGTTCCAGTGTAAGGGCACGGCATGTTTCCTTCCCCATCCTTAGCCAAAAATTCGTGTGTGAGCTCCGTTTACAATGACCACGCTATCGACGGGACGTTAAACACTAAGCTTCCTTCCTTCCTTTCACCATTATGTTTGTAATAATACTGTTTTAAACATCGAAAATTGAATAATAATTGATTCTTAGCTGAAAAAGCTCACAGCATTTTTGTATCTTTTTTCTTTCACGATAGACGGGAAATTATCGAAACCTGGACAGTACATTATACTGAAGTTTGGAATCAACGTTAAGTCCTCTGTTTTTAGTTTATTCAATAGTTTCTTGACGACTTAAGAATGTACTTCCATCTATTGAATATTGATGACTTTTTTTCATTATGACTTTAGAATGTACTGATATAGAATGTATTGACATTTTTTCGCCCAAGATTTGTTTTCTGTTGAGTTTTAAGACCAAATTTCTTTTTCAAAAATGATGACGCAACAACTGTAGCGGCTGTTCCAGTTCTTAACGATTCTGTAATTACTTGCAGCACGATCCTGTAATTAATTTACACAAGAAACGTGCAGAAGTAAACTAGCGGAAATTTTTATTCTAATGTAAACATCTCAGCTAGTGCTTGGAGACGTTACTTACTAGCGAGCGAATGCCCTAAGGGTAATTTATTCAAGGAAGTTAGCTTTCCGGGATGTTGGAGGCGAAAACGTTGATTCTTTATTATAAAATATGAAAGATTCATGAGTGCATTATTTCCAGTAGTTTGTCTTGATTTACATGGGAGTTCTTGTCACGTCTGTTCCCTCATTCTTGGATTCTAATTATGGACTGAGTTTAGTCACCATGAGTTCGAAAAAAAAAGTCCAAATGTTTGTAGAGCTTATGGAACTTAACTACGGGTTCATCAGACCCTAAAATTTCAAACTACTTATGAACTAGCTTATACTAAAGACGGCACAAACATCCATGCACGAGGAAGGATTCGAACCCCCGACCTCAGCGGCCGTGCAGACTATGACTGACGCGCCGCAGACCGCTCGGCCACTGCGAACGGCCCATGATTTCGAACCCAATTGACAGTTTGTTGTTTTTGAGAGGCCACAGTTTACATTTTGTAGCCTGCCTATACATATTTCGTAACAGCTGGCCCGTCTTTGTCTGACAAATTACTGCCAGGAAATAGAGGAGGTCACGTATCAGATGTTTCGTTGTAGTATGCTGCAAGTGACTTAAAAATACAACTCTTACTGTTGCGTGAAGGCAGGTAAAGTTAAATTATTTCTTAAACTTTAGGAGAAGTAATGTCAAGCTTGCACATGGCAACGGAATCGTAATATCAATTAAAAGATGAAATGTACTGCTAAAACATAATTGTTGTCTTGAGGAATTCATCCCAAAAACTGGCTTGGTGCAGTTACATATGCTACCCTACCCGTGCAAGACTCTCTGTGTCTCAATGAAGAACGGCAACCTACATCATTTTGACCCTACTTACTGTATTCGCCTATCAGTCTCCTTCTGCGATTTTACTCCACACACGTCCCTCCAATGCTAAATTGACAATTACCTGATGTATCAGAATGTTTCCCAACAATGGATCCTTTCTTTTAGTCAAGATATGCCAAAAATTTATATTTTTCCCAATTACGTACGTGACCTGCACCTCTTCAGTACTTATATGTTCTACCCATTTAATTTTCGACATTTTCTGTAGCACCACACTTCAGTAACTTCTATACTCTTCTTGTCATTGTTGTTTCATATTTCACTACCTTAAAAGGCTTCTTTCCACATAAATTCCTCCAGAAAACTTCCTAAAACCTCTTATTCTACGTTAAATATCTCCATCACGAAAGCTTTTCATCCAGTAACCATTCTACATTTTATGTCTTCTTTACTTCGACCATCTGTTGTTATTTTGCTGCAGAAATAACAAACCTCATGTACTACATTTATTGTTTCTTTACCTAATCTAATTCTTCCACCATCGCCTGATTTTTCAGACTATATCTCACTGCCCTTGTTTTGACTTGCTAATGTTCATCTTATACACTCCTTTTTAAACAGTGTCCATCCGTTCAGTTCGTCTTCAGGTATTTTGCTGTATCTGACTTACGTCATAAGCAACTTCTCTGGACTAGAATTACTTCTTGCATTTGTTCAAAGTATACTCGATGTAAGACTACAAAGTTGTCTTAATATGTTCCCAACCACTGTGTCCATTTCATGCGCTTCGCTCTTATAACTGCTTTATGGTTTTTGCACAAGTTGAATATTACTTTTTGTTCCCTATATTCTGCACCTGCTATCTTCAAAATTTGAAACATCGTATTCTCGCCAGCATTGTCAAAAGATGTCTCCAAACCTAAGAACGAAAAAAACGTATGTTGGTCTTCCCTTAACAAAACATAAATCCTAGGGTCAGGGTTACGTTCCGTTTGAAATTTTTTTCCCTAAAACCAAACTGATCATCTATGTTGGCTACAAACATCTTTTTGCTTCTTCTGTAAAAAATTAGACTAATTAGAATTTTGCAGTCGAGATTTACGAAACTGAAAGTTCAGTAATATTTACCCCGATTTGCATTTATTTTTTTCTGAATTGGGGTATTACTTTCTTCTTGCAGAATGACGGTATTTCCCCTGTCTCATCCATCTTGCGCACTATGTGGAACAGGTTCTGTATGATTGGTTCTCCCAACAATATCAGCTGTTCAGAGGGAATATCATCTACTTCAAGGGGTGTTTTCTTTTGTTCAAACGTCTGTTTCATTTTTCAGTATGCGACATCTATCTTTCCTTTCGTTATACATTCTTCTACAGATTTGCATTTGTTCTCTACACACTCCTACTTAGCCAGTCTGCACTTTCTGTTAACCTCATTTTTTATTGTTATGTACGCTCTTTGGTCTGATTCACTTGCTGAATTTTTGTATTTTCTCATCAATTAAGTTACGGCCTTGTCCTTCTAACTATATGATTCTCTTCGCCTTCACTACTTTGTATCTCAAAGCTACCCACATTTCTGCACAATGAACGTTGTTTTAAAAGGTACCTCTTGATAGTGACCGGGCCAAATATATCAAGAAATAAGCATCAAATGAAAAAGCTACAAAGAACAAAACTTTTCTTGCTTGAAGGGGGAAACAGATGGCGCAATAGTTGGCCCGCTAGATGGCGCTCCCATAGGTCAAACGGATATCAACTGCATTTTTAAAAACACGTACGCCCATTTTTATTACATATTCGTCTAGTACGTTAAAAAATATGAATATTTCATTTGGAACACTTTTGTCGCTTCATGATAGATGGCACTAGTAAAACAATGTTCTTTGTAGTTTTTTCGTTTGATGCTTAATTCGTGAGGTATTTAGCCCAGACACTACCACTGGACCACTCTGTATACAATAAATAAAAAATGTGATCATATACTTTCGATGACGATTTTATACTTCTGCTGTTCAAAGGCTAAGGTTGTTTTTAATTTCTTTTGCGCTATAATATTACTGAATAAATATAGTTATATATTTTATACAAATCATAATACATATCTGCCAGAGAATATACGTTTAATTTCACCAACAGATAATAGCTTCTCAGAGCACAGGATTAACTTGAACTACTTCAGGGCTAAATTACAACGGTCTGTCGAAGTCACTGAACAACAGCTAGATTCTCTTAATAGACATTTTGTTCACCATGAGGCATCGCCATTCAGGTTGATAGGATGTGTGTTAAGGGTACATTACAAAAGCCGGTACAATTTATGATAGCTTCCATTAACGACAATAATCACATTGAGGAGAACACTGTTTCAGACGCTGAAAATTTATTCTTCTACGCCACAAAGTTATCGTAAGCACACAAAGTCCTTTCTACGATTCGCTGTGTATTTCACGCAATCTCTCTGAAGAAATCTGACCACTCGATAACAGCACCCTCCTCCAACAGAGGCACGAGAGACTGGAAAACACACACTCACACCTCCTCAGTTATGCGCAATCTCCCGAAGGGGCATAAAAATATTCTTTATGTAACAGTTGCGTAAGAGATCCGAGACGAGTGAGAAATAGAATTCGCCAAGATATCTGTTTTGAGGGAGAGAGAAAAGGATGGGGCTTTGGTCGTGGCTTGGGCGATAAGTAGTGGTAGTATATTTTTCCCGCACCCATTTCCCAATTTTTATCTCGTTCCGTGTATTTTACGGTCGTATCTGACAAATGCGTTTAGTTTTCTGGTCTCCTCGCTTACCGTTGTCCCGGAAATATCTCACTGTGGCGCAGAGAGAGAGAAAGAATGGCAACGTGTGAGAAAATGGAGAAGGAACACGAAGCGAAGGAGTTTTTGAAGGAACGGCGGACAACTGTGTAGAAGGAAGGGGGGAGAGGGGACCAGAATAAACGATGCCCATTTCTTCATATCTGGGCTCCTGTATTTTGAAATTCAAATGTGACGACATAAAGGGGGTGACCAGACAGTAGTGTTGGCGTCGCAGCTGAATGGCGCCGAATGGAAATATCAGACGACGAAGTATAAGCGGAGGAAGCTGGTGGTTAAAGAGACAGACAGAGAGAGAGAGAGAGAGAGAGAGAATGATGGGCTGAACGATGGAGTAGCCTGCAGGCAGCTATTCGCCAACCTCTGCTACTCTTGTGATGGGCGAAACTAAACGCTTTGAATAACAGTGTCGAAATATGTGACTACAAGGGGCTAGCGAGGGGACGGAGGAAAAAAAGAGACTGCTTTTATTCGCTGGTTGCGTTGTGATGTAAATTCCCGAAAAAAGTCGTGTTTCCCGCACGGCAAAGCGTGCGGTATTCGAGCCAAACAGCGAACGCCGTTACCAAAACAGGCCTTGCAGGCAGCACGGAAAATTTCGTTTCATAAATTGTTTCACGCGGCTTTTCTACTGCTGCCGTGAAGGATTTCTCAAAGACGTCTGTTATATATATGTACATTTTTTTCCACCCAGTGAGGGAGCTGGGGCGGCGGTGGTGGTGGTTGGGGGGGGGGGAGCTGTGAAATTGGAGGAAGGGTTTGTGGGGGGAGGGGGATAAACTTTTATAACAATTGCGAGTCGGAAAATATTGCCACTCTGTGTCCAGGACGGCAAAGCGGCAACGACAGCGTGTGTGTGTGTGTTTGTATGTTGGGGAGGGTGGTGGGAAGTGGAAAAGGGTGTTTGTGTGTCGGAGCCACAAACAGGGAGCATTTTGCACCCGCGGATTCGGTAATATATAGAGGCAGCGGCAGATGAATACCGCGTGTTTTCGCCCATTAGTGTGACGGTGGAAAATATCGCAGCGAGCGCGTGTGACGTCACAGGGTGCACTGCATCCATCTTCCCCGAGATTCATACGGCGCGCCGCAAGGATGTATACACACCGCTCGGCGTAGAAAGAAACACTAATAAAACGCAATGAATGAAACTTTAGTTATGATAGACGAATAGAGGGGTGAAGACTGCGTGAAGAAATAATTGCACGAGAATCGGAGTTGCTCCTCGAAGAACTTGCTAATCCTACACAGTTAAAAAAAATCGCACTGACATGTTTTACGGCCCACTTTAGATTTGTTGTTTTATAAGATTTTGCAAACATTTTGGACAAAAATAATAATGTAAACAATAAAAAATTAATTAATAAGAGTGTCTGAAACCCTTTCAGGAAAAGAAATATTTGAGGCAGTGGCGGGTTTTGAACCACTGACCTTCAGCGTCACAGTCCAATGCATTGCCCACTACGCTACGGCCGACACTTGGAAGTTTTGTTCTTATATTTCATACTACTCATGACCGTTGTTAACTGATGCTAATATGGTATTTGTAGACACTAGATTATCATGTATCGTACGGAGAACGACGTATTTTTGTTAATTCTTTAGTGCGCCATTGCTTTGAAATGAAAAATAAGAAAATAATCAAATATGCAACGCAAGATGGCTTATGCCAGAGAGAGTTCTGGACAATGAATGTCACGTGACATCTGCGAACAGCTGGTTTTCGTTAATTCAGTGGAGGGTGCCAAAATTCTTGTTATTTTTGCAAATATCTCTCAAACGATACGAGATATAAAAAAAACATAAGGGAACAAAGCTGTAGAGAGTCTTCTCCTCTACAAATTCGGTTATTCAATTTTAGCGTCAGATGAACGGTTTATATGCAATTAAAATTACTTTACAATCGGCCTTTTTTGGTATTTCTAACGTATTTCTTGTCCGAAATATATGGAAAAGCGAGGTTCTGGTCTCTGGTAGCCAAAAATTATGTCTGTAAAATTTGGTGCCGATTGGTTGAACGCTGTTCGACCTAAAAAGTGGGAACACATTACAGACAGACAGACATCGTCAAATCGCCGTTATTTTTGCAAATATCCCTCCAACGGTGAAAGACCTGAAAAAAACATAATAGAGCGAAGTTGTAGAAAATTTTCTCCTTTATAAATTCGGTTATTCAATTTTTGTGTCTGGTGAATGGTTAAGCCGTTATTTAAATTTAAATTTCGAGCAGTCAAAAAACGATCGCAAAGGCCGACTTTCAGTGTTACTACCGTAACCTAAAGTGGGCCAAAACATTTTATCTATTCCTAATTAGATGTTATGTCGCAATTGTAATATTTCTGGCTTAAAGCCATCATATTAAGATCGAATTATTGCATCAGTGCAGCCGGTTAGGACCAGTAGGCGACAGATGGTAAAAGCTGGTGCGAACCACGACAGGTGGTACAATAGGTCGGGTTCTCATGGGAAAGAGCACTGGCAAATCTCCCCGAATTCTAGGGAAGTCCCCGAGCGGCAGGCACTGGACGCTGATTGGCTGTAGCACTGGCGGTCACGCGCCAAAACGCAATCATATTTTTATTAATATTTAATAAACTAATAATATATTCAATGTCAAACTCAGTTCATAAAAAACCCTCAAAGCTAAGCTATGCCCTGAGTAGGCACAACATGTTAACAATTACTAAAAACATAAACAAAACAGTTAATATAAGACGGACGATGCACGGCAGCCAAGTTTACGCGCCAAAATGCGGAACGAAGGCAGCCTTGCATCGAGCCGCCACTCTTCAGTTCAGAACAGCCACTCGGAAGAGACACATGTGACTTCAGTACGCACAATCGATGAAGTAACATGCATACGTAGGCGGTCATAATACATTGTTTGATCATCTTAGAACAAGGGAAATGACTTTGTATTTAATTTCATTTAAAATAATCTGTGTCAAGTGGATGTTATTATGCAGTTTACTGGTTTTCTGCTGACTTGAAATAATATCAGTTGGCATCCCGAACTACCACAGTTTTATTCCGTAATTAGATCAGTTCCTTCAATAGTTTAGCAATTTCAGCCTCATTCGAGAACTCTGACCTGCGTACTATCATCTGCTTGGGGACATCTAAAGAAGACGTCAGGTTAGTGAACTTTAAGAGTCTACTCTTCACACAGTGCAATGGGGAGTAACTACAGCCCTCGCGTACACTGTCATTGCGATACAAACGCACACTGTTGGGCGTCATCCATGGCAACATGGACGAGGAAAAGAAATGATATAGGACCGGTTAACATACCCCCAGTAGACTTAATTTCACGTTGTACAGTTTGCAAAAACTTCCGACTGTAGCTCTCCTCCTCTTACAGGGATGTATCAGTTTTTGTTATATATGAAAATTTATGCTGCACCCAAACTCGGACCTGGATCACCTTGAGAATAGCAACTAAATTGTTTTAGCAAACTGCGTATTAACGATATATATTACAAAAATGGGTGTGAATATGTGGGTATGTGTGTATGTATGTTCCACAACTCTTCTGAAAGTACTGGATCAATTTCACCCAAATTTGGTACACATACTGTTTGCAACATGAGAATCAGCGTCGTGGTGTGCATAACCTCGTAGGTCCAACAAGAAAGGAGATACGAGCAAAAACGTGTTTTCCAAACCCTGCTATGTAGACTGCCCTGTACAACCGCGAATTTTATGGGTATAGAATCAGCCTGCTTTATCGATCTGCCGTCCAGCGCAGTCTACATGTCAGGAGCAAGAAATAACAGACATGGAGGACTATATGAACAGAGGCAATGAGGAGGATGAATTGGACGGGAAAGGTAAAGTTGGATAGACAAAGAGAAGACAGCAGGAGATGAACAGAGACGATGAAACAGGCGGGAGGGGTGAGGGTATGAAGAAAGTGTCAGAGACAGACGAGGAGAGGAGATGCACAGAGAAAGGGTCTGAGAGGTTGGGATGAAGAAAGGATGGTCAGAGAGAGGGGTAGGGGGAGGAAGAGATGGACAGAGAGAGAGGCGACGAGAAGATGAACAAACAAAAGGACGACGGTATGGAATGAGATGAAGATTTGGAATACGTGGATGCAAAGACATGATGTACAGATGTAGATTTGGGTGTAGGAGATGGACAGAGAGAGAGAGAGAGAGAGAGAGAGAGAGAGAGAGAGAGAGAGAGAGAGAGAGAGAGAGAGAGAGAGAGAGAGGATGAAGAGATGGAAAGAGGAATATGGAGGTAGGGAGGAAGGGGGTGAGGAGGAGGAGGATGAGGAGACGGAAAAAACTGCAGACCGTCACCATTGTCAAATTCTTTGGAACAGACGTCTCAGAGCAAATATTTAAACAATCATTTATCTTTGTCCAGGGTCTTCACTGACAATGCAACCCGTGTTTGACTTTTAAGCTTTCCAATGAGTTGAGGTGTAGATTGTTTTGGTACTGTGTCACGTAGGAAAAAGTTATTGGGTTCTGAGGTCTGGAATTCTGAACGTCTGTATCCTATATTCTGTGGCTAAGCGAGTACACTATTAGCCGTTTGCTGCACCTCGAGTTTTCAGTCGTTCTCCTGGCACCATAAAGCGCAGGGTTATATAGGCAGTCAGGGAGTTAAGTTTGTAAATTGCACTGTGACCTTCAAGCAGAGGAATCTCTCCATATGAAACAATTAAATATTTACTATATGGATGATGATCAGACAACGCAAGTTTTGAGAATTTAACGATGATGGATGATGATCTGGTATTGTGAAAAATCAAGGTAAGGAAAATAATTATTTCCTTATTACACGCTCAGTATTTGTCCATCTCTGACAGACATTCACCATGAAGTTTTAAAAATCACTTTTGTATTCATTTTAAACAAGCTAATTCGTACTGTAGGGATTTAACATGATTATCAACAATTTTGTTGAATGTGAGCAAGTAATGAAAGGAGGGAGCATTGCTTAAACTATTAGCTGTTGTTTTGACAAACAAAAGAGAAATATTAAAGATGAAGACAAATACATACATATATAGATACATTCCTAAAGAAATCTTGTGACCTATTCTCTCGGTCAGTATGTTACCAAGAGTAATCTTTTAAAAGAAAAGACATCATCATTGTAATTATTTCACGATCACCAATGATATGTAGATAATTTATTTCTTTATGATTTTTTTTTTTTTTTGCTGCAATATAAAACATTTTATTGATTACAGGGAAAAAAGTCTCAATAAAAAATAAATAAATAAAATTAAAAAATACACTGAATCAGTAAATATGCTTTCGTTTTGTAAACAAGGAATGCAACTGTTCAAATTTCTTAGGAGCAGAAATAACGAGGGACTTAATGATTGACAACTTAAAGCGTGGTTGGGCTGGACTGTGCTAATCACACCCATCTGCTTTCAACGGTTAGATCTGTTGATCTGTTCACCTCTTCCGGTCTCCATCAATCATCCAACTCTTACGCGGTCTGCCTACTATTCTCTCCCAGTCATCCAATAATCTACTATTTAGCTCCTTTCCTTTTTCGCACATATATATTAACTCTTTTCGTGTAACAGTATTTCAATAAAGTTTTTCATATAATATTTATGTTTAAAGCCTGTGTGTTCGTTTTTGTTTTGGATGGATACATTTTCGTGAAAAAAATGGGGGGGGGGGGGCATTTATCTTGACCATCCGAAATAACTGTTTGTCCGGATGCAAATTACAAAATGTTTCAAGCTCATGTTCTTTAGCTATCAGCGGGACATCAATCAGCATGATTGCCTTCTTTTTAGCTTTGGTGCATTTTTAATTCGGTAATTCATATCCTCTCCTAAAAATCTATTCGAAAAAGTATCACAGTGTACCATTCACTGTAACACAATGTTATTAATTACATAACACAACATTGACTTTGAGCCCGGAATCACAAACTCGTCCACTTGCTGGAGTTACCGGAAAACAATTGAAAATCAAGTAAAAACATTACACAAAATTGAACTGCGACAGGCACATACAAAAGACACACACATACAACACTTTCAGCTATCGGCCATGGCCTTCTTCAGAAATTAGAACACTCACGCAATCACACAGGCGCACAACACAGTCATACAACCATCACCTCCGGCTGCCGCACTTCGAAGTGCGAATTTCTGAAGAAGGCCATGGCCGATAGCTGAAAGTATTGTATGTGTGTGTCTTTTGTGTCTGCCTGTCGCAGCTCGTCGCCACGTCTTTGCGGTGAGTTGTAAACTGTCCTTACTATATTGCTAATTCCAACCTGGACTTTCCATTATTATATTTTACACAAAATTGAATTTGAATTTCCTGTACCATTGCCAAGGAGCAGAGCATTCAAAGGTTCTCAGAGTGGTGACCCTGGACACCGATACACTGGTGCACTCGTTGAATGAAGGAATTATTTACTGCTCCCAGTGTTGAAACATTTTGTAATTTGCATCTGGACAACAAGCTATTTAGGGTGGTCAAGATATATATATATATATATATATATATATTTGAAGCAGCCTTACGTAATATTAATGGCAGACGAATATTTTAAACATAAATATGTTATTGATATACGGAACACGAAAAAGGGTTAATATACAGAGAGAATGAAGATATTCAAATCAGAGGTATAGTTTACAGCAATACGTCATTATTATTCAGTTGGCAAACTTAATGTCACAGTACATGAAGTGTGAACTTAATGTCACATCATTTAACTGTACATGTAATACAGACATAAGATACAACTAAACGTAAATGACAATATATGATTCCAATGTAAAATTATTCACTTCAACAATCAATTTAAGTAGACATTGTCGCCCGCGGTGGCCGAGGGGACTGCGGCGCGCCAGTCACGGTCTGTACGGCCACTACGGTCGGGGGTTCGAACCCCCTCGGGCATGGATATTTGTGCCGTCCTTAGTATTAGCTAGTTCATAAGTAGTTGGTAAGTTTCGGGACTGCTGACCCCTTAGTTAAGTCCCATAAGCTATACAAACATTTTTGAAGTAGACATTCGTAACACTAAAAAAAAAAAAAATGTTCAAATGTTGTTAAGCTTATGGGACTTAACTACGGGGTCATCAGTCCCTAAACTTACAAACTACTTATGAACGACTTACGAACTAGGACGGCACAAATATCCATGCCCGAGGGGGATTCGAACCCCCGACCGTAGTGGCCGTGCTGACCGTGACTGGAGCGCCTCAGTCACCTCGGCCACCGCGGGCGGCATTCGTAACTCTGTAATACAACTCGCATTTCCTTGAAAATAACTTTAAAACTAGAACAGCTGCCGAAATCAAGAACTTCGAAATTATTGTTGGTAGTCTGGATTAATCAGAGCGTCAATCTAGGTGTTACTCCCGGATAACCTTTGACATTGACGTTCTGTGAGAATACCACCATTTGAGGAGTATGGTGAGCCCCCCGCACTCCCGCCTGTTGCGTCGATGCTACTTCTCATTCAAATAGCACGTAAGTTGGCCTCACAAGGGCTGAGTGCTCCCACCCGGACGTGCCAGACAAGACCAACAGTGCTTAACTTCGGTGATCTAACAGGAACCGATGAACTGTCTCGAACAGAATGATCTACGGACCCTACGTCAACACGGCTTTAGAAAATATCGTTCATGCGAAACACAACTAGCTCTTTACTCACACGAAGTGATGTTCAAAATGTTCAAATGTTTGTAATTCTATCGGACCAACCTGCGTGGTCATCAGTCCGAAGCTTACAAACTACTTAAACTAATGTAAACTAACCTACGGACAAACACACACACCCATGCCCCAGGGAGGACTCGAACCTCCACGGCGAGCAACCGCGCGCTCGCAGCGAGACGCTTTAGACCGCTCGGCTACTCCACCGCGGCACGAAGTGGTACGACAAGGGTTCGCAAATCGATTCCGTATTTCTTGATTTCCAGAAGGCTTTTGACACCGTACCTCACAAACGGCTTTTAGTCAAATTGCGTGGTTATGGTATACGGCCTCAAATTTGCGAATGGATAGGGGATTTCCTGTCAGATAGGACACAGTTTTTAGTAATCGATGGTAAGGAATCGATTAAAACAGAATTCATATCGGACGTTTCACATGGTAGTGTTGTTTACATCAACGATTTGGGAGAAAATCTAAGCAGCTCTCTTAGGTTGTTTGCAGATGACGCCGTCATTTACCATCTAGTAAAATCATCTGAAGATCAAAACCAACTGCAGAACGATCTAAATAAGATATCAATATGGAGTGAAAGTTGGCAGTTGACTCTAAATAATGAGAAGTGTGAAGTCTGCGTTTTATTGGCAGAACCCTTAAAAGATGCAACAGAACTATTAAAGAAACTGCGTACTCTACGTTTGTTAGTCCTTTTTTGGACTATCACTGCTCAGTGTGGGATCCTTATTAGATGGGTTTGACGGAGGGCATCGAAAGAGTCCAAAGAAGGGCATGTCGTTTCAAATTGTCACGATACAGGGAAGACAGCGTTACGGAAATGATATAGGATCTGGGATGGATATCATGACAACAATGGCGCTTATCGCTGCGGCGTGGACTACTTACGAAACTCCAAACGCCAACATTCTCCTCCGAATGCGGTACTATATATTTGACTCCCACTTACATACATAGAAATAATCATCAGAATAAAATACGGGCAATCAGAGTTTGAACGGAGATATTTAGGTGTTCTTTCTTCCCGCTCGCTATTCGAGAATGGAATGGGAGATAAATAGTAAAACGGTGGTTCAATGAACCCTTTGCCAGGCACTTAAATGTGATTTGCAGAGTATCCCATGTAGATGTATAGTGGCACGGCTGTTGGCGGACTAACTTATGGTGCTGGATTTCAGTCAGTAATTAAATATTTTTGTTGAGCTGCGGTGGAGTAGCCGAGCGGTCTAAAGCGCCTCGCTGCGGAGCGTGCGGTTGCTCGCCGTCGGAGGTTCGAGTCGTCCCGGGGGCATCGATGTGTGTGTCGTCCTTAGGTTAGTTTACCTTAGTTTAAGTAGTTTGTAAGCTAAGGACTGATCACCACGCAGTTTGATCCGATGGATTTACAAACATTACAAATATTTTTGCTGAACATTTGGAAGTGATCTCCTTTTGTAATATTTCATCATCTTCTGTTAAGAACAGACGAAAAAGTTAATTAATTACACGAAATATTTATTTTTATGTGTGTCTTGTTCTCATTTATATCTCCTTGTTTGTACCGCTGCTCTTACATCGGTATTGAAACCATTCAAAATAATGGCAGAAGGTAGAATTTACAGAATTCGTGTGTTCTGTTTCGGGCCTGATTTGGAAGTGCTGCCGAAATGGAAATTTGGTTTGGCACCATCAGGTGGCTTATATTCCCGTGAACCGCGCGGCTGGATCTGTTGTGGAACCCGATGCGCTGCCCACCGCACATGGAACGGCCGGCGTTCTGAATGGGGAGGAAGCAGCTGCAGAAGCAGGCACCGCCGGCGTGCTAATTAGCAGTTAGCGCCGCCCAAGGAGAGCCGACCGATCGCCTACGCTAAGTGTTTTGTTAGGCCCTTACCTGTCAGTCCACTCACCCAGCACTGACGTCCGGGGTTCCGTAACGGGTAGAAAGAAAATACGAACATTCGGTAATCTGTGGTACGTAGTCACTGCCGATTATCGAAGCAAAGTGGAACCTGACACTTAGCACGAAATTCCTTGAACGCATTGATTAGATAGAGAGCCGTTGAATAAAAATGTGTCACGGTCGGGATTCGAACCCGGGACCTAGGCAGACGCTTTACCAATTTTTTTAAAAATTATTTATTTGCTCTAGCTATATGGAACAGGGTTGTTCCCCTAAGTAGTAAGAAAGATACCAAACTTCCTGGCAGATTAAAATTGTGTGTCGGAACCGGAACTCGAACCTGGGACCTTTGCCTTTGGCGGGCAAGCGCTCTACCGACTGTGCTATCCCGTCACGACTCACGATGCTGCCTCACTACTTTATTTCCGGCAGTACGTCGCCTCCTACTTTCCAAACTTCACAGAAGCTCTCCTGCGAAACTTGCAAAACTAGCACTCCTGGAAGAAAGGATATGGTGGAGACATGGCTTAGCCACAGCCTAAGGGATGTTTACAGAGTGAAACTTTCACTCTGCAACGGAGGGTGCGCTGATATGAAACTTCCTGGCAGATTAAAATTGTGTACCGGAACCGGGACTCAAACCTGGGACCTTTGCCTTTCGCGAGCAAGTGCTCTACCGACTGAGCTATCCCGACACGACTCACGATGGCGCCTCACAACTTTACTTCCGCCAGTACCTCGCCTCCTACTTTCCAAACTTTCCAGGAAGTTTCATATCAGCGCACACTCCGCTGCAGAGTGAAAGTTTCATTCTTAGTTATATACCGGTCATACTATGTCTCGATCCTGGGATATGCATCTGAAACCTGGGTTATGAAAGGAAGAGAGAAAAACAATTTACAAGCTAGTGAGATGAAATTCTTGAGGAACGGTATTGGAGTGACAAAGATAGACAGGTTAAGAAATGAGATGATCAGGGAGTTAATGAAGGTGGAACCATTACAAGAGGAGATAGAGGAATAAAGGCTGAAATTGTATGGGCATATTAAGCGAATGGAGGAGAGGAGGGCCGGCCGCGGTGGCCGAGGGGACTGAGGCGCTTCAGTCACGGTCTGCACGGCCACTGCGTTCGGGGTTTCGAATCCCCCCTCGGGCATGGATATTTGTGCCGTCCTTAGTTGTAGGTAGTTCATAAGTAGTTTGTAAGTTTAGGGACTGATAACCCCGTAGTTAAGTCCCTTCAGCTTAACGAACATTTGAACATTTGAGGAGAGGAGGATACGCAGGAGGATGCACGAGATGAAATTGGAAGGAAGACGAGAGACAGATGGCTGAAAGGAGTGGAGGAAGGTGTAAAGAAGAAAGGTGAAAACTGTACCAAGGTGAAGACGGAGAGATGGTGGGAAGACAGAAGACGATGGACAGGCTTATGTTTGAAGCAGACCCGGCCAGAGGCTGTAAACTGTCCAAGATGATGATGATGATGACTTCCTCTAGGTAAAATAATATCCTTTCTCTCTACATAAGAAGGTACAGAATCTGTTTCCATCAGTAAAGTCACTGCTTATAAGCGAACCTCCTCATCGCACCTCCCTCAGATTTAGTTATAAATTGGAGCACTGGATAGGCCTTGAGAAACTGAACACAGATCAATCTAGAAAACTGGAAGAAGTTGTGTGGATCTTTGAAAAAATAAGCAAAATATTAAAACTGAACGGTCCATGCGAAAGATAGGCAACGTCGAGGAGATTGTGAGCATAGAAGTGCCGTGGTCCTATGGGCATGACCTGTATTTTCTGCACATTTACATACTCTAGGTCCATTGGACCCGTTATGTCTAAGGCGGGCGTCCTGTGTAATAAAAAAAAAAAGGTGAACCAAGAACAAATTGAACAACAACGAACTAACATAATCACCGACCGCAAGGGACAAAACTACCCCATCATAAAAAATTAATTTAGAATACACTTGTGAGGGAATGTAACCACAATGTTGTCCGGTCGTAAGCGGCGTGACAACTGCTCTTACATATCAAAGATATAAGGTACAGAGAACAGTCACGGCTATCAACGATGATGTGGTCTCGAAACATGTCGTGACGACTAAAGTGTTATCATATTGACAACTGGTGCGAGATTTTATGATACAAATTGACAAACAGTTGTACGATGGCGGCAATTCGGAATAATTATGTGTTATTCTAGTAGTTCCTGTTATGAGTTACTGAATATTGCCAGAGAGCATATCTAATCCAGTGGGGTTCAATTTTAAGTGTTTCGTGTTGGGCGCCAACGGCCATACCACGTTGGGTACACCGGTTCTTGTTCGATCACCGAAGTTAAGCAACGTTGGGCGTTCTCAGTACTTAGATGGGTGACCGCCTTGAAGAAAAAAAAATTGTCTTTTGCCGGCCGCGGTGGCCGAGGAGACTAAGGCGCTCCAGTCACGGTCTTCACGGCCACTACGGTCGGGGGTTCGAATCCCCCCTCGGGCATGGATATTTGTGCCGTCCTAGTTTGTAAGTAGTTCATAAGTAGTTTGTAAGTTTAGGGACTGATGACCCCGTAGTTAAGTCCCATAGACTTTACAAACATTTGAATTTGTTTCGTGTTGTTGTTGTTGTGGTCTTCAGTCCGGAGACTGGTTTGATGCAGTTCTCCACAATACCCTATCCTGAGCAAGCCTCTTCATCGCCACATAAGAACGGCAACCTACATCTGTCTGAATCTGCTTACTGTATCCATCTCTTGGTCTTCCTCTGCGGTTTTTACCCCACACACTTCCCTCCAACGCTAAATTCACAATTCCTTGATGTCTAAGAATGTGTCCTACTAATTTATCCCTTCTTTTAGTCAAGATATGCCAGAAATTTCTTCTCTTCCCAATTCTGTTCATTACCTCTGTTCATTACCTCCACCCACCTAATCTTCAGCATTCTTCTGTAGCACCACATTTCAAAAGCCTCAATTCTCTTTCTGTTCGCACTGTTTGTCGTCCATGTTTCACTCCCATACAAGGCAACACTCCATACAAATGCCTTCAGAAAGGACTTCCTTAGGCTTAAATCAATATTCGATGTTAACAAATTTCTCTTTTTTCAAGAACACTTTTCTACCCATTGCCATTCTGCATTTTATATCCTCTGTACTGCGACCATCATTTGTTGTTTTACTGCCCAAGTAACAAAACTCATCTACCTCCTTTATTGTTTCGTTACCTAATCTAATTCCTTCAGCATCGCCTGATTTTCTTACACTGCACTCCATTACCCTAGTTTTGCTCTTGTTAATATTCATCTTATATGCACCTTCCAGTACACTGTCCATTCCGTTCAATTGATCTTCCAGGTCCTTTGCTGTCTCTGACAGAATTACTATGTCGTCGGCAAAACGCAATGTTTTTAATTCTTCACCCTGAATTTTAATTCCTTCACCTAATTCTCCTTGCTTTCCTTTATAGCTTGCTCAATGTACAAATTGAACAACATTGGAGAAAGGCTACAACCCTGTCTTACTCCCTTCCCAACCACTGCATCCCTTTCATGCCCTTCAACTCTGACAACCGCTGTCTGGTTTTTGTACAAGTTGTAAATAACCTTATGCTCGCTATATTTTACCCCTCCTTGTTTCAGTACTCGAAAGAGTTTATTCCAATCCGCATTGTCAAAAGCCTTCTCCAAATCTACAAAAGCTAGAAATGTAGGTTTGCCTTTTCTTAATCTATCTTCTAGGATAAGCTGTGAAGTGAGTATTGCCTCCTCTGTTCCTCCTACATTTCTCCTGAACCCAAACTGATCTTCCCCGAGGTCGGCTTCTACCAGCTTTTCCATCCTTCTGTAAATAATTCGCGTTAATATTTTGTAACCATGACTTATTAAACTGATGGTTCTGTAGTTTTCACACCTGTCTGCACCTGCTTTCTTTGGAATTGGGATTATAACATTTTTCTTAAAGTCTGAGGGTACTTCGCCTGTCTCATACATCTTACACACCAGGTGAAACAGGTTTGTCATGGCTGGTTCTCCCAGAGACTTTAGTAGCTCTGAGGGAATATCATCTATTCCAGGGGCCTTTTTTCGACTTAGGTCTTTCAGTGCTCTGTTAAATTCATCTCTCAGTATAGTATCTCCTATTTCATCCTCATCTACTTCTTCTCCCCTTTCTACAATATTGCCGCTAAGTTCATTGCCTTCATAGAGCCTCTCTATGTACTCTTTCGACCTTTCAGCTTTCCGTACAGCAATTAAAAATTAAAACTGCGACCGGGTCTATGGGACCCAGTGTATGCATACTAGAGTTAAACTGCCAGCTGCGCCAGACAACGAACCAGTTCCCAGCAATCAGTGGTGGTGGCCTGCTAACGAAGAACAATTCTCACCCCAGCCGAAGCCGTCATGCCTTCCCGCAAAGGGACCGGGGAGTACTGCCCGGCAAACACCGCTGGCGACGGTTGCACTACTGACAAGTGTATTGACTCTGCAGCCTAAGGCAGTACATCGGATCTTGTCGGAACTGCGCGCTTGTCTTGAGGAGCAAGTGTTCCCGCACTTACTTGCTGTTAAGATTATACCGGACCCACCCGGAGCCAAACTTGAGCGGCGGCGAGGGTATCCGCTCTGTTTGCTTAATTATCCCTGCCTGTCCCGATAGCTGAATTTGGTCCGAAATTCATTAGTAGCACTGTTGCCCCGGCAATCAGGAGAGTAGGAAAGCCCGGTGGGCCGATTCATTAGCAGCGCGCAGGTTCATAAACAGGGGGAAAAATAAATCACAGCGTGCAACTGCAGCCAATTACCGGTTATCGTATCCGCGAGCCCTCTGAATAAACGACGTGTACCGAGTTTCAGTTTTTGGTGAAAAAAGCTCATCGCAGAATTTGGTAGCTTATTTGATTCCCGCCAACGATATTCCCCGTGAAGTGGGGAACTGTTTTCATGCACACGGCGGAGTCAGGGATCTGCATTTGCGATATGCGGCTAACAAGGGAATTCGGACGTAAATGCGAGAAATGTGTTCGCGATTGCGAATATAAATCACCATCATGTGTGTCATTTACTGTCCATGAGTTCTCGTACATTGTACAACGGAATTCACGCAAACGAGAGACATTTTACTATATACAGCAGAATGTTCGCGAGTTTGTGTGTACGAATTGCATACGAATCTACAGTATTGTTCAAACGTGAAGGCCGTAAACTCCGCTAAATACCTAAAAATTACTATTACTTCAGACTTAAACTGGAAAAAACACGTAGATAATGTCGTGGGAAAGGCGAACCAAAGACCGTTTTATTAGCAGAACCATTAAAAGATGCAACAGAACTACTAAAGACAATGCATACACTACGCTTGTTCGTCCTTTTTTGGAGTATTGCTGCCCAATGTGGGATCCTTATCGGATGGGTTTGACGGAGGACATCGAAAGAGTTCAAAGAAGGGCAGCTCTTGTTGTAATGTCACGATACAGAGGAGACAGCGTCACGGAAATGATACAGGTCCTGGGATGGGGATCATTACAACAACGGCGCTAATCGTTGTGGTGTGGTCTACTTACGAAACTCCAATCACCAACATTCTTCCCCGAATGCGAAAATATATTGTTGACTCCTACTTACATAGGTAGAAAAAATCATCAGAATAAAATACGAGAAATCAGAGCTCGAACGGAGAGATTCGGGTGTTCTTACCTTCCCAGAATGACATGGGAGATAAAAAGTGTAAAGGTAGTTGCATAAACCCTCTGCCAGGCACTTAAATGTGATTTACAGAGTATCCCATGTAGATATAGATGTAAATCGTTATGAAATTTTATACACGTAAGCTTCAGTCCATGAGGACGGTCGCCGTTAAGTGTAAGAATGACGTGCAGCACACTAGATATGACGTCTTAAACAATGAGATGCGCGAAAGCTGCTGCATTAAACGAGAATGCTGCTCATTTTCTCCTAAAACACTGGACCGATTTTACCCAAATTGAGTAAACACATTCCTTACCGTGAGGTAACAACTGCTGTAGAAGAAAGAACCACATACATACACGGTCCATGAAATACGACGTCATAAACAATAGGAGACACAAAAAACTGCCACATCGTTTGATGAGACTTTATTCATACACTGTATGAGAATGAGAGTACTTAGCGACTTGCAACACATATTAAACATACTTTCAAACCTTTATTACACTTTTATCGCTGACAAACACAGCAAAATTATGAAACGAAAAAAGGTTTCTCGCTTCTTTAGTAAGAGTTAAATTTTATCAATTTGGAATTAGAGCAATACGTGTGTAATAATTACAACTAGCCACTCATCTGTTAGGAAAAATGTTTGTTCAAATGTTTGTAGAGCATATGGGACTTAACTACGGGGTCATCAGTCCCTAAACTTACAAACTACTTATGAGCTACCTTATATTAAAGACATCACAGACATTAATGCCCGAGGGGGCGTTCGAGCCCCCGACTGGCAACGGCCTCGCGCATCGTAGCATATCTATCTATATAAATGATCTGATGGACAGAGTAAGTTGTAATTTGCGTCTGTTTGCTGATGATGCTGTGGTGTATGGGAGGGTGTCGTCTTTAACTGACTGTAATAGCACACAGGATAACTTAGACAAAATTTCTGGTTGGTGCGAAGAATGGCAGCTAGCTCTCAATGTAGAAAAAAGTAAGCTGATACGCTTGAGTAGGAAAAACAATCCCATAATGTTCGAATACAGCATTGCTGATACGCTTGAGTAGGAAAAACAATCCCATAATGTTCGAATACAGCATTAGTAGTGAGCTTCTTGATGCTGTCGCATCGTTCAAATATCTAGGCGTAACATTGCAGAGCGATATGAAATGGAACGAACACTTAAGGACAGTCGTGAGTAAGGCGGAAAGCAGACTTCGATTTATTGGGAGAATTTTGGGAAGATGTATTTCATCTGTAAAGGAGACCGCGTATAAAACGCTTGTACGACCACGTCTTGAGTATTGCTCAAGTGTTTGGGACCCGCAGCAGATCAGTTTAAAGGAAGACATAGAGGCGGTTCAGAGACGAGCAGCTATATTTGTTTCCGGTAGGTTCGACCAATGCGCGAGTGTTACGGAAATGCTCCGGCAACTCAGTTGGGGATCGCTGGAAGAAAGACGACGTTCTTTTCGTGAATTTCTGTTACGTAAATTTTGAGGGCCGAGTGTAGTACGATCTTGCTGCCGCCTACTTACATTTCGCGTAGTGATCACAAAGACAAGATAAGAGAAATTAGGGCTCGTACGGAGGCATAAAGGCATTCTTTTTTCTCTTGTTGTATTTGGGAGTGGAATAGGAAAGGAAATGCCTAGTAGTGGTAGAGTGTACCTTCCGCCACGCATCTTACGGTGGATTGCGGAGTATGTATGTAGATGTAGATGTAGATAGCGCCTCAATGCATTCGGCCGCTCGGCCGCGGCTAAGATGAATAAACTTTCCTGTTTACCTTGAAAAAATAATTAATGCTATTCCTTCTCTATTGCAGACAGGTCCTTCTACGTACCCTTCTCAGTACAATGTCATACTTATTACGGCTATCTATATTCATAAACATTATTTAGCGAATCTTGTCGCCTCTTAAGGATGACGGAGACGTAACTACAAAACATGTTTTAGTTGTATTTAAATAGTTTGTTTCACAGGCGGCGTACTATCGAACAAATGTAGCGCAACTTTGAATTGTAAATAAATGGTTTATTTCATTTATTGCTGTTTTCTACTACGTATTTCATGGCGTAATCACTCAGTAAATGATAATGAAAAATGTAGTTGAGCCTGTCTGATCGTAAATGAGCGAAATAGCAAATCTTTAAAAAAATGTTGATTTCATCATGCAGTTTCGTTATTGTTTTTAAATAATTAAATTAGTTTGTAAATAGGTGCACGATCCGGGTGGAGATGGAGGAGACCAGAACGGAAAGCCATTTCCTTTCGTCTAAGTCTTCACTTAGTCTGTGACATTAACTCCGGTTCGTAAACTCGTCCTTTTACAGCCGTAGTATTAAACAGATCATAGGAGGCGCCTGCTGCTTTCCCTTCTGTATACTTGGTATTCTGTGGTAGCGTTAAGACGCGATGCGCGGCTTATTTCAAAGAAAAGACCGCTGGTGGTGTGGGGGTCAGCAGGGGGACTCTTAAAGCCCGCTTAGCAGAGCAGCATTAAAGCGCGGGGTCGCGTGTTGCTTAAGCCCGGACACTTGAGGACGACATCGCGCATCGGCCCGCTTTAAAGCCGACCTCTGGCTAGCCGAGCAGCTGGTAGCGTCCGGAAGCTGTACCCGAGGCGAAATTTCATCCTCCATGCGCCTCTACGGATACTTGTCTGCATCTGCCTCACTGTGCTAGTCACCGTATGGTGGGCATCAGAGGGAACTTCGGACAACTGCTATTCATTTAGCTTCCTATTCCACTGGCAAACACAGCGAGGGTTGGCTCCGTTTTATTGGCAGAATCCTTAAAAAATGCAACAGAACTACTGAATAAACTGCATACACTACGCTTGTCCGTCCTTTTTTGGAGTATTACTGCCCACTGTGGGGTCCTTATCAGATGTGTTTGACGGAGGACACTGAAAGAGTCCAAAGAAGGGCAGCTCCTTTTGTATTGTCACGATACAGAGGAGACAGCGGCACGAAAATGATACAGGATCTTGGATGGGAATCATTACAACAACGGCACTTATCGCTGCTGCATGGGCTACTTACGAAACTCCAATAGATAACATTCTCCTCCTAATGCAGAAATACGAGGCGTGTCCAGAAAGTAAGTTCCGTTTCAATTTATCTCCGCTGCAGTGCTGCGATTGCAGTTCCGCACATGCGCTGTAGACGATGTGTATCAAGGAGAAGAACGTGCGCCATTTGGAGATCGTTGTCAGTTACGTACGCTTTGTTGTGCTTGTTTGAAATGTCGGCGTTGATTGAAAATCCCGCCGCCTGTGAAATCAGGTCGGTGATTCGGTTTCTGAATGCGAGAAACGTGAAACCAAGAGAAATGTATCGGCAAATTTGTGATGTTTACGGACCAAATGCGATGAGTGATTCGCTGGTAAGATGTTGGGTCCTACAGTTCAATGGCGGGCGTAGTGATGTGCACGATGAAGAATGAAGTGGGAGTACACCTTTGGTTACAGAAGAACTGGTCCACGCGATTGATGACAATTTCCAGGAAAACCGTAGGTATATAATTAGTGCTCTCGCTATGGACGACGAGCTGAAAGAAATGGTTTCCAACTGGTTGAAGACACGGGCGGCAGATTTTTATGAAGAAGGTATACAAAACCTGGTACCACGCCATGACAAGTGCCTGCAAAATTTCGGCAGTTATGTGGAAAAGTAGTTTAAGAGTTGTAGAATTTGGTGCAATAAAATTTCTTCTGTATCTGTGTACAATTTCATTTTATTACCAAACCGAACTTACTTTCTGGACGCGCATTGTATATTGTTGACTCCCACTTACATAGATAGAAGTGATCGTCAGAATAAAATACGAGAAATCAGAGCTCGAACGGAGAGATTCAGGTGTTCTTACTTCCCGAGAATGAAATGGGACATGAATAGTGTAAAGATGGTTCGATGAACCCTCTACCATTTGCAGAGTATCCCATGTAGATGTAGGTGGAGCACAAGACCTACTAGCCTAAATCCTTCTTACCTATTCGTGATCCTTAAGCTATATCGAATATTTTGTCAACCTGTGTATCGTTCAAAAAACGTCGTCTTCCCTTAAAGTACTTCCATTTGATCTCAGAAAGCTTGTCCTTAACGCTCGGGATAACAATTGGGCGGCGCTTAGAGTAAAAAAATAAATAAATTATTAATTAAAAAAATAAATCTGGGGAGAACAGTGCTTGATCACCAGAAACACGTACCAGCATCGCATGCGTTTCGTTAGGCAATTTGCCAAGCTTAAAACATAACATTAAATTTATTCTTTGCTCTCAGTTCAGAAGGAACACACTAAATAAGAATTTGTAATATTTCTGGCTTACAGCCATCATTTTCAGAACTGAGAATCGCTTCTGTACAACACGTTAGAACCAGTAGCAAACAGATGGTACAGGCAGTGTGATATGAATAAAAAGTGTTACCAATAGGTTCGGTTCGAAAAGATGCCCGAGTACCTTGTATCTCATGCTGATTGGCTAGTGTATACGGCGGTCGCGCGCCAAAACACGATCATATTTTTATTAATCTAATATATAAAGCAGAGTGTCCGTATATTTGTACGTGTTGCATACAAATCTACAGTTTTCTTCCAATCTTTATAAAATTTTGTACACGTTAGCTTCAATCCATAAGGACGGTCGCCGTAAGCGTAAGAATCACATACAACATAGAGTTCACGAGCTATGACATGATAAACAATGAGATGCGCGAAAAACTGCTGCATTTTGCGACAATGCTGCTCATTTTCTCCTAAACCACTGGACCGATTTCAACCAAATTAGGTACACACATTCCTTACGTCAGATAACATATTCTGTAGGAGTACGAACCACATACGACACATGGTTCAAGAGATATAACTCCATAAACTGCCACACAATACGGTGAGACTTTAAAAATATGCTATATGAGAATGAGAGTACTTATCGACTTGCAACGAACTTCAAACATAATTTCAAACTTCTATTAATTTTTTTTCAAATCAAAATGTTCAATTGTTTGTAAATCTATCGGACCAAACTGCGTGGTCATCAGTGCGTAGCTTACAAACTACTTACACCTAGGTAAACTAACCTAAGGACAACACACACCCATGCCCCAGGGAGGACTGGAACCTCCTCGGCGAGCAACCGCGCGCTCCGCAGCGAGACGCTTTAGACCGCTCGGCTACTCCACCGCGGCATTAATTTTTTTTCTCGCTGACAACCATAGCAGAATGATGAATGGAAAAAAGTTTCTCGCTTACTACTTTTCCGCTGTTTATGGAGTAGAAGTACGGCATTCGATATGACGTTGCAATTTATAATTTGTACACTATAAATTGTAGCCGCAGGAAATTTCACAGACAATATGCACACATATAGTTGAATGTATCTTCTAAATTGTATCACATTCCGACACGTAGTTCATGAGATATGAGCACATAAACAGTAACGTTCATTGGAAACCGCCCCTTCTCTCACCAACTTTTAATCTATTACTTCTTTACTACTAACTGTACTCCCAAGAGATTCTACAGACATACAGTCCTTATACAAATGAATATATATCTGAAAAATGGCACGAATAAAGGAATAAATACCAGGGCAACACCTGGTTTTCAGCTACAATTTAATAAATTTACTGTAGAATTGAGGTAAAATTCTAAATAGGGAAGACCCCAATGTGAAGCTGTGTCCCAGTAAAATAAAATATATAAGAGTCAATGTAAATGAGAAGAAAATAGTAACGAAAAGGCAGATGACGGGCGTCGGCCATGTTTTGGCGCCAGCCAGAGCAAGGAGGGGCCTACGTCGGATTCCGCTGCCGAAATCACATTCGATGTTCAGACTGTGAACAAGTAGCACTTCACTCCGGAAATGTCTGTAGGTTTAGGTCGGTCACGGAAGATAAATGTTGTATTTAATACTTATTACCTTTCATGCAGAGAGATGGGGCAATGTACTCATTTATGTGCAGTATTCTAACTTTCAGTGGTTATCAGTGGCGGCGCGTCCTATGTGTTCACTGGTTCAGTGAAGCCCCGGAAAAAAGCTCATCGTGAAAAAAGTAATTAAATAAATTAAATAAAAAGTGTTTTAAACTATCATTATTCATTTAGTTCTTCTATGAGATAATTTTATATGCACATTCAAAGTTTTTTATGGCATGAGAAACTTTTACGTCGCAGAGACAGCACGTATAGGAGTCGTAGCGCGGCCGCTTAAAATAGGCGGAAGCGGCCGCAGCGTTGCAATGCGCATGCACGGCTGAGGTTCAAATTCTCTTCTGAACCACCTGGAGGCAGCATATGGGCGCTCCCGCAGCAGGAAAGGCTGAGGGGAATCGCCGCTTTTAACATTGGCATTGGAGCAGGCAGAGACACCAGTTCCTAGCTACTTGAGCTCTGGCGGTTACGCCCGAATGGTCCCGAAGCGAAGGCAATGTAGCTACTGTGCAGCACCATGTTTGCGCATGTGCAAATCCTCCATGAGGCCAACATCCACCCTTCATATTTGTTTTTGGCGCATTGAATGTTAAAGACAGGTCATAATTGGTACGATATCGTATCACTATTAATTAAAGACGCATCAACAGCAAACGCCGTCAGAAGGTTCAATCATGAATAATAACTTAGTCACTATTCCCCACCTGGCAAGAATAGCTGTGTGGTTAGCGGCATCGCTCTATGCTGTCGAACGTATGGGTTCGAGACCGAGTCCAAGCAATTCTTTTTAAACCCCATCTTCTTTTTAACAGATACGCGCACAACAATGGCTTTTGCATTGCTACTTGCTGTATATACTTTGAATGTTTTTGAAAATGCGATTTTGAGAGTAAATGACATTTATACTCTTCGTTGTAACAAATATTTAACTGTTTGGAAAGATGTGGGGAAGAGCAGCCTTTCGCATGCGTAAGGTCATGAGGGGGTGCTGCTTACAGTGTCACGAGACCCAGTGGTAGCTGGACTCTTCATCATTACATATTGATTTTGATACGTTACTTAACAGTGTAATCACTACTTACTGCGTTTTAGTGTTCATGAGCGTATTAATATGTTCTTGGTTGTTTATTATAAAAGAAAAATGAATAACGTTCAGTATATTTTACAAACAAATTACTCAGCTTTAAGTTTGGATGAGAAGTGTGAAAAAACGAAGCTTAGTAGGCCGACGCCTCAGCTCGGGTTGAAGCAAGCGCAAACAACTAGTCGAGGTAAGAATTTTGCAGAGAGCTGAGTAATTTGATTCTAAAATATACTGAACTTGTTAATTTTTCTTTGATAATAAACAACAAGAACATATGAATGTGCACATGAACACTAAAACACAGTTACTGATTACACTGTTAAGTGACTGCAACAAAATGAATCTGTTACGATGAAGAGACAAGCTCCCTTCAGGTCACGTGACACTGTAAGCAGCACACCCTCCTAACATTAACGCATCTTTTCAAACATTTAAATATTTGTTAAAACGAAGAGTTGTTTGCAGAAACGTCCAAACTATATGTGACAAGTAACAATACAAAAGTCACTGTTTCCGTATCTGTTAAAAAGAAGATTGGGTTTAAAAAACTTGCTTCCAGTCGGTCTCGAACCCACTATCTTCAACGGCGCATAGCGATGCCGCTAGACACACGGCTATTCTCGCTACGTAGAGAGTAGTGACTTCATTAGCATTCATGATCGTATCTTCTGAAGGCTTTTACAGTTGAAGCGTCTTTAATTTATAGTTATAACGTATTTTACCAGATATGAATCTTCAATGCGCCAAAAACAAATATGAAGGGCGGATGTTGCCTTCATGGTGGATTTGCGCATGCACAATGCGAGATGCGCTGTAGCTCCATTGTCTTGCTTCGGAACCATTCGTGCGTAACTGCCAGTGTTACAGTAGCTAGGAGCTGGTGTCTCTACCAGCTCCAACGCCAATGTTAAAAGCGGCGTCTCCCCTCGCCCCTCCCAGTCGCGGAAGCGCCCATATACTGCCTCCAGGGGGTTCAGAAGAGAATTTGAACCTCAGCCGTGCATGCGCATTGCAACGCTGCGGCCGCTTCCGCCTATTTTAAGCGGCCGCGCTACGACTCGTATATGTGCAGTCTCCGGGAAGTAAAACGTTTCTCATGCGATAAAAATACTTTTAATGTGCATATAAAATGATATGATAAAAGAATGATAGTTTCAAAACACTTTTTGTTTTGTATCCATTCTGGAAGTGTGGAACCTGCGACTGTGTTGATTAAAGAAATCAGAAAATAACAGTAACCAGTCACCTTTCTTATATATTTATTACCACAAACGGTTTCGAACTGCCTTGCAGGTCATCATCAGGCGGTATACATGTTTTATATGTTGCTTACAACATTGTGGAACTCGTTTGGCCGGCCGCGGTGGCCGAGGGGACTCAGGCGCTTCAGTCACGTTCTGCACGGCCACTACGGTCGGGGGTTCGAATCCCCCCTCGGGAATGGATATTTGTGCCGTTCTTAGTTGTAGCTAGTTCATAAGTAGTTTGTAAGTTTAGGGACTGATGACCCCGTAGTTAAGTCCCATAGACTCTACAAACATTTGAACTTTTTTTTTATTTTTGAACTCGTTTGGAGTTGATTCACATTGATGATTGACGGTAGATGATTTTTCAAGCATTTTAGTTCTCAAAAGCTGCCCACATAACACAGCACTCGCTTTCCACATGTTTAACAAACATGAACAATACCGAGATATGTTTTTTTTTTTTTTTTTTTTTTTTTTTTACGAAGAGCTATTTTCTGGGGGTTCACTGAACCAGTGAACTCATATGACGCGCCGCCACTGGGCTATAGTAACCTAACTTGTATACGTTGCTCGCTGTGGTCTGGGTGACGAGGCCTTCCGAAGGGCAGTAACAGCGGTCACCAAAGTAACGACGGTGGGCCGCAGCCAGCGCACGTAGCGTTTCTCGGCCCGGCCACTGCGAGGCTCCGCGAACGGAACGTGACGGGACTAATTGCGTGAGTGCCATGACGGAAGCAAGCGGCGGCCCGAATAGCGAGCCGGTGTCCACGTGTGACTGTACCGCAGAGCTAACGAGAAGCGGCGGGCGTGCGTGCCTAACACTGCAAGTGGCTGCAGGGCCGGTCACACGGTACCAGCGAGAGGCCAAAGTCGTCACGTCGTAACTGTATCGCCTCTCACAAGTCGGTGAATACACCGCCGAAGAAAAGATAGTACACCTGGAAAGAGAACGGTCTATTTTGATCAGATGACGGCAGATACACGTGGGGCTTAGTAGATGTACTGGTAATGATTTCAACGTCATTCGACCATAGCATATACCCGGGCCTCTGAAACTTTGCACTTGACATTTACAACTAACAAGTGAAGAGCAAAAAGCGCGAGGCGCTAGTCAGTACGAACGATCCAATCACAGAGCGGTAAACACTTCCGGTGGTCACGTGCCGTGACGTCAAAGTTCCCGCGTTACCGGCTTTGTTCGTCTCTGCCCTAAACAACGTTGTGTACCGCGTCTACCGCGTGTTTATGTTGTGTGTCTTTTTTTCGCTGCGATTTATTTACTATGAGTGCTTTAACTTTACTTTCCGAGTTCAAGTAATTGGATAATGTCACTGAAAAGACGTTTGTCTAGTGACGTTTTCTTTATAAGTTCTCAGTTTCGTATGAATGAAGACTTCGAAGCATATACTCTGAGCAGGACGTTCATTCTCGCTTCAAACGATCGGAAATAAGTTATAGTGCAGTGGTTACAAGAAAGAAATATTGTTGCAGGTATTTCAATGTCAAAACTTGTTTTATATTCCCTCGTGAAACAGAATAAGCCTATTACGCCCACATACGCAGTAGACGAAATCTCAATAAATAAATAAATCTGCCTCCATTTCACTGTCGTTTTAATCCTATGAAATTGTTATGGAGTGACATGAAGAATTACGTAAGGGACAATAATGAGTCTTTCACAATAACAGACGTGGAGAGGCTACTGCGTGAAAGTGTTGCCAATGTGGATGCTGCCGGCCGCGGTGGCCGCGGGGACTAAGGCGCTCCAGTCACGGTCTGCACGGCCACTACGGTCGGGGGTTCGAATCCCCCCTCGGGAATGGATATTTGTGTCGTCCTTTGTCTTAGTTAGTTCCTAAGTAGTTTGTAAGTTTAGGGACTGATGACCCCGTAGTTAAGTCCCATAAGCTCTAGAAACATTTGCACATTTTTAAAATGTGGATGCTGTATCTTGGAAATAAAGTTCTGGCACGTTGAAAAACTGATTCGGGAGTAATCATGAACAGTTAATGATTTGTCTTGGTGATGACGATTTTGGCAGTAACGACAACAGTGAAGATGGGAACCAGGATTTAATTCCGCCATTGTCGCCATAAATTGGAGAGTGAAAAGCATTGTCATTATAAAACGTAGAGAGAGAATTTACTATCTTGATTATTGTTTATTTCGTATCTGTCATGATCAAAGGCTTATTTTCTATATTTCTCTGCTCCGCTATTGAAAGCGTGTGCGTTGTTGTGCTCTTGCCTAGATTACTATGCCGTTAATTAATTGCTGCTTTGTGGTAGCAGCTCAAGATCGAATTATTATGTGCACTTTTATTTCTCAATAGCTCAATGCATCTGAAAGCAGTTTCGTCTGCTGTGTGTATAGAGGCGTGTTGCAACGTCGCGAAAGCAGTGCAGCCAACTTGACTTGCCGTAACGCGAAACGTCAAGTGCATTGTTTCAGCGGCCCGGGTATAATGACACATCTGCCAAAGCACCAACTGTTCGTACGTTTAACCCTTTATTTAGAAATGTTGCTCTCAGGCAACATCAAAATTGCGCGTGGTTATCTGAAACATGTTTCAAGTTTCATCCTTGGATGGGAAACAGTGCTGGAAACTAACATTTAAGCTCTCCAATAAAGTGATGTTTCATTGTCTTTTGCAAAAAGTTTAGCAATAAACTGAATCTTTAGCGGACACTCTACGCATAAGTTACCGACTTACATGTTTGTTTCAATTTTGTGAAGATATTTTCAGTGATACAAGGAAAACTGCCTATAAAAGCGAAAGAGGAAGCCTTGAAGTTGATTTGTTATGGAAAATCGTTTAGTTCTTAAATGGGATACCAAGAATGGACTGGTTGTTGTTGTTATTGTTGTTGTTGTGGTCTTCAGTATGCAGACTGGTTTGATGCAGCTCTCCACGCTACCCTGTCCTCTGCAATACCCACGGCAACCTACATCCTTTTGACACTGCTTACTGTATTTGTCCCTCGGTCTCCCTCTACGATTTTTACCCCACACACTTCCTTCTAATGCTAAAATGACGATTCCTCGATGTCTCAGAATATGTCCCAACTACCTATCCCTTCTCTTAGTCAGGATATGCCAGAAACTCCTATCCCACCCCCAATCCGGTTAAGCACCTCCTGATTAGTGACGTGATCTACCCATCTAATTCGTCTGTAACACCACATTTCAAAAGCTTCTATCGTCTTTTTGCCTGAACTCCCTATCGCCCACGTTTCACTCCTATACAACGCTACACTCCAGAAAAATGCTTTCAGAAAGGACTTCCTAATACTTACATTAATATTGGATGTTAACAAGTTTCGCTTCTTAAGAAACGCTTTTCTTCCTATAGCCATTCTGTATTTTACATCTTCTTTACTTCGGCCATGAAAAGTTATCTTGCTACCCAAGTAACAAAACGCATCTACTACTTTTATTGTCTGATTACATAATCTAATTCCTTCAGCGTCACCTGATTTTATGACATTACATTCCATTACCCTCGATTTTCTCTTGTTCATGTTCATCTTATATCTTCCTTTCAAGACACTGTATGTCCTCGGGAAAGTAACGACTTTAGTTTCCCCCTGCTTTCAGCCGTTCGCAGTAATTGTATGGCAAAGCCACATTAGCTGATGTTACAAGGTCAGCTCAGTCAATCATCCAGACTGTTGCCCCTGTAACTACTAAAAAGGCTGCTGCCCGTCCTCAGTAACCACGGGTTTTTCTGGTCTCTCCACAAATACCCCTCTGCTGTGGTTGCACCTATGTTACGGCTATCTGTATCGTTGAGGCACGCAAGCCAAGCCACCTCAGCAATGTCTGTGGTTAATGGGGATGGGAGGCCTAGTAGACCACAACAAAATGGGCAGTAAGTCCAAAAGAAGAACGAAACAGCATCTCCTGTACCAGTAATGATGTAAGGTATGACAAATATGGTAATATTTTGTCACCTGACAGATTACGGGCGAAAGGAATTTGCAAGTTTTGTCTTCAGAGGTACTTGACTGTAAAATGTGGAAATCCTGGGATTGCTCTGAACCTTGCACCAAAAGCGACTTGTTTTCACATGTTTCACATAAAATAGTCCAAGATACAATAATTTCTGCATTCATAAGAACAACACTGTAGTACTGATACTGTATCACTATGCGAAGTTTTTGGGCAATGTTGCTCAGGAACTATATTTTGAAAAAAATTGTATAAATCTGTTCACATGGCCCTACACATGCAATTTAAGTAACATAATACTTCTGATTTCTATGTGTGCCAAATAAGGGGTTAATATGCAATGTTTACAGCCGTAAGTCAGACTGCGATATCAAGTGAAGCAAATACGCACTATGCCACTGAGACAAACGCACTCATGCTTCCTACAGACAATTGAGCGAGACTGAAAGGTGTAAAATTATCGTCATCCGATGATGTTGGCAATGTACACACGTACATCCTCACATACGTAGCCGACGTTCATGACGTCCACGCAGCACAGACGTCCGCCAAGATTGCAGTATTGTAAGGGCAGCGGTTTTCAGATGGTACAGCTACCACACTTCATTTACATCTACATAGATACTCTGCAAATCACATCTAAGTGCCTGGCAGAGGGTTCATTAATCACTTTTATGAAAGCGCGGGAAGAAAGAAGACCTAAATCGTTCTATTTTTTGATCTGATTTCTCTTATATTATTGGGATACTCTTGTCTCCCCATGTAGGTGGATACTAGCAAAATATTTCCACATTTAGAAGTAGAAGTCGGTGACTGAAACTTCGCAAACAGATCTCGCCGCAATGAATAACGTCTTTCTCTTAATGATTTCCACCTCACATCGTGGAACATTTCCGTGACGCTTTCCCCCCCGTAACGTGATAAAACAAAACGAACTGCACTTCTCTGAACCTTCTCAATGTCCAGCGTCAGTCCCACCTGGTGAGGGTCCCCCACTGGGCAACAGTACTCCAGGAGGACGCACAAGTGTGATGTAGGCAGTCTCTTTGGTGGAGCTGGTGCATCTTCGAAGCATTCTGTCAATGAAGCGTAACATTTGGTTCGCCTTCCCCACAATATTTTCTGTGTGTTCTCTCCAGTCTAAGCTGTTCGTAATTGTAACTCCTAGGTAAGGAGAGTTTGTGAGAGAGAGACGGACAATGCTACTAACAGACTTGAAAAAAAAAATTCGAAATTGTTGTCAATCCAACATCTTTTCTGACCTACGATCAAAAATTATATTGAAGAAGAAATTGTGAAAGGCGTTGACATGCATTTAAATCAACAAATTGGGTAAAGCATTTCATAACCATTAGAGGTAGTGTAAATAACACGAAGTCAGCTAAACGAATCACTCCGTTCAAATGTTGAAAGCCCGACCGAAAATACCATGATTTCAGCCGAAATTATACATATATTATATATTTATGTTATGGACGAAGCTGCAAATTAATTACAAAACCATTTTAAGCGCGAAATATCGCACAAACAGGAGAAGAAATAAGCTTAGACTTAATAAATGTTCAAATATTTGTATAGCTTATGGGACTTAACTACGGGGTCATCAGTCCCTAAACTTACAAACTACTTACGAACTAAGGACGGCACAAATATCCATGCCCGAGAGGGGATTCGAACCCCCGACCGTAGTGGCCGTGCGGACCGTGACTGGAGCGCCTCAATCCCCTCGGCCACCGCGGCCGGCTAGACTTAATAAAATCGTTACCATTACCCGTATGTGCGATGTAACCGCAGTCTAGCAGTAGTGGAAAACAATTGGGCTTGCACAACATCCGCAGAAAGGTGTCGCAGATATAGTAAGCGAGAGTGTGTGCTGGCCGGGTAACAGGTTGGGTAACTGGGTTAGGCTAGTTGAAAGACTTGCACCAGGCCAATGAGCCACACGACATTATTATTTATTATTTGTTTTTAAACCTTTTATTACGGTTTTTAGTTTTCAAAGATTTCGTTATAGAAGTTATTTGTTGTGGTGAAGTGAGTGACATGATCCTGGAGTTATTTGTAAATGCTAGTTTCAAATATTCAAGGGCATCATTTATTGAACCTGACAATCCCATACTAACAGTAACAGATGTAAAGTACCTGTTACCCCTCTCATACGTCGCTTCCTCAAATGAGGACACTTAAATTTCGTGTCATTTCTTTCATCTTTTACATATGAGGTGACCATAAAAGCACAGCTATCTCATATGAGGACCAATAATGAATGCTAGAATGTCCCCTAGACAGCAGTGTTGGTCGTTGGAATAAGAAAGAAATGGAAAGTAGAGATTACAAGAAGGAATAGAGGCAGGCCTTCAGATGAAAGCACATTGTCTTCACATCCAAAAAAGGAAGCCTGTATGTCATGATCGAGACTGCTGACAGAAAACACGTTACGTTTCAGAAAAGTGTGAACTCACTTTGTGCCTAAGTAAAACGTAGCAGTTTTGGTACTCACTGTCCTCATTTGAGAAACCTATTGATCTATGAAACTATTTTTAGGTAAATTATGATGAATTCTACCAAATAATGTATCACAAATTTTGTTCATTGTTGGACTGATAATTCGTGCATGACAGGGTTAAATAGATTTGCCACACTATGCCCATCACTTACTAATGTGACATCTACCTTTAATGCTATCTGCTCCTGTTCCTTTCTGTTTCTTCCAGTCTCCTCTTTCACTATATCCCATATTGCTTTTATTTTGTTGTCAGCTACCTGCTCGTCCTGCTCTTCTCGCAAGTGTGACTCCTCACAAGTGTGCCTCCTCTCAAGTGTTCTAGTCTCGGTGCGGAGCTGAGTATGGGCTTCGGGGAACCTTCCTGCACTGTCAAACACTTCGTCCCACACGAGCAGAAATTTCCGGTATGGGTGAATGACATTCCATCATGCCAATAATGCGCCTTGTTTCAAATTTAGGGATTTGACAGTACGGTTTGCTCAATTGTCTGCAAGGCATCTTTTTTACGTCTGCTCAAGTCACTCTGGTCCATTAGTCTCGGTTTATAGATACAGCGGCAGCCGCAGGTACATTTTATCGACAGTTGTTACGGAGCGAAATCGAAGTTGATCTTAAACCTACGGCCTGACATGGTTGAAATGCTATATATTTCTGCAGAACATGCATCTACAGTGAATAAGAATGTCCTGTCTATTGGGTTTCAAGGTGTTTTTTTTTATCATGATTCTATTTATCTTTGGTGGCTGTGAACTACTACAGTGAAAAGGCCAGTGCGTTGTATGGGTGGCCAATCAAGCCTTAGGCCAATGCTCCGCGGTGGTTGTGTCGCTATAAGGTCAACACCTTCGGGACGCGCTCCATCGGAAATTTCCCAAGGGCTGCCAATCGTCGGTCGGAGAAATGTCACTCTGCTGCCTGGGTTATGGAGGAAATATGGAGAGAAAATGAAGAGTAGTTCGTTCCGACAGGAGCAGTACGAGCTTACCCTGAAGATAGTTTGATATTTGCAACCATTTAAGGGCAACTAAGTTATTACTGAATGTAATTATCTATCCACATGTGATTTTCATATTTTTGAGACCCTGGAGGAAGGCAGTTGTTGCGCCCGACAGAACGCAAGCATGGATAGAATCGTTTTTCCTAAAGCAACCACTAAGATCCCCTCCTACTATATAGGACAAACTGGGAGAAGCTTTGACGTTCGTTTTAAAGAACATTTAGATGTTATACGCCTGGGAAACCTATCAAAATCTGCAATTGCCATGCACATAACCCATAGGAGGCATAAATGTAAGCCGGCCGCGGTGGCCGCAGGGGACTGAGGCGCTCCAGTCACGGTTTGCACGGCCATTACGGTCGGGGATTCGAATCCCCCCTCGAGCATGGATATTTGTGCCGTCCTAGTTCGTAAGTAGTTCATAAGTAGTTTGTAAGCTTAGGGACTGATGACCCCGTAGTTAAGTCCCATAAGCTTTACAAACATTTGAACATAAATTAAAAAAAAAATTGAAGATCACATAAAAATACTGCATTATACAGAGAAAGGCAACGGCATGAATTTGATTGAGGAAATAGAGGTTTACATACATAAACATAAATCACCACAGCATCTCCTCAATGAACAGAGTTGGCCAATGTAGCCTTTCTACAAAATTTCACTCAGCTCCTTTCGAATTTGCAACGTAAATAAATAAACACTGCTCTTTTTGCCACATGCAGTAATGCAATATAAACATAAAATATGACAATAACCCGCTCGGGTGCAGAATCATTAAATTTATCTGGCCTTCAATTAAGCAACATAATAAACACTGTGGTAACGCACAAATATGGACACTTTCACCCCTCACGTTACCCTATGTATACTACAGCCTGTGCTACGTCACTAAGTAAAATTGCTTTAAAAACTGTAGATATAGCTCTCTACTTAATTTATAGCCTATGTCACTGAATGTACAATGCACATGTATGACGTTTGATCTATGTAAGACATTATATGTCTCTCCTTTATAAAATACTTTAATGTCAAATCGATGTACATATCTTTGCTAGAAAAAATCTTTGGTAATGTTATATTGGTAATATGACCATCTTTCTATTCTATGTGGCAAAAGACTTTTTGGTTTGTGTGTGTGTGTGGTTATCGCGCTATGTTGCTCCACATAAGAGACGTAAGTGATAAACAAAGTGCTCATTGCATCAACAACTGTAGTAATCAGCAGTACAACGTAATGTAACCGACTTTTTGACGTGAGTAAATGAATAACATGAAAAATTCTGTCGTAAATGCTTGTTTACAACATTTATCAGTATCATGAGTCATATTTACGCTCGAGTGAACAATTCCAATCATCATTTTGTATTGTAGGGCACCACATAACCAAGGACTTTTCGCCACAAGCAAAATTATGCGCATAAGCAAAATTATGCGCATAAGCAAAATGTAAATGACATGTATGAGGACGGTACAGTCGTCTGACGATGAACTGGAAGTTCGAAACCGGTAACGGCGGTATTTAGTAAATAAATAACATAATCAAATGTGGTCGGTTGCTGTGTTCTTCATTGTAAGAATAATCCTATATAACAAATATTTTTTTCATGAGGGCATTGAATGTCTTGTATCACAGTAAGACGAACGTATCAACAATTGGGCCGTCTAAGTTTTAACAATGAAATGTGTGCTTTCTTTACCATCTCTCTAGTTTTCAAATTACTGTGCCTCATACAGGCTAAATCACCTAACACTTGCACCGCAAATGTTGCGGAAACGGAGAGCGCGATTGATGTGTGGTTTTCACAGAATGGATCGGTAGTCAGGGGCTCGTATTTTTAGCCAACATACAGATTGTAATATTACTTATAAAGTGTATTTTATATGCAAATATACAGTTTTTTTAAATGGAACAATGGTTGTTTCTATCATGCACTAGAACTTTTGACACCAACAGCGTACAAAGAATTTTGAATGACATTTTTAACATGTTTAGTTTGTCAGCTATAACGCTGTCTTAGCCTCCGCCCCCAAAACTTTGAATGGTTGTTGCTGTGAAGCCAAAAGTGATAGAAACGCCATCCAAAATTCTTTGTACACAGCTGGAGTCAAAAATTCCAGTGCACGATAGAAACAACCATGGTTCAATTTAAAAATTGTATGTTTGCACAAAAATACACTTTGTAGGTATTTTTACAATCTGTTTATTGACTAAAAATACGAGTCCTTGACTACCAATCCATTCTGTGAAAACCGCACATCAATCGCACTTTCCGTTTCCGCAATATTTGCGTTGCAAATGTTACGTGATTCACTCTGTATATAACAAAAGGCAACTTGTTTTATTGAAATTATTTCTGACAGTCTTAAAAGAGAAATGGAAGAAATTTATGTAATTTGTGAAGGATAATCGAGGACCTGTGGTATCTTCTCGGGTTCTCAGTGCTAGAGTAATATAATAATGGGAGCAGAGTTCCTACCTTGTGCTGCTAACACTGATAGCGGCTTAGATGAAAAGCGAGAAGTGGGGGCTTACCTGAAACACAAGGGAGAAAAACATCTTAATAAGCAATAAATGTTGATCTAAGAAATTAATAAAATATTTAAATCAGTTTTGTCCATACCTTAACATTCAGTTTAGAAACAGAATGCGGTAAGTAGTAGGTGTCACTGCCCATGGAAAATAACAGATGATTCTGAACCGTTTAGTACCAGTGCACTAAACGACTATAAACTAAGACAAGGCTGACCAGACGTCCCGGTTTTGCCGGGGCAGTCCTGGTTTTCACGTAAACGTCCTCGTATCCTGATAAAATCTGTTCGGGACGCATAATTGTCCCGGTTTTTAACCGAGGAACAAAATGCGCGCAATAATATTTCTCGTTTAATATACTTGTCTGAAAAACACGTAAAAACAAATCAAAGAGCATCAGTTAGTAAAGCTTCTTCAATTTTGTTTGGCTCGTAGCACGCTTTCCCTAACAATATGCAGTCAAACGAAAGGGCGGTGCATTGTTCGGAGTTTTCACTCGCAGAGTTACAGAACTTCAAGACTACTGACTTTTGGAACACTTGAGACCAGTTATAACTTAGAACTGAGAGTCGGAGGCAAAAAAATTAATACCTGATATCAGGAACGCCAGGTATGTTTGTAACGGCATAAAATATTTATTTTATGTGTCGTAATTACAAATTACCTATTTTCAGATTTTTGCTTTACTTTCACTGTGGAAACTTGTTTGAAGCGTGGTTTCATAAATCTGTGTCTATGATTGAATTATCTTACAAGCTTAAATATTTTGCACCGCAAATTGACCCGACATAAATTTCAACTTGATACCACTGGCCATTAGTGAGAAAAAATAGTCTTGAGAATCGGACAGACAGAGAACCGGACAGACGGATATCAAAGGAATTCCACAAGGGCTTTATCCCTAGCTATTAAAGTTAGTTAGTTTAAGAAGCCGGGCGGGAATTGCTGTGCGCTCTAAGGCGCCTTGCTGCGGAGTGCACTGCTATTCCCCTTCGGAATTCGAGTCTTTCCTCGGGTATGTGTGTATGTGTGTGTGTGTGTGTGTGTGTGTGTGTGTGTGTGTGTGTGTTATTCTTAGCATAAGTTAGTTTAAGTAGTGACTCATGGCACTGCAGTTTGGTCGTACAGCTTCACAAACATTTGAACTTTAAGAAGGTGAAAACAGAAATATAGATTTTTAGTATACACCATATTAGATGGGTTTAGAGGCAGTGTATGACGTCACTGCACTGAAACCAACCTATAAAGGGCCATACGTTACCGAGCGGGAATAGCCGAGCGGTCTGGAGCGCCACGTTACGGATCGCGCGGCATCTCGCGACGGGAGCTAGAACCCTCCCTCGGGCATGGATGTGTGTGTTGTCCTTATCTTAGTTTAACTTAGTTTAAATAGTTTTTAAGTCTAGGGACTGATGACCAACGTAGTTTGGTCCCATGACATTTCCAAACATTTGGACATACATTTTTCAACATATCTTAATCTAATTAAGCATACAGGGTGAATCACCTAAGCCGGCCGTGGTGGCCGAGGGGACTGAGGCTCTCAAGTCACGGTCTGCACGGCCACTACGGTCGGGGGTTCGAATCCCCCTTCGGGCATGGCTATTTGTGCCGTCTTTAGTATTAGTTAGTTCGTAAGTAGTTTGTAAATTTAGGGACTGATGACCCCGTAGTTAAGTCCCATAAGCTATACAAACATTTGAACATTTTGAATCACCTAACAGTTGCACCGCAAGTACTGCGGAAACGGAAACTGCTGTTAATATGGGGTTTTCACAGAATGTATTGGTAGTCAAGGACTCTTATTGTTATCCAATAAACAGATTGTAAAAATACCTAGAAAGTGTAATTTTTATGCAAACATACAATTTTCGAAATGGGAAATGGTTGTTCCTATCATGCACAGTAATTTCTGACACCTGCTGTGTATAAAGAATTTTGAATGACATTTTTATCACGTTTAGTTTGGCAGCTACAACCATTAAAAGTTTTGGGGGTGGAGGCTACGACAGCGTAGCTGACTGTCTGGTGGTCATGAAACAGTGGGCCGTGCCCCAGGGACTAGCCCTCGACCAGTCAGATACGCTATCGCAGCCTCCGCCCCCGAAACTTGGAACGGTTGTAGCTGCCAAACTAAAAAATCATTCAAAATTCTTTGTACACAACTGGTGTCAAGAATTCCAGTGCATGATAGAAACAACCATTGTTCCATTTAAAAAACTGTATGTTTGCATAAAAATATACTTTCTAAGTAATATCACAATCTGTTTGTTGGTTAAAAATTCGAGTCAAATGTTATCAAATTCAAATGTTTGTTAAGCTTATGGGACTTAACTACGGGGTCATCAGTCCCTAAACTTACAAACTACTTATGAACTAGTTAAGACTAAGGACGGCACAAATATCCACTCCCGACCGTAGTGGCCGTGCAGACCGTGACTGGAGCGCCTCAGTACCCTCGCCCACCGCGGCCGGCGACGGGTAGCAATCTCGCGGTCTGAAGCTTGGCGCATTAGAACGCTGAGACATTCCACTATGGCTTTCTTCAGGTGAAAGAACATGTTACAAACAGTTCTCTCTTAAATAATCACACATAATATCCGTCAGTTAAAAAAAATTCCAAAACATTGATAGTGCAACGCACAATTTCTCTTTACTATTACATGAGTAAGATGAACACAAAAGGTTGATCAATTTTTAAAAATTTAAGATTAAATTTGCCGCGCCGTCCAAGGTGAATTCTCAAGGATGTGGGGGCGCTTCCATTGGAATTTAGAGTCTTCCCTCCGATAATGTTTTCTGTGCCCATAGCGTAAATTTGTTTAATTAGTTTGTAAGTGTGGGGACCGATAACTTCAGCAGTTTCGTCCTTTAGGTTTACAAACATCTGAATACTTTGAAGCTTAATTTTAGCTGTTAATGAGGGGGGAAAAAAGTCGTAATGTAGAAACATGAGCTATCTGATCGATTTCAAACCACAGTGCGGCAGAGATAGACTATAGTCCGATTAAAATTACTTGCTTGTTGACGTTAGTTACGTAATGGTACAGTGTTGCTACATATGCACGTGTTCTATATATCCGACAAAACGGCGGTCATCCATTTTCAGCAGAACTAAAAGCAGGATCGCTTCGTTCACGCGATTAAAGCTTACCTCTAAAGCAAACTCAGGCAGAAAACTTTCAGATTCAACGCTAAAAGCAAACTGTAATCATACGCTTCATTGGTTACCATATCTGGATATATCCTCACATTGGTTGGTAGTTAAACGAGCTGTCGTGTTACGAACCGATCAGGAGTTCTACTTCGTTACAGGTAACGGACCAAGCAGATTCCAATCGATATAGGAATTAAAGGATGATCAATAAAACCAAACAAGGAAGTCAATACTATTATAAAATAGACATGACAAGGTGTTAGAACTTAAAAACGCAATTATACAAATTAACGTAATAAAACAATCAAAGTAATTTTTATTTAGAAATTAAAATAATCGCACACGACGAATTTAGAAGGCACCATCTTCCGCTCGAGCTAGTATTCAAGTAAATATAACTCTTTAATGTAAGACGATATTATACTTCTTTGTGTGACGTTATACCAAAGGATCCAGTAATGTGTGCTTTGATGCGTGTATAAGTACGTAATTCGTTAGCATCGTTGTCCACAGATCCTTTTTTGTTTGGTTATTATAAATGAAGAAATGCGAAATAGGAACGATAGACCAATGAATCGGAATAAAATAAAAATAAAAATTATGAATGAAAGGCAGAAAATGAAGTGAATTGGCCAGAACACTTCGGGCGTATCGTTGAGCACTCCGATTGGATGACAGCAGTTCCAGCTCGTGAAGTGTCAACTAGCAAGTAATTTTAATTGGACTACAGTCTAGTCTGTGTCAGTGACTTTTAACCTGTGGGTCGCGACTCCCTGGGGGATCGCGATTATACGAGGATGCAGTAGCATCATGTTCGATGGCAAAACTACGTTTAGTGAAGTGCAGCTACTATGGCTGAAGTGCCACATGAAAGTGACAGGTTTTCGTAAAAGTCGCTTAATTAGCATAGGTCGGAAATTGGCTTTGTTGTGACACGTTTCGTGTGGACCTTAATCAGACATCAAATAGTGTAACAGGTATAAGATGTAGGCCTACCTATGGCACTTATGATTTCTCATTACGAGCTGACCAAAACGCGGAACAATGAAGGCATTTCTCCACCTCATGACGACTTGTTAATTAAGCGACTTAACGGTGTTTGTTGAGTACTGCTACAGTAATTTACAACGGTCGAAATCTTCTTGTACGTCAGGAGTCCAAATATTGTTATGTCAGAAAAACAATTAATCACTAACTTATTATTCTTTTTAATCAATACATAACGATACCTTTTTACTAATGGATCATAGTAGTTTGCAGCTGTAAGGAGTTTTCAATGCAGTATTAGTTTTAGTCAACTACTAACAATACCATTTTATTACTGGATTATAGTAATTTGCTGCAGGTTAGGGGTTTTCAGTATCCTTTCGAAGAAATCCAAAGTTTGAGGAGTGATACATTAGCTTTGATTGTTTCATACTAGCACAGGACAACAAGTTGCCAGAAATTAAACATTGAGATTTATTGTTTATGACAGTAAAACTATACATCAAATAGTTGTAGTCATAAAGTCTGTTCTTTCAGTTTTGATTCGTCTACGTTATTGCAACGTTCACCAGATGGGAATGATAGTGACTATATTATATACGTCTAAGAAATAAAATGAAATACTTTGAATTTGGAATCACAGACATAGCCTCGGGGTCACCGGAAAGTTTTACTCGCAAAGAGTGTCGTAGATTTAAATAGGTTGAAATGAGTGGTGTATGTTGTAGGTGTCCGGACACTTGCCACGCCGGATACTTGCCACGGCGGACACTTGCCACGCCGGACACTTGCGACGCTTTTATCTGCTCCTAAGGGTCGGGTGCCCCTGTCTCTTCCTCCTCTTTCCCCCTCCTCGTAATCCTCGTCCCTCCCGGCGCCGAAATTCCGTGGACTGTGTCTAAACATCTGCAGTTCCTAGTGTAACCATCAGTATGGAAGTTATTACAACGACCAAGGGCAGGCCTTTCGGTCATTACAATGGTTACGAGTATAATAAATACACTATTTTGAATATTGTTCCAATACAGTTTAGTAATAAATGTTTCGCTGCAAGGGATTTCGGATTTTAGAGTGTAAATTAATATGGACTGTGTCCTTCTTCATTGGTCACAGTTTTTTGAACATGCAGTTGTAGTAATTAAAATAGGCACAAATGCGGTGATCAAAATTAAATTTTTAGCGAACATTCGTATTCTCTTTAAATCGTTCCTTTCGTGTTCCTCCCCTAACGATGGACTGTTACTATCGCAATTAGTAAGTGTGGAAGGAAGCTACCGTACAGACGGAGAGAGAATAGATCCACATTTTTGTTCAAATTTTTATTAAGCTTAAGGGACTTAATAGCGGAGTGATCAGTCCCTAAACTTACAAACTACTTATGAACTACCTAATACTAAAGACGGCACAAACATCCATGCGCGAGGAGGGATTCGAACCCCCGACGGGGAGTGGCCTCGCGCATCGTAGCATTGCGCCTCAATGCGCTTGGTCACTCCGCCGCGGCGCACATTGTTGCTAGGAAGAACTAATTACGTACTAACATAGACGACTTTATTACCTTTATCTTTCGTAAGTTATATTTCGATTTCGGAATATTGAAAAGAAGCTGTACATTTTGCCAAGATTCGAAGAGAAAGGTCTCTTACATAGTGGTTTATAGAGTAAGATGGGGAGACGGAGGTTTGTAAGCAAACAGCTGGAGTACGAGGAAGGGCGTCTCTTGCCTACGAGCCGGCCGCGGTGGCCGAGGGGACTGAGGCGCTCCAGTCACGGTCTGCACGGCCACTACGGTGGGGGGTTCGAATCCCCCCTTCGGGCATGGATATTTGTGCCGTCCTTAGGATTAGCTAGTTCATAAGTAGTTTGTAAGTTTAGGGACTGATGACCCCGTAGTTAAGTCCCATAAGCTATACAAACATTTGAACATTTTCTTGCCTACGAGGAAGGGGGGAGGCGCTATTCAAGCTTCCTGTCGAAGGGTCAGGCGTGGCAAATGTCCGGCATTCTATGTTGTCTATAGTCTGTGTACGAGACAAATTGCCAACGCGACAGTCTTTTCGTAAACCGCAATCTTGGGTGCCTTTAGTAATTTTTAAATGAAAAGAGGACCATCTGACCCATGATACACATACAAATGTTCACGACAAGAAGAATGATGCTACGTTCTTAACAGACCCTGACAGGTACTCTCATCCTATGGTAAGAATCACAAAGCAGTTGACTTAACGTTTCTATTTGTCCACTTGTTTTTCTTCCTACTGAAATGTGGTTAAGAGTAAAGGGCGATGGCATTATCTTTGCCGAGCACATACGTCAGTTGAAGCCTGTCCGCCATCTTGGTCAGTTTCGGAATTCTTTCTCTCCGATAAAATGATGCGTTAAGTCGACCCTCTTACTCGTAATGCATTGAACTGACAGTCACTGCAAAGTATGTTCTTTCAAACAATATAATTTCTTGAATAAATAGTAGTAAATCCTCATCACAAAATATTTGAAAACGTCATTTTTAAAGGCCAATTTGTACTCTTTTTAACACGTTGTACATCACGGCAAAACCGTCGGACGTTTTATTTATGTTTTAAGTGACATTAACATCAGCTCTACAATACGAACAGTTCTCAAAAACTTAATACAAATAAACAATTCCTGAGACGGATTTTCCTCTCAAATATGTCAAAGACATTATTGATAAATATGAAGCATTGAATTAAAATTTGTGGTGCGGCCGGGAATCGAACCCGGACCTCCATGCTTACTAGACAGACGTCATAACCGTTAGACTACCACACCACTAACGATTAAGGCGCCTTGGTATAGTTAAAATAGTGAAAATTGGCCGTTAAAAATGAAGTTTTCAAATATTTTGTGATGAATATTTACTACTATTTATTCAAGAAATTATATTGTTTGAAAGAAGATACTTTGTAGTGACTGTCAGTTCAATGCATTAGGAGTAAGAGGGTCGACTTAACCCATCATTTTATCGGAGAGAAAGAATTCCGAAACTGACAAAGATGGCGGACAGGCTTCAACGGAGGTATGTGCTCGGCAAAGATAATTCCATCTCCCTTTATTCTAACCTCCTTGGTGGAACCACATTTCAGTAGGAAGAAAAACAAGTGGACAAATAGAAACGTTACGTCTGCCTAGTAAGCACGGAGGGTACGATTCTCGGCCGCACCACAAATTTTAATTCAATGCTTCATATTTATCAATGAAGTTCTCAAAAACTTCGCAATATGGCGGATGCAGGCTTCACTTTTTCAGCGTAAGGGCGTCTCCCTGTATTCTAACCTCCCTGGGTTCCACTCGTGTAGACTAGCATACGGAACTTCGCTGGCGGCATCGGCTGCAGGCGTTGAGTGCGGCCGTGAGTTGCCTCAGTTCGCTCCTGAGCGAGCGCGTGGCTTATCAGCCCAGAGCCACAAAGGGGAGACGAATGTGCCGTCACGTGGCGTGAAAGGGGGGAGAGGCGTCAGATAACGTCACAGCACTCCACCTGTCTTCGTCTCGCCAGCAGGCCTTCGACGGCTGATTTCAGGCGGTCATAACCTTCTCCTTAGGCTTCAGGACACAAATCTAAAACTAGCAAAGAAGTCAACACTACTATCTGATGTGGGGCTCAGACCCGTATCTAGTGCTGCTATAAAAATGTATTTTCGAATTATATATATAGTTGAAATATTTTTGCGGTTTAATTAATGAGGAAGACTGTTTTATAAAATATCGCTTTTACAGAGCACAGCGAAGCAATATTCAATATCTGGCTTCTTGAATGTGTTTCCTCTTCGCCCACACTCGATTCGCGAGTTGTGTGCTCTGCTTTCAGAGCCTTTAATACGAGGTATGTCTACAAAATAAGTTCCGTTTAGTCATATAAAAGAAACGTGTACAGACACAGAAAAAATATTTATTGTACAAAAATCGACAACTGATAAACTACTTTTCTACATAGCTTCCGAAATTTTGTAGGCACTTGTCATAACGTGTATGCCTTCTTCATAGAAAGTTGCCGGGTGTATTCAAACATGTGGTAACATGTTTATTTAGCTCGTCATCATAGTTGAAGTTTTGACTACGAGGGACACATTTTAGGTGAAAGAAGAGATGAATGTCGCTAGGAGCGAGGTCCGAGCTGCACGGACGATGATCAAACACGTCCCAATGTAATTCCCGTAAGAGTTCTTTGGTCATATTCGCCACCAGAGGTCGGGCTTTATAGTGGAAAAAAAGAAGAAAAAACACCTTTCCTCTCTTCTTACACCTAAAATCTGTCTTGGTGGTCAATACTTCAAAAAAATGTTCAAATGTTTGTTAAGCTTATGGGACTTAACTACGGGGTCATCAGTCCCTAAACTTACAAACTACTTATCAACTGCCTTATACTATGGACGGCACAAATATCCATGCCCGAGGGGGGATTCGAACCCCCGACCGTAGTGGCCGTGCAGACCGTGACTGAGCGCCTCAGTCTCCTCGGCCACAGCGGCCGGCTTTATATATAGCCAAACGGAACTTACTTTGCGGACATACCTCAGTCTGCGGCGTGCCAGTCACGTTCTGCACGGCAACTGCGGTCGTGGGTTCGAATCCCCCCTCGGGCATGGATGTTTGTGCCTTCTTTAGTATAAGCTAGTTCATTAGTAGTTAGTAGGTTTAAGGACTGATGACCCCGTAGTTAAGTCCCATAACCTTAACAAACATTTGAACATTTTCAAAATATCCACGGGTGTACTGCCGGTCTATAGTGTCCAACGGGCACTATAGACCGGCAGTACACCCGTGGATATTTTGATTATGAAATACGCCGGGAGAAACTGAAGAATCACATTTGAACATTTGACCATACCTCGTATTAACAAGCTGCTTCGTTTTTCCTCCTTAATCATTGCAGAGGACCACTATCTGAATTTCCTTTCCAAGCTAAGTCTTATTACGTTTGGTCATTCTGCTGAGTTTCCTTCCCTGAGATTCTTTGGTGTCTGTAAATTATACTGGTTGTTCTTCCAGATTCATAATTGTACTAAATATTTACATAACCCATTATGGAATTATCCGTTATAGGCAAATTTCCGAATAACGACATTGTTCATTTACGAATTACGCCTTGCAGGACATCTGAACGGTGAGAAAAGCAGCACCAAACTGTATAAAACGAGACCCCGAAATCTAGCGTGTGTGTACCATTGTACTGCGCTTCAGTTACACTACAAAACGCACAAAACGCGTTTCAACAAAATACTTACCAAATATCAACATGAAGAAATTGAAACGGAACGACCGTACATAATGGTCAAAACAATTACGGGATCACTTGAAATATAGCCGACCGCAGTGGCCGAGCGGACTGCGGCACGCGAGTCACAGTTTGCACGGCCGCTACGGTCGGGAGTTCGAATCCCCTCTTGGGCATGGATGTTTGTGTGGTGTCGCACAAGTACAAAGTACGCGCCACCTACTTTCGCCGCGCGCCGCCATGCACGCACGGCGCGGCGTTCTCACGACGACAGCCACGAGCGCCCTCTGCTGCAACCCCGCTCGTGGCCACCACGGAAAGACACCGGTCACTTGGGACTGAGTTAGCAAGCAGTTAGGACCTTCGTAATCAGATAGGCACCAGTGAAGTCTTTGTTATCGTACAGGCACTAGGCTGGCCTCTAACAACTATGTATCAACATTCTGCAGTACTATGTAAAAGTTAAGTATTGTTACATTCTGTGCAATATATATCTCTTTCTAATTTACTCTAGTGTTTATAGTTTCTGGCTGCTCCCCTCCGTACCTGCACCAGCGTGCTATTTTTGTTCCTGTGTCGGGCTCATTCCACTCGGCCACCGACACCTACGACGAGGCTGGGACACAAAAGCGGCGACGAAGTTGGGACACAAAAGTTTGTGTTGTCTTTAGTATAAGGTAGTTCATGAGTAATTTGTAAGTTTAGGGACTGATGACTCCGTAGTTAAGTACCATAAGCTCTACAAACATTTGAACATTTCACTTGAAATATCTAGCTTCTGAAGTGTTGTCATTGCCAGAATGAACTAAAATGGTTTGACGTCTTTCTGTAGGTTCATGGCATGGAAAAAACAATATTACGGCAAGCGAGATTGTGGTAATAACTCAGAGTTAGTACAGATGGGGTTGGTGTTGGTTTGTGATTAATCTACAAAACGAATTAGCGAAGCAGTTGGGTTCAGGTAGTGTAGCGAGCAGGTAGTGCAATGCAACAGCAACTTGACTTACCCGAAGCTATTACACGGAGAGCCACAGAATGGTTGGAAGCGGGCAGACATAGAAAGAGCTCGCTGCATCTGTTCGAATGTCACAAAAAGTAACTTTCAGGACCTGAACGCGATTTCAGACGAAAGGCTCCGTTAAAAGAAGGCAAGACAAAATCGTCCACAGATGACATCAGCAAGAGATGACCGTCATCTCGGTTAACAGCCCGCGGACAATTTGAATGAAACTCGCCTGCAATGCGCCCTCCAGGCAGAAACAGAAAGCGCAGTATCAACACCAACAGTCCAAAATCGCTTTCGAGAGTGTGACCTCTACGCTCGGAGACCTATGGTGTGCCATTAAAACCACGACACCGTTTAGCGCACAGAAACTGGGAGGAGGAACATCAGGATGGAAGCGAATGGCGCCGGTTTGTGTTCAAAGATGAGTCAAGATTTTGTGTTCAGGCTGGCAATAGTCGTTCCCTCGTCCGGAGAAAGTGGAACTCGGAACAATCGTTCTTATGTGCAGGAAACATCACCATATGATGGTACTGGACGAATGGTGTGGTCAGGAGTCAGTACTGGCAGACGTATGAACTTCTTTGTCGGTCAGAGCTTTGACTGCTCTGAGGTAGAGACGAGATCGTTCGACCTTATGTTGTGCCGTACGCTGGTGCCATAGGAGATGGGTTTCTTCTGGTGGAGTGGTGACAACATGCTTAAAGCTGAAGTAACTAAAAGAACGCAATGGCCAGATTGTTTTGAAGGTCAAGTGTGCGAAATTTCGTGAAGATCGGAATTAAACTGTAGATTTCGTGAGTCTGTAGGAGAATTAAGCTCCAACATGCACCTATAACAAAATACTTTATTAGCTGACGTTCTCTACATATAAACTACATTACTGCCAAATTTTAGCTTCATAGGTGAAGTAGTGTTAGAGATTTCGTGTTTAGTCAGTGAGTGAGTGTCCTTTCGCTTTTATATACATAGAGATTAAGAAAACAGATTGCTAAATTTTTGATGCAGGAGAATTAAGTGAGACTTGCAGACAAAAGTAAATAGTAACATGCAAATCTGTAATGCTAACTTTATTTGACACAAGGTCATGCCTGATGCGACAGTTTTACGGCATCTATAGCGAAACTGTTATGAGCGGTAGACCTGTTTTCGTTTCATCATTTTGTGTTTGTGTGTGTAGTGGGGGTGGGAGGAGGGTGGGGGGGGGCGGGAGTGTGGGTCAGTTATAAGACGTTTCATAAACGTCCGAAATTATAGCAAATTTTGTTGCAGGTCCCTAACTACTCTCATTTTCCAATAATTGACGCATAAATCTGAATATTCTCACGCTGGTGCCTCTCATTATTTATGAAGTCAGGAGCCTTCGTGGGCATACGGTGAACAGTTCACCAAACTTTCATTGCAATCGAATGAACGGTTTATGAAGACATAGAGGAGATACAGACAAACATTCATTTATATGCAGGGTGTTACAAAAAGGTACGGCCTAAGTTTCAGGAAACGTTCCTCACACACAAAGAAAGAAAATATGTTATGTGGACATGTGTCCGGAAACGCTTAATTTCCATGTTAGAGCTCATTTTATTACTTCTCTTCAAATTACATTAATCATGGAATGGAAACACATAGCAACAGAACGTACCAGTGTGACTTCAAACACTTTGTTACAGGAAATGTTCAACATGCCCTCCGTTATCGAGGATACATGCATCCACCCTCCGTCGCATGGAATCCCTGATGCGCTGATGTAGCCCTGGAGAATGGCGTATTGTATCACAGCCGTCCACAATACGAGCACGAAGAGTCTCTACATTTGGTACCGGGGTTGGGTAGACAAGAGCTTTCAAATGCTCCCTAAGACGCCGATCAATTTCTTCGAACGTCTTCCTGTCGGGACACCTTCGTTCTGGAAATCTGTCTCGATACAAACGTACCGCGCCACGGCTATTGCCCCGTGCTAATCCATACATCAAATGGTCATCTGCCAACTCCGCATTTGTAAACATTGCACTGACTGCAAAATCACGTTCGTGATGAACACTAACCAGTTGATGCTACGTACTGATGTGCTTGATGCTAGTACTGTAGAGCAATGAGTCGCATGTCAACACAAGCACTGAAGTCAACATTATCTTCATTCAATTGGGCCAACTGGCGGTGAACCCAGGAAGTGCAGTACATACTAACGAAACAATTTCCAACATGGAAATTACTCGTTTCAGGACACATGTCCACATAACATATTTTCTTTCTTTGTGTGATAGACGTCTGGTGAAAATGATCGCATCTGGATGTATATGCACAGACCGACTAAGTATATTAACAGGATAATACTACGTGTCGTAGCAGTATTTTGTGCATTATTTCATTTTTCACTTCTATTCTAGTACAGGAGCATTAAACGTAGTGTAATGTTTGATTAGAACAGTAACCTGGAACAGGAAAAGAACAGTATTATTCAATCAGGCTAATAGGTTTTTCGGAAGCTTGCGTAGTGTGAAGCACTAGCTTCACCGCGGCGGACGCGGGGATCGGGGGTGGCGGCTTCCTTGGGTAGCTGAGCAGCCGCTTCGCTTGGCTCGGCAGCGCTCCCTACGCCCTTCGCCCTTCGGCCGCGCTAAATTATGCATCTTGGCGGAGACTTGTATCGGGTTTAGGGCAGAGGGTGTCTGCTTTCCGCCCCGGGGATTATGGGAGTGGACGGGGCGCTCTTAAACCGGAAACCTCGGCTCAGGCCGGCGCTACTTTGCCGCTTCTGAAACCTAAGCGGAAACCAGCTCGGCTGCGTCAGATCTGGGCTGCTCTCACTACAGCATCGCGTTTTACTGTCGGGACGCACTTGAGCAACGAGAATCTGAAACACTTCGTGCAACTGTCAAATGAAATGCACCAGCAAATTCACCAATTTAAGAGTGACGCAGACAATATTGGGGAACATGAAAATCGTAAGTGTGAATCTGAATGTAATGCAAGTGAACCTTACCGCCATTTCATCATAACATCTTATGTAATAATGTCTGCACCACACATAAATGCTGACACGAAACTTCAGGAGCAGCAGAAGACCTCTCTGCACTTCAGTTAATGGCCATTCACTGCCCTCCCCCCTTGCCCCCCCTGCTATGCAAGTACCACCTTCAACAAACAACTTTAGATTAGAATATATGAAGTTTTCTAATGATTTATGTATGTAATCAACTCCTGATCATGAGCAGAACATGCTCGAAACGCGTAGCTTTATGTTAGATCAAGCATAATGCAATAAAGTGACTGGAAGCAGTAATTACAAATATTTATTAGATGAGTTGCTGTTGCAGGCTTCTGTTGTATTTTGACGTGGTGACAGTCTATAGTCTTGAACGGCTACTTGTTTTATATCATGTGCTATTTCTATACATATTATAAAAAAGTGTGTGTGTATGTGTGTGTGTGTGTGTGTGTGCGGTTCTCACCCCCAAACTACTGTACCGATTTCAACAGATTTCTTTTTTTATTTTTGTAGTCATTCACAATGCATACAGTACCCCAGTTTCGAACGTTCACAAGGTCGACACTTCAGCAGCAGATCTCGACGAACTTTGTATTTTCACAATAGTATTTTTTAAAGAAAACGCCCTTTGCTACTGCAAATGAAGTTTTATTTTTACAATTCATCCATACGCGTTTTGCCGTTTTCACAAGGCATTATCAGTGGGTGTCCTGAAATTTTACGTGTTTCTGTTTATACATACATTATACTAGAACTGACATGTGATTACATTTTCACGCAATTTGGATGCTTAGATTGTGAGAAATCAGTACCCAGACCAACAACCTCTTGCCGTAATAACGGCCTTGATACGCCTGGGAATTGAGTCAAACAGAGCTTGGATGGCGTGTACAGGTACAGATGCCCATGCGGCTTCAACACGATACCATAGTCCATCAAGAGTAGTGACTGGCGTATTGTGACGAGCCAGTTGCTCGGCCACCATTGACCAGATGTTTCCAGTTGGTGAGAGAGCTGGAGAATGTCCTGGCCAGGGCAGCAGTCGAACATTTTCCGTATCCAGAAAGGCCCGTACAGGACCTGCAACATGCGGTCGTGAATTATGCTGCTGAAATGTAGGGTTTCGCAGGGATTGAATGAAGGGTAGAGTCACGGGTCGTAACACATCTGAAATGTAACGACCATTGTTCAAAGTGCCGTCGGTGCGAACAAGAGGTGACCGAGACGTGTAACCAATGGCACCCCATACCATCTCGCCGGGTGATACACCAGTATGGTGATGAATACATGCATCCAATGTGCATTCACCACGATGTCGACAAACACGTATGCGACCATCATGATGCTGTAAATAAAACCTGCATTCATCCGAAAACATGACGTTTTGTCATGCGTGCACCGAGGTTCGTCGTTGCGTACAACATCACAGGCGCTCCTGTCTGTGATGCAGCGTCAACGGTAACGGCTGCCATGGTGTCCGAGCTGATAGTCCATGCTGCTGCAAACGTCGTCGAACTAATCATTCAAATGGTTGTTGTCTTGCAAACGTCCCCATCTTTTGACTCAGGGATCGAGACATGGATGCACGATCCGTTACAGTCATGCGGATAAGATGCCTGTTATATCGACTGCTAGTGATACGAGGCCGTTGGGATCCAGCACGGCGTTCCGTGTAGCTCTCCTGAACCCACCGATTCCATTTTCTGCTAACAGTCATTGGATCGCGACCAACGCGAGCAGCAATATAAAGATATGATTAACCGCAAGCACGATGGGCTACAATCCGACCTTTATCAAAGTCGGAAACGTGATGGTACGGCCGCGGTGGAGTAGCCGAGCGGTCTAAAGTGTCTCGCTGCGGAGCGCGCGGTTGCTCGCCGTGGAGGTTCGAGTCCTCCCTGGGGCATGGGTGTGTGTGTGTGTTTATCGTTAGGTTATTTTACCTAGGTTTAAGTAGTTTGTAAGCTACGGACTGATGACCACGCAGTTTGGTCCGATAGATTTACACACATTAACATTTTTGTGATGGTACGCATTTCTCCTCCTCACACGAGGCATCACAACAGCCAGGCAACGCCGGTCAACTGCTGTTTGTGTATGAGAAATAGGTTGGAAACTTTCCTCCTGTCAGCACGTTGTAGGTGTCTCCACCGGCGCAAACCTTCTGTGAATGCTCTGGAAAGCTAATCATTTGCATATCACAGGATCTCCTTCCTGTCTGTTAAATTTCGCGACTGTAGCGCGTTATCTTCGTTGTGTAGTAATTTTAACGGCCAGTGGTGTAATATCCCATTTGCACTGGTGGGATATGCGCGTAGGTGTCACGCTGCAGCGTCACGCTTGAGGGGTTAAGTAATAGCAATTGCGATGCATTTGGTAGTAATAAATAAACCCGCAAGATGGTGTAATATTGTGCCCGCCACTGTTTGTTGAATCGCAACGATATGTGCGGCAGTTATATGAAGGGTCGGCGTTTTACCAGTTTGGGACTGAGCCATGTTCACCATCATCATCATCATCATCAACGGTACTCACAGTGGTCCTGCGCTACCCTGACAAGTATAGCAGTCCAGTCTGGCTTCTTCCAGAGCGGTCCTGCTGCAGTCCCATTTAACCCCTCACGAGCGGCGCTTTGGCGTAATGGGCGGCGATGAAGGCTCGGAGGGTGAGCAGTTGTCTGGGAATATGGCAGCAGGGAGGGGGAGGTGAGACTGGCTCGTTGTGACGTCAGGGCACGGACCGTGGCGAGCACGTGCGCCTCTGATTGCAGCCGTGGACAATGGCCGCAAATGACGCAGGCTTAGCCCGCCACTGGCTGGTCGCTGGGAAGGACTGGGGGCAGCCGTCGCGCCTTCTTTGGAGGGTGCGAGCAGAGTACGCCGCCCACGCAGACAGTTTTCTCGGCTACGGCCCGCCATATATAACATCTTGTTTCAAATGCTTATAAATTTGTGGAACTTAAGCCCCTTTCTTGTCTCAATTAGCTACTCGAGACGAGTGAGTTTATTTGCACCGCTCCTGGCGTGCTATTCTTATACTGCGTTCTCGTCTGTCTCGAGTAGTCGTTTTCGTTTGGACGTAAACGCCAAAACTGTAGAGCTGTCTGCTATGTCATTCTGCAACTGAATGAAGAAGTGAGGTTATGAGGGCACTTTTTACGTAGCGTCAGAAAACTACAGGGTGTCTCACGAAAGACGCCTGCCAGGCGTCCGCGGATAGCGCGGTACGGCTCCCGGCCGCCGCCACCACACCCGCCGGCCACGGCAGCGTCCGATTTCGGACTCTATTGTGCTGTGGCCGCATACGCTGAGTTAAAGTATATAAGCTTACCTTTATTTACAATAGATATTCAAAATGGTGTCCCTCTTTGGAAAGAGCATCCTGACATCTCTTGAACACATTCGCGAACACTTGACAAATTTCAGCTGCCGAAATCTGGAAAATGACTAGTCGAATCGTCGAATCATTTTTTCACGAAACAATAAATTCTGACAGGTCTGTGAACAATATCATGCATCCATTTTTTCAAGAACTTTCGCCCGACGAAAGCTGTACGGTTATTTCATGCAGGACAATGCAAGACCACACATTGCCGATGCTTCTATGGCAGCAATACGAAGTGTTTTCGATGATAGGATAGTCGACTGGCCTCCTCGTTCTCCAGACCTAAATCCCTGTGACTTTTATCTCTGGAGAATGTTAAAAGACAAGGTGTATGCAAGCAATCCCCATACACTCGGAGAGTTGGAAGACAGGATTCGGCTAGTCATTTCCCAGATTTCGGCAGCCGAAATTTGTCGAGTGTTCGCAAATCTGTTCAGTAGATGTCAGACCGCTCTTTCCATAGAGGGACGTCATTTCGAACATCTACTGTAAATAAAGGTAAGCTTAGGTTACTCAGATGGCAATGTTCTTTAGACTTTAACTCAGAGTATGCGCCCGCGGCACAATAGAGTCCGAAAATCGGGCGCTGCCGTGGTCGGCGGATGCGGTGGCGGCGACCGGGAACCGTACCGTGCGATCCGCGGAGTCCTGGCAGGCTTCTTTTGTGAGACACCCTGTATAATGGAGTTTATAAATGACGAAAGAATAATTCGTAGTTTATGTTATCCTCAAATCTCATCTAGCAAATTTTGTGCACAATTGAGAACCTAAATAATAGGAAAAGTTTAATACAAACTTCTGAAATCTTACGCATCTATATTGTGATGACAATTTATACAGGCAAACACATGAAACAATATCGAAAATGCAGTATAAGCGACTATTTACTTTAGTTTTAATATCTTGTTACCTTTTTAACAGGCAAAACTAGTTCAAGAATTATTTTCTCATCTAATAATTCTGACTCTTCTGTTGATATAATTTACTGCAAAACACGTTTATATGTTTACATAGTGTGGGCTTTTTCCCCAAAAAAGGAAATTATTTTTCTGATGTAGATATTCGTCACTTTTGTAGGAAAAAAGTAGTAGAAAAAACATTGTTAGGCTTTGGGGAAACTTTTTCGGTGTCATGAAAACACAAAGCAAACGACAGAATTAAGTTAAAGAAGAAGCGAAAACATTTCTATAATATCAATCCGCTCGAACACAATAGATTACCTTCCGATTTTAGCTGACACCACTATTGTTGTTTCTGCGCATACGCAATCTGCAGCATACTCGAAAATATAGAACACCACACTCGGCATAATCTATAGATCATTGGCGTCATAGACGCACAAGCGGCGTGGTCGGCTTCTGATTTCCACGCAGGCAGGCACTTAGAGTAGTCATTTTCACCACAAGGTCGATCGTGTAAAAATACTCTGCGTGTACAGGCACAGATGCCCATGCTGCTTCAACACGATACCGCAGTTCATCAAGAGTAGTGACTGTCGTATTGTGACGAGCCATTTGCTCGGCCACCATTGACCAGACGTTTTCAAATGGTGAGAGATCTGGAGAATGTGCTGTCCATGGCAGCAGTCGAACATATTCCGTATCCAGAAAGGCCCGTACAGGATCTGCAACATGCGGTCGTGCATTATCCTGCAGCAATGTAGGGTTTCGCAGGGATCGAATGAAGGGTAGAGCCACAGGTTGTAACACATCTGAAATGTTCAAATGTTTGTAGAGTCTATGGGACTTAACTACGGGGTCATCAGTCCCTAAACTTACAAACTACTTATGAACTACTTACGAACTAGGACGGCACAAATATCCAAGCCCGAGGGGGGATTCGAACCCCCGACCGTAGTGGCCGTGCAGACCGTAACTAAAGCGCCTCAGTCCCCTCGGACACCGCGACCGGCACATCTGAAATGTAACGGGCACTGCTCAAAGTGCCGTCGATGCGAACAAGAGGTGACCGAGACGTGGAACCAATGGCAACCTATACCATCAGGCCTGGTGATACGCCAGTATAGCGATGACGAATATACGCTTGCAATGTGCGTTTACCGCGATGTCGACAAACACGGATGCGACCATCATCCGAAAAAATGACGTTTTATCATTCGTGCACCCACGTTCGTCGTTGCGTACATCATCGCAGGTGCTCCTGTCTGTGATGCAGCGTCAAGGGTAATCGCAGCCACGGTCTCCGAGCTGATAGTCCATGCTGCTGCAAACGTCGTCGAACTCCTTACAAGAGGCATCACAGCAACTTTTCACCAGGCAACGCCGGTGAACTGCTGTTTGTGTAGGAGAAATCGGTTGGAAACTTTCCTCATCTCAGCACATTGTAGGTGTCGCCACCGGCGCCAACCTTGTGTGAATGCTCTGAAAAGCTAAACATATGCATATCACTTCATCTTCTTCTTGTCGGTGAAATTTCGCGTATGTAGCACGTCATCTTCGTGGTGCAGCAATTTTAATTGGCAGGAGTGTACTATTCGTTGCAAATCTAATTTATACCTTTGGGCTGTTTACAGGTACTCTACGAAAATGAATTTATGGTACTGCGAGTCGTGGCGTAGCAGACGCGTGTATGGCACATGCCAGACCAGTGGCTGGGAGCGATTTGCCTGAGTTCGCGACTGTTCGCGACTGCGGTCGCTGTCGCACAAGTTGGCCCGGAAGCGCGCGTTAATTGCCCGTCTTGAAGGACGTAATGACGCTTAATTGCGGCATCCCGTTACTCTGCCCGCCAGTCTTCCGCTCGTTGGTTAGCCTCTTACATTGAAAGCGGGTCCCACCGAGACTCTGCCCGGTCTTATCAGCAGGTGTTTATGAAGGCTATATTTTAACTTTTTTCTGCACTATTTATTTAATGATTTCGTACAAAGAGACGCTGTCGTCAAGCCGTTATACCATTTTTAAGGAAATCTGCGTATATATTACAGGGTGTACCACCCAGCTGTTTCACCCCAGATATCTCTGAAACTACAAGAGATATCGAAAAACCACTTTCACAGTCATTAACGTAAGGCAGCGGCTTATGAAAGTAGGTACTATGAGATACGTGAAGAAATATTATTTTCAACGTAAACTTATTTTTTTTTTAAATTTTTTTTAATGGATAGTTCATATTATTTCTTAAGCAATCGACAGGATGAAAAATCACAAAAAGAATGGGGTCGGTTGCGTCGCGATGCGTCAATAACATCAGGGGAAACTGCGAAGCGAAGTTGACGTTTGAAATACATGAGGCGCACTGCTAGCGGGTGTCCGAAACTCAAACGTGAGTCTCTGCTACCATATAATGTAAAGCAGGACGTACATTTGTAGTTTTACGTGTTATACATTAGTTCATTGAGGTCGCATAATTTAAGTAAATGCATAATGCAGTAAAAGTATTCAACCCCCAGTGAACCCTGGTACAGAGCCGAGTGGAGGGTCTGAATCAGAGGCTCAGACGGTTCTGCGACCGTGTAGGCTGCAGATTCCTTGACTTGCGCCACCGGGTGGTGGGTTTCCGGGTTCCGCTGAATAGGTCAGGAGTCAACTATACGCAGGAAGCGGCTACACGGGTAGCGGGGGCTGTGTGGCGTGGATTGGGCGTTTTTTTTAGAATAAAGAGCTTCGGGGAAAAACAAAATGGGCAATTTCAAAGGGTGCAGGTGGATCACAGGAAAAATGTAGATCCGGAAACTATCGGTATAACAGTTGTAAACTGTCGTAGCTGTGTCGGGAAAGTACCAGAACTCCAAGCGTTAATAGAAAGCACCGAAACACACATCATTATAGGCAGCGAAAGTTGGTTCAAGCCAGAAATAAGTTCAGAAGAAGTATTCTCAAAAGATCTAACGGTGTTCAGAAACGATAGATTAAACAAAATAGGTGGGGGCGTGTTTGTCGCCGTCAAAAGTAGTATTTCATGTAGCGAAGTTGAAGTTGATAGTTCCTGCGAGCTATTATGGGTAGGGGTTGTACCCTAAAATCTTAAGAAGTTAATAATCGGTTCCTTTTACCGGCCTCCCGACTCTGACGATACAATAGCAGAAAGGTTCAAAGAAAACCTGAGTCTAATTACAAAAACGTACCCGACTCACACGATAATAGTAGGTGGTGATTTTAATTTACCCTCGATCTGTTGGCGAAATTATATTTTCAAATCAGCAGGTCGGCATAAAATGTCGTCCGAAATTGTACTCAACACATTCTCTGAGAATTACTTCGAACAATTAGTTCATGAGCCAACTAGAATTGTAAATGGATGTGAAAACACACTTGATCTCTTAGCAACAAATAAGCCTGAGCTCATAACGAGCATCAAAACGGATACAGGTATTAGTGAACACAGAGCTGTCGTAGCGAAATTGAATATCGAAAGTCCCAAGGTTACCAAAAATAAACGCAAAGTATATTTGTTCAGGAAATCAGATAGAAATAAAATACATAGCTTCTTAAAAGACAGCAACTAAAATCACTTAACAAGAACAAGTCTTCTGGTCCGGATTGTATACCCATTAGATTTCTATCTGATTATGCTGAAGCGATAGCTCCTTATTTAACAGCCATATACAACCGCTCTCTCAAAGAAGGATCTGCACCAAAAGATTGGAAAGTTTACCAGATCACACCTATATTCAAGAAAGGCAGTAGGAGTAACCCACTAAACTACAGGCCTATTTCATTGACGTCAATTTGCAGCAAGGTTTTGGAACGTATCCTGTATTCAAATATTATGAATCATCTCGAACAGAACGATCTATTGACCCAAGGTCAACACGGATTTAGAAAAAAAAGTTCATGCGAAACACAACTAGCTCTTTATTCACATGAAGCGATGGGTGCTATCGACAAAGGTTCACAAATCGATTCCGTATTTCTTGATTTCCAGAAAGCTTTTGACACCGTACCTCACAAAAGGCTTTTAATCAAATGGCGTGGTTATGGTATATCGCCCCAAATTTGCAATTGGATAGGGGGATTTCCTGTCAGAAAGGACACAGTTCGTAGTAATAGATGGTAAGGCATCGACTAAAACAGAGGTGATATCGGGAGTTCCACAGGGTAGTGTTATAGGTCCTCTGCTGTTCCTTATTTACATAAACGATTTAGGGGAAAATCTAAGTAGCTCTCTTAGGTTGTTTGCAGATGACGCCGTCATTTACCGTCTAGTAAAATCATCTGAAGATCAAAACCAACTGCAGAACGATCTGAATAAGATATCAGTATGGTGTAAAAATTGGCAATTGGCTCTGAATAATGAGAAGTGTGACGTCATCCACATGAGTACGAAAAGAAATCCGTTAAACTTTGTTTACATGATAAATCAAATGTGAAGGCCGTAAACTCCACAAAATACCTAGGAATTACTATTACTTCAGACCTAAACTGGAAACAACACTTAGATAATATCGTGGGAAAGGCGAACCAGAGACTGCGTTTTATTGGCAGAACCCTTAAAAGATGCAACAGAACTACTAAAGAAACTGCATACACTGCGCTTGTCCGTCCATTTTTTGAGTATTGCAGCCCAGTGTGGGACCCTTATCAGGTGGGTTTGACGGAGGACATCGAAAGAGTCCAAAGAAGGGCCGCTCGTTTCGTATTGTCACGATATAGGGGAGACAGCGTTACGGAAATGATACAGGATCTGGGATGGGAATCATTACAACAACGGCGCTTATCGCTGCGGCGTGGCCTACTTGCGAAACTCCAATCGCCAACACTCTCTTCCGAATGCAAAAATATATTGTTGACTCCCACTTACATAGGTAGAAATGATCATCACAATAAAATACGAGAAATCACAGCTCGAACAGAGAGATTCAGGTGTTCTTTCTTCCCGCGCGCTATTCGAGAATGGAATGGGAGATAAATAGTATAATTGTGGTTCGATGAACCCTCTGCCAGGCACTTAAATGTGATTTGCAGAGTATCCGATGTAGATGTAGATGTCACTCTGGGCACCAGCCGCCATCGCTGTCAGCCATTGTTATCGGGAGGCGTCTGTCGACCGCTGTCGGTGCTGTCTAAGTAGGCCTCGCAGTGCCCCGTACCGCGGCCGGCAGCTGCGCGGCGTTCCCCCGTGCGGCGCTGAATGAAACATCGGCCCTCTGCTCCCGTATGCGGGCCGCGCCTCCACCACCCGCACCCCCACCCGCCCCCGCAGGCCGCGCCCTCACAACAGGTGTCTGCGCCAGGTGCGCCGGTCGGGACGTGCCCCGCCCACGCGATTACCAGGAGGCGCGAGCGCGCATCTGCCGCTGCCCTCGTACGCGGTAGCAGCAGCTCGCGGCACGCGTACCTCCGCCATAGAAAACAGAGGGTGAGGGAGGGAAAGCTAACAGCGGCTCTTTTCATCTGCATGCAGCCGAGCGATGCGCTCGATGCCATATTGAAAACGACTAAACGCCTATCGATAGCTCCTCATTACAGCGGTTCGAAGCGGGCCGGACATTGCGGTGCTGAAGGTCGCCGGCCGCGGTGGCCGAGGGGACTGAGACGCTCCAGTCACGGTCTGCACGGCCACTACGGTCGGGGGTTCGAATCCCCCTTCGGGCATGGATATTTGTGCCGTCCTTAGTCTTAGCTGTTCATAAGTAGTTTGTAAGTTTAGGGACTGATGACCCCGTAGTTAAGTACCATAGACTATACAAACATTTGAACAAACATTTTGCTGAAGGTCGCCGGTTCAATCCCGTCCAGCGGCAAAAATTTATTTCTGCAAAGGAAATAACAGTTGCAAAGAAAATCTATAATTCCTTAATAGAAAGAAAGCCTAAGAATAAGATGGAAGATAAATACAGGGATCACAACTGGCGCGTGATTTGGGATAATATCCACTCCCGCAATTTGCCGTCTGTCGTGCGATCGGCTTGGTACACCGCTGTGAATAGAAAAATAGAGACCAATTCCAAGCGGTACTCCATACATTTAGCCGACTCCCCTCTGTGTAACACATGCCTTCTAGAAGATACTGAGGAGCATATATTTATGTGCGAGAAAGTGAGAGAGGTTTACAAGGTAGGTATCACCAGAACATCTGCCGCTACGATATTACCAGCAGACTTCCTTATCCGACACGGTCCCCTATCCACGGACCAAAAGCAATTCAGTAAACTGGATAAAAGGACACACAGTTTACTAAATAGTCAACAGCCAAAGTCCAAGTAAACAGGACTTTGTCTTGTACCTACGGATACAACATCAAAAACTACAGGAAATCCCGAATTATGGTAATAATTATGCAAATTTTTTAACCAAAACAATCAGTGAACAACTAATATACTAACATACGATTAACGGTTCACTTGAGAAACGGAAATTAAATTTAGTTGAAATGGAATTTGATTTTATATAGAATGACCAGAAGATAATCCCACGAAGAGAAGAAGTAATAAATAAGAAACAATGTAAACTTTGTTTCATCAATTCCACAGCCGGGAAACTTTGGCCGTGACACTTTTCGGAGTTACGAGAAGACAATATGTGGTATTAATACCCGTTAACTGAGAAGACACAGGATAAGGAATTAAAATAGAATCAGATACGGAAACGCGCCACACATTTCGAGAAGACGAACTCCGAAGGGCAACCACTGAGCTGAAGTTAAACGTGCTAAAATGCCAGTCAGCGTTCATTTATATGTTTATTTTCAGAAATCCCTTATTTTCAAGACGGAAATTCGTCGACTTCTGCATTTTTTCTCTGCTCTCAAAGAAGCACACATGGGAAGACTTATTTTTAAGTAACCGACAGCAGCCACTTTTCTTTATTAAAGGCAGATGAAGCCGTCGCCGATGAAGCCGATGTTGGCGATCGGAAGGACGGGTTGAAGGGGAGGAAGGAGACCCGAAAAAAAGAAAAGAAAGAAAGAAAGAAAGAACAAAAAATGGTGGTATCGGGGTAAAGCGCTCGGCTGGAAATCGATGGGTCGTGGGTTCGAAACCAGATCGGATTACTGAATTTTTTAGTCTTCGTTTTAAACCAGCCTTCACCCAAGACCGGATGCCGAGGCTCTGCGCACATGGTCAGAGGGCTGAACGCCTTCTGTAATAAAATATCTGGGTCAAGAACACACAGAACAATAACGGACAAAAAGGATCAGCGACCGCAAGGAAACTGGTATAGGCATGTGCAACAACAGAGATATGTGTTGTGAGCGATAACGTTTATATTGGATAACAGTACATGGTGCGGGCGTTGGATCGTGTTATGCTGCTGCAATGGCAGTTACCACGATTTATTTTTTATTTATAGGAAATGCCGTGCAAAGCAATACATTTAAATTACATTACGTTAACTTTATTTGCCTTTGCTATATGCTACGATGGATTTCTGTCTATTCCTGCATTTGATAATATGGTGTCGATCACAAAATTCTAAGCACAGTTCACACACACACACACACTCGTCATTCGGTTCGCAAAATAATTTGTTGCGACACACATTGTGGTGAAACCCATGGGTTGCCAGTGCCGTTGTCACATGTCGCATTTCATGGTTGCCTTTCCTCCAGGTCCTGCCTTGCATAGCAGACGTTGCGTAGAGCTCCTCCAGTATGTTGTTTTTCTTCTCATGCAGATCTTGTAGAAGCTGTTTGCAGTTGGCAGTAGCTGGGACTATGACCTCGTATCTTAGATCTTCTATCAGGAAGGTCTCCCTGGAAAGCTCATACACTAGCCTCGATCTTGAGTTCTGTGGGACTCTTAAGACTCTTCAGGTTTCTAGCCTTTACTCGCTCCAGTTCTTCAAGCTGTTTGTATGTGAGGTATTCTCCCACTGATTCAAGGCCATACGTCAAAATAGGGAGAATTTTTAGCCTGAACTGGTCCATAGCTGTGCTGATCGATAGTTGTGTGACGTTTCTGATTTCACTCATAGCTCTAGTGGCCGCCACTGTTCTAGATGTTATATGTAGTCTGAAACTTTTTCCCGTTGTTTGGATTTTGATGCCTAGTATTTTAAATTGTTAACCCTCTTGAGTAGGTTTCCATTGCATTTGACGTTCTCTGCTTCAGTGAATCTTCCACCTTTCCTGAACACTAGCAACTCCGTCTTCTATTCGTTTATCTTGATGTCATTTCTCTCTCCCCACTCGCTTAGTTTGTTTAGAGCTACTTGTAATTTGTCTATATCCATCGTCTGTTGCGTCTGTATGTGTTTTTCTACTAGTATATTCGATATTAAAGTCGATGTACTCGTCCTTCCAATTAGTTCCTCCAGTTTATCTATTGAAACCTCTCTGTTGACCAGGTCAAAGGCTTTTGTGTAGTCAACAAAAACCACATATATTTTTCCTTTGGGTCTTCCTATTGTCTGCTTTTTGTCCCAGCAGGTTTTCTATTGCCAGGGTTGTGGATCGTCCCTTCCTAAAACCGAACGGCTCTTCTGGTAGAAGGGGTTCGAGCTTCTCTGCCAGCCTTTTGGCGAGGATTCCCGTGAAGAGTTTCCGTGGCGTGGATTCCAGCGCTATTCCTCTGTATGCATTTGGATTCTCTGTGTCTCCTTTTCCCTTATACAGTAGTTTAATTTTTTACTTTCTCCATTCGCTTGGTATGCTTCCTAGTTCTATGCATTTAATTAGAAGTGATAATAATGTGATTATTATGTTTATGATAATATATTTTTTTAAAAATATTTAGAACAATATCTTTGTGAAATATGTTTGTTTTTATCTGTTGCTTGTTCAACGTCGATTACGCAGCGGCACACTGTGGAAGTTTCTCCGCCGACGACAGAGATATGTACCTGGTCGTTGCCACGCCGTCGAGGCGCAGAAGATCCCGCAGTATGCTGATATGCATTGAAGTCGACAATTTTCTTAATTGTTAATATTGTTAAAAAACGTTCAGTTCTTAAAAATGTTCAAATGTTTGTTAAGCTTATGAGACTTAACTACGGGATCATCAGTCCCTATTCAGTTCTTAATCACCATTCGAGAAGTAATATTGATTTGATGTTACTGTGAACGTTTTTTTTTTTTTTTTTTTTTTTTTTTTTTTTTTTTTTTTTTTTTTAATTTTATTTATGGAGAGATGTTAATATATTATTTCCACGAAAGTTTTATTTCAAGATTAATTTGAATTTGTAATTAGTTATCAGGCGATTGAAATAATCTTCAATGCAATTTATTCAAAAAATGTTCAAATGTTTGTATAGCTTATGGGACTTAACTACGGAGTCATCAGTCCCTAAACTTACAAACTACTTATGAACTAGCTAACACTAACACTAGTCGCCGTGCAGACCATAACTGGCAGTCCGCAGTCCACTCGCCCACCGCGGCCTGCTGCAATTTATTAATGATCAAAAATGATAGACTTTTATGTGAACTTTGATGAAGGATTTGGACTGTGATTTAAGTTTGCGCAAACTTTGTAAATATTTTGCTCAACTGGCTCGTGGTAACAGTACAACTTCTTTGACTTTAATCTTATAGAGGAATTATTGACAGCTAACATAATAACTTCTGGACGAGATGATTACTTTTGATGGGATCATGAAAGAATTTTAATAAGAATTAGTATTCCTGGAAGAACGTGCAGCCGGCCGCGGTGGCCGAGGAGTCTGAGGCGCTACAGTCACGGTCTGCACGGCCACTACGGTCGAGGGTTCGAATCCTCCTCGGGCATGATATTTGTGCCGTACTTAGTATTAGCTAGTTCTTAAGTAGTTTGTAAGTTTAGGGACTGATGACCCCATAGTTAAGTCCCATAAGCTTTACAAACATTTGAATTTGTACATTTGAAGAACGTGCAAAGACTTTCATTTTGAATTGCCATGAAAATATTTTTATGTTTCTTTGGGATGGTATCGGTCCATGGAGAAGTAGTCCCGAATCAGTTGACAGATATAGAGCTGGCTCCACTCCATCGCGACGTCATTGTTGATTTCGACCCCGTTCTTGTTCAGCTGAGGAACTCGTATGACCTTGACGTTACGGGGTGTCGTCGCACCTCTCTCCTGTTCATACCTGAAGAGACGCCCTCGCTGGCCTTGCTATCTGCGGCACGTCAGGCGCCATCATAAAGCAGGGAAGGGCTCTACCTGACCTCGCAGCCGCGCCTAGTATGAACTGCGGGCGCTACCATTACTCTTTTACGTCGGCTCCCAAGTACTCATAAATTTATTGTTCGCAGCTATTTTATTTCCAGACGACCGTCATAAATTTTCTTTTACTGCACTGGTATCGGTCGAGACCGGCATTCTATGTCATTCACGTACGTCTGTCGATAGTCTTATTTGAACGTCGACCCGTGAATGCTGTGGGACTGTGAATTTCAGAAGGCACGAGCCAGGTAGTGGAGGAGGTGAAGGTCGTGCCTAGGTATCTCTGTCGCTAAGGGTACTGCCCACGAGATGCAAGGTTGGGGATTAGAGTCCGCGTTCTGTACACAGTTCTAATTTGAGAACAGTCATTCGCAACAGCACCGTTATATGAAACATTGTCGGACTCCTTGCCGCATCAGTTCTGGATAACACTTCAAGCTTTCAACGACTGCTTCCACCGTATTCGTCAGGAGCAACTGACTGTCTATAATTAAATTATATAAAATTAATTGTTCGTTGCATAGATCCGTGTTGAGGAGACCCTCGTTGACGTGTAACATGTCTTTTTTTCCATTTTTTACAGATACATACAGTTTTGTATTCCATCCTCGTCGCCACTTTTGTGTCTCGTTTCCGCTGGTTGTAGGTGTCGGTGACCGAGTAGAAAGAGACCGACACAGGAATAAAGGATGCACGCGTGTGCAGGTACGGAGGTGACCAGCCAGTGGGACAGCAGAAACTAGAAACACTAGAGTAAATTCAAACGAGATATATATTTCATAGAGACTTAGTAATACTTAACTTTTACATAGTTCTTGACTGCAGAATGCTGATACATAGATTAGAGGCCTACAGATGATTCCTAGTGCCTATCCGATAGCCAAGTCTTAACTGGTGCCTATCTGATCCCCAAGTGTTAACTGGTTTATATCTCAGTCCCAAGTGGCCGATGCAGCAGTCCTGGCCACGAGCGGAGTTGCAGCAGACGGCGCTCGTGGCTGACGTCGTAAGAACGCCGCGCCGTGCACCAGTTAAGACTTGGCTATCGGATAGGCACTAAGAATCATCAGTAGGCAGGCCTCTATCTAATCTATGTATCAGCATTCTGCAGTCAAGAACTATGTAGAAGTTAAGTATTGCTAAGACTCTATGAAATATATATCTCGTTCTAATTAACTCTAGTGTTTCTAGTTTCTGCTGTCCCACTGGCTGGTCACCTCCGTACCTGCACACGCGTGCATCTTTTATTCCTGTGTCGGTCTCTTTCTACTCGGCCACCGACACCTACAACCAGCGGAAACGAGACACAAAATACTGTTTTTTTAACAAGCTGATAATATAGTAATACTGACGGTATGAATACAGAAACATACATCATTTGGTTCCATTTAAAAATTCATCATTGGAGTAGAAGGAGTTGGCCACTAGAAAGTCTTTTAGGCTCCTCTTAAACTGATCTTCTTTTGTATCTAAATTTTTTATGGTTGCTGGTAAATCATTGAAAATATGTTACTGAGTAGTGGACCTTTTTGAACTAAAGTAACTGCTTTTAAGACCTTGTGTAGATCGGTTTTGATCCTAGTATTGTATGTGTGAGCTGAACTGTTTGTTGGAAAAGAGGTATATTCTTAATAACAAATTTCATTAAGGAATAAATAAACTGAGACGCAGTAGTTAATATAGCCAGTTCTTTGAAGAGGCATTTACAGAATGTCCGTGAATTTATACCACAAATAATACGTAGTACACACATTTGCACTCTGAAAACTTTTGCTTGACTTGAAGGGTTACCCCAAAATATTATACTGAATGGAAGTAACCAAAGTATGCAAGCTTTTTTTATTGTTATGTCTCCTGTGTCTGATACCACTCGTATTCCAAATACGGATTTGTTACGTCGTTTGTGCACTTCTGTGGTCTGCTCCTTCCAGCTGAGTTTATTATCATGCTATAATCCCATGAATTTAATACTGTCAACTTCCTCTATCTGCTCTTCTTCATGCTTTATGCATATGCTGGATGGTAATCTCTTACATGTTCTGAACAGCATGTAGTGGGTCTTTTCGTAGTTTAATGTCAATGAGTTGGCTTCAAACCATTTTTATTGTTCGTGTAAATATCATTAGCACACGTTTCTAGAACTAATGCAGTTGCTGTAGTCTTAAATAGTCAATTAACTGTAATTATCCCGCAGCTACGTAATTTTGTCACAAATGGCGCCAACGTCTGCAGTGGTGGCGTAACCAGTCCCGTAGTATCAAGAGATCGCTTACATGCACTGATAAGATTACAGCCGCTATCACGATTGGAGATATTCTTGCAAATTCTCATTTTTGTAATTAAGTAATTCCAGGCCAACAACATACTGCAATTACACTGATTAGATGAGATACCACAAACAGCTGCAGCGGAGTGGACGAGCGCATTGAGGCGTTATTCTCCGATGCGCGAGGCCTCTCCCCGTCGGGGGTTCAAATCCTCCCTCGGGCTGTCTTTAGTGCTGTCTTTAGTGCAAGTTAGTTTATAAGTAGTTTGTAAGATTAGCGACTGATGACCCCGCAGTTAAGTCCCATAAGATTAACAAACATATGAACATTTATCATACACTATATAGACATGGTAACGTATTTTATTCAGATATTGGTTACAATTGTAATTTTTGTAATACAGTACGATATTTTGCTATCTCAACTTGATGTTAACTTAGCGTTTTCTTAGAGCGATACACTATGGCGCTACCATAACAGTGAAAAAGTCATTCTCGTTGCTCTCTAACATGGTGTGGTCACCTGTGACGGCCAGTATAGTTGCGTGGCATGGACAGTATGAAGTTATCAATCAGCTATTCAGGGATATTTGGTCACTCTTCAATGAGTGAAATATTCAGGTCTGCAACCGCTATAGGAGGTACTGGTCTGGCTAAAATACGTCTGCCAAGTGCATCCCAACCATACTCAATGGGGTTTAAGTCCGGTAAACAGGCTGGCCACTCCATTCGTTCAGTTCCCTCAATTTCAAGCATGGCCCACCACTGCAGCTCTTTAGGGACGAGCGTTATCATCCACCAGAAGGAACCCATCTCCTATGGCACCAGCGAAGGGCACAATACAGATTGAAGGATCTTGTCTTATTACCTCTGATCAGTCACAGGGCTATTCTAAACGACATACACGTCCATACTGACTCCTGCGCATACAGCTACATGGGATACTCTGAAAATCACATTTAAGTGCCAGGTTGAGGGTTCATCAAACCACCCTTTTACTATTTTATCTCCCATTCCATTTTCGAATAGAGCGCGGGAGGAAAGAACACCTGCATCTCTCCGTTTGAGCTCTGATTTCTCGTATTTTATTCTGATGATCATTTCTACCTATGTAAGTGGGAGAGTCTACAATATATTTTCGCATTCTGAGGAGAATGTTGGCGATTGGTTTCGTAAGTAGACCACTCCGCAGCGATAAGTGCCGTTGCTGTAATGATTCCCATCCCAGATTCTGTATCATTTCCATAACGCTGTCTCCCCCGTAACGAAACGATCTGCCCTTCTTTGGACTCTTTCGATGTCCTCCGTCAAACCCATCTGATAAGGATCCCACACTGGGCAGCAATACTCCATAAAAGAACGGACAAGCGTAGTGTATGCAGTTACTTTTGTAGTTCTGTTGCATCTTTTAAGGGTCCTTCCAATAAAATGCAGTCTCTGGTTCGCCTTTCCCACAACATTATCTACGTGTTTTTTCCAATTTGAAGTAATAGTAATTCCTAGATTTTTTTGGAGTTTTCGGCCTTCATTTTTGATTGATTTACCTTGTAAACAAAGTTTAACGGATTTCTTTTCGTACTCATGTGGACAACTTCACACTTCTCATTATTTAGAGTTAATAGCCAATTTTTACACCATAGTGATATCTTATTCAGATCGTTCTGCAGTTGGTTTTGATCTTCAGATGATTTTACTAGACGGTAAATGACGGCGTCATCTGCTAAAACCATACATCCACCACTATTATATGGCGACGTTTTCTGGATACAAGTAGGACTGTTCCGAGTTCCACATTCTTTCTAGATGACGGAACGATGATTATTCGGATGAACACAAAATCGTGACTCATCTGTGAACAGAACTCGTCGCCATTTGTTACGCCTCCAATCCTGATGTTCCTCCTCCCAGTTTCTGCGGGTTAAACGGTGTCGTGGTTTTAATGGGACACACACCACAGGCCTCCCTGCGTAGAGGCTACATTGCCGAAGGCGAATTCGGACTGTGTTGAAACTGCGCGTCCTGTTGCTGTCTGGAGGGTTCGTTGCGGCTGAGTTGTAATCAGCCTCCTGTCTCGATGGGCTGTTAACCGGAGATAACGGTCAGCTCTTGCCGATGTTACCCGTGAACGACTTTGACCTTGCTTCTTTTTAACGATTCCCGTTATCTGAAATCGCATCAGGTTCTGAAAATTACACTTCAGGACACTCCAATAGCTGCAGAAACGTTCTTCTGTGTCAGTGCGCTTCCAACCTTCCCGTTACCCTCCAAGCCATAGCTTTGGGTAAGTCATGTTGCTGTTGCATTGATCTACCTACTCACTACTATCTCAACCCAACTGTTTGTGGAATTTGTTAATGTTAATGTTGTTTGTATAGTCTATGGGACTTAACTACGGGGTCATCAGTCCCTAAACTTACAAACTACTTATGAACTACTTACGAACTAGGACGGCACAAATATCCATGTCCGAGGGGGGGATTCGAACCCCCGACCGTAGTGGCCGTGCAGACCGCGACTGGAGCGCCTTAGTCCCATCGGCCACCGCGGCTGGCTGTGGAATTCGTTTGGTAGAATAATCAGAAGTCAACACCAACGACTTCTGCAGCAACTTTCTGCTATTACCACTATCTCGGTTGCCATAATGTTGTCATTCCGTAGAACTGACAGAAAGACGTCGAACCCTTTTAGTTCATTCTGCCGACGGCAATACTTCAGAACCTAGACATCTCAACTGATCCCCCAATTATTTTGACCAGAGTATTTTATTCAAGAAGCCATGGGAGAAAGTGTGAGGACAACTTCCAGTCGTGATAGCGGATATAATCTTAGCGGTGCGTGGAAGCGAGCTGTGGTCACAGAGAAGCAGCAGAAGATACCATACAATGTTAGTGGTTGTGGCACTATCACAAGCAGCTGTAATCTATTAGGAAGTTGATTTGCAAGTGCCATATTTGCATCTGGAAGGTTCACTAGGCAGTGTCAGTTTTGAAACATATAGGTTACAAATAACATGATAGTAAACACTATTACCGAAGCATACATGTGATAAAAAGTTGCCAACAATCAAATTTAAAAAGTACCTGGGTCGCATCAAAAGTGGATTGGTACAGTGAGAGACGGGATAAGGGAAGTGTAGACATGTAATTTCTGAAATTGCCGTTAAACGTACTTGAACAAGAAGCAAAAACAGAAAACACACACACACACACACACACACACACACACACACACACACACAGAGACAGGCAGGCAGCGAGAGAGACAAACAGGCAGAGAGAGAGAGAGAGAGAGAGAGAGAGAGAGAGAGAGAGAGAGAGGTGAGATAGAGAGAGAGAGGCAGACAGCGAGAATGAGAGAGGGAGAGAGAGAGACAGGAAGACAGAGAAAGAGAGAGAGAGAGAGAGAGAGAGAGAGAGAGAGAGAGAGAGAGAGAGAGAGAGAGAGAGAGAGAGGAAGACAGCGAGAGAGAGAGAGGCAGACAGCGAGAATGAGAGAGGGAGAGAGAGACATAGGAAGAGAGAGAGAGAGAGAGAGAGAGAGAGAGAGAGAGAGAGAGAGAGAGAGACAGGAGGACAGTGATAAAGAGAGGCAGACAGAGAAAAAGAGAGTCGGTGGAGGAGAGACTGTACCATGGATTACAGCATGTAAATAAACGCGTAAAACGTAATGTTTCGTCATATATTTGTATTAATAGCTTAGTTCCGATTTATTATTAGTCTTAACAAAAACGTTAAGCTATCTTATCGTTAACGGAATGCTTGAAAAACTGATTCACGGTCCAGTAATAGGGTAAGAAGTGCAGTGCTTCTCCGGCCAGTTGGTCAGGAAATTAATTCGGAGAGTAAATCCTTGTACACGATTTTTAAAGAGAGGTGGAAGCTTTGTTACAGCAGTGCAGTGAATGATTCTTTTTCTCTCCCCCTGGTCTCAAATTGCTTCGTCTGCGAGCGAACGTTAGACTTTCATTACAGGGAAAATGTGGATAAACGCCTTTGTGTGCTTCATTAGTTTTTAATGAGAAGAGGCAAGCATTGTCAATTATCCTTTAATGAGAACCGTAAGCTTTATTAAAATGTAAGGGATATTTGTTTTCGTTTTGTGGTCTGTTATCCATTCGTTTCTCCAATTCATAGGAGACGCTTTGTTTTTCCAGACGCGAAGGAAATTTCGGAAATACGTCAGACGGCGTAGTTCTCTCATTCAAAGGCTTTGTTTGTTTGCGGAAACCAGATTTTTTGTATCATCCCCAATATAAAAAGAATCAGACGTCATGGCAGTCAAATAGATCTCACAGAATTCTCAAGACCAGCACATACCATGTAACATCTAAATGGTGCTATAACGCAATTAGACTGGCTTGGGAAATTATTTGCAACAAAGAAAGTTTGTAGCATCTTTCGTTCACGATGTAAGAGAACTCTTGGTCCTTTTTCTCGAAACCCTTTTGACAGTTCTTGCTTCTGCTGCCAGTATTCTAAATGCACTCCTGGAAATGAAAAGAGAACACCATGAATTCGTCGACCCAGCTGAGGGAAATTTTATCGACACATTCTTGAGGTTGTATACCACACACGATCACACAGGTAGAGCCGTAGGCACGTGAGTACAGTCACCAGAGCGTCCGCAATGTTGGCGTGTATACCCTCCTTCTGCAGCAATGCAAGCTGTAATTCTTTCATGGAGACGATCGTAGAGGTTACGAATGTGGTTATGTGAAATGGTCTATCATGCAATTTCCACCTGGTGCCTCAGTTGGGCCAGATTTCGTGCCGCTCATGCAGACTGTCTAATATGACGTTTCATGTGGTCCCAAACATGATCAATGGGGGAGAGATCTGGAGGTCGTGCTGGCCGGGGTAGTTGACGTTCAGCTTGAAGAGCATGTTGGGTGGTACGGGATACATATGGATCTGCATTGTCCTACTGGAAAAGTATATCACCTTGTTGGTGCGTGAGTGCTAGCAAGAAGAGAGAAATGATAGTTTCAGTGTACCGTGCACTGCTGAATGTTCTCTAGACGATCACTAGAGGAGAATGGCAAGTTGAGAATATCGCTCCCCTCACAATAATGCACGATCATGTGTGCCGTTACAGTGTCCTCCGCTCACGCCTCAACATAGTTCAGCCCGCCTCCAATGGTTTCATGGTAGGAGATTATGAAGGGACGAATGGAGACGTGTCGTCTTCAGTGATGGGAGTCGTCGGTGCTTCGGTGTCAATGATGGTCGTACACATGTGTGGTGTCGTGCAGAGGAGTGCGAAAATTTGGAGTGTACGAGACAGAGGCAAACGGGGCCGAAACCTGGCATAATGGTCTGGGGAGCCATATCCTACACTGGAAGTTCTCCTATGATGTGGGAAAATTGAACAGTACACGGTACATTGAAACCCGTCTTGTCATCGATCATGCACCAACAAGGCAACATGACAATTCACGTCCACACGTATCCCATACAACCCAACGTGCTCTTCTAGGTGTACGTCAACTACCATGTCCATCATTATCTCGAGATCTATCCCCCACTGAGCATGTCTGGGACCGGATGAAACCTCATCTTGGCGCGGGCTACACGACCGGCACGAGATCTGGTCCAACTGAGGCGTCAGGTGGAAACTGCATAGCAGGCCATACCGTAAGACTTCATTCGTCACCTTTAGGATCCTCTTCATGAGAAAGTTGCACCATGCTTTGCTGCAAACTGAGGGTATATACGATACTAGCGTCGACATGGTGCACGCTTTGATGACTGTACTGACATGCGTATGGTTCTCACTGCGTGATCGTGTGATGTATACATCCTCAAGAATGTGTCAATAAATTTCTCTTTGCTGGGTTGACGAATTCATGGTGTCCTTTTTCCATGATTGTATTATTTGATAAGTATATCAGGTAAATTCTAGTAGCTTCGCATAACGTCAGCGAAGGGATGAGCGAGCTGACAGCGGCAGATTGCACCAGATACATTCGGTGGAAAAAGCGCGCCAATTCCATTTTAAGACGTAATCGAAAGGCTTTCATTATTTAAATTTTATAAAAGGTAATTAAATTTTAGGCACAGTATTAAAGAGAAAGACTCTCAGTAAGACCCTGCCTTCTGAGTTTTTCACACTCTTATTCAGTATGAATATGAATAAACAATGCAATAATAAAATAATCGTGAGCAGTTTTGGAAACCTACTATCCCGCACATGGAAGCGACTAGCTTCTAGGCAATTTACCACTCCAGTTTTGGCCGCCACAACATGTGTTTCGTGCCATAGAGTGGATTTCGTAACATGTAATTAGCCGCTTCATTAACATCCGAACAGCGCGTCATAACCGTTTAATAACGCGTGAACAGTGTATAGTGTTTTATTATTTTGGTGTACTAGTTTTGTAATGGTTATTTGAATGGAATGATTGTGAACATAATTGCAACGTGTGAACTGTAATTAGACTGCAGGTTACTACTTCAATGACAATGTTGTGTTAATTAAAGCAGCTGGCATCCCATAAAATCAGAGTGGATTTTTCAGTTGACTGTAGGGCCCGCAAACCTCACCTCACTTTATTTTACAGTCTCACTTGGAGACAGCGAATTCGCGAGATGAGCATTGTATCCGCGCTGGGACAAATACATATCAAGAGAACTCTGGTTGATAGGAAAACCTCGTAAAAGAGATCATGTGTTCCACCCTCACGTTAAAAAGACAATACGCCCCTCCATTTTTCTGCATAGCAATCTCAAAGAGTGACACGTGCAGTGGGTCATGGTAGCACGATTTAGGGAAAGGAGACAAAAAAAAGTAACTGTTTTGGGTGGAAAAAGTGGGAGTAAAAGCTGTCGTTACTATATTATTTTTGAAGTGTCCGATGTTTAAGTTGGTTGACCGTGTGGGAATGGACGTGTGGTCTGGAGCGCTACATTACAGATCCCGCTGCCTCCCGCAACGAAGGTTCGAGTCCTCCTTCCCGTATTGGTATGTGTCTTGTCCTTAGGTTATAGTTCGCATCATGAAGGAAGGCGGCCCAGATTTTGGCCGTTCTGCGCATCCCCCTCCATTACTCCACTGGCAGCCAATAATATTCAGTCTCTAGGCGCATGGCTGACCGCGAGTTACACAATGTTTCTCTCTCAGGTTCCACTGTTGACGCTCGGCCGTAGCTCCTCCCCTCTACACTTCCCCTATCGCTCCGCCTCTATGCGCGGAAGTGCCTTCTTACATGACACCAACTATAGTTTAAGTAGTTTGCAAGTCTACAGACTGATGACCACAGTACTTTGGTCCCCTATAACTACAAATCTGTAGCTAAGGTAGAATATTCAAAATTTTTAGGTGTCTGCATTGAAGAGGGATTGAATTGGAAGAAACATATTGAAAATCTCTTGAAACGTTTGAGTTCAGCTACGTATGCTATCAGGGCCACTGCAAAATTTGGTGATATACATCTCAGTAAATAAGCTTACTATGCCTATTTTCATTCACTGCTTACATATGGGATCATATTCTGGGGCAATTCCATAATGAGTAAAAAAGTATTCATTGCACAAAAGCATGTAATTAGAATAATTGCTGGAGTCCACCCAAGATCATCCTGCAGACACTTGTTTGGGGATCTAGGGATCTTTACTGTAGCTTCACTATATATATATATATATATATATATATATATATATATATAATCACTCATGAAATTTGTTATTAACATTCCGACCCAATTCAAAAGTAATAGCAGTGTGCATAGTTACAACACTAGGAGAAATGGCGATATTCACTATTGAAGGTTAAAACTAGCTTTGGCACAGAAAGGAGTGAATATGTTGCCACAAAAAATATGTTCGAATCTTTGTAAAGCTTGTGGGACTTAACTACGCGGTCATCAGTCCCTAAACTTAAAAACTACTTACGAACTAAGACGGCACAAATATCCATGCCCGAGGGGGATTCGAACCCCCGACCGTAGTGGCCGTGCAGATCGTGACTGAAGCGCCTTAGTCCCCTCGGCCACCGCGGCCGGCTTGCCACAAAAGTCTTAGGTCACTTACCAAGTAGCATCAAAAGTCTGACATATAGCCAACTAGTATTTAAAAAGGAATTTCTGAATGCCAACTCCTTGTACAATTTAAATGGAAAATGTTCAAATTTTTGTAAATCTATCGGAGCAAACTGCGTGGTCATCAGTCCGCAGCTTACAAACTACTTAAACTAAGGTAAACTAACCTAAGGACAACACACACACACACACACACACACACACACACACACACACACATGCCCCAGGGAGGACTCAGGCCTCCGACGGCGAGCAACTGAGCGCCCCGCAGCGAGGCGCGTTATAACGACCGGCTACTCCACTGCAGCCAATGTAGATGAATTTTTAGATAAAACTTAAAAAAAATAATAAAATAAAATAAACGAAAATAAAATATTTTTAACATATTGATTGTTATATATAGACAACATTTACTAAACTGACACGTTCCACATCATTAACAAATGTCGTATATATGATCTATGGAACAAGTATTAATCTAATCCATTGTAATCTAATCTAAACACTTCTACATTTGAAAAAGTCGTTTTGATGTGTGGCAACTAGCTTCAAATGTACAACAATGAGAATTAATGCAGCAGAATAGAGAAAGCAATCGTTTACTTCCGTGTACAGCATTCTACATCTACACCCATATTCCGCAAGCCATCTCACGGTGTATACCGGAGGGTGCATTGTATATCATTGTCATTTCCTCCTAATCCAGTTGCGTATGATTCGTGGGAAAAATTTTTGTTTATTTGCCTCCATGGGGACTGTAATCTCTCTAATCTTATATTTGTGGTCACTTTGCAAGACGTCCGTAAGAGGAATCAATATATTGGTTGACTATTCGTGAAATTTATGCTCTCGGAAGTTTGACAGATACGGAACGCGTCTCTTGCAACGTCTGCCACTGCAGTTTCCTAATCATCTCCGTGACGCTTCCGCGCTTATTACCTAAATGGGACCCGTAACGAAGCTAGCTGCTCTCCGTTGGATCTTTGCTATTAGCCCTACCTGGTACGGATCCCACACTGATGAGAAACTCTCAAGAGCTGACTTGATGAGAGTTCTGTAACCCACTTTCTTAGTTGACCGACTACACTTCCTGGGTGTTATGTTTCGTCATGCACTGGGATCAGGAGGTAGACCGTGACTAGCAAGGATGTGGACTTGGGATGGTTATTAAAACAAATGATTAATCCCCATATAATTGATTTACAAGGTGAAACGAATACTTAACTTTTCTATGCTTGTGTTTGTACAAAATTCTTGCTATTACGTACTTCTGCAATGTATCACTAAGATTCCTGGCAATAGGATACTATTCCAGCTTGTGCTAAAGGAAGACTGCTGGCTCTTGTAGATGGAACTCCTCTATTGAACTCCTGGATCGAGCTATCGTGTTGCTGTGATGCTCCGGCATTTGTAGGCTCCCTCACTGCCGGCGCGCGAGGCAGGCAAAGAGGTACCGAGACTGCGGGAGCCCCCGGTGGCCGAAGTACTATAGAGCGACTAATCGCCCGTCTTATACTGGCGCGGCGATTTGTGTGGACCGCGAGCTTTGTGGCGAATAGCGACACCACAGCACTGGGGATTCTTCCAATGAATCTCAGTCCGCCTGACCCACGACTGATTCGATACAGTCGTTCCATTTGAAATCAACCCTTACGTCTAATCCCAGATATGTTATAGAATTACTGCTTCCAGTGTTTGTCCTGCTATCGCGGATTTATTTTATTTATTTATTTATACGAATTGGCCAACTAAGGACCGCGTTACAAATTTTATTTCATATTCAGTTTCTTCTTTCTCTTCTCTAGGGCTGCTCCTCTGCCGCGGTGGAGTAGCTGAGCGGTCTAAAGCACCTCGCTGCGGAGCGCGGTTGCTCGCCGTGGAGGTTGGAGTCCTCCCTGGGGCATGGGAGTGTGTGTTTGTCTGTAGGTTAGTTTACCTAGGTTTAAGTAGTTTGTAAGATACGGACTGAGGACCACGCAGTTTGGTCCGATAGATTTACAGACATTTGAACATTTGATTTGCTGCTCTTCTGCCTGCTGCCATTTATGACATGTTGAGTTGTCAGTTTCCTGTTGGTCTTCTTTCTTGGGGCTTCCTGAAAAACCTCGAATTCAGTTATTGCCTTTCTGTACTTGTCCCTATTCATCGCGACCATTTCTGTGAGTTCAAGTTCCACGAGGTATTTCTGTATTCCTTGCAACCAACAGTTGGGTGTTTTCCTCTGTTGAATTAAATTGAAGATTTTTTTTGTTAATCTGTTGTCATCCATTCTCGCCAGATGACCGACGAACATAAGCCTACTCTTTCTCATTTCCGTTGTAACTGGTTTAATAAATTGATAGACCTTCTCATTGCTCATCTTTACCCATGTTTCGCCATTTTTTTTTTTTGTATTCACCAAGAAGCTTCCTCAGAATTACCCGTTCCATCCTCTCGAGCTCATCTACTAGTCCTTTGTTCTTGAGGTATAGTGTTTCTGCTGCATATTGTACTTCTGTTCTTGTCACTGTATTGTAGTGAAATAACTTCGTATTTCGAGATAAGCATTTTTGTTGTTGTAGAGCTTCATTGTTAAAATTTGCGCCCTCATGAGTTTAGCTACTCGAAGTTTGACAGCTTCTTCTATGCCAGTATCCGTTATTGTTTCACCAAAATATTTAAAGTGTTTGACCCTTTCGATGCATCCGCCGGCCGCAGTGGCTGAGCGGTCTGCGGCGTGTCAGTGACGGTCTGCATGGCCGCTGCTGTTGGGGGTTCGAATCCCCCCTCGGGCATGGATGTTCGTGCCGTCTTTAGTGTAAGGTAGTTGATAAGTAGGTTGTAGGTATAGGGACTGATGACCCCGTAGTTAAGTCCCATAAGCTCTACAAACATTTGAACATTTCATCGATGTATCTGATAATTGTGATCGCGTATTTATATAACAATGAAGAAAGAAAGGTCCATTGTTGTATCGATAAACTACATCAGTGGTTTTCAACCTGTGGGTCACGACCACCAGCGGGGTCGCAAAACCCTTGCTCGGGAGGAAGTACTTGCATCATAAAGTAACTAAGTGAGATATATTTAATGTTAAAATTATGACGTTCCTTGTGTAACATTTATTATGAATTGATCATAGAACGTTTTATAAAACAATGTGTTAGTGATCAATAGGCGCAAAGGCTGAAATTTGTTTTTAGGAAGAAATCTATAGGAAATAGAACTTAATACAATAAGTAATTCAGAAAAAATTGAAAGAAAGGTCCACTTCTTTACAAATTTCCTACACAGTGAGGCTTTCAAAAGTGTTCAATTGTATGTAAAGCTTATGGGACTTGCGAACTGGGGTCTTGGGAACTTGGGAACTTGGGAACTGCGGGGTCATCAGTCCCTAAATATACTAAAGACGCACAAACATTCATGTCCGAGGGGGGATTCGAACCCCCGACGGGGAACGGCCTCGCGCATTGCAGCATAGCGCCTCAATGCACAAAGCCGTTCCGCCGCGGCTTCAACTAGCCGCTGACGATCTATAGCAGTCAGAGCAGCTATCATATTTCCTGGTTGGATGCCTAATGTATCCATTAATTGTATCCTGCTAAACACACCATAATTGAAACAGATAACAGCATCCATCACACCTATTTTGAGTACTGTCCATCCAACAAACACTGTTTCCGGTACTCGTTGCCACACGCAGCTGCTGAAAATTTCAGCCGGCCGCGGTGGCCGTGGGGACTGAGGCGCTTCAGTCACGGTCTGCACGGCGACTACGGTCGGGGGTTCGAATCCCTCCTCGGGCATGGATATTTGTGCCGTCCTTAGTGTTAGCTAGTTCATAAGTAGTTTGGAAGTTTAGGGACTGATGACCCCGTAGTTAAGTTCAAATGTTCAAATGTTTGTATAGTCTATGGGACTTAACTACGGGGTCATCAGTCCCTAAACTTACAAACTACTTATGAACTACTTACGAACTAGGACGGCACAGATATCCATGCCCGAGGGGGGATTCGAACCCCCGACCGTAGTGGCCGTGCAGACCGTGACTGGAGCGCCTCAGTCCCCTCGGCCACCGCGGCCGCCTTACAATTAGTGCTCTCGCTATGGACTTCCCCCAAATTTCACGATCACTGATGGATGGTTGAAGACACAGGCGGCAGATTTCTATGAAGAAGTTGTACAAAACATGGTGCCACGCTATGACAAATGCCTGCAGAATTTCGGCATTTATGTGGAAAATTGTTTAAGAGTAGTAGAATTTTGTGCAATAAAAACTTCCTCCGTATCTGTGTACAATTTCATTTTATTACTAAACGTAACTTACTTTCTGGACGCGCCTCGTATTTATGCAGACGTAGATGCAAATAGTGTACACGGCACGCACGCCGAGACAGAGCAACTGCTCCGGAAGGCATTCGCACTTGCCCGGCCGGCTGGACTTAATTATTGCACATTCCCCGGCGGCCCACGTGCAAGGAGGGCCAACGTAACTGCTGCGGCCGCCACCATAACTCACGTCCCTCGCCTGGGACAATAAAGCGAGCCAGCTAGACAGACGTTGGTAGCTGCCACACACGAGCGGCAAGGTCTGCCCGAGTAATTAAAAACTTGCCGCCGCTCTCGCAGCCTGCCTCGGCGTTCATTTATCTCTCCCTCCCCATCTCTCCCTGTCCTTCACACACACACAAACACACACACACACACACTATATGTCGTGCTCCAGCCACCACTAGTCCGTCCGCCCTCTAGTTAGTGTCCCGAATCCTTGAGGAATATCTCGGCGCGCGACAGAGACCGAGTGTCAGCTCAGGCGCTCGTAAAAGGTGTGGGGTCCTTACTCGGCAGGTAGCAATATGGCGCAGGGAGAGGTCGCCCCGCAATGAAAGTTCCCACCTAGCGCAGGTACGCCTTGCAGATTTACGAGCCCGGTAGCTACGTGCGGCGTCGCGCTCCATCTCTGGCTGTCGGCCCCGCGAAACGTGCTTTTTCGGTGGTGGCAGTCGCGGAGGAAACTTCATTCCGCGAAATGGGACATCCGGGGGAGAAAAGTTATGCGTCTAGACGGCTGCTGGCAGGCGAAAGACACCTGCCGCGAACCGGTAAAATGAGCAGCAAGTAACAGGATGCAATGCTTTCCATAGCGGGAGTACTGCGCAGTACTCGTGACAAATACGATATTCAGTGTGGGTGTTCATCGATGGAACCAGTGGCGGCGCTAGGCGTCGATGACGTCGGCAAACGCCGACGGCCTCGCGCCTGTGGGGGCCTCGCAAAACATTGTTAAAATTTTAGGTTTTATCCTTTTTTATGCTTAACGGCACTTTTCAACGGCTATGTTATGTAGCGACGACCTAGATCTAACTTATACTAGCTTAACAAAAGGTCGAATATAACAGCCGTACCCAAGAGTGCGATTCGGCTCCAACAAAAGCGACCTCGCTCACCATGGTATGACGCTTTAGTGCGCTCGGTCATTCCCCGCCGGCAGCTATTAAGTTTCCCTATTTATTTCCGAATGAGTGCAGCATTGATGAAACTTTTAGTTAAATACTTGCAAAACAACTTCTTCAATACATTTTAGAAAACAATTTGAGAGAAGTATATCCAAATGTTTATATAACGATCAGAATCAAGCTCACAGTTTGTCAGTACAGCTACAACCGAGAGAAGCTTCTTTAATTTAAAATTAAGACTTACTTGAGAATCACAATGACCCAAGAGAGACTATCTACGTTGCCAGTATTGTCAATAGAAGCCGAAATAGGGACTAGTATTATCTAAGATGTGATTTTAAAAACTTCAATGAGGCGAAAAGCCGATAAGTTTCTCTGTTAATTTGTTTATTTATTGTAATTTGTCACTGTAATAACCCTTGTCTATTATATTAATAAAGTTTTAGTATAATGATTATTTATGTATAATTCAGCTCATTTTATTTAACATTTTCTTCCTTAATGAAAAAATGAAAGGGGCGTCTCAGAGGCGTGTTCGCCGACGCCCAGTTTTCGTCTAGCGTCGCCACTGGATGGAACCAATGCAGAAGTCCTCCAACCGAGTATGCATGAGTGAAGGAACGGGCTATGTCATGACGACAGTTCGTAACAAGAGAAACAACCCAGCGAACCTCTCTGACTTAGGGCCGATTCAAACGGTAGGCAACGTCACGTCAGCGTCTATTACTCTGCCAGTCAGCATGCGTCGAAAGAATAGTTTGACGCCGGCCGCGGTGGCTGAGGTGCCTGAGGTGCTCCAGTCACGGTCAGCACGGCAACTACGGTCGGGGGTTCGAATCCCCCCTCGGGCATGGATATTTGTGCCGTCTTTAGTCTTAGCTAGTTCATAAGTAGTTTGTAAGCTTAGGGACTGATGACCCCATAGTTAAGTCCCATAAGTTGTACAAACATTTGAACATTTTTTGAATAGTTTGACATTGAAAGTGAACCGATAGGTGGTTTGATTTGGACAGGGGGACTAAGCGGCTACTCCTCGAAACGTCTCCAGAGGACAAAGAAGCCGGTGGCCAGGATTATTATGCCACTGGAAGGTTATGAAAGAGGCATACGGCGACTCAAAAGCACTGTGAACATTCTTTTCTCTTTTTCTCGATACTACATTTTCAGAATATGTTACATATATCTCCGTAATTGTTTTAAATATCTTCACCAAATTTCTCCCAGCTGAAGTATGGAGCAGTATCTTTGAATTATGCCTAATACATTCCAAAGTGCGGCTCCGTAGCACAGTGGTAGAGTGACAGACTAGAAATCCAAAGGTCGCAGGTTCGATCCCGCCAGGTCCTAGGATTTTTATCTGTCACTTTCCACTTCTTTAACCTCTGGCAGTGTTGCTAATGTGAAAAATGCCGAGTAGCACCGTGGTTCGGAACCCACGTTAAACTGTAGGTCCCCCTATAATTGGCTGGGTAAGTCAGTTCTAAGGTCGGAGGAAGGCAACGGCATACCACCTCCAAACATGACCATGCCTAGTAAAGCACTGTGGTGTTCAAACCAATCTTCGGATTGTTGACTGCTTTACCTTTTTACATTCCAAAAGTAATCTATGTTTTCCTTTGGTTTATATTCTAAGTTAAGCCTTAATGTGAGTATTGCATAGAGTGTCCCTACATTTCTCCTACATCCCAACTGATCTTCCCCAAGGTCGGATTCGACCAGTTTTTCCATTCGTCTGTAAACTAGCGAATCTGAAACCAGAGGGACGTGATGTTGGTCGATCTGTGGCGCGATAGTCTCGTGTTACGAACGTGTGGACCCAGTTAGGACATCGATCCTGGTGTAGGAGTAGCCGAGAAACGGGGTCGACGGGAAATTAAGTTTGCTTTAGGGTTAGAGCCTCGTGGGGGAGGAAACGTAGATGGCGCTCTACGTCAGACGCCTGATTGTGCTGAAAACACAAACCAAACTAAATTAAGGACGGGGGTAGGAAAACAGAGGTCGTCTAACACAGACAATATTGACAGTGTTCAAATGAATTAGGGGATCTAGTGAGATATCATACACAGTATAGATATAGTAACGCATTTTATTCAGATACTGCTGTAATTTGTGTGGATGCAGCATGACATTTTCCTGTCTCAATTACTTACTTGGGTGTTACGTGGCATTTACTTAGAATGAGGCACCGCGTGGACGCCATAATACTGAAAAATCATTCTCGTTGCCCTCTAATATGATGTGTCATCACCTCGAACGGGCCGTACAGTTTCACACCTTCGTGACATGGACAGTATGAGGTTCAGTCAGCTCTTGAGGGACATTTGGCCATTCTTCCATGAGTGCAATATCCAGCTTTGCATCAGTTGTGGGAGGTGCTGGTCTGGCTTGCAATGTATCTGCCAAGTGCATCCTAGACGTGTTCAATCGGGTTTAAGTCCGATGAACAAGCTGGCCGCTCCATCCGTTCAGTTCCCTCAGCTTCAAGCAAGTTATCCACCAGGGATTCTCAATAGGGACGAGCGTTATCGACGGCAGAAGGAAATCATCTATGACAACAGCGAAGGACACAACGAAAGTTCGAAGGATCTCGACTCTATAAGCCATTCTGAACGCCTTAGAGGTCAGTACGTCAGGCAATACTGACTCCTGTCCGCACCATTCGTCCACCACCATGATATGGTGATGTTTCTTGACCATAGGCAGGATTGTTCAAAGTTCCACTTTCCCTCCAGACGATTGTCTGGCTAAACACAAAATCTTGACTCATTCGTTACGACTCCAATGCTGATGTTCCTCCGCCAAGATTCTGCGGCCTAAACGGTGTCGTGGCGTTGATGGGAAACACACCACAGGCCTCCGTGCGTAATGGGCATATTCCGAAGGCAATTTCGGACTGTTTGTGTTGATACTGAGCGTCTTGTTGCTTCCTGGAGCGTGCGTTTCAGCTGAGTGGGATTCAGCCTCATGTCTCGCCGAGTTGTTAACCAGAAATATAGGTCATCGTTTGCTGATGCTACCTAACTCGGCCTTGTCTTCTTTTAACGGTTCCTTTGTCTGAAATCGCGTCTAGGTCCTGGAAAGTACTCTTTGCGACACCCCAATAGCTTGAGCCACGTTCCTCTGTCTCTGTCCCGCTTCCAACCTTCCATTGACCCTCCGTGCTTCGGGTAAGTCAATTTGTTGTTTTGCACTACCCGCCCACTACACTATCTGAACCCAACTGCTTCTTCAATCCGTTTGGTAGAGTAAACGCAACTACCTCTGTAGCAACATTTTGTTATAGCCACGATCTCACAAGGAAAGTACTTGGGCTCGAACAAACACATGTACAGCAAAATCGTATGAGAGATAATGTAAAGATCCCTTATTGTATTAGTGATACTCCCGCATCTGCAAAGCTCTGCAGTCGTCCGTTAGAGGCCTCTGCGTGTGCCTTGCCACATTGCACTTTGACCAGACTTTCGCTAGTAGGGACGGTGCATTGTGCCTCCGAAGTTGCGTTTTGTGACGTTATTTGTATGGTGAAGCGTGAGATGGGGCGGCGATTGATAATCAATCCTGCTAATGTATTGCGATTAGTTGAGATGAAGTCACGAAGAATCCTTCTTCGTGAAGATGGTATTAGTGTAGAAGATGAATCAAATGTTCAAATGTTTGTAGAGTCTATGGGACTTAACTACGGTGTCATCAGTCCCTAAACTTACAAACTACTTACAACTAAGAACGGCACAAATATCCATGCCAGAGGGGGGATTCGAACCCCCGACCCTAGTGGCCGTGCAGACCGTCTCTGGAGCGCCTCAGTCCCCTCGGCCACCGCGGCCGGCGAACAACTCATTGCAAGCGGTAGTGCTACGGTAAGATGCGGGAAGAGGCGATGGAAGCAGTGGCAGTGAATACCAACAGTCTTCCGAGATGAAGGTTAAAGTTGCAACTGTCATCACGGCTTTTGATGACAATACGCTAGAGAACATGTACGACGATTATTACATAAGTTATGGTTCAGATATCTGCATTACGTATGGCGTCTACAATTACATCTACAGTGCATGATTGCAGAGTTTTGCACAAAACGACACCCACCAGCACACTGAGGTGTACATAGAGATCCTGTAGGCAAACCTTCATCAGATATGTTTGTTCGAACCCATGTACTTTCCTTGTCAGTTGCCTTAATGTTGTCTCCACTTCAAAGAAACGACAGAAAGACGTCGGACCATTTAAGTTCATTGTCCCGATGACAATACTTCAAAGTTTAGATATCTTAACTGATCGGACGATAGTTTTTTGAAGTGTGTTTATAAGTGAAGAGTTGGCCCACTGTTGGCTTCTATGACAGCTGCATCTATTATAGGAACAGATTCGTGAAGGAACGCTCTGCTTAGAAAGCTAGCGAGGAGCGGCTGGGGAGCGAACCCCGACATACTGCGTACCTCAGCACCGGCTTTATTCTTTTCAACAGGAGAGTGTGCCTGTCCAGTGAGGGATAGATCTGCGCATGCCAAAACCGTCGATATCGCCCTGAACGAAACGTGTAGGATAATCACTGGGTGTATGAAACCGACTTCCCTTGATCTCCTATATTTGGCTTTGCCTCATCAAAAGATCGCAGAACAGCTGCAGAGTATACAGAGCGATTCAAGCAAACTTTCGACGGTGCCACATTCTCTACAACGCCCAGGTTCCGATAGGAAGGCTCAAATCAAGGAAAAGCTTTTTGAAGAATGTACCAAGTGAACCACCTAAAAACTACCGACTACAACAAACACGCCCTACCGGAAGCTAACTCAGCTGGAAAACCTGGCGAACCCTGAATGGGATGAGAACGGGAGTTGCACCTGTGAAAACAATTTAAAGCTAATTGGGGACTAGCGAACGCTGAGGATGTTTTCTGCAGATGTGTAGAACCACTGGACATGATACATTTGCTTCAGTGTTGTAGTTGCCCACAGTCCTGTACCCTCGATGATCTATGGGTGGTCAGCTATACGGCAGTTGACGTGGCTCGATATTGGGTCAATAATTTAGCATGTTATCTGTTCTTTTACCGAAACATCCACCATGTACTTCAATGAAATAAGAACCGTAAACATAGTCCTTGCCGCGGTGGAGTAGCCGAGTGGTCTAAGGCGTCTCGTTGCGGAGCGCGCGGTTGCTCGCCGTGGAGGTTCGTGTCCTCCCTGGGGCATGGATGTGTGTGTGTGTGTGTGTGTTTGTCCTTAATTTAGTTTACCTAGGTTTAAGTAGTTTGTAAGCCACGGACTGATGACCACGCAGTTTGGTCCGATAGATTTACAAACAAACAAACATAGTCCTTACTCCTGCTTTAAAACTGCCAATAACGGTTTAGTTAAGTACAGAGATGATGTCTCTGCTGTCCAGGGGAGATGTCTGAAAATTTTCTGATGGTTGACAAATCACGCCTGAACCTACTTAACGGTGAGCTTGGAATACGACATTGTTTGTTAGCAGTATGTTAGTCATAGTAATGAGTTCCTTTTAGAGGATGGATAGATATTCATCCAGGGTTATCCGCCCGGTGGGGATAGTGATGGAAACAGTTGAATACCCCGATATAAATGGCCAAATCATGATTGTACATACCCCATGTTTGTCTTTAGAAAAGAGGCATGTCGTATCGAAGTAACGGGTTGGGTTTTCGGAATATAAAATCGGTGATTTGTAGGAAGTGATTTGTAAGTGTTGATTTATCGATCGGACCAAAGCAAAAAATAGTTGCTGGTAGAACTGCCGGGTTATAAAACCGTGGTCCTTAAAACGTTTCAGTTTCACCTTACTGAAACACACACAGATATTTACATAAGAACTCTAATCATTACCCACAGCAGAAGAGAGACGTCATCAAAAGTCTCGTTGACAGAGCCAAAAAAATCTGCACTCCGGAACACCTAGATGCTGAATTAAAACACCTGAAGCAAGCTTTCAAGAAAAATGGATATTCAGATAAAGAAGTAAACAGGGTTCTGCAACCAAATAATAATAGTCTAAAAACACATGATAAAACAAAGAGATGGAAGAACACAGTTTCCCTGCCATTTATCGGAAAAGTAACTGATCAAATAGGAAAAATATTACGCAAACATAACATCAGACCGGTTTTCAGACCAACTAAGAAAATATGTCAGGTACTACGTTCTGTGAAGGATAAACGACCCACTCTTTCTGCTTGTGGCGTTTATAAAATTCCGTTCAAAAAAAAAAAAAATGTTCAAATGTTTGTTAAGCTTATGGGACTTAACTACGGGGTCATCAGTCCCTAAACTTACAAATTACTTATGAACTACTTACGAACTAGGACTGCACAAATATCCATGCCCTAGGGGGGATTCGAACCCCCGACCGTAGTGGCCGTGCTGACCGTGACTGGAGCGCCTCAGTCACCTCGGCCACCGCGGCCGGCTAAAATTCCGTGTACATGCGGTAAAGTTTGTATTGGAACCAAAAAAGAAGTATAGAAACTAGGCTGAAGGAACACAAAAGTCTTTGCCGACTAGGAAAAACAAAGAAATCGGCTGTGGCAGAGCACGTTCTTCAATCTGGAAGTCATATAGTGAGGTTTTCCGAAACATCAGTTTTATCTACTATGACGAATTATTATCCACGACAATACAGGGAAGCAATTGAAATATATAAACATAAAGAAAATTTTAACAGGAAAGAAGAAGCTATGAAACTTAGCGATATATGGACAGTAGCTTTGAAAGATCGACAGGTTTTATCTCTGACCGATTGCAATCGATAGTGATGTTTTATCTTTGACAAGGACTATCTCTGCTGATAACGTGACAGCTTGACCACGCCCACTTTTCACAGTATATATGGCGCTCTCAGACACCCGACTTATCAGTCGGCAAGACTCATCACAAGGAAGAAGACCTCTGAGGATGTCCGGCGCAGCTCTGGACGAAATGTAAGGTGAAACTGAAACGTTTTATGGACCACGGCCTTATAACCCGGAAGTTCTACCAGCAACTATGACATCCGGTCGTGAAAGCCTTCATTGCATAAAGCAAAAAATGTTCAAATGTTTGTAAATCTATCGGACCAAACTGCGTGGTCATCAGTCCGTAGCTTACAACTACTTAAACCTAGGTAAACTAACCTAAAGACAACACACACATCCATGCCCCAGGGATGACTCGAACCTCCACGGCGAGCAGCCGCGCGCTCCGCAGCGAGACGCTTTAGACCGCTCGGCTACTCCACCGCGGCTCGGACCAAAGCACATATGTCCAATAATCAAGTTTCCGAGTATTAAGATCGTGGCAGCACTCCCTTCGTCTCTTTACGTTGGTTTTCGTTATTAAAAGTTTAGCAGCTGCAGCTTTCCGTTAATGTTAAAATCAAACAGACTACAATAGAGAGGCAACGCCACGACCGGAGTGAAGCAAACTGAACAACCATTCGCCGTGTTATCGTAAGTCTGGTAGATGACAGTAGGTTAAAATATTAGGAAAATATAACTATTTGCGCCTTTCAGTTTTAGCCAGAATAATTTCGCCACAGAGTATAGAGCATAAACGCTTTATATACATATTTTCTCGAAAGTTTCAGCAGATTTATTTTAAATACAGTACCCCAGACAATCAGCAGTATTTGCAACTAAACGATATGGCCTGGAAGTTTAAGATCAATCCAAGTTTATTTTTGTACGCCGTTTTTAAGAGAAAAATTTCGAAGAATGGTAGAAGTTTCAGAGACTAACTTTCTACAGTAAGATTACGTTAATTTCAATTCATTTACCGTTAGGAGCAGGAGCTATTGCATGGAGCAAATAAATACAATCCCACTCAGGAGCTTTATACTTAAGAAACCCAGTCAGTGGAATATGCAATGAGGTAGCCGCGCCAGTACTGTGCGCTGTGTAGGGGTATTTCTCTACCACTGCGACACATCCGTCTTGTGGTTTGCAGTAGTTCAAGGAACATTTTCCGTATCCAGAAAGGCCCGTACAGAACCTGCAACGTGCGGTCGTGCATCATCTTGCTGAAATGTAGGGTTTCGCAGGGATCGAATGAAGGGTCGAGTCACGGGTCGTAACACATCTGAAATGTAACGGCCACTGTTCAAAGTGCCGTCGATGCGAACAAGAGGTGACCGAGACGTGTGACCAATGGCACCCCATACCATCACGCCGGGTGATACGCCAGTATGGAGATGACGAATACACACTTCCAATGTGCGTTCACAGCGATGTCGCCGAACACGGATGTGACCATCATGATGCTCTAAACAGAACCTGTATTCATCCGAAAAAATGAAGCTTTGGTATTCGTTCACCCAGGTTCGTCGTTGCGTACACCATCGCAGGCGCTCCTGTCTGTGATGCAGTGTCAAGGGTAACCGCAGCCATGGTCTCCGAGCTGATAGTCTGATAGGCCATGCTGCTGCTAACGTCGTCGAACTGTTCGTGCAGACGGTTGTTGTCTTGCAAACGTCCCCATCTGTTGACTCAGGGATCGAGACGTGGCTGCACGATCCGTTACAGCCATACGGGGAAGATGCCTGTCATCTCGACTGCTGGTGATACGAGGCCATTGGGATCCAGCACGGCGGTCCGTACTGCCCTCCTGAACCCTCCCATGCCATATTCTGCTAGTAGTCATTGGATCTCGACCAACGCGAGCAGCAATGTCGCGATACGATAAACCACAATCACGATAGGCTACAATCCGACCTTTATCGATGTCGCAAACGTGATGGTACGCATTTCTGATCCTTACACGAGCATCACAACAACGTTTTACCAGGCAACGCTGGCCAACTGCTGTTTGTTTATGAGAAATCGGTTGGAAACTTTCATCATGTCAGCGCGTTGTAGGTTTCGCCACCGTCGCCAACCTTGTGTGAAGGCTCTCAGAAGCTAATCATGTTCATATCACAGAATCTTCTTCCTGTCGGTTAAATTTCGCGTCTGCAGCACGTCATCTTCGCGGTGTAGCAATTTTAATGTCCGGGATTGTATGTCAATATGTGAATTAACGGACTCCTATGAGCATGGAATCGAAACATATTTTCTTTTCATTTTTTTTTGTAATACTTCATAGCAGCCGTGTTGTGATTAGTCAAGAAACGGAATATGAAAATTTTTGGCTGGCCCGCTCAGAAATTTATAGTTCAACATCCAGGTAATATAGAGATGAAGGGTTATATTGCATGCTATTCTTATTATTTTGTACGACCCCCGAACTTGCTCGAAGGAAGTTCGTTCTAAACGAGCAGTTTCGATGGCAGTAAGAGAAATCCAAGGTTAACAGTGTTTGTTCACAATGGAATGAGCCGTATGTTTCGACTTGAGAATTACGTTTTAATAACTTATTCAAGAGCTTCAGATAAACAAGAAATATTAGACATTTTAAAAGTGCGAAGAATTCAGAGATGATAGCGTCGGCTAATTTTAACGAAGTAAAATGAAAGTTAATGGAAATTTAATGTCGAGTGGAAGCAACTTATACGAAAACTAGTTCTGCATCAGCAAAGTCTAACAAAGCTGGAGGCAAAGTATTGGGGAAAGGGGGACAAAGACATACAAAGAAGACCCTACGGCGCCGAATAATGAATCATAATATTGGTTAGCCAAATAGGGATGGAGAGGGGGAGAGACAGAGGGAGAGAGGGGGGGAGGGAGATTAAGCTTCCCTCAGGAAATTACAAAACCCCGTTAATAACTCGAGTTGAATAATGGACTTTATTTACCAGAGCAGGAGCAGTGTTTTAACTCGCTATCATTGAGCAGGATGTGGATGCAGGAAAAGCTGCAATAGAAGGATTTAAAATAATGAAGAACTCAGGTGTATAAGTCTGTAACTACTGCGTCAAACTAATTTGCAGCTAACCTCGCATCAATATTATTAATGTCGCAAACTGACAGTTTAGCGTGAACCGGGCGGGATTTCCATACTGGTAACGTACGACAGACACTACTCCAATATGAACTTGTCTTGAAAGCTTTTTAAAGAAGGCAGCCAAATGATAGCTAAGTAGGCAATATGCTCGTCTCCATACTGAAGGCGCTTCGCCTTGGTTAAGTGACCGAAAGCTCTAAGATGCCTTGCTTCGGAGCGCGCGGTTGCTCGCCGTCGGAGGTTCGAGACCTCCGGTATGCGCGCGCGCGCGCGAGCGCGTGTGTGTGTGTGTGTGTTTGTGTGTGTGTTTGTGTGTGTGTGTGTGTGTGTGTGTGTGTGTGTGTGTAATTTATGCTTAGAATAATTTAGTTAAAATTAGTTTAAGTAGTTTGTAAGCTTCTAACGTAGTAGAATGTGAAATTTTTTAACAACGATCGTAGTATAAGGTAGGAAATAGTGGTTCCCACAGCACTATGAGATCTATCTATCTTGCTGCTCCAGAAACAAATTTTCTGCGCTTTCGGCAAGTTAATAAGACACTAAATTAATATAAATTACAACAATTTTCTTGGAAAATACCCTCAGTAATTATTTTCCAGGTTTTTTTAGTGTAATATTAGGACGAAGTCTGCGAAATTTGTTGCGAATAGGTTAGTAGTGAAGACATAATAAAGTAAAACGTCTTTCTTGGAATGACGGCACTTTATGTCTCTCACTGTTCATGAGGTCGTATACTCTCAGAACTCGATCAGTGCTGAAAAATGTGAAGTTTCCATAGCGCAGTCTTGGACACTTTTTATTGATCTGAACACAGCGCCGGTTAGAAGAACTATTTAAACGAGAGACTTTTCCTAAAAAATTGTGTTAGTTATGCAACAACAGAAATATGACTTGATGTTTCTAGCTCTTAACTAGGCTAAATCAAATCTTTTCACTTTCATCACAATGCTGATATTCATTTCCATCATTTTGCTATTAATTTTGATATTCTGATATCTTATAGATTGTATACAACAGAATAAACTGCAAAAAATGTGCAAACAATGTAACAAGGCTGTTCTGATTGTCTCCTAATGCGTTTGTTTAGATTAGGTACTGAAGATGGCTATGGAACCCCAGGTATCATTCGCTTTACTAGATGTTTTCTTGTCAGTTACTACTAAGTGTGATCTTTCTAAAAGCCAATGTGGAGTTTAGTTACCGAATGAGATGACAATGGATAGGCTCGCCTTTTCCATTAGCCCTCGGGTGTGAGTAAGAATTACAAAACCTTCTGGAAAACTTCGAACTTATGATCCACTCACGATCTCCTGTCGACAGTATTTATTACCTCATAGACGTAATTCATGACGTTGGAATCACAGTATATTCTATGTCCCAAAATCTGACTACTGTAACAATTCCTGCGTAAATTTAAAAATGTTTTGAAACATAATGTTTGATGCTAAACACAGCATTGCGCAATTTTCTGTCTTTCGTTTCTTACACAAAAATATTCTCTCAAGTAACTACGTTTCTGCCTATTCACTGCCGACAACCATACACAACTTAACTCAGAATTGAATTTAAAATGTACTGTTCACATTCCTACAGTATCTTGTCGTCGTTGTTGTTGTTGTTGTGGTCTTCAGTCAGGAGACTGGTTTGATGTAGCTCTCCACCCTACTCCATCCTAAGCAAGCCTCATAAGAAAGGCTACCCACATCCATCTGAATCTGTTCACTATCTTCGTCTCTTTGTCTCCTTCTACGATTTTCCCCCCACACATTTCCCTCCAATGCTAAATTTACGATTCCTCGATGTCTAAGAATGTGTCCTACCAATCTCTTCTTTTAGTCAAATAATGCCAAAAATTTCTTTTCTCCCCAATACTGTTCAGTACCTCTTCATTGGTTACGTGATCTATCCACCTAAACTTCAGCATTCTTCTGTAGCACCACATTTCAAAAGCTTCTATTGTCTTCCTGTCTAAACTATTTATCGTCCCATACAAGGAAATTCTGCACAGAAATGCCTTCAGAAAAAAAGTACCTTACACTTCAATTAATGTTCGATGTTAGCAAATTTCTCTTTTTCAGAAACGCTCTTCTTCCCATTGCCATTCTGTATTTTATATTCTCCGTACTGCGACCATCATAACTTTTTTACTGTCAAGTAAAAAAACTTATGGACAACCTTTTTTCGTTACCTAATCAAATTCCTTCAGCATTCCATTAACCTTGTTTTGATCTTGTGAATGTTCGTCTAAACACTGCTTTGAACACACCGTCCATTCCTTTCAATTAATCTTCCATATCCTTTTCTGTCTCTAACAGAATTACAAAGTCAGCAGCAAAATGCATTGTTTTTATTTCTTGACCCTTTGCTTTCCTCCACAGCTTGCTCAGTGTAGAAATTGAATAACATTGGAGAAAGGCTACAATCCTGTCTTACTCGCTTTCCAACAATTCGTTCCTTTCATCCCCTTCATCTCTAATAACAGCTGTTTTGTTAACGTACAAGTTGTAAATAACCTTCCAATATCATTGTATAATGATCTATGGTGAATAAAATTCTTCATTCTTGATTCCATTCCCTATACTTTACCCCTGCCGACTTCAGAATGTTAAAAGCATGTATTCCAATCAACACTGTCAAAAGTTTTCTCCAAACCTACAAAAGCAAGAAATGCAGGTTTACATTTCCTTAATCTATCTTCTAACATAAGTAGTAAGGTGAGTATTGCCTGTTCCTACATTTCTCCTGAATCCAAACTGATCTCCTTGGTCCACTAGTAACTCGCCCAGTATTAGCACGGTAGCACTATTGTAAAAATCACCACTAAATTCAGTGACTATGAAAGGAGTACGCAAAATAATTTTCACTTTATTTTTGCCTGTCATACAGCCTTGAGCATGTTTTATTACAAAAACCTGAGCTATAATTCTGTAGAAAACAAATTTATGTAATATTTTGTACCATTTCACTAATCGACATAACATACTGTACTTAATTTCATATCTTTGCTGTAAACCAAAGACTTTCTTTTATCTTTGGAGTGTGTCTTGCACTCGCAGTTGTTGCGTTTTAGGAGTCAGTGTGTGACCTTCGTGAAGGAGAGTCGATGTCTGATTATGGTAGAGTTGAGTCGATGAGTAGTAGTCGTGGAACGGTAGAGTTGATCTGTCTATGTGTTAGACTCTAAGAGTAAAAATTCAGAGAGTTTTGAAGAAACGCAGCCAAGTCTGCAGATTGTAATTTTGTATGGAAATTAATCTGTCTCAAATAAAGTAAACTTGTCTTTTCTATTGTTTTATATGGTAGCCTGTATTTGAACTATTGTAGTTGGTGTTTGTCTTTTTGCTAATGAATACTGTTTAATGCAGCTTGCATTTATCATTTAACCCTGAGACATTTTACCAGTTCCTCGTTCCTTTCACCAATTTGAATTGCTATACGTTCTGATCACTGTTTCTTGTGAAAGTGTTGCGTAATTATTGTGTCTGTAAATTTATGTGCTAATTACAACACTTCAGTGTAAGGATTTTGTGATGATAAATTGGTCTATTAATGAGAGCAGGAAGTAGTTTGTTCATAAATCCAGTATAGTTCATAGTTAGAGATTTTCTCAGTCTTAATGAAAGTTCAGATTATTAAGTCAGTTAATGTTAGTGACAGAGTGATTTGTCTGATCGGAAGAGAAGTAGATCACGTAAAAAGATGAGAAATATTTGCAGTGAGTGACACTTGAAATCATTACCAGATTTGTAGGACATTTTTTATTACGTTGAATCAGTATGGTAATAATTGTTCAGATAGGCACATTATCAAGTGCAGTGATTTTGGTATATAATTAATATCACATTTCCTTGTTTGGCATCCTGTTAATTCAAGTAACAAAATTATCAGTGTAGTAGCACGCTCTTTGTGTTGGCTTTCGCAGTCGAATTGTGCTTGTATAGTCTGGCTACTGGTATATGGTGCACGCTAACAGATCTGAACATTTCATTTGCTCGCATTGCTTCTCACACACGAGATTAATGTGTAGATCAATTACGAGATTAATTACTGTTAACTTATTAACAACTGTACAATTTAAAGTGTTATCTGTTGCGCATCAAACTAAACCACATTTACGTAAGATCATTGCATCCCATGTCAGTTGCAATTTATTCCAAAAGGGCACAGGAAGGTACTAAGTCTCATGCTTAGGCAAATTATTTTGTAACCAAAACAGGACATTTATTTGGGAATTTTAGCAGGGACGGTCTCTTAACAATAACGGTGACACGCTCGCCCCAGACACTTACTACCTTTAGCATCCCTTCATTCAAACAAACACACACCACTTTTAACTACAAAATGTAGAAGTAAAAGCATTAAAAATAGCAAGTTCTGTGTTTGCACCATGTCAGTCTTCTGTTATTGCAATTGCAGTGCTGCCGCTTGGAGCGCTGACGTCGCTTCCGTGACTGTTCGTGTTATACTGTGAATTTGTAGTGCCGCTACGATTGGCTCTTTGTACTGTATGTGCGCCACTGTAGTACATATACACGTTATTTTACAGGTATAAATTAGCGCTGCGAAGCTTGGACAGATTGCAACTAATTACATAAATTTAACATCCTATCAGAGACCTGAAGTGGTGCATTTGTGTGCCGAAACTGGTGGCCAGTAAAAATAAAAACACTTTTTCGATCTCGCCAAATATTACTTCATTTTAAATCAAAATAACCTCCCTAGCTCCACGTTGTTATCAAATACACCGCCACGAAGACCTCGTAAACGCTGAGAGCGACGCTTTGCTACCGACGGTTCTCTATTGGACGCCCTTATCTCTCCCCACAGCCATAATATAAACTTATCGCAGTTTCCAGCACGAGAGGAGCCATTAAAGAGTCACGGATAAATCGAGGAAATTTGCGAGCGAACGTTCTGTAGGAACGGTTACGTCACAGGCGTTGGAATGACGCCCACTATGCACCGAGGCTTAGGGTTTGGACAGAGTGTAAGATATCTGTTAATATTATGTGTCACATATTTGTCAACGATGTAATTGTAGATAAAAGATTTTGTTACATTATAAATTAGTTTCAAGGCTAATTAGAATGTTTGCTGTATTTAATACATATCAACTGCTGTTTCAGACCCTTTACTGTCTTTGACAGAATTACAATGTCACCAGCAAAACGCAATGTTTTTATTTTTTCACCCTGAACTCTAATTCCTCTTCCAAATTTCTCTTTGATTCCCTTCATAGCTTGCTAAATGTACAAATGGAATAAAACTGGACAAAGGCTACAACCCTGTCTTACTCTTGTAAGATACCTGTTAGTATTATGTGTCACATATTTGTTATCGATGTAATTGCAGATAAAAGATTTTCATATACTATAAATTAATTTCAAGGCTAATTAGAATGTTTGCTGTATTTAATATTTATATTAAAATTTACCGTAAAGTATTTTTCAGAACATATAGAATCTCCATATAATTGCTAGGAAGAGAAAAATGGTTGTTCTTTGCTGATAGAGTTTAGAGTATTCTATAGGAGTATGTCAGTTTTATTGGAATGTTATGGAAAGTGAATCGATGAATTACGAACGCTCAATACAATATTTCAACTTAAAGTAAGTTCTGCTTTTGTCTACAATTATTTAATCTCTTCAACATGTAATATTGGTGTAGCAGAAAGAGAGTCTACCTGAGCTACCTCACCTGGAATTACGAACCTGCAGATTTTACACACGGGACTTTATTTGAGGCTAATTATAAAATTTACTGTTATATTAGACACAGATACTCCTGGCAATTCCAGATTGGGTAGTGAATGTTACATTTGGTACATAGAGACCTTCTGTTATCCAAGAAATTAAATTAAAAAGTTTACAGGTTCACCCATCATTGCAGACCATGAAGCAAGAAACTACGAGCTGCATCGACACCACAAAGTCTAGCATGTGGTGGTAAGAAATAAATAAAATTGTTCCTTTTCAGGAATTGCGCAGCATCTTATCAAAAACTGACCAGAGACATTTAAAGAGACATCATAATCAAAATAATTGATTATCTCAGACGTAATGAATATCAATATTTAATATATAATTATTTTACAAGATGTATGGAAAGACCGAGAGAATGTAGATGCAGATACCAGCCAAGCCTGTAGGTAGGAGTGTCACACTTACCCATGGACGGGAGCTGTTATATTAGTACATTTCAAGTCATTCGCAGTCAGGACAGGAGCGAGAAAACGTCTTATCACAGCACATAAAAGGCGAATATTTCCTGACCAAAGAAACAAATGTAAAAGAGGAGAAGTAGCTAATGTACTTATCTTCCAGCTTCATAAGCATTTTTTATAAAAAGACTACCTGAATACCCGGCGTTGTCCGGTTATTTATTTATTTATTTCTGCCTTGAGATAGTACTTCTCCTATCCCTTCTCTATCTGTACATCTCCTTTTTTTCTAAAAACATGCAATATTTATCTAATATATATATAAGAAATAACGCTGTCTTGTATAATGTACAATATTATAAGTGCAGTATCCAAACAAAGAAAGATAGTAGCCAAATTAAGACTCGAATATATAAATCGGAGTGTCCATATATTTGTACGTGTTGCATACGAATCTACAGTTTTATTTCAATCTTTATGAAATTTTGTACACGGAAGCTTCAATCCATGAGAATGGTCGCCGTAAGCATAAGAATCACATACGATATATAGTTCACGAGATATGACGTCATAAACAATGAGATGCGCGACAAACTGCTGCATTTTTGCATCAATGCTGCTCATTTTCTCCTAAACCATTAGACCGATTTCAACCAAATTTGGTACACACATTCCTTACTGTAAGGTAACAATTGCTGCATGGTTAAGAATCACATACGGCACATGGTTCAAAAGATAACCAATAGAAATCGCAAAAAATGCCATATAATGCGGCGAGACTTGCGAAATACACTGTATAAGAATGACAGTAATTAGCGACTTGCAACAAACTTTCAACATAATTTCAAATCTTTATTAAACTTTTTCTCGCTGGCAACCATAGCAAAATGATGAAAAGAAAAAAGTTTCTCGCTTACTACTTTTCCGCTCTCTCTGTATGACGTTACAATTTATAATTTGAGCACTACAAATTATAGCGACAGGAAATTTTACAGTCAGTATACACACATATAGTTGAATGTACCTTCGAAATTGTATCACTGTACGACACGTAGTTCATGAGATATGAGCACATAACCGGTAACGTTAATAGAAAACCGCCCCATCACGCAACAAGTTTTGATCTATTACTTCCTTACTACTAACTGTATCGCAACAGATTTTACAGACGTGCAGTACACGCTACAGATAAATATAAACCTGAACAAGATATAACTCAATAAATATGAGATCGTGCCTCTTTTATGTCATTTGTATTTTGATTCCTATCTTCCTTTGTTTGGATACTGCACGTATAATTTTGTACATTATGCGAGACAGCCTTATTTCTTATATATTCTCCGATAAATATAACATGATTTTAGAAAAAAAAAGAGATAGACAGAGAGAGAAGAGATAGGGGAAGTACTAACTCAAGGCAGGAATAAATAAGTACCCAGGCAACGTCGAGTTTTCAGCTAGTTCGTACGATCTCATATTTATTGAATTATATGTTGTACAGTTGTATAATTTTTCAGGTACATATTCATTTGTATAAGTGATGTAAGTTTGTAAAATCTCTTGGAAATTCAAATAGTAGTAAAGAAGTAATACATTAAAATTTGGTGCGTGATGGGGCGATTTTGCATGTACGTTACTGTTTATGTGCTCATATCTCATGAACTACGTGTCGTTCTGTAATACAATTTACAAGGTACATTCACGTATATGTGTGCATATAGTATTTGAAATTTCTTGGGGCTACAATTTGTGGTGTAGAAATTATAAATTTTAACGTCATACCGAATACCGTAGTTTTAGTCCATGAACAGCGGAAAAGTAGTAAGGGAGAAACTTTTTTCCTTTCATATTTTTGCTATGGTTATCAGCGAGAAATAGTTAAATAAAATGTTCAAATATTTGTAAAGTTTATGGGACTTAACTACAGGGTCATCAGTCCCTAAACTTACAAACTACTTATGAACTACTTACGAACTAGGACGGCACAAATATCCATGCCCGAGGGGGGAGTCGAACCCCCGACCGTAGTGGCCGTGCTGACCGTGACTGAAGCGCCTCAGTCTCCTCGGCCACCGCGGCCGGCTAAATAGTTCAATAAAGGTTTGAAATTATGTTTAAAGTTTGTTTCAAGTCGCTAAGTAATCTCGTTCTCATATACTGTATTCATAAAGTATCGTCCCATTATGTGGCAGTTTCTTGCAACTCCATTGTTTAAGACGTTTTATCTCCTGAACCGTGTGTCGTATTATAGAACTGGTACCTCACGGTAAGGAAGATGTGTACCCAATTAGGTTGAAATCGGTCCAGTGGCTTAGGAGGAAATGTGCAACATTGTCGCGTAATGCACAAGTTTTTCTCGCGTCTTATTGTTCATGACGTCATATTTCGTAAGCTATGTGTTGTACGTGATCCTTACACATACGGCGACCGTCCTCGTGGATTGAAGCTTACGTGTGCAAAATTTCATAAAGACTGGAACAAAACTGTAGATTTGTATGCAAAACGTACACACAAACATACGGCCTCTCTACTATCTTGACTATTCGTGCATATAGAGAGTGTTATAAAAAGTTCCAATACTTTGACAAGTGGTGGTACTGATTCTAATAAGAAAAACATTAGCACAGTCGGTGCACCGTATTGGTTTAAATGCTTGTAAATCTAAGCGATCTAACCGGTGACGTCTTCGATCCCTAGAGTTACAAACTCATGTTAAAGACGAAACACACGCTCATAATCGAAGGAGGACTCGAATCTCCGACGGGAGAATACTCGCAGACCATGACATGGTGCCTCAGACCGCCCTGAGGCATTGCATTGGCGCTCCTTGAAACGTGTTTTCAGGTTATAACGATGCCTTGAAGTACTCTGCTTACCATCAGTGGTGTCTTTTGAGTCGTCTGGTAGGCGACGACAGTTTTCGACGTATTTGTCTGCCTTATTGTATGGTACTGTCAACCCTGGGTTTGTGTAATGGTATTTTAACTTCTAAGCTAAACGGATTGAATTATGTGTTTACTGTTAATGTGATGTTTGCACGTAGGAATAGTATAGTACAGCGGTCGGCCTCCAAAAATATTTTGATAGTGTGAGTTACACACTAATTAGTAAAAAAAACTTTTTTCTATGGTTAACAATTCTTATTAGAGCCGCCCTTATAATTTTTCTAGAATTTTACAGTTATCTTCTGAATAATTAGAACCCTTAATGATAATTATAGGTAGATTAAAGAAATGGTTGTCATGATGTGCGACGTTGGAGAGTACGCTGACGAACTGCGGCAACAAGGAGCAAGATAGACGGTGATCCGCAAAAAAGCCCCGTACACACGAATGCACCACGAGAACCTTATCTAACGGACAAGAAAATTTTATAAACAGAGTTCATACTCTGACAGTCTCTGAAACCTCTATTTAAGCGTTCAGGGCATATCCATTTAAACACCATTTTTGTGCTCTTAAAAATCACCTTTTGAGGTTTCTCCAGTAGCAGAATGGACGGATGTGGCAGCGAAGTTGTTCCATACTTCAAAGCCTTTACTCCAAATGTTGATAGACTGGCAGGACGACATTTCCTTGCAAACATATAAAAAAGAAACCACTGACGAATTGTGTGGTGAACGTGTCCCGGAAAATTATGAAAATCGAAAATATTCGGCGTCTACCTGGCTACAATGTTTAGCTCCACATATATTTGTCAAATTTCATTAAAAAAACTAATTTGTTGAAAAATAAGTATCGCCCAAGATTAACGGCAGCCCACTTTGAAGACACTATTCGCATAAGCTGCTCCGCATGTGAACCTAACCTTAAGAAACTGGCTGTAGACCGCAAATGTAATTTCGTGCATTGATTTTTTTAAACACAAATACCTACAGTTCAATGTATTTCACAATCTATAGTGAAAATTAAGCAAAAAATAGTATGTTTAATATATGACCTATTACTGGATTTTTCAGTAAAAATTTGACTACACATTTTATGTAACACTTTTCGTTAGTGAAAATAAAAATAAAAAAATAAAAAAATAAGTTTTACTGGATTATTATACATTTTTATTTCACATCTTTTGTATTTCATACTAGTTTTAGACTGAAAATTAAAATAAAAAATTGATAATGAATATGGTTTTTTTCTGGACCTCGATAAAAATTGTCAAAAGCATCCGGACCCCATGCAAGATTACTTGCCGACCTCTGGTACAGTACATTCCGTCACTTGTTACCAACGGAACCCTATTATGCAATGAAATTCCAAAATGTTCAAATGTTTGTAAAGCTTATGGAACTTAACTAAGGCGTCATCAGTCTCTAAAATTACAAACTACTTAGGAACTACCTACGAACTAGGACGGCACAAATATCCATGCCCGAGGGGGGATTCGAACCCCCGACCGTAGTGGCCGCGCAGACCGTGACTGAAACGCCTCAGTCTGCTCGGCCACCGCGGCCGGCGATGAAATTCCAATTGCTGCTTTAAGTACAAGTATATTTATTACACTATAGGACCTATTTCGGCTTTAGCGCCTTCTTCAGGTGATCTGTGAGAAAATAACATTATCAAAATACAATGAATTTTATGATTACCGTAACTTCCATTACGAAAGATACATACGTCAAATGGTCGTGACATCCACATATATCAATGGCTCTTCACAAACTGAACAATCAAAGACTACCATCGTCAACTAATAGTGAAATATAGAAGTAGGGGAAAGGGTTGTACCTTGGGACATTTTTTACATTTTAATTTTTTATACTATACTTTCTTTTACAAGAAATTTGAAATTTTACCCCATCACAGGCACTAATTGTAGATAATGCTCCAATATTTACTCTATTACTCACCAATAAAGACTTCGGTGACACTTGTCCCAAGGTACAACCTATGGTTTCACCTTGGGACACTGGTGGTTTTACCTTGGGACACGGTGATGTACTTCAATTTCTGAGTTTTATGAATGAAGAACTCGTATTGGAATTAGGTAGTACATGTCTATTTGTTATTCCTAATAGAAAAGTTATTTTAACTTAAAACAAGAAATGGTGGGAATAAAATATTAAATGAATGAAATCCACAACACACAATTGGAGCTGGTAGTTTCTTTCACTATATTACTGTGATTAACAGTGCTGATTTTCTCAACATTAGGGAATACAAAATGGGCTCTTTGCTTCCTTAAGACATTCACAGTTACATCTTGTTCTGTGTTTTCTAAAACTACTCCAGCATATACAAGAAAGAAGTTCTTCCTCTTACTCTATGGTGAAGACATTTTGTGTATCACTGCTGGCTTCATATTTGAAATGAATTTGACCACAAAATTTGTGTTTTTGGATATGCCTAGCAAAAGTACATTTCGACATTCCATATACTTCAGCCGCTTTTCGTATAGATAGTTTCTGTGTAATAACCTCATTGGCAGCTGCCTCCATGCATTCCGCATCTGGTTTTTCTCTTTCCCTTTCCACCTTACTTCTACCCATCTAAAAAATACACAAACTTAAGTAAAACTGGAGACGAAATGTTTGGCTGTACCTTGGGACATGTCCCAAGGTGCAACCAGAGAAGTGTCCCAAGGTAAAACCAAATACACAACAAAAAAAACAGTATCCTTACCTATGTACACATTTATGTCTTTATAACTTATGGTACCAATAGCTTACTTAAGCAATGCCTTACACCACTGTATTTAAGAAATATCAATAATGATGCTTAGGTTTTATTTATATCTTCTAAGGATTGTGGCTAAATTTTACTTTCAAATACGAAAACTTGTAAAACTCTTGCTCAGATATCAAACATCATCAAGATATAATATGGTCTCCTATTCCCTCTGAAAATAGGCCTGACAACTTTACTTCGTAGTTCTTAGAGTTGCCACTACAGTGCACTGCCTTTATTAAAAAGTGTCCCAAGGTAAAATCGTCCCAAGGTACAACCCTTTCCTCTACAATAACACAGAAAATTAGGAATAAACAAAAATATGTGAATTTTTCGTAAAACAACTATTAGCTATTAAAATTGTGTAAGTATTCGAACACAACGAAAAAAAAAAAAAATTGTCACTATAGGATTCGAACCAAACACCCTACGGATGCAAAGCTATAATGCTACCACCTGAGCTACGCCGACATATGCTGTAGTGGATTTGTACTTACGTGCACTTGCTAAGCTTCAAACTCGATTTTCTCGAGAATTTTTCAGAGCTGCGTCGAATGGCTTTGGCTGATCGTTATTTGTGTTCTGACCTTCACGTACCATAAATATAAAAAAATTCAAATATCCGATACGCATGTGGTCTCCTTGTAAGGGCTTTACAGAAACGAACGCTGCAGCATTCGGTCACTAAATGGAGGACCATGCGAGGTGGTGCAGTGGTAACACACTTGACTCGCATTCGGAAGGATGGTGGTTCAAATCCTCCTTCGGTCATCCAGATTTAGGTTTTCCGTGATTTTCCTAAATCACTCCAGGCAAATGCCGGGATGGTTCCTTTGAAAGAGCACGGCCAATTTCCTTCCACATCCTTACCCAAAACCTTCTGAGCGTAAGTTCCGCCTCTAATGACCAAGCTGTCGACGGGACGTTAAACTGCAAGCTTCCTTCCTTCCTTCCTTCAACTAAGTGGAAACCGTCGACCACTGCGTTATTCGTCGTTAGATGTACTGCGGTAGGAATGTTATTTTCGCCACACTTCATTTATTTCAAATGTAAACTTCGCTTCGCATTTTGTCCGGATGTAACTGACTTGTTGTGATGCAATGAACGCCATTATTTTTGTGACTTATCATTCTGTTGAGTGCATAAGAAATAGTAGAAGTATCTCTTAAAAATAATAAACTGCAAATTTTTGTTAATATTTCTTTACCTTATAGACTGTCTCATAGTTCTTACTTTCATAAACCCTGCTGTTAGTTTACACCCCCGAAAGTCGTATACAATATTTATTATCAGATATAATTGGGGCGACAACTTTTGTTGGGACGCCCTGTATACACACAGCATATTTCGGCAGAAGCACAAAATGTTTGTTAAGCTTATTGGACTTAACTACGGGGTCATCAGTCCCTAAACTTACAAACCACTTGCGAACTACCTTATACTAAAGACGGCACAAATATCCATGCCCGAGGGGGGATTCGAACCCCCGACCGTAGTGGCCGTGCAGACCGTGACTGAAGCGCCTCACTCTCCTCGACCAGCAGAAGCACAAAGAGCACGACGGTGCAAAAGTCATAAGAGACAGTTTGTCTGAAAGTAAGATATTGCTTATGTGAGTATAAGGAAAGATGAGCGAAACAAGTGTCAGAAGTTCAGTACGGCAAGTTTGTCAGAAGTAAATCGAAACGAACAGTAACATGACAAGCGTTCCACTTCCGCACACACGGGATTTTCCCGGGTGCGTAAGACGCGCCAGCAAAGGAAATTTGCCTCTCGCAGCACAACATAAAGCGGGCTAACGACGCTGCCAGCGGAGTTAGTGTGTTGGTTCATCTCCTATCTGCTGGATGCCTCGGTGAATATAAGCGGCTGGGGTGTTTATAACGGCAGCTTCCGACGACTTCCGCCAGGGCGGCGCGGCGGGAGCTGGCTGCGCAATTTCCGCCAAGCTAGTTCCCTCCACCGCCGCCAGGTGGCTGCTGGAGCGAAATGCCGGGCGGGCCGCTTGTTTGCACGCAGAAGCTGATGCCTCACCCGAACACGAAAGTTATTAGATAATTAATCTAATTATGTACGTGTGTTAACGTTTTTACGAGATGGTATTACCTATGTTTACCTCCGTCGTTATAACTGATTTTAGAACCAGTTGTTGGCGGTACTACGTTTGTAATTGAGGCGTAGTGGATACGAAGGGCGAACTCAACATTGAGTCAATTTTTTTTTTTTTATTATTATTATTATTCCGCCATTCGAATCTAGACGCCTCAGAGAATCTATAGGTATATTTTTCATGTTGCGTTCGCTCCTCTTTCTCCTCTCAAAATACACAGAGACAAATAACACGCTTTCTGCAAACCGTTATAGGAGGGCGGATACGAAAGGCGAACTCAACACTACTTGTCTAAAGTCGATGATTATATTTGTAGCAAATGTTCAAATGTTTGTAAAGTCTATGGGACTTAACTACGGGGTCATCAGTCCCTAAACTTACAAACTACTTATGAACTACTTACGAACTAGGACGGCACAAATATCCATGCCCGAGGGGGGATTCGAACCCCCGACCGTAGTGGCCGTGCAGACCGTGACTGGAGCGCCTTAGTCTCCTCGGCCACCGCGGCCGGCGCTTAACAAACATTTGAATATTTTTTGAATAGTATTCAAGGTTGATTTTGGAACGCAGCCAATCCAACCAATGGCGTCATTATAGGTCGCCGCGAAAGTCGAAAGTGCATCAGAGCCCCACTACATTGAAAGTTATGGTGATTCTCTTCTACGACAGTGATGGTGTTATCCTATCCTAATCCATTACGTTCCTCCACGGCAGACCGTCAATGCACAGTATTACTGAAACTTCCTGGCAGATTAAAATTGTGTGCCGTAATCGGGACTCGAACCTGGGACCTTTGCCTTTCGCGGGCAAGCGCCCTACCGACTGAGCTATCCCGACACGACTCACGTTGCCGCGTCACAACTTTACTTCCGACAGTACCTCGCCTCCTACTTTCCAAACTTCACAGACGCTCTCCTGCGAAACATGCAAGACTTGCACTCCTGGAAGAAAGGATATGGTGGAAATATGGCTCAGCCACAGCCTAAGGATAGTCGTGTCGGGATAGCTCAGTCGGTAGAGCGCTTGTCCGCGAAAGGCAAAGGTCCCAGTTACGAGTCCCGGTTTCGGCACACAATTTTAATCTCCTAGGAAGTTTCATATCAGCGCACACTCCGGTGAAGAGTGAAAGTTTCATTCCACAGTATTACTGTTCATTTTGGACCATCACCTGCGACCGGCTTTGCGAAAGAAGCGGCAACACTGTCTAACGCAACCCACCCATCATTCTGCACGACAAAGTGGGGACGCATACTGCGTAATCTGTGGCCGCTCTCTTCAGTCTGGTGACTGGGACTGGTGAGTACTGTAACATCCACCATACCTCCGCACCTAACTCCTTGTGACTTTGATTTGATTCCGAAAATGAAGCATTCGGTTCAGTACTGTTACAGAGATTTTACAGGCTCCATTCGCACAATCAACAGAACAGGCTCTGCCAATGGTATACTACTCCTTCCACATCGCTGGCAACGAGTTTTACACAACGCTGGTGACTGCTTTGAAGGACAGTAATAGGTGCAAAGATATAAAGCTTTTGTACCGGCTGTGAATAAATAGTTGCCGCTATTTGAGTCCCAAACCTCGTGGTTTAGCCGGCACACATTGGGACGGAATCCTCAAAACGTGACCAAAACCCCAAGAAGATGTCAAATTCACAGATAAGTTTTTTATGGTCAAAATTGTCTAAACAAAATGCCGGGGCTAATATAGCAACGTGACCCATGAAAATCTATAATAATTTATTAATAACAGCGTATATACAGCATTTAGACACTAATAATTAATACACTGCCAACGTGTTCTGTTTATTACAACAAAATAACAGAATATTTGTCTAAAATATGTCGGAGAAAATTATTCGATACCACACACATTTTAATTCAATACTATAATTAATCTTCATAGTCAGTGACACAACAGAAATAATGAAATATGTAATAGTATAATCAACTACAAAAGTAATAAGTACAGCTAATAAAGACCATCGATCTTAACTTTCAAAACTTAATATTATTGAAGATGTTGTTCTGATGCATACGAAATGTAATGATTGGTTTTATATCTAGCAGTTAGAGTAAGTATCGCTCTCGAAGTTCTCAAAGTCAGAATCCAGATCGGAATTTTCCATGGGCGATCGCGGTGTAATTTGAATTACAGAAGACAGTAACAGTTTTATTGCCTCATTTGACAAACTTTTCATGTGTGTTTGTGGCAGTTTTTTAATACTTGATATGTATGGTTCCCAAGTTACCAGGAGCCTCTTTAAAACGTCTTCTATTGTCGAGCTGTATTTCCATCGTTGGTACTTTCGTATCTAGGTTTCGGAAGATCGATAATAAGTCCCTTCGACCATGGTGTGCTACGAAATGTGAGCCGCAAGAGCACTTGTAAATGTTCATTATACAAGAGAATTGGCAGGTTTTGGCTGCTAATTCTTATCAATTCTACCAGATAATTAATCAATCTATAGTCTGAGAGTTGAAATTCAGTGGTGTATTGCGGTATATGCAACTTTTAGCCTAGTTGAAAATGCAAGTTTGGCGAAGCACGGTCATTTTGCATAGGCATCGGAAAAATACAAATAGGATAACCATGAAATTTATACCGATTGAGTGTACGGACATTTTGTGCATACCTGTAGCAACCGTTTCCATCTTGTAGATCTGAAATTATTCACTTCACTACCAAAGTAGTCACTCTGTAACCGAAAATAAAATTAAAATAAATCACAATTTGCGATCAGTTATGGGTTCACTGTAATAGGTTTGGATGGAATACCAAAGTGCAGCGAATGAAAATTTGTGCCCGGCCGGGATTCGAATCCGGGATCTCCTGCTTACTAGGCAGACGCGTTGACCTCTCCGCCACCGAGGAGACAGTGGCCAACCCGACTGCAGAGGACTCTTCCCTGCACGTCTCCAGCCACACCCAAATCTCCATTCGCCACGCTGTCTCTTTATTATTTACCACAGCCTATTTGTTCTGTAACGCTCGCAGCCACAATACTGTATTCCCGCATGTGGCTGCGAGCATTGCAGAACAAATAGACTGTGTTAATAAGAAAGAGAGAGCGTGGCGAATGGAGATTTGGGTGTGGCGGGAGACGTGCAGGGAGGAGTCCTCTGCAGTCGGGTTGGTCGCTCTGTCCTCGGTGGCGGAGTGGTCAACGCGTCTGCCTAATAAGCAGGAGATCCCGGATTCGATCCCGGCCGGGCACAAATTTTCATTCGCCGCACTTTGGTATTCCATCCAAACCTAGTACAGTGAAGCCATAACTATCGCAAATTGCGATTTATTTCATTGATTGACAGTTATAACATCGTCAAAAATATACAGTTGGAAAATAAAATTGCGTTGCTTTTACAGCGCCGCGTGTGCTCTCGACGAAGAACAGTTTTGAACTGACGTAACTCGACATGTATCGAAGGTGGCGACCTCTCCTCCTGGAAGGACCAATCCTTCCTCTACCCAACCCACCCATGAAAATTCCGAGAATCGAAAATTCATTTTTCGGGGTTTTTGTTCCACGTTTTGGGGATTTAGCGGCAGTTTGAAAAGCACAGTGGTGTAGCCGAGGTCGGCGGAGTTCGCAATTGCCTCCCGACGGAGGTACAAGTCCTCTCTCGGGCGCGCGTGTGTGCTTTGTCCTTAACACTAATTTAAGTTAGTTCTAGATCTACATCTACATACATACTCCGCAATTCACCGTAAGGTGCATGGCGGAGGGTACACTGTACCACTACTAGGCATTTGCTTTCCTATTCCATTCCCAAATAGAACGAGGAAAAAAAGAATGCCTATAAGCTTCCGTATGAGCCATAATTTCTCTTATCTTTTCTTTGTGACCAATACGCGAATGTAAGTAGGCGGCAGCAAGGGCGTACTACACTCAGCTTCAAATTCCGGCCCTCTAATTCTCCTCAACAGAAATTCACGAAAAGAACGCCGTCTTTCCTCCAGCGATCCCCAGTTGAGTTCAAAAATGTTCAAATGTTTGTCAAGCTTATGGGACTCAACTACGGGGTCATCAGTCCCTAAACTTACAAACTACTTATGAACTACCTTATACTAAAGACGGCACAAATATCCATGCCCGAGGGGGGATTCGAACCCCCGACCGTAGTGGCCGTGCAGACCGTGACTGAAGCGCGTTAGTCTCCTCGGCCACCGCGGCCGGCCCCAGTTGAGTTGCCAGAGCTTTTCCGTGACATTCGCGCATTGGTCGAACCTACCAGAAACAAACCTAGCTGCTCGCCTCTGAACTGTCTCTATGTCTTCCTTTCAACTGATCTACTGCGGGCCCCAAACACTTGAGCAATACTCAAGACGTGATCGTACAAGCGTTTTATACGCGGTCTCCTTTACATATGAAGTACATTTACCCAAAATTCTCCCAATAAACCGATGTCGGCTGTCCGCCTTACTCACAACTGTCCTTACATGCTCGTTCCATTTCATATCGCTCTTTAATGTTACGCCTAGATATTTGAACGACGCGACAGCTACTGTTGTCGGTGTTGGCTTCGTATCTATCTTGACAATGATAATGCAATCACTGTGCTGATCATAGTAGTTTACCCGCATTCCTATCTTCTTATTCATTATCAGTCCTAATCCTGCGATACTCCCAATTGATTTTGTATTTATAATCCTGTACTCACCTGACCAGAAATCCTGTTCATCCTGCCACCTAACTTCACTAATCCCCACTACATCTAACTTCAACCTATGCATTTCCCTTTTCAAATTTTCTAATTTTCCTGCTCGATTAAGAGATCTAACATTCCATGCTCCGACCCGTAGAATGCCAGTATTGTCTTTCCTGATGATCACATCCTCCTGAGTAGTCCCCGCCCGGAGATCCGAATGGGGGACTATTTTACCTCCGGAATATTTTACCCGAGAGGATGCCATCATCATATTTTCATACAGTAGAGCTGCATGTCCTCGGGAAAAGTAACGGCTGTAGTTTCCCCTTGCTTTCAGCCGTTCGCAGTAACTGTGTGGCAAAGCCACATTAGCTGATGTTACAAGGCCAGCACAGTCAATCATCCAGACTGTTGCCCCTGTAACTACCGAAAAGGCTGCTGCCCCTCTTCAGGAACTACACGTTTGTCTGGCCTCTCCACAGATACCCCTCCGCTGTGGTTGCACCTACGGTACGGCTATCTGTATCGTTGAGGCACGCAAGCCACCCCACCTCGGCAATGTCTGTGGTTCATGGGAGTGGCGAACTGAGAATATGCTTCAAAATTTTACAGGAAACTGATGTGAACGAAATTGGCCTGTAATTGTGAGGGTCGGTTCTGTTTCCTTTCTTATAAACGGGAGTCACCTGCACTTTTTTATAATCACTAGGAACTTTGGGCTGAATTAAAGATTCGCGATAAATGCAAGCTAAGTAGGGGGCCAATGCAAGACTAGTATCTGAAATGCACACCAGTGAATTTCCGTCGATTTACAAACATTTGAACAGCGGTGTAATATAACGCTACGCTATAGCTGCGCCGTTTGAACCGCGGCAAGTAGTGGCTCATCCCTGGGTCCTCGGGGACCGTGTAGCGTCGGTTGGCGGGTCGTTTAAACGAAACGTGATTTACTCGCCGTAAAGCCGCGGCCCTTGAGGGACATTTCATATTCATAGCCTGCGCGGTATTAAACTGTAACCGTCACCGTGGCGAAATTGTGGCGCCGCCGTCGCGACACGCCAAGTCTAGCAGCCCTTATAGGTTGCCGTTGAGGGCCCACCTCCGAAGTGCCGGAGAAGTTTGCCGACCCAGCTCGCGCATGCGCACCACTGCCTGATCGTAGGGATGGGAAAACACCGACCGGCTAAAACCGATACCGGTATTTTAGTTTTGAATAACCGGTTTTTTCGGTATTTATTTGGTGTCGGTTGTAACCGGTTTTCTTTTTTAGTTACTGCCAAGAACCGGTGTAAGGTTTCTGCTATGTTGCACACTCCCTACAAAAATCTGTTGCCAACATATAAACACGAAATATCTGACACCTAAAATAAAACTTCACTACCGGACATGTAAAATATCACATTTTCGCCTTCAGTTTGAAATTCAATTAACACTATTAGTAAAACGCTTTTAAGAAATAGTACGATGATTTAAACATAAATTTGGCTGTCCTTTTACGTAATTTTCAATTTTTAATCCTTTCGTAAATAATAGCTGCAAACACTAAAAATGCATTACACTGGTTTCGGAAATTGCTGAACCTATACAGATACTAATTTGTATGCCGGCCGCGGTGGCCGAGGTGACTGAGGCGCTCCAGTCACGGTCAGCACGGCCACTACGGTCGGGGGTTCGAATCCCCCCTCGGGCATGGATATTTGTGCCGTCCTAGTTCGTAAGTAGTTCATAAGTAGTTTGTAAGTTTAGGGACTGATGACCCCGTAGTTAAGTCCCATAAGCTTAACAAACATTTGAACTAATTTGTATAAAAACAACAATACTACATGTTATAACTAATGCACAACATGATTTCATATATACCTTTTGTTTAAATAAATTAGGGCAGACCATGTTTTATATATCACTGGATCCTATATTAAATACTGATAATTTTTCATGCACTAAAATTAATATTCCGTTTGGTACTAAGAAACTATCTTCGAAATTAACAGAACTACTACAACCATATACAAATCCGTATTAATAAAAAAAAATGACCGCAAACTGAAATACACTAAAATTCCATGTCACAATAATAGTATGCCTACACAATATTGGTAAAACAAATATGTGTGCACTTGGAAAACACAAATAATGTAAATAATTTGAGCACTGTAAACACTAGTCAAAGGATGACTGTAAATTAGTGCACCACATTAAATACAATTTTCATGAAACATGTACATACATTGAGATAAATAGTTAAAACTTAAATGTAATGTTTTAATTTCTGTATTTTGGCATATTTAATGTAAAAGAATATTGTTTAATTGTGAATTACAAAACTCTGTCATCCATCTTATTACGCGTTTACGTAGAAAGATGTTTGAGAGAAACCATGTTTAGTGAGTCTTCTAGCAGTCACAAACCAATAAGCAGCTCTGTTGGCTTGCCGCTGCATTTTTTTATTGTGCAACAATGTGATTGATTTAAACTTTATTTAAATGGAAATAAAAATCGTTTCCATATCAACTGACATGTTTATGATTTACGAAAAGATCCTGTAACGTCAAATCTTTAAGTGAATGCCGAAGACAGCTCACAACGCAATGGACTTCAGCCAGCATGTAAGATAAGTTCAACTTCACCTACAGTGGAATGACTTTGTTATAGAGACTGTGAATTAATAAAACTTTCCGTGATTTAGGAAAATATTAGGGCTCAGTTTGAGTCATTCCCAAAAGAGGTGACGGTCGTTAGACCGGGTAAAAAACCGGTAAGACTACGTCCTGTAGTAGTGGTTCAAAATGTTTTTTGTAAATAATTAAAAAAAATTAAAACTAGTTGATCATAATATTTAGGGCTATTCCTAATCACGGACAGGTATATTTATTAATCTATTTATTTATAATTACACACTTTCAACAGCTATAGAGGTAGACAGATACAGGGAAAAATGAGGCCCGAGAGATATTTTTTGGACGAATCTCATGCTTTCGTCTCTTCAGAGCAAAACATTGTAAACTAGTGATAGTAGCGATCATAATGTTACAAGTGTAACCAGATAAGTACTTTTTGATGGTTTTCTTTGAATCATGACTACATTAGCAGCCATTCACATACCTTCATTACACTTTTACTTCTAGAAACTGGAAGTTAACTGTTTATTCTCTGAAGTTGTTACTTACCTCAACACATCACTACACTACGCAAGGAGAATGGTGGCTTACCTGAAAGAGAAGAAGAATTTACTTTAGTAAAACATTGCGTAATATAACATTGGATTACAGTTGCAGAACACAAATAAAAGAATTCAGTGTTACTACACTTTTCCGTTTTTAATTTTAGCTGTAAAAGAAAACGTAGTCACCGTTTGAAACAAAATATTTGCTTTTTATTTTAGTGCAGAACAAAGTATAATGAACAATGTCATATCTGAAGTACAGAAAAGGTAATACAATCTACGTTACTTTTTATAAGCATCCATAGTTACCATACCAAAGACAGACATTTTAGTAGAGGCATTGATTGTAATTAATGACTACGAACATATTCCATAAGTAGTGAATAACTGCTTAGAAAAAAAGCAAGGTAATTTGTTGCGATGTATACACTTCCCTTCCGTTTCATTAAGAAACGACATTTGCCACAGAAATCTAAGAGTTCTTGTACATATGAAACTACCAGAATCAGCACATTGTTTACAGTAATCATTATTACAGTATCCTCCCATTTTAGGTGCATATGCTCCAGGAAACCGTTGTTCAATTCGTTGGCATGTATTTCAAGGCATGTTCAGGAAATAGAACAAACGCACATTATAGAGGGAGCACTCTTACAAATGTACAATTCTAAACATAGCGGAAAATAGGTCTATGTAATTAATAAGGGCTCCAGAAACCCTTTTAGGAGCGAAGGCGAAACCCTTTTAGGAGCCAAGGCGAAAAATATTATATCGGCGGGTTTCGAACTACCGATCATGTGCATCTCAACCTAACGCGCTGCACACTACAGTACGGCAGACTATAACGAAACTGTTCATTAATTCTCGTACTACTGATGGCAGATGTTAACTGCTAATATGGAATTTAAGACACTAGATTATAATTTATCGTATTAAAAACGACATGTTTTTGTTAATTCTTCAGTGCGTCATTGCTTTGAAATGACAACGCGTGTGTTATAATAAGAAAATCATAAAATACAGAAAGCAAGATGACGTATTCCAGAGTGAGTTCTGGGCGAGGAATGTCACGTGACATCTCCGAACACCTGGTTTACTTAAAATCAAGTGACGGTGTCGAATCGTCGTTATTTTTCAAATATCTCTGAAGGTGCGAGTTATGCAAGAAACATAAGAGAGCCAAGTTATAGAGAACTATCTTCTCTACAAATTCGGCTATTCAATTTTCGTGTCAGATGAACAGTTACGCCGTTATTTCCATGTATATTTCGAGCTGTTAAAAGGAGATCGCAAAGGCCCACTTTTAGTGTTACTGCCGTAACCTAAAGTGGGCCAAAAACAGAGGGGAAATCCTTCGCTATTCGTACCTATCAGGAGATTTATTTGAATCAGTAATGAGACTTCGATTTCTTTCTAAATTTTCCACGATTGCCTGCTGTGTGTTTCCGAATTAAAACGACAAACTATCGATTTTTAGTGACACACTTCTCTGGCTTCCTACTGTCAATCAAGAAATTTCCTCGGCAGTTCTGAAGAGACCTGATTGCTACAGCATCTGAACATGGAAGCACGTCAATGTGGTTTTCCGTGAGAAAAGTCTTGATAAATACTTAATTGCTTCAACTTAAACGACTAGTTACAAAACACCAGTCCTCCAAAATATTTAACTGTACCAATTAGCAATGGAGGGAAGTGTGTGGGGTAAAAATCGCAGAGGTGGACCAAAAGTCGAATATAGTAAGCAGATTGAGAAGGATGTGGGTTGCCGTTCTTATGAGGAGATGAAGAGGCTTGCTCAGGATAGAGTAGGGTGGAGAGCTGCCATGAACCAGTCTCCGGACTGAAGACCATAACAACAACAACAACAACAACCAGGAGGTATTGAAAGAAAAGGTGAGAAAACATAATGAAAGTGTTACCATTTGCGAAATTTTACTCGCTATTTGCAGTACAGACTTTCAGAAAGGTTTAACCTCTCGAACCACAATTTCTAACTAACCTGAACACCGGCCAGAAATTGCATTTCCTCTGTCCCGGCGGAGTGGCCAAGCACATTGAGGCGCTATGCTTCGATGCGCGAGGACGTTACCCGTCGGGGGTTCGAATCCCCACTCGGGCATGGATATTTGTGACGTCTTTAGTATAAGGTAGTTCATAAGTAGTTTGTAAGTTTAGGGATTGATAACCTAGCAGTTAAGTCCCTTAAGCTCAACAAACATTTCAACATTTGCATTTCCTCTACTTGTAAGTTCCCTCCAATGGGTTTGTTTGTGTATGCGAACGCTGAGCTCAGGAGCTACGCGTAGCTATTTCAATACGATTTTCACGCATAGACTGATTCGCGAGGAATATTTGAGTATGTCAAATCAAATTACGATGAAGCGGACCAACCATAAATCTACCAAATTGGAATACAAATCGATTTTGATTTTGTTTGTGTTAATTGTAGGGTAGAGAAAAATAAGACAATATTTTTATACGTTCCAACACGCCATGGGGGGGATGAAACCCTCCCTGAAAAATTTTGATTTAATCTTTCTAAATCAACATAGTTGAAACAGTAAAATATAAAGAAAACCTTCTGATAAAAATTCTGTGGTGAAACTTCCTGGCAGATTAAAATTTGTGCGCTGGAACCGGGATTCGAACCTGGGACCTCTGCCTTTCGCGGGAAAGCGCTCTACCGACTGAGCTATCCTGGCACGCTTAGCGGTCCATCCTCACCTTTTTCTTCCGCTAGGACCTCGCCTCCTACTTTCCAAACATCACACAAGTTCTCCTGCTATCTTTACATGACAAGCACTCGTGGAAAAATGGATAAGGTGCAGACATGCACTTCCTAGGGTATGTTTTCAGAATGATATTTTCTATTTGTGAAGTGTGGCAATTAGAAGGCGAGGTACTGGTGGGCCGCGGAGGAGCGGCCGAGCGCATTGAGGCAGTATGCTACGATGCGCGAGGCCGTTCCCCATCGGGGGTTCGAAGGCCACTCGGGCATGGATGTTTGTGCCGTCTTTAGTATAAGCTAGTTCATAAGTAAGGACTGATGACGCCGCAGTTAAGTCCCATAACCTGTACAAACATGTGAACATTTGGTACTGGCGGAAGTAAAGCTGTAGGGACGGACCGCGAAGTGTACGGGATAACTTAGTCGGTAGAGCGCTTGCCCAAACGGTAAACACCAGCAGGTTCGAATCCCAGTTCCAGCACGCAGTTTTAATATGCCAGAAAGTTTCATATAGGCGCACACTCCGCTGCAGAGTGAAAATATCGCTCAGAACTGCTCTGTGGATTTTATGTTCATTCGAACGGTGCACCCACATGACTAGGTGAAGTAAAAAAGCATTTTCCCCAAATTCATTCCCCCTCTCCAATTTTGTTCTTCGTTTAACTAGTAGCGACACGAATCGCATCGTAAATGTCAAATTCGATCATATATGATGAAATGGTATAACAAAGACGAACTTGTCAATAAAATGCTAGAGCTGTATTTATACCAGTCTGAAAAATCCTCTCATCTCGGCTCGACAAAAATAAAATATGTCCTGGCCAGAGTGAGACTTGTAAAAGAGGAAAAAAAATAGCTTCTCGACTAAAATGGCGGCTGCAGAACAATATCAATCAAAAACTTCTCGACATATATTGCATATGTAAATTAACACAATATCTATTGTCATTTTGTAACATATGACACGTGGCATCCCGTCATCTAACATGCATTTCTCATGTCGTCAAATATCGCACAGGTCACTGCAAAATCCTCTCCTCAGCGGTACATCCTATAACAGATGCGCTCCATCCCCCCCCCCCCCCGTACCCCCCTTTTAGAGGACTCACTGTGCTGGGGAACAAGGATTAACTCGTAAGAAAGAGCGACATGTCAATATCTTTTGATTTAAACGTTTGTGAAGGTTCCAGGTAAGTGAAACTAGTTCATCTCTTTTATACCTACAGTACATGTTAGCCTTGTTGCGCTTTGATAGGATTTTCCTTCTGGGTGCGAAATTTTAGTCTACTACACTTAACTAGCTGCTATAGTCGACAAAAGTAGTGAACTTAATTATCTTCTTTACGAGAATTTATATACACGCCGTCTTTACGATTATTTTAACATAATTACTTAAAATCTTACTGAAATTAATGTATGAACAACGAAAGTATCATTAACTGACAAAATACTAAATAGAAGGAGAGGAATCGAATTAGAATTTGTGCCACAGCCAGGATTCGAACCAGAGGCCTCCAGTTTATTAGACAGACAAAAAAAAATGTGAAGCTTAAGCTTAAGGGACTCAACTGCGGGGTCACCAGTCTCTAAATTTACGAACTACTTATGAACTAACTTATAGTAAAGAAGACAAAATGTTCAAATGTTTGTAAAGTTTATGGGACTTAACTAAGGGGTCATCAGTCCCAAAACTTACAAACTACTTATGAACTAACTAAGACTAAGGACGGCACAAATATCCATGCCCGAGGGGGCATTCGAACCCCCGACCGTAGTGGCCGTGCAGACCGTGCCTGGAGCGCCTCAGTCTCCTCGGCCACCGCGGCCGGCGTAAAGAAGACACAAACATCCATGCCCGAGGGGTATTCGAACCCCCGACGCGGACTAGACATACAACGTAAGCAATCCGCCACAGTGTCCTTATGGACGGCATGGACTGTTTAAAAGCATTATCCCTCCACAGTTAAATTCTACGGGGGTGGAGGCTGCGATAGCGTAGCTGACTTGCCGAGTGGCTAGCCCCTGTCTCATGACCATTAGCCAGTGAGCTACGCTGTCGTAGCCTCCGCTCCAAAAACTTTGAATGGTTGAAGCTGCCGAACTAAACGTGATAAAAATTCCATTCAAAATTCTTTGTACACAGCTGTTGTCAAAAATTACAGTGGCTGATAGAAACAACCATTGTTACATTTGTAAAATTGCATGTTTGCATGAAAATACACTTTCTAGGCATTTTTACAATGTGTTTATTGCCTAACAATACTTGTCCTTGACTACCAATCCATTCTGTGAGAACCGCACATCAGTCGCACTTTCCGTTTCCGCAATATTTGCAGGTGGTCACCCTGTATTAGATGGTTTCAGTAAAGCAAAGAAAGGCTGTTTTTAATGCAGCTGCCGACAGAAGATCTAGAGCAGGTTTTGCAAGTATACCACCTGGGACAACTGGCAATTAGTCAAGTGAAGAACGTTGTCAAAGTCGATAATTAAAAATCTGCAAGAAGTACGCAGAACAAAGGGTGCCAGATGTTTACGAAAAATGATTCATTTGTATAGAGGACATCAACTAGGTCTGCTAAATAGTAAGTGAATAATAAATCCTATGTGATCATTTTAGTTGATTTCCGTTTATTTATTTTAGTTGATTTAAAGTAAGAAAATAATTTCATTTAACTGTTTTCTATTTGTAACCGAACAACTTAAACAGTACGTAATGTATTTAAGGATACCGTATTAAAATATTTCTAATAATACTGATTTTATTGTTATATATTTTCTAACTGAAAATGGTAAGAAAGGGTGGTATCCCATAATGGGAGCCAACCCCACATTGGGAATCGTTGTTTTAGTTTCTAAAAGTAAACTGCTATTTTTTTTTAAACAAGCTAAAACTTGAAAGAAGGTAAACTTGTAGTGAAATATTTTAATATGAGTCTAAAATTAGTGTTTAATATGTAATTTTGTTAGCAGTACAGAACAGAATCAAAGGCAACCCCAATTAGGAATTCATTCCCTAAATGGCCATATGGGTATGTATAATAATGGGTGTCATATTTAGCTCAAAAATACAACATAATCAAAGCCAATCAAAATCAAAGTGTACCCCTGATCAGGTCTAATTGTTATTGTGCTCCCCGTGCGTAACCATGTCAGTTAACTACTAAATTATTTTCTAGATTCGAACCTTGAATCTGCACTCTTGTAATATGCAATGGTTCTGATTTTTCAATTTTATTACTACTTTTTTTTTATTTTTTTTTTTATTTTCGCAAATTAGTATTACAATGTAGTCACCTACAAATTCGCAAAAGTAGTTTAAACACCTTAGCAGAGGAATACTACAACGACGAATATTGCACTGTTTTTGTCATTTTTAACTGTTATCGCAGATTTATCTAGTTCGTATAACCGACGTCACAGTCTGTGAACGAGAATTGGCGGGAAACGCCACCTGCCTGCCCTCTAGCGGCGAGCGCCTGCACTTCGTGGAGGGAAGTTTGCTATTGATCGGTACTGCTCCCTCGCTGGATGCGAGGGTTGAGGGCGGTGCTGCCACCTGGCGGACGAGACCGGAACTACGTCGTCCGTGCTACTTAATTCCACCCCCTTCTATCTCCTTTCCCCGACAAATACATAATTCGTCCCCCACTTACATCCATTAAGCAGTCCCTAGTTCCACAGCATTCAGTAGGGAAGCCCTCACCCACTTTCATCATAAACGCCTGCGTCAGCCATTATTACGAAAAGAGCGAATGCAGTTATTGTAACAATGCAATATGTCGCATATGCATATGTTTGAATTCGCGACACCCTTCCATGTACAAATATTCTGACGACCCTTCATCCTCCCGACTCATCCGAACCGTAACAAAATTAGTTTGATCTGAAACCCAACGAATTTAATTTTCTTTTTCTGATACAACTTTATTGTAAACAAAAAGGAAAATGCTGTATTTTACATTGGGGACGACTGTTTGCGTATCTTTCGGAACGAAATATATATATACATATATATTTACATGATTTCCAACAGAAGTAACTATTTTTCAGGAGTGCTTTACCTTTCAGGAAAGAATTGGATGAGACTTATCCTTATTATGTAAGGTCCCACTATAAAATAATTATCAAAAGAATTTTTTTAAATTTTTATTCAATTCTTAAGTTTTCGTATCCTGCGACAACGTTCCCCACATGTAGAGAATCACTGTACAATGGGACTGCAGTGAACGAGGATAGGTACTGGAATGTGAATCACAAATTAACTTTGGATACGAAGCAAGGGATATCGCAGAACAAATTCACTAATAATCTCACACTGAAATTGTGTGTCTGTTGTTAACTTAATACAATAATAGCAATCCATTTGCAAAAGAGTCAGTTTACCAGCATCCAAACATGTATTTGAGGATTATAGTTAACAGATAGGGTATTTTCTTTAAATATTTTTCATCGAACAATAGTATTTTATAAAATATTTTACATGCTACATACACATTTGTATCACGTTTTTTTGACATTATTTTGTTGATTGCTAGTGCTGTCAGATCAAAATTACTCCACATCACAAAAGACAAGACAGTTCACTACTGAAATAAAATAACGGGTACCACACTCACAGCGACATTCGGACAACGACATAAACGACGTCCAAGTTAGAGACGTTGTTACCTCATAAGTTGCTACATACCCCACGAAGCGGCAAAATGTCGTCCTAGAAACTTGTCGTTCGCCAACAACAGTGGATCTGTAAGGACTGGTACACATTGTACTATGTTCAATATCTGTTGCAATGGGAACTCTGTTTGTCTCTTTATAGCCGTATGCCATTTGGGACAGGAGTATCAATTTATTTTAAAAAGTGTAACCTAATTTTTCAGTTGTGGAAGATTTATCGTGGCTCGTCCCTGTTTGATCATGTCACTTCTCCTCTCAGAACTAAATCCCCTATATAAATTTTTCCACAGACTAGCCAGCACACATTTAAAATCTGGTATATTTGTCTCATTTGAGGTGCCCGCTGCTTTTGTACTACAGAAGACAAAAATTCACACTCCCACAGGCATTGATTTAAAATCGTTAAAATACAGTAAAACTATCGAGAATAAATAATCTTTTGTCAGGCACTCGAATATTTGTCCTCCTATACACCACAGGATAATCAGCACACAGCCACAAATTACAAGTTACTCTGTCCATCAGATCATTTATATAGAAAGAAAATAATAGCGGTCCAATCACACCAGACGGTACACTCGTCTATGATGAACACTCGACGTTCTATTACTAAGGAAGTCTTCCAGCCAGTTACAAATCTGTGAACCTATTCCATAAGCTCGTATCTTCGTTAGCAGTCTGCAGTGTGGCACCGCGTCAAACGCCTGCTGCCCTTCATCCATGGCTCGAAAGATGTCATGTGAGAAAAGGGCAAGCTGAGTTTAACATGAACGATGTTTCCTAAACCAGTGCTGATTCATGGAAAGAAGCTTTTCCGTCTCAAGGAAATTTTCTATAATGGAACTGAGTATATAGCGTCATTTATTTCATTTTGTACAATATTGTGTCATTGCATATTTGTAAATTTATACGACAGCTTATTACATATTTTCATGTTATTGTATGATGACACTTGTTCCCCTAATATTGTAAATGGTTAGGATATATCTTTGAAATTTGAAATATAATCTGAATGTATTTCAGTTATTGAATAGTATTTACCAATTGCAATCACCATTCAAAAAATGTTCAAATGTTTGTAAAGCTTATGGGACTTAACTACGGGGTCATCAGTCCCTAAACTTACAAACTGCTTATGAACTACTTACGAACTAGGACGGCACAAATATCCATGCCCGAGGGGGGATTCGAACCCCCGACCGTAGTGGCCGTGCTGACCGTGACTGGAGCGCCTCAGTCACCTCGGCCACCGCGGCCGGCGCAATCACCATTTTGGAGGGAAATATTAATGTTTGCTTATAATATCAATCAGAAAAATAGAAATACCTGTAATAGAAGTAGGGCAAATAGAGTCACCAATGGAGTCTTAATCCTAGTGTGGTTACATAGGATCAAGATTAGCTTTACTACGTTTAGGAAAACATAGTGCAGACCCAACTTATGATGACGATTAATCAGATAAATTACATATAAAAAGCATTAAACTGTTATCCACACTAAACTGTCAGAATAAAGAAATCATAATATGTCTCTCGCGGTGGACCGTCGTCTAATACCCTCGTTACAAAACTTTTACTTGCTTTATCCAATGTTATCGGGTGCGTACACCTATTTTTGTTTCGTGCACACTTACGGCAATGCCCCTTTCCCATTATATAAGCTTCATTAGCCTCCTTCTATAATTAATATTAAAAATCGGTATTGTACTAAAATTTTCGTTTTCGCGATTTTATACACCACTGGCCATTAAAATTGCTACACCAAGAAGAAATGCAGATGATAAACGGGTATTCATTGGATAAATATATTATACTAGAACTGACATGTGATTATATTTTCACGCAATTTGGGTGCATAGATCCTGAGAAATCAGTACCCAGAACAACCACCTCTGGCCGTAAGAACGGCCTGGATACGCCTGGGCATTGGGCTAAACAGAGCTTGTATGGCTGGTACAGGTACAGATTCCCAGCAAGCTTCAACACGATACCACAGTTAATCAAGAGTAGTGACTGGCGTATTGTGACGAGCCGGTTGCTCGACCACCATTGACCAGACGTTTTCAATTGGTGATTGATCTGGAGAACGTGCTGGCCAGGAGAGCAGTCGAACATTTTCCGTATCGAGAAAGGCCCGTACAGGACCTGCAACAAGCGGTCGTGCATTATCCTGCTGAAATGTAGGGTTTCGCAGGGATCGAATAAAGGGTAGAGCCACGGGTCGTAACACATATGAAATGTAACGGCCACTGTTCGAAGTGCTGTCGATGCGACCTAGAAGTGACCGAGACGCGTAACCAATGGCACCCCTTACCATCAGGCCAGTTGATACGCCAGTATGGCAATGATGAATACACGCTTCCAATGTGCTTTCACCGCGATGTCGCCAAACACGGATGTGACCATGATGCTGTAAACAGAACCTGGATTCATCTGAAAAATTGAAAAAAATCTGTACAGGTACAGATGCACACCAAGCTTCATCACGATTCCACAGTTCATCAAGAGGTTTCCCATTCGTGCACCCAGGTTCGTCGTTGCGTACACCATCGCAGGCGCTCCTGTCTGTGATGCAGCGTCAAGGGTAACCGCAGCCATGGTCTCCGAGCTGATAGCCCATGCTGCTGCAAACGCCGTCGAACTGTTCGTGCAGATGGTTGTTGTCTTACAAACGTCCCCATCTGCTGACTCAGGGATCGAGACGTGGCTGTACGTTCCGTTACAGCCATGCGGATAAGCCGCCTGTCATATCGACTGCTAATGATATGAGGCCGTTGGGATCAAGCACGGATTTCCGTATTGCCCTCCTGAACCCACCGATTCCATATACTCCTAACAGTCATTGGCTCGCGACGAACGCGAGCAGCAATGTCGCGATACGATAAACTGCAATCGCAATAGGCTACAATCTGACCTTTATCAATGTCGGAAACGTGATGGTACGCATTTCTCCTCCTTACACGAGGCATCACAACAACGTTTTAGCAGGTTACGCCGGTCAACAGCTGTTTGTGTATGAGAAATCGATTGGAAACTTTCTTTTTGTCAGCACGTTGTATGTGTCTCCCCTGGCGACAACCTTGCGTGAATGGTCCGAAAAGCTAATCGTTTGCATATCACAGGATCTTCTTCCTGTCGGTTAAATTTCGCTTCTGTAGCACTTCATCTTCGTCGTGTAGCAATTTTAATGGCCAGGAGTGTATGGTGTTGTTTTAGCAAGGTCACCACCTGAAGATGTCAACGTATTTTGATGAAACCAGTTATGGAGTACGTTTTTTGAATCCTATCCATCTTGGCAGATAATGTAATATTGACGCCCCGCAGAAGAACAGACGTCTGGAGGACAGAAGGTAACACACCACTGTTTTTCCACTGTGGGCGCCCCGGACATGTCGTACGCTACTGCAGAGAGAGGAGGAGAGTATTCGACGATTATTTTGCCGCAAGTCGTCAGCCATCAGAGCAGTTCTATCCCAGACGGTCAAACTAGCTAGTTAGGTGCTTAAAGTTTCTCGCTTTTCTGTTTGCCGAAAACGAGAAGAAGTGGAAAAGGGGAACATGTCAAGTGAATTGGATGGAAGAGTCTTGGAAGAAGTAGAAGCGTTGCAGGCTATATTGATGGACGAAGTGACGGTAAAAACTAATGAAAGTGGCAAGCCAGTATCGGTTGAAACTGTGTTGAAGTGTAGTCAGTGCTGCGTGTATGTTAAGTTCGTAATACACGTGCTTTGCCGGCCGCGGTGGCCGAGGTGACTGAGGCGCTCCAGTCACGGTCAGCACGGCTACTACGGTCGGGGGTTCGAATCCCCCCTCGGGCATGGATATTTGTGCCGTCTTTAGTCTTAGCTAGTTCATAAGTAGTTTGTAAGCTTAGGGACTGATGACCCCGTAGTTAAGTCCCATAAGTTGTACAAACATTTGAACATTTTTTTTAAACGTGCTTTCAGTATAACTGCTGTGTTTAGTTGACTTCGAAGTCAAGCTTGCCTCCATTTCAGCGCGACAATATCAGAATCTAAGATACATCGTTAATACCGATGTCGCTATAAACGGAATTATCGCAGAGGTAGCCCACGTCCCGATGTACCCCACTTTTGTTTCTCTGTCGCATGCTTCGGTACGTTGTTGGCTATGTTGTTGGCGCGTCGTCGGCTGCAGACGTTAGATATTCTGGATCTCACGACTGGAGGCGTCAACACGGTTGCGGTTAAGTGGGGGGGGGGGGGGGGGGAGGAGGGGGAGGAGGTTTGTGGAGGGGTGTGATTACAGGGCTGTCCAGCGCGGCTCCCAATTATCGCGGCTCGTGACAACGCCCACGCCACGGTGCGTGCCTAGATTAGGGCGAGCTCGCTCGATAAAGCCACGCCGACCGCCATTGGGCAGCCACGTCGGGACAGGAATGTTCCGATAGGGCACTGCTTTCCATTCCTTTTGGTAACGAGATTCATAATCTTACTGTAAACAGTTTCGCTACCCAACATAACCAGTACACCTGATTTACAACAATTAATCTACAGGGTGTTACAAAAGGTAAGCCCAAACTTCCAGGAAACATTCGTGACACACAAAGAAAGAAAATATGTTACGTTGTCATGTGTCCGAAAACGCTTAATTTCCATCTTAGAATTCATTTTATTACTTCTCTTCAAATCACATTAATCATGGAATGGAAAAATATAGCAACAGAACGTACCAGCGTGACTTCAAACACTTTGTTACAGGAAATGTTCAAAATGTTCTCCGTTAGCGAGGATACGTGCATCCACCCTCCGTCGCATGGAATCCCTGATGCGCTGATGCAGCTCTGGAGGATGGAGTATTCTATCACAGCCGTCCACAATACGAGCATGAAGAGTCTCTACATTTGGTACCGGGATTGGGGAGACAAGAGCTTTCAAATGCCTCCATAAATGAAAGTCAAGAGGGTTGAGGTCAGGAGAGCGTGGAGGCCATAGAATTGGTCCGCCTCTACCAATCCATCGATCACGAAATCTGTTGTTGAGAAGCGTAAGACTGAAATGTGCAGGAGCTCCATCGTGCATGAACCACATGTTATGTCGTACTTACAAAGGCACATGTTCTAGCAGCACAGGTAGAGTATCCCGTAATAAATCATGATAACGTGCTCGAGTGAGCTTAGGTGGAAGAACATGAGGCCCAATCTAGACATCACCAACAATTCCTGCCCAGACGGTCACAGAAAATTTATGTTGATGACGTGATTGCACAATTGCACGCGGATTTTCGTCAGCCCACACACGTTGATTGTGAAAAGTTACAATTTGATCACGTTGGAATGAAGCCTCATCCGTAAATAGAACATTTGCACGTTGTTGGATGAACCATTCCGCAGAAGTGTAACCGTGGAGGCCAGTCAGCTGCTGATAGTGCCTGCACACGCTGTACGTGGTACGGAAACAACTGTTTCTCTCGTAGCACTCCCCATACAGTGACGTGGTCAACATTACCTTGTAATGCTGCAACTTCTCTGACGCTGACATTAGGGTTATTGTCAACTGCACGAAGAATTGCCTCGTCCATTGTAGGTGTCCTCGTTGTTCTAGGTCTTCCCAGTCGCAAGTCATAGGCTGGAATGTTCCGTGCTCCCTAAGACGCCGACCAGTTGCTTCGAACGTCTTCCTGTCGGGACACCTTCGTTCTGGAAATCTGTCTCGATAAAAACGTACCGCGCCACGGCTATTTCCCCGTGCTAATCCATACATCAATTGGGCATCTGTCAACTCCGCATTTGTGAACATTGCACATACTGCAAAACCAAGTTCGTGATGAACACTAACCAGTTGATGCTACGTACTGATGTGCTTGATGCTAGTACTGTAGAGTAATGAAGCGCATTTCAACACAAGCACTGAGGTCAACATTACCTTCCTTCAATTGGGCCAACTGGCGGTGAATCGAGGAAGTACAGTACATACTAACGAAACAATTGGGTATTTTGACAATTATCAGCACGATTTATTTCAAATTACATATAAAGGGAAATACTAAAATGAGCTCTAACATGGAAACCAAGCGTTTCCGGGACACATGTCGGCATAACATTTTTTTTCTTTGTGTGTGCGGCATGTTTCCTGAAAGTTTGGCCGTACCTTTTTGTGACACCCTATATACTCAGTTTTCAACTTAGTAATTCTCATTTCCCTTTCCCCTAGAGCTTTTCTCCAATCCTGAAGCTTATCTTGAAGTTCCTCCTGATTACAACATCATCGACAACCATCAAGCTCCAATGTGCCCCTTTTTCTGACATCTTTGATTACTACATCCATGACAAGGTCAATACGGTGTTATAAGAAGGTTAGCTGTACAATGAACGAAAGATTTATAGGTCTGTGGTGAGGCCTGCGATGCTGTATATTGCAGAAACTTGGAAAATTGAAAAGCCCGAGAGAAAAATATGGAAGTGGCAGAAATGAAAATGTTAAGGTGGATGAATGGGGTGACACGAAAGGATAGACTAAGGAATGAGTACATCAGGAGAACAGTGAAAGTGAGGCACATAGGGGAGAAGATCCAAAAAAGTAGGCTAAGATGGTATGGACATGTGCAGAGAAGAGGGGAGTACTTTGCGGGAAGAACCTGGAAATCGAAGGATCGAGGAGAAATGGAAGACCGAAACTGAGATGGAAAGACAAGGTAGCAGCGGAGATACGGGAGAAAGGATGGCTCAGAGAAGAGAAACTGGATAGACATTTCAGGAAGAGAAGGATACATTAAAGTAACGCCGACCGCACATGACTTGGGAAAAGGCTGAGATGATGATGTATGATCTATACTTGTACAGATTTCATAATGGCTCCATGTGTGTATGTATTTTACATATCTCCGAAACTACTGGATCATTTTCAACCACATTTGATACATATACTGCTAGCAAAACTAGCTCTTACAGGACGGTGCCCGTACGCCATACGGGCGCGTTCTACCGGGTGTCGCCGACGGCGCCCGCATGACGTACGGGCGAGGTCATTCCTTCCGTCTTACGCGCGCGTTTAGCGTGTCTCTCAAGCAGTTTGTTCACATTATGTCGAGGTAGTTATTTGTTATCTCAACCTAGAGGCTATTTAATGCTCGTTCACCATATGGGAGCGATTATCGGCTGTCCCAACACTGTGGCGATTACGAGAAGTGCGAGGCTGAAAGCAATTGTCGTTCTCTCGCGGGTGTTTCCGAAAGTTGAAATGGCGCGAAACAACCTCACAGAGTCCAAAATACTAGATATATGGGGAGCCTGGATCAGAAATTGAAGATAGTGAGAGAGTGGATTTGTACTCTTCACGCGAAAGTACAAGTGATAATACAGGTATGTGTATATTTCAATTAATTGGAAGTAGAGTAGGCTATTCCATTTACTTTCTAGTAATGATGTCTGCAATTCTTTCTGTGCAAACAGTGGTACAGAGCATCAGTCACAACCTATGCTGTCTGGCCAAGTGTGTAATTCTAAGGAAATAGATCAGGACTGGTCAGAACTAGAAGATCAGCCACAGCTACCGGTGTTCCAGGAGGTAGTCGGCGTTGCGTTGCATTTTTCAGGCATCACTGAAGAATTTCAATATTTTAGTTACTTCTTTCATGTCTGTGTGATTGCACAGATCAAAAGTGAAACAAATAGGTAAGCTGGCGGTACTATAGTAGCAATGAAACGTAAAGACAAACTAAAAATAAGCTCTATATGGTACAAACGATCTGCGGTAAAGATACACAAAATATAATGATTTGGGCTTTTCGTCCCTCAGAGCTTTCAGGATTACCACACGAAAAATAATTACAATTGTCTTCCAAGAAAAAAAAACTTATTGTTCGATGTATTTGCTTTTAGTCTTCCATGTACAATTTTCGTGAAGGTAGATACAGAAATAATCGTCCGCATAACAGATAAAGCTCGTAAAAGTTTTGGTTTTTAATGCCTTTCATGTATTCTTTTACAAATTATATCACTTGTATATATTTTACATTCTAAAATAAAATCATGTTTTTCAAATGCACATGCTTTTACCTTTTAAATAACGCATAAACCATATTCCTCTCACATTTTTGTACTTTGCAATCTGTTTTATAAACATCCTAAAATATGCCAGATCACAGCGAAGTGCTTGGTGTGCATAGGGAAGTGTTGAAAGTGCTAGAATCAACACCTGGGGTTTATATGCCTCTAACATCCATAAAAACGGAAATAGCAGCAAAAATGGGTTTTCAGCCCCTGCCATATAGGCTGCCCTGCACAACCAGTATGTCGTGTGGAATAGTACTGGCCTTCCTTATCTACTTGCTCCCCAGGGAAAGTCTACGTATCTGAGCAAGAAACGTTGAGAACAATGGAGGACAAGATAGAGAGAATGAACAGGATGAGGTGGATGGGAGAAAAGCAGTTGGACAGACAGAGAGGGGCAGGTGGGAGATGAATAGAGACATGAAGATACGAGTGGGGCTATCAAGAAATGGCCCGAGACAGGCTGGTCGAGACAATATATAGAAATAGAACCAAAGCGAATTTATCTGAGAAGTTGGTGTCAAGGAGAGGATAGAGAGAGTGGGAGTGAGATGGAGAGAGAGGGAGGAGGAAACGATGGACAAGGAGAGGGGCGACAAGAGGATGGACAAACAAGAGTAGAATTACTGAACAAATTCTCAGATCTTATATAGCAAATATTCTTGAGATGGAACATTTCTGTGACACTCGCGCATTGGTCGAACCTACTAGGAACGAACCTAGCTGTTCGCCTCTGAACTGCTTCCATGTCTTCCTTTAAACTGATCTGCTGTGGGTCCCAAACACTTGAGCAATACTCAAGCCGTGTTCGTACAAGCTTGTCATATGCGGTCTTCTTTCCACATGAAGTATATATTTGCAAAATTCTTCCAATATACCAAAGTTGGCTGTCAATCTCACTCACAACTGTCCTTACATGTGCGTTCCATTTCATATCGCTCAGCAATTATACGCCTAGATATTTGAACGATGCGACTGTATAAAGAAGCTCACTACTAATGCTATATTCGATCATTATGGGATTGTTTTTCCTACTCATGTGCATCACCTTACTTTTTCCTACATTTGAAGCTAGCTGCCATTCTTCACACTAACTTGAAATTTTGACTAAGTCATCCTGTATGCTATTACAGTAAATGACGCTACCCTCCCATACACTACAGCATCGTCAGAAAACAACCGCAAATTACAAGCTACTCTGTCCATCAGATCACTTATATAGATAGAACATAATATCGGCCCTATAACAATCCCCTGGGGCAAGCCTAATGATACATTCGTATCTGAGAACTCTCGCTGTCTAGAACAACGTACTGCGTTCTATTAGAAGTATGCCAGCGAGTCACATATCTGTGAATCTATTCCATGTGCTCGTCAATTCGTTAACAGTCTGCGTGGCGGCACCGCGTCAAATACCTTGTGTAATCGAGAAAAAAAGTATCTGCCTGTTGCCCATCATCAATGGCTCGCAAGGTGTCATGTGAGAATCTGCAATCTGAATTTCACACGAACTATGTTTCCTAAACCCGTGCTGAAAGAAGTTGATCTGTCTCAAGGAAATTTACTGTATCGAGCTGAGAATATGCTCCAAAATTCTACATGAAACTGATGTCAACGATATGGCCTGTAATTGTGGGTCAGTTCTCTTACCTTTCTTATTAACGGGAGTCAGCAGTGGTTTTTCCATTCGCTAAGAACTTTGCGCTGAATGAAAGATTCCCGATAAATGCAAGCTAAGTAAGGAGCCAATACCGCAGAATACTCTTTGTAAAACCGAACTGGTATTTCATCCGGACCAGGAAACTTTTGTATTCAGCTCTCATCTGCTTCTCTACACCGGACATACCTATTAGTATGTCCTCCGTTTGGGAGTTAGTGCGTTAATCAAATGATGGTAGGTTTGTATGGTCCTCCTGGGTGAATGATTTCTTAAGGGTTAAATTTGCTTTTGGAAATTTGCGTTTGATTTCGTCTGTTACTGTCCCGGAACGATCAACAAGTGCCGCGGCGGAGCGGCCGAGCGGATTGAGGCGCTATCCTACGACGCGTGAGGTCGTTCCCCGTCGGGGATTCGAATCCCCCCCTCGGGCATCAATGTTTGTGCAGTCTTTAGTATAAGTTAGCTCATAAGTAGTTTGTAAGTTTAGGGACTGATGGCCTCGCAGTTATGTCCTAGAAGTATTACTACCATTCGAACATTTTTTTTGATCAACGAGTGACTGTATAGTGGCCTTTTACCCGCTTATCGATTTTGCACAGGACCAGCGTTTTTTCGGGTTCTCGGAAAGATCTTTTGCTAAGGTATGGCTGTGGTAATTAATGTATGCTTCGCGTATCGATAATTTCATGGACGCGTGAATCTCTACTAACTTTTGCCTGTCATAATTTGCGTGTTCGTTTTTGAACCGACAGTGCAACAGTCTTTGCTTTCTCATTAGCTTTCTCACATTATTATAATACGACGGTGGATATTTTCCATCCTTAATAGACATAATAGGCACACATTCCTCTAACACTTTATTAACAATGCGTTTAAACTTAGTCTACAATTCCTCTGCTTCGATTTTACTGGAAGTAAATGATGTCCATTGAAATTAAATAATTGAACACTTCTTATTGCCTTGTTTCACAAAACTTTATTTTTACGACCTAGGTTTCCGGTTATGAGCCCATTTTCAAATACTTTACTGATTCCAAAGTTGTTACACCAGTGAAGACAAACCATTATGATACTACAGGTCTCTTTAACAATTCTAACACTGGATGATAATACTTTTAACTTGTAATTTATGAACAATTACACTTACATTATCTTATTAGAATAACCTTAACTACCAATTGTACTAATATTTTTTAATGATGGTACCTATTAAAAAGTGAAATTACTGATCATTATTATACCTCGAACAAATTGAACAGTTTATAATACAAGACCTTGCTTCTTGCCTATTGTTAGTGATATTGTTATTGTAAATTACTGATCATTATTATACCTCGAAAAAAAAAACTGTTCAATTTTTTCGAGGTATAATAACGATCAGTAATTTCAAATTCAAATCTTTGTAGAGCCTATGGGACTTAACTACGGGGTCATCTGTCCCTAAACTTACAAACTACGTATGAACTAGCTAATCCTAATGACGGCACAAATATCCATGCCTAAGGGGGGATTCAAACCCCCAACCGTAGTGGCCGTGTAGACCGTGACTAGCGCGCCGCAGACGGCTCGGCCACCGCGGCCGGCATCAGTAATCTCACTAATAGATAACATCATTAAACAATATTAGTACAATAGATAATTAAGGTTATTCTAAAAAGGTAATGCAAGTGTAGTAGTTCCTAAATTACAAGGTAAAAGTATTTTCTTCCAATGTTAGAATCGATAAACAGAGACCTGTAGTATCATAATGGTTTCAAATGTTCAAAAGTTTGTAAAGTCTATGGGACTGAACTACGGGGTCATCAGTCCCTAAACTTACAAACTACTTATGAACTACTTACGAACTAGGACGGCACAAATATCCATGCCCGAGGGGCATTCGAACCCCCAACCGTAGTGGCCGTGCAGACCGTGACTGGAGCGCCTCAGTCCCCTCGGCCACAGCGGCCGGCCATAATGGTTTGTCTTCACTGGTGTCAACAACTTTGGGATCAGTAAAGTACTTGAAAATGGGCTCATAACCCGAAACCTAGGTCGTAAAAATAACGTTTTGTGAAACAAGGCAATAACAAGTGTTCACTTATTTAAATGTTTCACCAAGAACCGACAGTAGAATCCATCAATATGAAGTTTTGCACGATATCATTTTACTTAAGGAATAAAAGAAAGAAATGCTTGTGAAGGTTTTGGCGTAGTCAAGATATATGAGGAACCCACTATATGCTTCAACTTTTGTATGACGAGTGCTGTTTCTCCATTGCAAAGTTGTAAATGCACCTAACAACGCAGAAACGCAGCAATATGCGACGGGCTGAAGAAAGGGTCCATTCTTCGGCTTCGCAACTTCCCCCGTGTAGTCTCTGTGACTATTGCAAGTACCAGGCAGAACTACAATGGGACGTCGCGTTTCATCATGTGCGGCGGACGAGGAGAAAGCGCGGAAGTGGTTGCCAACAAAGACGAACAGCTCTGCAGCCTAGCCAGAGCTGACAGTAAAACGCGGAACAAAGACGAGCGCGTTTTGTTCGCAGTTCCTACAGCTGCGCAGGGAGCTACGCTACCGAGGCATACGTGTCCGAGCTAACGTAAGGCACCACTGATTCCGCTATTCCCATGCGTACGTGATTTAACATTGAAACACATTTTATTGAATTGTGTATATATACATTGAAAAACATTTTATTGATATATATATATATATATATATATATATATATATATATATATATATATATATATATAAGCTAACACGAAAATTGTGGTACAGATTACTAATTTATTCGTACAAGAAGGCCAATGAAAGTTACATAATTCGAAAGATTGTTTGTCGTAGATTTCACGAATATAAATATTATGTGTGCGTTTAGCCATTAAAAGTGGTAAAAGGAAGTAGAAATTTTCCTATCTACAGCTTGGATCAAGTTCTACATTCTCCAACAATCAGCACTGGTTGGCTATTAGCCTAGACCAAAGACGGCGTAATGCAGCGCATCTGCAGTATTAAAATAACGTATTAAAATAAGTGAATATCGAAGCATTGAGTGCTCCCAACTCACTCTCTTGTGCCGTTCAAATGCTTCATTTCCGCAGCGATTAAGAGTGGTTAAAGGAAATGGATGTTTCATGTGAATGCCGATATAAAGGATGATGCGCCGGGAGAGGCATCTAGCGGTACTCGGGTGGAACTACGAAGTCGAGAATGCCGATATAAATGATGATGCGCCAAGAGAGGCATGTAGCGGTGCACGAGTGGAACTACGAAGTTGACATGTTGTCAGCTCTGGAATTCTGAATATTTCAGTATCGAAATAACATTATTTCTTGGCGTTGTATAAATATACGAACACCGAAATTGTAGTTCCATTTCAAATATTAGGCTAATGAAAGTTATATATTTCAAAAATGGCATGAGAAGTATATACTTCCGTTTTTATTTGTTGTTATTGTGTCAGGCATTTTCCTTGACACGTAAAAGATACCGTTTCATACCTCCCAGTGCCTGTTAAATTTTACCAAATATCTCAGCGGCCTCCTATGAAAATGTTGACAACAGATGCTGAATAGTGAGAATCCTGTGAGTCTTCATTTTAGCCAATCCCTTGACAACGCTGATGTTTTCTGTGGAATCTTCGCTTTACGAAGGCAATTATTTTTATTGAGCGGACGAGGGTACATACAAGAACCTATCAACCATAAAGCAGGAAAAGCATTATTTGTTTACTTCATTGTCTGTACAATACACTAATCGAGTCATTCTATGTGGTTCGAACAAATGGGCAAAGATTTTCTATCGTGTTGTTGATGTTGCCAACATAATCAAGCGAGGCCGCCGACATGATACGTAAAATTTTACCCCCAATGACCATTGTAAACACAATTGGTCGATTTTCGACCACAGGCAATACTAACAAACACACACACACACACACACACACACACACACACACACACACACACACATATATATATATATATATATGGACACGTTTCAATATATATATATATATATATATATATATATATATATATATATATATATATATATTGAAACGTGTCCATAAAAAATTATTTTTATAAGAAAATGTCTAATATTGTGCCTCCTGTTTTGTATCGAGTAACTTGCTTGCAAGAAAATGTATAATATCGCTTCTACTGTATGTATCGATATGTGTAAAGTTTCATCTCTGGCAAAGATCATGTATTGCATAGCATTGTAGCTCGCACTGAGAGAGAGTAGCACTAGTGGTTCAGCTCGCTTAGAGAGCGGTTGGGTTGTGTGTATGGCTCCGAAGTAGAGCAGAGGCTGCTTTGCCAGCAAGTCAGAAGTTGTATTATGTAGGTAATGTAATGCTGATTATCAATAATAAGTAACTTAACCCTGTTTCATATTTCATTTACGTAGTTAGAAAATTAACCTACTTCCTTCATTTGATAATTAGTTGATTTAGTGGAGTGTTGATTTGAATAATATTATTGAACATATTTCATTATTGGTGCCATAGTAAAATGATAGTTAATTTAAATTTCAATAATTAGAAACTGATCTACATAAATTCTCACAGTCAAGCATTAAGAAAGTGATTTGTGGTTTTTCTTATATCTTTCTCGCAGTCAAAATTTTTGAGTATAGTCAGTGTCTGTTTCAAAAGGTTACATGTCACAGTTGTTTTGTTAAAATATCCGTTGCGCACATAATCAGTTTAATGCACTGTTTCTCACTGTTTCTTATACATCAATATCAGGGCCATAATTAAACCAAATAGCTGTGTTAATGAACAATTTATTGTCTGATTTAACGATAGGTTCAACATTCCACAACACACGTACGGCTTTTATCTGGCGCCCTTCCTGCCAGGATAGTTCACAAACAGGATCGTGACGTAGTTAGATACGTAGTCTTATTTCAGTTAGTTTGTCTTTTCCACTAACCTACTTACCTTTTGGCTCTTAATTTAATTTTTGTAGCACCATCCTCTGTTGTAGCAACAGTAGCATAGTAATTGTTTCTGTAGTCTGTTACTTACCATTCTTGAGATTGTGTAGTATTGTTTATAGTAGATGAATTGAATATACAAATAATTGCATTACTACTGAACAAGCCTCTCTTTTATATTGTCTGATGTTTGTTGTGATGAAAGTTCTAGTACCGCGGAACTCGTGTGATAATTAACGGTTCGCGTAATCTCGATTGTGACTGTATGTTGCACTTGCCCGATTCAGCCTATTGTTCTCTCATAATTACTGTGTGTAATTTTCAAAAAATATGCAGTAGGTGAAAATAAATATTATTGGTCACTTTACTGCAAAATTCTGTTAACAATGTCGAAGAATAGGAGAGTCCGCGCTGATGCTAAATCTGCTTCCGAAAATGAGACCTTGAATGATGCAAGGAGAGAAGCTGAATTTTTACAAGAGTCTTCTCACTGCACTGATACAAATACGACAGTAAATACCGTGTCCGAAAACGCGGAACAGATTAGTTCAGGAACAGACAATATGGATAATGACAAAGTACAGGATTCGACAATACAGAATTCCGATTCTTGTAACGTGGTTGCGGAAAATAATCCATCGGTTCCGCCTAGTTCTGCTACAAAAAATACATGTGCGACAGCTATGGAAAACGTATTACCAAATGACTTCATGCAAATTTTATTGTCAAAGCTCTCTAAGTTAAATGAGGCACAGTCTCAGAAACTAAGTGAAAAACTTGAGAATAGTCAATAACAATTTCAGAAATTAAATGAAAAACTTGACAATAATCAATTACAATCTCAGAAATTAAATGAAAAACTTGAGAAAATAGAACAGACGTGCGATTCGAGGTTTGCGAGTATTCAAAGTAGTTTTAATAGAATAAATGAGGACAACAACCGGTTCAGGGAACAACTGCTCAATACTTTCAAATGTGAATCTCAGCAAATAAGACAAGATATTCGCGACGAGATTAACCCGGTAGTGGAAAGCCTAGCGTCACGAGTGGAAAATATGGAAAGCTTTGCGTCACGAGTCGAAAATATGGAAACTACTGAACTCGCTCAATTGAAGCAGCAGAGTAATCTAATTGATGAAAAGCTGCAGAACTTCCAGTCAGTCACGACTGAACAGATCAATAAAATTAATAAACAGTTTGAGGATATTACTGTTAAAATTACCCAAATCAGTGATAACAGTGACAAAAGTTCTGATGTAACGCATCCTACCCCGTTTAATGAAACTAATGAATATCTCGCCCTTGACCGTTTCAAACAAGGTCAAATGACCATTAATCAGCAATACAAGGCTGAGGTCAGGAAATTAGATGATCGCGTGGCGCGAATAGAGAGGAAATTTGACCACACTTATGGAAATGCATACGAAGATGTAGAAGAAAATTTGAACGAAAATGACAATGATGATTCGACTCAAGTAGGTCGCTTGGTACGTGAACGAAGTGTACCTTGTAGTAACAACAATGAAGACGCAGTGCGTAGTTTACGCCCACTTACGCCGCACGGGCGAAAGGAAGCGTTTGACTACAAGCATTTCCTGACTGTACGTAAATTCAAGACATTTAAAAACTCTCCGAATGACTTGCACCCTAAAGAGTGGTTGCAGCAATTCGATTATTGTCTTCCCCCGAATTGGCCACTTGAGCACAGATTAGAATTTATATGTGGTTATCTGGAAGGCGAGCCAGCCACCAGAATGAGAGCTATTGCACAAGAGTGCTATAGCGAGAATCAGTTCCGACGCTCATTTCTATCCGCATACTGGTCGGAAGCGGCACAAGACCGCGTTAAAAACAGTATTGCGACATTCAAAACTTTTGAGCGATCAAATTTCTCGAGCCCAGTGGAATATTTCCAAAACTTAGTATACAAAAATCAATTTTTATCGGCACCTTACTGCCCTGCGGAATTAATCAGAATTTGTTTGAACAAATTGCCTCTACACTTGCGTCAAATTGCCATTGCGGCACGATGCAAGAATGATATTGAAGCCTTTAGAAATCTCTTACAAGACTTAGAGGAAGAAGACGAGGAAAATTCCTCGCGCAGTCGATATTTTGAAACAAACAAATATGATCGCCGGTCGCAACAAAGCCCGCCGCGTACTAAACGTTGTTCAAAGCACGACGATAAACCAAAAAATAATTCTTTCACTAATGAATCTTACAAACAAAGTCGCGACAATGAGAACGGTGATTTTCATGATCGTGAAATTAACCGTGGAAGTTTTCGTGGCCGCAACCGAGGTGGTGGTTTTGGTCGCGGAGGACGCTACAATAATTACTATCATAACAGCAATACTTCGAATGATACTAATTGGCGTGATAGACGCAATACTGATAGTGATCGCGAGACTGAAAATCACAACAATAACGCTGAGAAGCGTAGTCGGGAGGGCACACGCGATAATTCTCGTGATCGCCTTCCACGATACGAAAACACAAATCAGGGCCAAAGCAGATCGCGTACCCCAGAAAGACAAGAGCAAAACATTGAAATCAGACCTGCTAATCCACGCTCTAATTCATCAAAAAGGATTTTCAAGGCATAAAATTTGGGGTAGAGAGTCCATTAATCTGTTTTGGACACACCAAGTGGCGATTGGTGCCCCGTTCTCGAGCTGAGTGTCACTATTCTTCCGCTTTTCCTTAGTGCGCTCTATCTACCTCTTTTTCTCACTGTTACTTTTCTCTAACTCTGAATACTTATGCTCTGTGCTACGCTGGGATATTGTCATACGAAACTTTGATCATCTTGCAATTTGCATATAACGAACTCTGTGGCTGTGCAAGACAAATAAAATTAATGGAAATTTTTGATTGTGTAATCTAATCAATTTCCTATGTTTCAGGAAATATCAGATTTCTCTTCTGTGTTACTAATTGCATAACTTACGAAGTTCTGAGCGAGTGAAGAAGATTTTGAGTTGACATAAGCATTTTGTAAGCCAAGGACATTATGGAGGATGATGAGTAAGGCAATACACAATATGTCATGGTGGTCTTTAAAATGCATTATTGTTTATGGATAAATGATGGTAAGGAAGGTATTGGTAACAGTCAAAGATGTTTGATAAATGTAATTATGTGGACGAGATTATACAATGATTATGAAGCAATTATGAGGAGAATCGCTATGTTGCTAATGATGCTATGTTCTGTTCTTTTCTTATGTGCTTACTCGCACTGCCCTTTTGTGTTTTCTCTTTGTGCTTATGTGCACCATTTTGTATGTTGATGCATTGTGCCTTCAATGGCATGTGTAATTGGTGAGATTCATATCCTTCTGATGCTCTGTAATTATTTGTAATTATGTGTAATGAATATTTCTAATTATGCTTGCAGCTATGCGTATTGCTCTTGTAATCAAAGCTTACCGCTATGCTCACTAATTATATACCTAAGCCCTACCACTATGCTAATTAATTTTATAATGAAGCTCAATGAAAATGTATGGTTATGCTTATACGTTGCACACAGCCATCTCTCTTGCAAACTTGCAGCTATGCCATAAATTGCGCCTAGTTAAGTCTAGAAAGATAATGCACAGAGATATTTTGCTTTTGCTTACTGCTATCTTCCAAATTTTATTGATGATCTTGTTGACGAAAATCTGCAGCTATGCCTAACGAATATTACGTCTGTGTTTATGTTATTGGATGATTTACTGTGATGTACATCTATTACTGTGCCAAAATTTGCACTATTGTTTTGTTTGACCCTACTGTTGACTCAGACAGTCACAGACATGACCTGATGACTTGAACCTCTTTTGATATTCTCACGAAACTACCCTGATGTGTTATACCTTAAGGCAATGAAATATGTAGCTCAGTTGAGACAAAAGCCTGGCCATGGCAACTTATGTAATTTAAGTGTTATAATTTGGTGGTAATGTAATCACCACCATAGTGATATATATTAATTTAAAGAGATATGAACTAATGGTAATTGGAATGTCAATTTAAGTTATTTCATTATGACAACAAATTTACTTTACATGACCTAATGTCAAATTGATGACAAGCACCCTCAATGTATTTCATACGATTATGTGTTTGTAAAGCAATATGTACATAGTATGTAAAGCCTTGTGCTTATATGAAATGACACTAATGTTGTAGATACTCTAATATAAGAATTAAATTACTCATTAGTATTCAAATGTATCCGTCTTCAAGACCCTACCTGTAATGTAAAAATATGGTTTAATACCATGACCCCATCTGTACCACTTGAATTTGTGGGAAAATATTTCTGTAGATATGTTCTAATCAATGACTTTTCTTTCAGTCTAAACTGAAATATCATGACTATGTTACTAATTTGTGTGTAAAATGCTTTATTTCATGTACTTTGGACACGCATGGGAAGTGGCGATTTCGCACACGAGATTCCAGAATGCACACAGAACAATGGACGAGTTACTATACACCACTGATGGGCCTTTTAATGAAGATGTTTGTTGGATGATGTTTGGCCACACAGTACTGTCCATTGCAGCCTTGGCCAACCACCACCATTTTGCTCTAATTTTGGCTATGCTGATGCAGTCTGCTAATAGCTCCGTTGGTTGGAGCACACTTGGTTGTCGAATTGCATGGAGGAATACATCAGAACCTTTTCCCCATGACTTCCACTTCAATGCAACCAGCCAGCCCGCCTACAGTGTGGTGTAATCTTACAGTGTTTTGTGTTCGTGTGCAGACCTAAAATGAATGTTAGGAGCTAATGTGCTATTCGTGTGCATATACTATTCAGTGCCTCCCATTGCAAACGTTGTCCACAGGTTCATTACCAGTGTTTAGGTATATTTCATGGTTCTTTTACATTCAGTGACCAAAATAAAATTGTGCTCTTGATAGATACATATACTTAGTCTGAAATGTCATTGTGCCTATTCGATTGACAAACGTTATATTGAAATCCTATTGTGCTGAAGCAGTAACATTATTTTGTACATGATCAGAAGCCTATGTAGTCAAAAATTTTACATGTATGTTCTAGCATCCATGAAAGTATGGCATTTTAAATGCATCACAGAATACAAAACTGACACTTTATCTTATACTAAGTGCACTAAAAATTTACATAGACTACATTGTGCACAAGATACGAATGTTTATTTTATGTTTAAAAAAATGATGACATTAGTTAAACTATCTTTTGTAAAACTTTGTATATGTTCATGTTTATTATTGTATATTTTTTTCCATTTGTGTATTACTTCTAGCTATCTCATTTTCTCCACTATATCATTTGTCAAACTATGTTTTCTGAAATTCTATATATACTTATGTTTACCATTATGTATAATTGTCATATATTCCACTTATTGCTGATGTTCTGTAAATTTTGACATTTGCTTATGCCTGTCACACCCTGTACCACTCCATGCGTGACTTTTGATGGTACTGTTCTGTAAAATGGCATGTATTTATGACTGTCACATTTTTTTTAAATTTTCTATGTACTCCATCTGTTGTTTTGATCTTGAATATCTTGTATAAAAATGTTTATCAGGTTTTCATATTTTTCATGTTATATTTTGGATGTCATTAATGAATTTTTGGACTTGAAATTCAGTAATTTTGCTGGCTAGGCAATGCCATTGGCATCACCCACCCTACAAAATTTTAATAGGTAGGAGGGGAGTGATGAAACGTGTCCATAAAAAATTATTTTTATAAGAAATGTCTAATATTGTGCCTCCTGTTTTGTATCGAGTAACTTGCTTGCAAGAAAATGTATAATATCGCTTCTACTGTATGTATCGATATGTGTAAAGTTTCATCTCTGGCAAAGATCATGTATTGCATAGCATTGTAGCTCGCACTGAGAGAGAGTAGCACTAGTGGTTCAGCTCGCTTAGAGAGCGGTTGGGTTGTGTGTATGGCTCCGAAGTAGAGCAGAGGCTGCTTTGCCAGCAAGTCAGAAGTTGTATTATGTAGGTAATGTAATGCTGATTATCAATAATAAGTAACTTAACCCTGTTTCATATTTCATTTACGTAGTTAGAAAATTAACCTACTTCCTTCATTTGATAATTAGTTGATTTAGTGGAGTGTTGATTTGAATAATATTATTGAACATATTTCATTATTGGTGCCATAGTAAAATGATAGTTAATTTAAATTTCAATAATTAGAAACTGATCTACATAAATTCTCACAGTCAAGCATTAAGAAAGTGATTTGTGGTTTTTCTTATATCTTTCTCGCAGTCAAAATTTTTGAGTATAGTCAGTGTCTGTTTCAAAAGGTTACATGTCACAGTTGTTTTGTTAAAATATCCGTTGCGCACATAATCAGTTTAATGCACTGTTTCTTATACATCAATATCAGGGCCATAATTAAACCAAATAGCTGTGTTAATGAACAATTTATTGTCTGATTTAACGATAGGTTCAACATTCCACAACACACGTACGGCTTTTAATATATATATATATATATATATATATATATATATATATATATATATATATATATATATGTTTGTATGTCCTCTATGTGTTCATAAGCCATTCTTTAATTGCAATGAATCTTTAAGGAACTGTTCACCGTACGCCCACGAAGGTTCCTGACCCAAAAACAAAAGAGCACGACACATATCTTAGCAGACAAGACGTCATAAATAATGAGAGGCCACCGCGTGAGAATACCCAGATTTATGCATCAATTATTGAAAAGTGGGAGTAGTTAAGGACCTGCAACAAAGTTTAGATGTAATTTCGGACGTTTATGAAGCGTTTTGTAACTGAACCCCCCCACCCCTTCCCCCCATACAAAATGATGAAACGAAAAGAAGTCTACCGCTAACAATAGTTTCGCTGTAGATGCCGTAAAACTGTCGCATCAGGCATGAACTTGTATCAAATAAAGTTAACATTACAGGTTTGAATGTTACTATTTATTTTTGTCTGAAAACCATCCTTAATTCTCTTTCATCCAAAATTAAACAATCTGTTTTCGAAATTACAGGTTTGAATTACAGGTTTGAATGTTACTATTTATTTTTGTCTGAAAACCATCCTTAATTCTCTTTCATCCAAAATTAAACAATCTGTTTTCGTAATCTCTATCTATATAAAGCGAAAGGACATCATTCACTCACTCACTCATTCACTGACGAAACACGAAATCTCGAAAACTACTTCACCTATGAAGCTGAAATTTGGCAGGAATACAGTTTATAGGTAGAAAACGTCAGCTAAGAAAGTACTTTGTGATAGGTGCATGGCGGAGCATACTTCTCCTACAGACTCACAGTTTCATTCTGATTTTTACGAAATTTCGCACGCTTGACTTTCAAAACAAGAGGAACGTCACCTTATACCTTAAGTTTCATACGGTGCATGGAGGAGGGTACTTTGCAACATAAAAATGGATCCCTAAATTACTTGGTCGCGCCATAACTTGAGACGGCTCGACCTATTTCACATATCCTTTTTTAGTTGTTTTTGTTATTCTCAGAACAAGGGTTATATGAAATAAAACTGGAATATTTGATAACAACAAGTGCGTTTTTCAGTGTGAGCCTGCGTTTCTATTGTATAGAAATCGAAAGTTTTGTTCAGAGATCGATGGAATTTTGCGCACTTGATCTTTAAATAAAGAGGAAGATCACTGGGTACATAAATGTTTGTATGGTGCATGACAGAGGATGCCTTGTAGAAAACTTTGCGGAGAGAGGGAAATGTGGAAACGAACAGAGGGACGGGAGACAAAAGAGGTGTATGCAGAGAGAAAGAGGGGGCGGGGGTATGTGGACTACGAGAGTGTAGAATAAACACCCGGGCAACGCCGGGTTTACAGCTAGTTAGATAGAAACGGCAATAATCGTATTGATGATATAAATGCGAAAGTCTGTATGTTTGTTACAGCATCACGCTAAACCTGCAGCACGGATCTGGATGAAATTTCAACGTCGAGATAGCATATGTCGTCTTTTAACACATAGGCTATTCTGTATATATTGTAGCGGGACGGAATGTTTCCCTGCTGCTGCCTTACGTCAGCTCAGTATTGCAGGTAAAATCATGTTTATTTTTTGTTGTTGTTGATTTTTAATGTTAGTGATTATTATTCAAATGTTCAAATGATTGTAAAGCTTACGGGACTTAACTGCGGGGTCATCAGTCCCTAAATTTACAAACTACTTATGAACTACCTTATACTAAAGACGGCACAAACATCCATGCCCGAGGAGGTATTCTAACCCCCGACCGCAACGGCCGTGCAGACCGTGACTGGCACGCCGCAGACCGCTCCGCCACTGCGGCTGGCTGATTATTATTACATGATTCTTAAAACAATATGTGTTTTCATATGTTTCATTTGCGGTGACAACGGTGAAACCCACACAAAGAACATCTCTTTTGCGTTTGCCATAGATGATACGCCGCGGGTCGACAGCTACGGAGGAAGACAACATCTTGTTAAGGGACGCCGTTGCCAACCGTCATAATCGAATAAACAAGAAAAGAAGAATTAGTAGTATTATTACAAATGTTTTGCTAGTTATGTATACCACAAACAGTTTATTACTATCTTGAGTCTCTGGAAGAAAGTTTCTAAGACTGTGTATATTTTATTACAATGATTTGTGTGAAGGGGAAACGAAACTGAAAATTTTCCTTCAAGTGTCAATATGTTGAAGAGAGTCATTTCAGCCATTAAGATTCCCGAAATTTTAAATATAGAGCTGAATTATATTTTTGAAGATTACTACAGGATTTATTCAAGATTTTATACAGTTTAAGGGACTGATGACCTCGCTGTTAAGTCCCATAAGCTTAACAATCATTTGAAAATTTCTTGACCCTCCGGCGGGAGACACGAGTCAGACCGTAACATGATGCCTTAGACCACGCGACTACGACGTTCCAACGCAACATTATAATGTCGAAAGTTTTTATGTTTGTTATTGGATGAAATTTAATGCCCAAATAGTTTATGTTCTAAAATAACACAAAAGTGCATATTACTAGTTATTTATTTTATCTAACCGGAAACTTCAGTCACCAGAAGGATCATGTAGGGAAAATAACAGTAATTTTCACGTTTGCCGTAATTAAAAAATGTCAGTGTAAGCCATATTGTCAGTGTCCCAGACACTGTTGCAATCTAGAAAGAAGGAATAAGAAAATAACAAATAATAAAATATAGTTGTACCATGTAGACCCCTGTAGAGTTCCTTGAAGTTGCAGGTGGACTGAAATATAGTACAGAATGTCGCATACAAAACCGGTATACCATGTACACGCATAACCACCACAGCTCGCGCCGGAAATATTAAACACTAGCTTAAAACAGCGGCTCTGCTCGCGTGTTGGTTTATTATGATAGATAAGCTATCTTTCAGTAGTTTGCTGTGAGACTGTTGTTGAAGGATGGAATGAAATACAATACCATTTTTAGAAACAAACATTTTTAATCAACATTCGAATAAAAAAATAAAATTATGTGAAGTGCTTAATGATTTACAATAAATAATACATTGATTTGATTTGATTTTCTCAGGGAAGCCAAACAGTCTTGGTCCAACCCGCCACTGCCCACACCGAAACTAAGTTTATTGTGCGGTATCGCTCCCTGTATATCTAGTAAAGCGAACCAATGCCCTTGAACAGTGCAAGGAGTCCCTTTACCAGTTCTTTATTATACACAATTTCTTTGGGTCTGGTTGTCCCAAATGTTCTGTGCCTTTTACTGTAATAATACATACATTATTCCTTATAGCCTGTGTACCAATATCTCAGCACGTATGGTGAGAGGTATGTCCAAATTCATTTTAATTTCATTTTAGGGTATTCTAGTAAACTACGTTATTTGTAGTATTGTTTGGACTTTTTGGGTTGCCCACCCTTGAGCAAGCGACGTATATTTGACCATGTGAAAAACATGAGGGCCATAAATGGATTCCTGCAACGTTTAATGATTGTCCTCGAGCTTTGTTAATTGTCATGGCAAAAGCTAGATGAACTGGAAACTGAAGTCTTTTGAACTGAAATGGCATATCTGAAGGGATAAAAGGAAATTGAACAATAATGATTGTAATAATATCACAGATCGATCACTTGATGTAATGCGCGAAACGTCACATCAAATTTTTTAAAGAGATGTATAAAAAAATTATTTTTACTGCTTTATTTATTTATTCTTATATTTCTTTACAGAGAAAGAGCTGAAGATATTGTAGCACGCATAGACCAAAGATATAGTCTGTGGCATCACGTTTTTTCTGTATGTGCCCTCCTTGCTATAGAGTCGCAAACGTCATCGCTGCCGTTCAGTCGGATTTTTTTTTTTAATTTGATGACTTTCAACCATCATATCTACCACCCCCTTTTATTTATCGGCATGGAACTGATACGGTGTACAACAGGAGACTTCGGACAATAATTACACACAGACCATTCGTTTGCATTCTGTAGTTTTCGTTGCAGAGCGAAATATTAACACACACACACACACACACACACACACACACACACACACACACGTAGAATTTTATATACACCGATAACTTTCCATCCCAATATACTCCACCCTTTTATCATTATCAACCCTCAACCAACAATGCAACCAATAAAACCATTTTCAAAGAGTAATTATTGTTCCACATTTCGCGTTATGTTCTCCAAATTACTAAATATCTATCAGATCGCTATAAAACCATGCCTAAAACCTTACTCAGGTATAAATTAGTAACCTTAAAAATATTCAAGCCTCTGCTTCTTGTCGTTCGGACGTGATAAGCGTACACCGAACAGACATTCTCATTAATATATATAGATTAGGAATGTCGTCGGGCCGCGGTGGAGTAGCCGAGCGGTCAAAAGCACCTCGCTGCGGAGCGCGCGGTTGCTCGCCGTGGAGGTTCGAGTCCTCCCTGGGGCATGGGTGTGTGTGTTGTCCTTAGGTTAGTTTACCTAGGTTTAAGTAGTTTGTAAGCTACGGACTGATGACCACGCAGTTTGGTCCGATAGATTTACAGACATTTGAACATTTTTTGAATGTCGTCGGCTCGGCGTCAGCCGGCTGAAGCGGAGTCCGCTCGGCCCGGCTGGCAGTGTGATCACTGCCTTTAGGGTATGGCTGTGGTAATTAATGTATGCTTCCCGTATCGATCATTTTATGGACGCACCAATCTCTACTCACATTTGCCTATCATAATTTGCGTGTTTTTTTTTTTTTTTTTTTTAACCGAGGGTGCAATAGTCTTTGCTTTCTCGTTAGCTATCTAACATTATTATTATTTCCATCCTTAATCGACATAATAGGCACATATTTCTCTAACCCTTTATTAACAATGCGTTTAAATTTAGTCCACAATTCCTCTGCATCCATTGTACCGGAAGTAAACGATGTCCATTCATTTGCTAAGTATTATGCTAATAAAAATTTTGCACGATATCATTTTACTCAAGGAAAAAAAAGAAAGAAATGCTTTTGAAGGTTTGCTAGTAATTGTGAATGGGAGCTATTGACCAAGAGTGACTTCATAATCACGTCGTTCGTACACAGACGAAATATTGCATTTTGTTCAAAATTATATATGCCAGAAGATTCTTGTACGAAATAGGAATGTCAATAACAACTAGATTCACAAACTACTTATAAACTACAAACATCCATGCCCAAGGAAGGATACGAATCCCTGCCTGGAAACGACCTCGCGCATCGGAGCATAACGCCTCAAGTCGCTCGGCCACTCCGCCGCGGCCGTTTTGGCCCATTTAGGTTACGTTAGTAACGCTAAAACGGCCCTTTGGGATCGCCTTTTGAAAGCTTGAAATTTAAATGAAAATAACGGCTTGACGGACCACCTGACACGAAAATTGAACAAAGGAATTTGAAGAAACGAAAATTTTCTATATATCTCTCTCTTATGATTTTTCATACCTTCCGTCGTTTTAGAGGTATTTGCAAAAATAACGCGATTTGACACTTGTCTGTCTGTAACGTGTTTCCAGTTTTCAGATCGCGCCATTCAACGGATTGGCTCCAAATTTTACAGACGTAATCTACATCTACATGGGATACTCTGCAAATCACATTTAAGTTCCTGGCAGAGGGTTCATCGAACCACCATTATACTATTTTATCTCCCATTCCATTCTCGAATAGCGCGCGGGAATCTCTCCGTTCGAGCTCTAATTTCTCGTATTTTATTCTGATGATCATTTTTACCTATGTAAGTGGGAGTCAACAATATATTTTTGCATTCGGAAGAGAATGTTGGTGATTTGAGTTTCGTAAGTAGCCCACGCCGTAGCGATAACCGCCATTGTTGTAATGATTCCCATTCCAGATCCTATATCATTTCTGTAACGCTGTCCCCCCTGTATCGTGACAATACGAAACGAGCTGCCCTTCTCTGAACTCTTTCGATGTCCCTGTTATGCTTGCGATTCTACTGCAATGTGAAGTATTACCAGATTTTCTTAACAAAGGACACCTCTTGCTCATGATTCTTGGCAACTTAAAATATGGTATCGAAGATAAATGTTTTACACATCACAGTATTTTTCCCACAACCAAATTGTTTATCGTTTACTGTGCGTTTTTGCCTAATGGAAATGTCAAGTCCGCCGGGAAGTAAATGGTATGTGAGTATCCAGTTTGCACCACTTAGCTTTTAAACACCACAGCATCTAGCAGACGTCACATCCGCTGCATCAAATTATCGACTAACAACTAATTTAGGATATTAGCGAGTTCTGCGTCTAGTTAGTTCAAGCGCGTCAGAATTGACTTCATTCAGTTCTGAGAACAGAGTTTTGCGATGTCGACCGAGCTATTCGCTGGGGAAAAGTTCGCGGATTGTTATGGAAACACCATCCCGGTAGCAAGATAAGCGTTTCTTTAAAAGAGATAGCTGTTAAGGTTGAATATAAAATCTGAACTCCATAGTATGTTCTGAACAACTCAACGTCAAAAAACGACAGGTACTAACGTTAAAAGTTACTTCCTCACACAAAAATAGAAAAAAAAAATCCTGCTTATCCTACCGAAAGCCTCAAATCCATATACTGACTTGTTTTCACCGACAAACACGTCCTAGAGGGTTTTATGAAGTCACAAGAGCATTTGGCATAGTGGAATTGTGTTCAAAGACACCTTGCTCTACACCACGGCAAAGGGAAGATGTCGGATATTTAATAGCCAGTACGGTAATGGTGCACATAGACACTTTAAGGGATACGATGTAAGTGTATACATACAATTGCCCATAACGTAAGAACTTTCTCTATACAATTATAGTGGAAATGTTTACATAATTATAAAACAAATTCTATACCGCATTTCTCTGTCCTCGATAGATTGAACTAAAATGTTCAAATGTTTGTATAACTTATGGGACTTAACTACGGGGTTATCAGTCCCTAAACTTACAAACTGCTTATGAACTAACTAAGACTAAGGACGGCACAAATATCCATGCCCGAGGGGGGATTCGAACCCCCGACCGTAGTGGCCGTGCAGAAAGTGACTGGAGCGCCTCAGTCCCCTCGGCCACCACGGTCTATTTGAACTACTGAACGGATTTTCATCTGGTGTTCACCAACGTACCGTGTGATTCATGAGAAAGCTTTAGGTGTGTTATTCAATAAGGTACGTGGCAGTGGATGAGTGTGGAAAGAAAAATTTCGCGAAATGGAGTAATAAATACTCGTAGGAAAATGGGTTTATTGTTTCAAACGAGATTAAATGCAATGGAGTAGCAAACTTACTAAAAATTGTGGCATTGGTCAAACCATTCAGAGTAACTAGTGAATGGCTCGTCAGCGAGGAAAGTGATTTTGGCGTGAAGATAATTCATCAGTCTGTTGCTAAAATTAATGGTCTGTGACTGAAACTTGTCACACCTAAATTCATACAGTTCTAAATACAGTCCCGATAACCGTTCCGACGCCTATAGCTCATAAACGAACCACTGGAGCTATTCACAAAATAAATAGTTTTACGTGATAAAAATAAATTCAGTTGCATTCGTCACAGAGTGTGTTACTGCCAACTCCTGCTCCAATGAATCATAAGCGGCAGCTATTAAGATGGAAAAAATACATCTCGACTAAGTTAATGAGGCAGAAAATGAAGTCTGGGGACAGAACAGGAAGACATTATTTTTATTAACGGCATGCGAGTACAGCAGCTATCCTTTTAAACGATCTATCCTTTTTTCTTTTTCCGCCTTTTTTGTCCTGGCACAGACGTTGCTGAACATTTCTATGATGAATGAAATGCAAACCTAAATTAAAACCTCTTATTCACACACGTGGCGACGATTACATATCGTAGCCAGACACCTTATTTATAACTCTCAGAAATACAAGAAAAATAATATTGTTACATGTGCGACAATGAATCTTAGGTAGCTCAGTTACGGCCTATACAGAGTGTTACAAAAAGGTACGGCCAAACTTTCAGGCAACATTCCTCACACACAAAGAAAGAAAATATGTGCACATGTGTCCGGAAACGCTTAATTTCCATGTTAGAGCTCATTTTAGTATTTCTCTTTAAATGTAAATTGAAATAATTCGTACAGGCAATTGTCAAAATACCCAATTGTTTCGTGTGGGCTGACGAGAATACGCACGCAATTGTGCAATCACGTCATCAACACAGATTTTCTGTGAACGTTTGGGCAGGAATTGTTGATGTCTTGATTGGGCCACATGTTCTTCCACCTACGCTCACTGGAGCACGTTATCATGATTTCATACGGGATACTCTACCTGTGCTGCTAGAACATGTGCCTTTACAAGTACGACACAACAGTTTGTTCATGCACGATGGAACTCTTGCACATTTCAGTCGACGTGTTCGTACGCTTCTCAACAACAGATTTCGTGACCGATGGATTGGTAGAGGCGGACCAATTCCATGGCCCCACGCTCTTCTGACCTCAACTCTCTTGACTTTCATTTATGTGGGCATTTGAAAACTCTTGTCTACGCAATCCCGGTAGCAAATGTGGAGCCTCTTCGTGCTCGTATTGTAGACGGCTGTGATACAATACGCCATTCTCCAGGGCAGCATCAGCGCATCAGGGATTCCATGCGACGGAGGGTGGATGCATGTATCCTCGCTAACGGAGGACATTATGAACATTTCCTGTAACAAAGTTTTTGAAGTCACGCTGGTAAGTTCTGTTGCTGTGTGTTTCCATTCCATGATTAATGTGAGTTGAAGAGAAGTAATAAAATGAGCTCTAACATGAAAATTAAACATTTCCGGACACATGTCCACATAACAGTTTCTTTCTTTGTGTCTGAGGAATGTTTCCTGAAAGTTTGGCCGTACCTTTTTGTAACACACTGTATAACTGTCCTACTGTATAATCAATTGTCAGTGATGGAGCATTTTTCGTCTATTAGTGGTGTTGAGGATTGTTATAATGCGGCGGTGGAATGGCCGAGCGGTGTAAGGGACATGCTGCGGAGCGTACGTTTTCTCGCTGTCGGGGGATCGAGTCCTCCATTGAGCGTAGGTGTTGTGTTGTCCTCAGGATAAGTTAGCCCAAATAGTTTGCTTGCCTAGAGACTAATAACCGTAGCAGTTACGTCTCTTAGATTTACAAACATTTGAATATTTTTTATTGTTACAATCATTCTGTCAGACTGTAGAAAGCGATAGCACGTGCAAACGAGAGTGTTGTTCTGTTGTTGTGGTCTTCACTCTGGAGCCTGGTTTAATATAGCTGTCCACGCTACCCTCTCTTGTGCGTCTCGCCATCTCCGACAATCAACGGCAACGCACATCCATTTGAATCTGCTTACTGTATTCATCTCTCGAACACCCTCTGCCATTTCCACCCTACTTGAAATTTGATCGCCAGTCAGCGAGGTTTACACAGTCGGCCTTAAAAGGATGTACAATTTTTATACGTTACTCCTAAGATCGTTGATCTGGTGCACCAACAGTGTCTCTGTAGCTAATTACAATATTTATTATTTTTAACACGCTTCGCACTTTTTGCGCATAATGAGAATAGTTAACAGGGAATATGTACAAAATATGTCAGTTTCTTGCCGCCGACCTAAATACTACAATAAAGGCTAGTTGACACGACGACAGTACGTTTCATAAAACTGCGCTACTCGCCAGTGCGCATGCGCGGCGAGCGTTAGCGCAACTCGTTGGCGAAACTAAACAGTTTCGGCACTTTCCAAATTTGGCGAAACTGATTGCGCCTTTTTTTAGGTTGGGTTACAACCAAAACAGAACAAAACGCAACATACAGGGGGGAACGGAAGAAATAATTCGCTTTTTGAACATATATGCGATGCTTAGGTGTTTTTGCGATTTTAGCGATGAAAATTTCAGAAATAAGCAGCGGCGTGTTAGTGCTCTTGAAGCAATTGTTCGTGATTTAAATATTGATGGATTGACAATTAGTGAATTGCAGCTTAAAATACATTCAATTCCAAATATCTATACAAACGAACTATGGCAATTATGGATTTGGGAACACGGTACATATACTGTGAGGGCGAATATCTATTTGACAAGAGTCCTAATGCAATTTGTAATTTAGTTCTGGTAACAATGCTTCACGCATAACAGTATCTTGTGTCTTTATTGCATTATAACTCTGTTTAAAAGGAACGTAAACTTCTCTGGTCACATTCTTAGTTGATTAAAAGAGCTTCTAGGGTCTTTAATTACTATTTCTTTCAGCAAGGTCGCTAAGCAACTGAGCTGACGTCTTTTTTTAATGTAGTCACGAACCCAAACACGTTTTTTATTCTGTTTATGTTTAGTCTATAGCTCCGTCAAAACTCTTACAGCAACCAAAACTTAAATTCTACAGCGACTACGGCACTCACAAAACAACGAAAAAAAGTGTATAGTATTGGCGCCGTGTCTACAGACACACATGAAACCAGTTGCGCGCAGTTCATTTCATTAAACGAGTGTCGTAATCTAATGTCGTCCTGTGGACTAGCCTTAACAGGAAACAATGACTTCGGGGCGTGAACATACTTCAGAAACAGCTGGATGGCATTGGTTGGTATTATAGCACACTATACTCAGCATTTTGGACTGGATAAAATCTGGGAATTTAAACGAAAGCCTCATAAAGTGTTAAAAGAGGTGGGACAAAAATTCCCTAAAATGGAAGTTAGAGATGTATAACTTATCACATCAGCAGATGTTGGATACATCTCCACACCCGCTAAGCTTAACACTGTCCATTCACTATTGTTTCTAATTCTCTAACTTCCATTTTAGGAACTTTTTGTACCTCCTTTTAACACTTGACGATACTTTCGATTAAATCCACAGATTTTATCTAGTCTAAAATGCTGATCTTCGTGTCTTTTAATACGAATGCCATCCAGCTGTTTTTATGGGTATGTTCCATGTTTCCTGTTATTCTTGTAGTGGATAGATCCGCGGCACGAAACTTACATATTTTGTATATTTTCTGTTACAGTGATCTGATGATGCGTCAAAAGCGCGAAACGCATTAAAAGTTCACAGATTTGTGACTGGCTGGAGGACTTCCTAAGTAATAGAACGCAGTACGTTGTTCTCGGCGGCGAGTGTTTATCACAGAAAATTGTATCGTCAGGCGTGCCCCAGGGGAGTGTGATAGAACCGCTATTATTTTCTACGTATATAAATGATCTGACGGACAGAGTAACTTGTAATTTGAGACTGTTTGCTGATGATGCAGTTATGTATGGGAGGGTGTCGCCTTTAACTGACTGTAACGGCATACAGGATCACTTAGACAAAATTTCTAGTTGGTGCGAAGAATGGCAGCTAGCTCTCAACATAGAAAAATGGAAGGTAATTCGCATGAGTAGGAAAAACAATCCCATAGTGTTAAAATACAGCATCATCAATCAGCGCCTTGATGCATTCGCATCGTTCAAATATCTAGGCGTTACATTGCAGAGCGGTATGAAATGGAACGAACATGTAAGGACAGTTGTAAGGCTGACAGCCGACTTCGGTTTACTGGGAAAATTTTGGAAAGATGTACTTCACCTGTAAAGGAGACCGCGTATAAAACGCTTGTTCGACCACGTCTTGAGTATTGCTCAAGTGTTTGGAACCCGCAGCAGATCAGTTTAAAGGAAGACATAGAAGCAGTTCAGAGGCGAGCAGCTAGGTTTGTTGCTGGCAAGTTCGACCAATGCGCGATTGTCACGAAAATGCTCCGGCAACTCAATTGGGGATCGCTGGAGGAAAGACAACGTTCTTTTCGTGAATTTCTGTTGAGGAAATTTAGAGGGCCGGAATTTGAAGCTGACTGTAGTACGATCTTGCTGCCGCCTACTTACGTTTCGCGTAGTGATCACAAAGACAAGATAAGAGAAATTAGGGTTCGTACGGAGGCATATAGGCATTCCTTTTTTTCTCGTTCTATTTGCGAGTGGAATAGGAAAAGAAGTGCCTAGTAGTGGTACAATGTACCCTACGCCACGCACCTTACGGTGGATTACAGAGTATGCATGTAGATGTAGGTTGATGTAGAAAGTAATCTATATCTATAAATGTGGATGTCTGTTCGGTGTACGTTTATCACGTCTGAACCACAAGACAGAAAGAGCTGAAAATTTGTACAGTTACTAATGTCTACCCAGGGAAGGCTTTAGGCATGGTTTATGGCAAACGGATAGTTATTTATCTATATATATATTAATGTGAATGTGTGTTCGGTGTACGCTTATCACGCCCGAACGACAAGACGCAGAGACTTAAATATTTGTAGAGTTACTAATTTATACCTGAGGAAGGATTTAGGCGCGGTTTTATAGCGATCTGATAGATATTTAGTAATTTGAAGAATATAACGCGAATTGCGGAACAATAATTACTCTTTGAAAATTATATTTACTCTTTGAAAATGGTTCTATTGGTTGCATTATTGCTCGACGTTTGATAATGATAAAATGGAGTATATTGGGATGGAAAGTTATCGGTGTATATAAAATTCTCTCTCTCTCTCTCTCTCTCTCTCTCTCTCTCTCTCTCTCTCTCTCTCTCTCTCTCTCTCTCTCTCTCTCTCTGTGTGTGTGTGTGTGTGTGTGTGTGTGTGTGTGTGTGTGTGTTTGTGTTTGTGTGTTAATATTTCGCTCTGCAGCGAGAACTACAGAACGCATACGAATGGTCTGTGTGTAATTGTTGTTCGAAGTCTCCCGTTGTACACCATAGCAGTTCCATACCGATAGCTATAAGGGGGTGGAAGATATGGCGGTTGAAAGTCGTCAAATTATTAAAAAAATCGGAGTCAAGGCCGTTTTGAGACTCTATAGCAAGGAGGTTACATACAGCGAAAGGTGATGCCACAGACCATATCTTTGGTCTATGCGAGCTACAACGTTTTCAGCTCTTTCTCTGTAAGAGTAAACATACGAATAAGGAAATATAAGAATAAATAAATAAAGCAGTAAAAACTACCAAGAGAACAGGCTATGCAAACGGTATACTACGCCTTCCACATCGCTTCAACGGGTTCTGCACAAATCTATAGTTTTGTTCCTATATTGATGAAATTTTGCACACTCTACCTCAAAAACAAGAGGAATGTCACTGTCTGTATAAAATTTCGTTCGGTGTATAGTGGAGGGTACTTAAGTTGCTGAATTATACAAAATGCATAGTTTTGCTCCAATCTTTATGAATTATTGAACACATATCCTTTGAACCAAGAGGAAGATCACCGCATACATAAATCTTTGTATGGTACATGACAGAGGGTACCTTGCAGAAAACTTTGCCGAGAGAGGGAAAGGTGGAAACGAACAGAGAGACAGGAGAGAAAGAGGTGGATGCAGAGAGAGGGGGGATGAGGACTACGAGTGTTCAAAATGTTCAAATGTTTGTTAAGCTTATGGGACTTAACTACGGGGTCATCAGTCCCTAAACTTACAAACTACTTATGAACTAGCTAAGACTAAAAAATGTTCAAATGTTTGTAATTCTATCGGACCAAACTGCGTGGTCATCAGTCCGTAGCTTACAAACTACTTAAACCTATATAAACTAACCTAAGGACAAACACACACACCCATGCCCCAGGGAGGACTCGAACCTCCACGGCGAGCAACCGCGCGCTCCGCAGCGAGACGCTTTAGACCGCTCGGCTACTCCACCGCGGCAAAGACTAAGGACGTCACAAATATCCATGCCCGAGGGGGGATTCGAACCCCCGGCCGTAGTGGACGTGCAAACCGTGACTGGAGCGCCTCAGTCCCCTACGCCACCCGGCCGGCTAACCATACGAATGAGGAAATATAAGAATAACTTAATAAAGCAGTAAAAAAGAAATTTCCTACAATACAGACACAGCACTTACATAAATGAATACACGCTTGCAAAAATTATACAATTGTACAACATATAATTCAATAAATATGAGATTACGCATTTTATATATCTTTTGTGTCATGATTATCATATTTCTTTGTTTGGATACTTATAATTTTGTACACTATGCGAGACAGCCTTATTTCTTATTTATTCTCCGATAAATATAGCATGATTTATAGAAAAAAAGGAGATGGACAGAGAGAGAAGGGATAGGAGAAGTCTCCTCGGCCACCGCGGCCGGCACTACGAGTGTGTAGGATAAATAAACACCCGGGCAACGCCTTGTTTACAGCTAGTACATAGTATAATTCGCAACAGGGACTGCTTTTCAGTTCAAATACAATTTTTTTATGTTCGGCAGCGCAATGTGAACGTGTTCCTCACACAGCAACGTGTATTACGCCGGCTGAAGTGAGAGCAGGACCGGCGCGGTCAGCCGGGCAGCAGCGAGGTGTCAGCTGTCGGCGGTCCACGGGTCCTCCGGAAGCTGTTCCGCCAGCCCCAGCGGCCAGCATCCGCCCGGAAGCCGGCTGTGTAGGGAGCAGACGGCAGACGGCACGCGTGTTACCTGCCCCGGCGGATGCCACTGGGCGGACCGAAACGCATCGCACCTCACTGGGCCTCTGCCCGCACCGCTCTCACCAGGCTGCCGCAATGTATTTGTCCGTGCCTTCCAAAACCTAATTCACCGACAGCAAAATGAAAACAAAAAAGTCGGAAGCAAGTGTTTACTAATGAGCAGTGTGTCCACCAGAAAATAAAAAAAATTAGGTCGGAAGCAAGTGTTTATTAATGAGCATTGTGTCCACCACAAAAAACTGCCGTGTTTTACGGCCCACTTTAGATTTGTAGTTTTGTAAGTCTTTGCAAATATTTTGGACCAAAATAATAATAAAAAATTAATAAAAGTGTCTGAAACCATTTTAGGAACACCGAGCGAGGTGTCGCAGTGGTAACGCACTGTACTCGCATTCGGAAGGATGGTGGTTCAAATCCACCTCCGACCATCCAGATTACGTTTTCCGTGATTTCCCTAAGTCGCTCCAGGCAAATGCCGGGATGGTTCCTTTGAAAGGGCACGTCCGATATCCTTCCACATCCTTACCCAAACACTCCGAGGGTAAGCTGCGTCTCTAATGACCACGCTGTCGACGGGACGTTAAACTCCAAGCTTTTTTAGGAAAAAAATATTAGGTAGTGGCGAGTTCCGAAACCCTGACCTGCAGCGTTACAGTGGAACGCATTGCCCACTGCGCTACAGCTAACAGGAATTGCGTTCATTAATCTCATACTCTTTATGGCCATTGTTAACGAATACTAATATGGCATTTGTAGATAGTAGATTATCATGTATCGTACGAAGAACAACGTGTTTTTGTTAAGTCTTCAAAAAATGTTCTAATGTTTTTATAGCTTATGGGACTTAACTACGGGGTCATCACTCCCTAAACTTACAAACTACTTATGAACTAACTAAGACTAAGGACGGCACAAATATCCATGCCCGAGGGGGGATTCGAACCCCCCGACCGTAGTGACCGTGCAGACCGTGACTGAAGCGCCTCAGTCTCCTCGGCCACCGCGGCCGGCTTTAATTCTTTAGTGCGCCATTGCTTTGAAATGGCAACGTGTAAGTTACAATTAAAAAAAAAATCATCAAATACGCAATGCAAGATGGCGTATGCCAGAGAGATTTCTGGGCGAGGAATGTCACGTGACAAATGCGAACGGCTGGTTTTCGTTAATTCAATGGAGGGTGTCAAAACTCTGTTATTTTCGCAAATATCTCTCACAAGATACAAGACATGAAAAAAACATAAAGGAACAGAGTTGTAGAGAATTTTCTCCTCTACAAATTCGTTTATTCAATTTTCGCGTCAGATGAACGGTTTATTTGCAATAAAAAAATTACATTACGAACGGCTTTTTTTGTATTACTACGTATTTCTTGCCCGAAATAGTTCAAAAAGCGTGGTTCTGGTCTCTGGTAGCCAACAATTATCTCTGTAAAATTTGGTGCTGATCGGTTGAACGGTTCGACCTAATAAGTGGGAACACGTTACAGCCAGAGAGACATCGTCAAATCGCCGTTATTTTTGCAAATATCTCTGAAACGATACGAGATATGAAAAAATCATAAGAGAGCAAATTTGTAGAGAATTTTCGTGTCAGATAAATGGTTCAGCCGTTATTTTCATTTAAATTTCGAGCTGCCAAAAGACGATCGCAAAGGCCAACTTTTAGTGTTATTACCGTAACCTAAACTGGGCCAAAAGTTTCTTTCAATTTTAGAACGTTTATCTCTCTTTCCTTCGACCAGAAACCAAATTTTCCTCATTTGCCCCCCCCCCCCTCCATTACAAGTAAATACTGTTTAGTTGTACTAGTTGAAAACCCGGCTTTCCCAGAGTATTTATTTATTCCTGCTTTGAGTTAGTACTTCTCCTATCCCTTCTCTCTCTGTCCATCTCCTTTTTTCTAAAAATCATGCTATATTTATCGGAGAATAAATAAGAAATAAGGCTGTCTCGCATAGTGTACAAAATTATAAGTATGTGCTGTGTCTGTATTGTAGGAAATTTCTTTTTTACTGCTTTATTAAGTTATTCTTATATTTCCTCATTATTATGGTTAGCCGGCCGGGTGGCGTAGGGGACTGAGGCGCTCCAGTCACGGTCTGCACGGCCACTACGGTCGGGGGTTCGAATCCCCCCTCGGGCATGGATATTTGTGCCGTACTTAGTATTAGTTAGTTCATAAGTAGTTTGTAAGTTTAGGGACTGATGACTCCGTAGTTAAGTCCCATAAGCTATACAAACATTTGAAAGATGAAATTAAATACAATACCTTCTTTAGAAACAAACATTTTTAATCAACATTCAAATAAAAAAAATGTGAAGTACTTAATGATTTACAATAAATATTACATACATTATTCCTTATAGCCAGTGTTGCAATATCTCAACACGAACACCGAACAGACATTCACATTTATATATATAGAAGTAAGTAGTGTAGATGAAATCACACGAAAAAATGCACTCGTTTCGAATAATCCAATAACGAAATTCAACAATAATGCTTGTAATAATATCACAGACCGGTCACATGATGTACTGCGCGAAACGTCAAATCGATTTTTTTAAAAAGAGATGTATTAAAAGAAATTTCTTTTTTACTGCTTTATTTATTTATTATTATATTTCCTTATTCGTATGCTTATCCTTACAGAGAAAGAGTTGAAGACAATGTAGCACGCATAGACCAAAAGTATGGTCTGTGGCATCACGTTTAGCTGTATGTAGCCTCCTTGCTACAGAGTCGCAATCGTCATCGCTGGCCTTTAGTCCGATTTTGTTTATAATTTGACGACTTTGAACCACCATATCATCCACCCCCTTATAACTATCGGCATGGAACTGCTATGGTGTACAACGGGAGACTTCGGCCAACAATTACACATAGACCATTCGTTTTCGTTGTGTAGTTTTCGCTGCAGAGCTAAATATTAATACATACACACGTACAATTTTATATACACCGGTAACTTTCCATCTCAATATACTCCACCCTTTTATCATTATCAACCCTCAAGCAACAATGCAACCAATAAAACCATTTTCAAAGAGTAAATATTGTTCCGCATTTTGCGTTATATTCTTCAAATTACTAAATATCTATCAGATCACTGTAAAACCGTGCCTAAAACCTTCCTCAGGTGTAAATCAGTAACTTTACAAATATTTAAGTATCTGCGTCTTGTCGCTCGGACGTGATAAGCGTACACCGAACAGACATTCACATTAATATATATAGATAAATAGCTATCCGATCGCCATAAAACCGTACCTACAGCCTTCCACGGGTAACTGTACAAATTTTAGCTCTTTATGTCTTGTGGTACAGACATAATAAACGTACACCGAACAGACATTCACATTTATAGATATAGATTGCTTACAATGATTTTTTAAAACTTTCGCCTCACACTTTATGTTATTTGTTTAATTATAACAGCCAAATAGATTATTTGAATTATCTGTTCTACATCCACATCCATATAAATACTCCTTAGCTCACATAGAAGCTCCCGGCAGAGTGTTTATCGAACCGCTTTTATAGCATTTATCTACCGTTATCTACCGTTACCGTTATCGATCTGATTTCACTTATTTTATTTTTACTATCGTGTCTCCCTATTTAGGTGGGAGCTAACAAAATATGTTCCATTGTGGGATAATGTTGTTAAAAGGAATTTCGCAAATGGAACTGGCCGCAACGAAAACGCCTTCCTTTTAATGATTTTACTCAGACTCTTGCATCATTTCCGTGACACTCTCCTTGCCTGATCGCCGTAGTACAAAAAGAGATGCCCTTATATAAACTGCCCGAATATCCTACGTCAGTCCCACTTGGTAAGGATCCCATAATGTGCAGGAATACAGGAATACTCCTAAATAGGACGCACAAGTGTAGTGTAGGCATTTCTTTAGTTGAACGGTTGCACCTTTTTAAGTGTCCTTCCAATGAAACATGATTCGATTTCCCTAAGATATTTTCTACATTTTCTTTTTACTTAAAGTTAATTGTAATTGTAGTTCATAGGTATTTAGTTGAATTTGCCGCTTGAATTTTTAACTGATTTATCATCTAAATGAAGTTGACGAATAGGTATATATTTTACATCTCATATGATAACTTTGCACTTTTCATTATTTAGGGTCGACTGCCGTATTTCGCACATGCAGATATCTTATTTAAATCATTTTTCACTTCCTCTCGATATTATGCTGATTTTACTAAATGATAAACAAAAACATCATTCACGAACAATCGAACAGGGCTACTGAAATGTTTCCTAAATCATTTATAAACACTAGGATCACTATGGGCCAATAACACTTCAACGTCGGACTTCAGATGTCTCTTCTGTTTAACTCGACGAAGTTACGTAAATTACTACGTTCAGTGCACTTTGTGACAGGAAATAGCTAATCCTATCTCAATACTGTTGGAACTCCATAAGTACGCAATTTTATTAGAAGCCGCTTGTGAAGTACAGTGCCAAAGATTTCCAGAAATGTAGAAATATGCATTTGATTTGAGATGCCGTGTTGATAGCACTCAACATTTCATGTGAGTAAATAACTAGCTGTGATTTACAAGAACGATACATTCCAAATCAGTGTTCACTATGGGTGTATAGGTCGGGGTCTTCGAGGTAGTTAATAATTTTCGAAAAATGTATACGTTCCCAAATCGTCACAATTATGCTGTTGCATTCGCAATTTCCTGTCAGAAAGGACACAGGAAGTATTAATTGTCGGACCGTGATTGAGTAAAACAGAAGTGATAGAGTTTTCCTGGGAAGTGTTATAGTGCCCCTATTGTTCCTTTTCTTTATGAACGATTTAGGAAGGAATATGAGAAAGTCTCAGACTGTTCGTGAATATGCTGTCATTATGGGTTAGTTAAGCCAGCCGCTGCGGTCGTGGGTTCGAATCACCCCTCGGGCAAGGATGTTTTTTGCCGTCTTTAGTATAAGGTAGGTCATAAGTAGTTTTTAAGTTTAGGGACTGATGACCCCGTAGTTAAGTCCCATAAGCTCTACAAACATTTTTTAGTTAAGCAATTGAAAAACTATATAGATATCTGCATACTGCGATTATTAGCAACTGCCCCTAAATAATGAAAAGTGAGAATTCATCCATATGAACACTAAAATTAATCCGTTAAGTGTCATTTACACGATATATCAGTCAAATCTATAGATTGGATATCCAACTAAATACCTACAAATTACAATTATGATTGGAAAGAACATACATAAAACATCGTAGAGAAGATGAGCCAACGCTACTTTTCAATGGCAGAACACTAGAAGATACAGCAGGACTACTAAAAAGGTTGCCTACATCGCACTTGTCCGTCCTATCAAGGATGTAGAAAAAGTTCAGAGAAGGGCAGTTCGTTTTGTATTATTGCGATAAAACGGAGATAGTGATACGGAAATGATGTACGAATTGAGTTGGAAATCATTAAAAGAAAGGCGTTATTCGTTGCGGGGAGACTCATTTGCGATATTTCTTTCACCAAATTTTTCCTCCGAATGCGAACACATTTTGTTAGCACCCACCTACGTAGGGAGACATGATCAGCGTAATAAAAAAAATCAGATCGAAAACGGAAAGACTTTATGTGCCTATTTTCCCGCGCGCTATTAAAGAATGGAAATGTACAGAAATATTCTGAAAGCGGTTGGATAACAACCATGCCAGGAACTTAAATGTCATTTTCAGAGTTCAAATGTTTGTAGAGCTTAAGAGACTTAACTACGGGGGTCATCAGTCCATAAACTTACAAACTACTTATGAACTAGCTACTACTAAGGATGTCACAAATATCCATACGAGGGGGGATTCGAACCCCCAACTGTAGTGGCCGTGCAGACTGTGACTGACACGCCGCAGTACGCTCGGCCACCGCGGCCGGCCATTTTCAGAGTAAATATGTAAATGTAGATGTGGAAAAAATACGATGCTCCAGCATGTTCAGCCGTTTGATCAGGTTCGAACCTTGCCTTCACGTGTTAAATTTTTGTATTGCATTATTGTTCAACTGGAGGAAACCAACTCGTCTCAAACAGCGCCTTTGACAGCCGGTTGGAATGTGTGAATTCAGCGATCAGATTGGGTAATTAAATCGGAAACGTTGCATCACACCAATTTTCTTTGTTAACAAATATTTATCATCAAAACCTACCCTACAACTCCGTCAAAGTATTTCAGACTATTTCTCACTACTGCGTGTACGCAACTATCTTAATCTCACCCCCGAGTTGAAAACGGAAAGTACAGTCCCATTATTGTCACATGAAAACTACTTACTTACGTTGTTGAGTCATATGATTTATCGCGAACAGTGTGATGAAAAAAATGAGAATGAAGCTACCAAAATCAATACAATTTTCTAGCACTCATATTGATCATGACATTGAGAGTCCACATCACATAACACCAGAAATACAAATGAAAATATAACAACAAATAATACTAATAACACAACCACCACCATCGCCAGAACCACCACCACCATCACCATAAAAAACAACAACAATGAAAGATATAATTTTACTAACGATTGGGAGTGTTCTGTGTAATACAACGCGTGAAGGATGAAACAGGTTTTTGAAGCAGATAGTTGAAATAGTTTTTTGTATCATAAACGAGAATAATGGAATGTAACGTCAGAAAATCAGACGATGCTGAATGAATTAAATTAGGTAATGAGGCAATAAAAGTAGTAGACGAGTTTTGTTACTTGGGTACCAAGATAACTTCTGATGGCCGATGTGAAGAAGATATAAAATGCAGAATTGTTATGGGAAGAAAAGCTTTTCTGAAGAAGCGAAACTTGTTGACATGCAATATTAGTTTAAATGTTAGGATGTCCTTTCTGAAGGCATTTGTCTTGAGTGTAGCATTGTATGGAAGTGAAACGTGGACGATAAGGAGTTCAGATAGAAAGATGATAGAAGCTTTTGAAATGTGGTGCTACAGACGAATGATGAAAATTAGATGGTTAGATCACGTAACTAATGAGGAGGTGCTTAACTGAACCGGGGAGAAAAGGAGTTTCTGGCATATACTGACTAAGAGAAGGGATACATTGGTTGGACGCATTCTGAGACATCTAGGAATTGTCAAGTTAGCATTAGAAGGAAGTGTGTGGGGTAAAAATCGTAGAGTGAGACCGAGGGACGAATACAGTAAGGAGATTCAAAGGGATGTACGTTCCCGAAAGTATTCTCAGATGAAGAGACTTGCACAGGACAGGTTAGCGTAGAGAGCTGAATCAAACCAGTCTGCGGACTGCAGACCACAACAACAACAACAACAACAACAACAACTAACGAGTGTAATTTACTAATCTCAGTTCAACATAGCTGACACGATGAATTTACGAGGTGCATCCAGAAAGTAAGTTTCCCTGTGTTTTAAACAAAGACGAAAACTTACCCGAAAAAATTAATTGGCAACAGGCACAGCAATGTTTTAGCTATTTTTCGACATAGTCACGAAAGGAATTGATACACTTGTCATATTGTGGGGTCATGTGGTTATTCTTTTGCCGTAGAAGTCTGCGGCCTGTGAGGGGAAGCAGCGTGAGACACTAGTCTTCAGCTGTTACTGTGAAACTTTGCGGAAATTGCAACGTGCCATTCAGAACGAGAGGCGTGGAACGCTCACCGCAGGCGTTTTGCTGCTCCACGATAGTGCTCGGCGCACACCCACTATTTTTCAGAAGTTCGGCTGGAAGCTGTTTGATCATCCGACATACAGTTCTGATCTTGCTACGCTGCGGCGTAATAGCCGTGCGCACTGAGGTACCTAGCTACGCTACGTGCGGCCGTTCCACGTCGGAGGTTCGAGTCATCCATCGGGCATGGATGTGTGTCTTGTTCTTAGTGTAAGTTTAAGTCTAGGGACCGATTCCCCTAACAGTTTGGTTCCTTAGATACACACTCATTTGAACAGTTTTTGTTATCCTTGACGGCGACTGTCGAGAAGAAGACATCTTCAGAACGTGTCACCCAGTCGGGCTTGAATGTTTAGGAAAACATCGCAGAAATTTCAAGACCTCCTGACAGTTTTTATAGGTAGGCTCTACGACCAGTTGAGTATTCTGCAATCTTACATTGACAGAAAGAAGACGATGTTCGTTTCGACAGCCTTTAGTGCCAAAATTTAGAAACACGAAATTAGCGCTTTATGTCTAATACGATTTCACGGATAGTATGATGGCTTGTTTATTATGAATTTATGTATGTGCCGATGTATAAATAAGGTTAGAAAAATTATGGTTTAATGTCCCATCGAATTTGTAACATTCTGACATCACGACTGTAAAGACCGAAGTCGAAAATTTGTGCTGGGCCGAGATTCGAACCCGGATTTCCCGCTTCGGGCCAGTGGTCGCCTTAACCAATTGGGCTATCCAAGCATGCTTCCTGTCCTTTCCCGATTCTCAACTTATCGCACATTACGACTGTAGTGCCCATTTCTTCTGTTGCTCGCAGGGATTTTGCGTGTTTGTGCAACCGCGCAGAAATTTTCATTTGATTTTTGGCGGCATACAGACGATTATAGATATGGTAGCGCCATATCTATGACCGTAATTTTTTATCAGTCGAGAAGGCGTTATAGTCGGAGCGCAAGTTCAGTTTGCGGGAAAGGAATCGGTCGTGCGCTTTCAAAGAAAGCACTGCTGGTGTAACACCTGTATAGCACAGAGTTACAATTGATAGGAGTTTGGGAAAAACGACAGAGAAATAAACGATCGAGCATTTCGGAAGAGCCTCAGAAGCCTGATATGGAACAGGGATGTACCCCTAAGAAGTAAAGGATGTATGAATCTGAAACTTGGGTTATGAAAGGAAGAGAGAAAAGCAAATTAGAAGCTAGTGAGATGAAATTCTTGAGGAACAGTATTGGAGTGACAAAGATAGACAGGGTAAAAAATGAGAGGATCAGAGAGTTAATGTAGGTGGAACCATTACAGGAGGAGATAGAGAAATCAAGGCTGAAATCGTCTGAGCATATTAAGCGAATGGAGGAGAGGAGGATACCCAGGAGGATGCACGAGATGAAACTGGAAGGAAGACGAGAGACAGATGGCTGAAAGGAGTGGAGGAAGGTGTAAAGAAGAGAGGAGAAGACTGGACCAAGGTGAAGACGGAGATATGGTGGGAAGACAGAAGACGATGGAGAGGCTTATGTTCGAAGCAGACCCGGCCAGAGGCTGGAAACTGTTCAAGTTGATGATGATAATGATGATGAATGGTAAGCAGAGATGAACCAATTCAAAGGAGGTACTACTTGCGACAGTAAGAACGAAAGAGTGAAACAAGCTTTGTAAATGTGTGTACAACAAGACCAGTTAATGAGCAACAGTCGCAATGAAGAAAGGCGTAGTACTGGAAGCATCGCCAAGGTGAAGAGAATAATATCATAGCCATGTTAGACATGGACAGCCCGAGAGAACCACAAGAAGCGACCAATCCCCGTGCTCATTTCGTGACGTCTTACCTTCCTCTTCACGCGTGGGGACGGCGTTCGTCTGCTGCGCTGCAAGATACGAAGACATGTTAGACAACACATCATACATCCAACACATGAATATAATTAATTTCGGGAAATAATTTGTAGAATTCGATTTACGTTGGAAACAGCGGTAGCCTGTATGTTACAGGATGTCAAGGACAACTTTTAGTTTGTTATGTTTCGCCACATACTTAGGCGGCGTTCATTAATTACGTGATGTTTTGGGGGGTGGTGGAGGGGGGTCAAGCCGAATCTCACCAAATCTCACATGGGGGTGAGTAGGAAGGAGGGGGCAGGGGTTCTCGTCAAATCTCACGTAATTTTTTTTTACCACGAGAAACAGTGTAAAACTGCAAGAAAACTGGGTTAAATTAAATAAAACATGTTTCACGTCTAAAATATGGCTAAATCCCACACAATAATATTTATCGCAGTTACGCTAACGTTACATAGTAGGCAAATGCTGCTGTTAAATTACGTAGAGGAAGTCACAATTTTGTCATACAAATGGTATGCCATACCCTCTCGAGAATTTAACCTATTTACAGTTACACGTTTTCAATAAAGACTGACTATTGAATACGGATGTGCATTAAGTTCCGTCAGACTTTTTAGAAGGTGCGAATTGGCGAGCCTGGTAGCAAATTTCCGAAAAATGCGGAAATGAAATATCACCAACTTGTCAGTATTACAGTTCCATTTCGAAGTATAACAGTTAGCTGAGATTTGCAATAATACAAAAGTGCAGTTGCGAAAATATCTGTGTTGATTTTAATACAAGTACATCCAAACGAGCTGTCAAACATACAGTGAAGAGTAATTGAAGTATTTTATCCATTTCATCAACTGTTCAGATTATAAATTAATAAAATGCAGCAACCAGAAGCTTGTGATTATAATCTCTGCACTTAGCGTTCATTCTCTTGTTAGCATGTACGTTTATTTAGCAACAATACTAAAATAGACTAGAAGAAGGGCACTCAAGCGCCCGAAACCGGTCGTCAAAAATAATCACAAGCAACTGGTTGCTGCATTTTATTAATTTATTTATGAACATTGATTGTTATGACGAACACTCATGACCATGGATCTCCGTCTGCTGTTAATGTGTCGTATAATAAAGTATAGTATACACTTATCTTGTGTTTACTAAACCTATTAAGTCTACAAACTTGTAATGTTGCTTGTTGAAGTGTTTGATTGTAAACTTTGGTGGACGCAATTTCAGTACAAAGAGGAAGGTGACAACAAAATAATGCTGTTAAAATTGCGCCTACGTCATCTGCCAAAAAGCATTCCACGTCGAAATAAGGTGTCGTTAATAACTTTCCTTATTGCCATGCTGAAAAAAGCAACGTTTGATACGTGAAAATTAAGTACAAAGACGAAAGTGACAACAGAATACTGCGATAAAACTGTGCCCGGGTGAGCTGTCACAAAAGCATTCCACACCGTAATAACGTACCATTAATTAGCTTCGTCGTTGCCACGCTGAAATAAGTACATATTTGTTGCAAAGAACACAGACATATACAAGTGAAAAAATTATGGCTGTCACTACTGCCTCCACCTGTTTGCACTGGTTGCTTGTCAACCATGCTTGTTCAGGTATTGTCGACAACAAATGAAGGGATTTTTAAAGGAGGTGTAGACACTCAAAAGTGTCGTTTCATCAACCACAGGAGCGACAGAAAAAGACATATCTCGAAATCACACCAAAACTAGGTAGAAAACTAAGCATTTTTTTATGGTGGCAGGAACGGTCATCTGAAAATCCCTCTTGGGGCAGCCAAGTGTCATTAGTCAGGAATTTTGTTTGAATATAGACAGAATGACATCAAACAAGGCAAAACCTTGCACGAAGTACTTGTTTTTATCACTTCGATTTGTGCATTTAAATGCTGAACACGCTTTAGGCATATTTCAGCAGCAAAAATTGTACAGGCAATACACACTAAATACATATAAACTGCTGTTCGTTAGTCTCGCTAAAACTCGAGAAAGGCTGAACCGATTTGTCTAATTTTAGTCTTAAAATATTCGTTCAAGTTCACGGAAGGTTTAAACGGTGATAAAATATGCAAAAGTTGTCCGTAAAAGAGAAAAATCTGGAAAAACTGAAACAGCTTTTTCCAGTGAGCTAGCAATATCGTTCGTCCAATTGCGATAAAATTTTGTATCTTTCATGTTGACAGCAAGAGGATGGTTCGCATCAAATAAAAATTTGGAAAAGTCTCCCGGAAAGTAGGAAAATTTAGGAAAAACCGAAAGCGATTATTTTCTATGAATAAAAATCAATTGCCACATGGTTGTAAGAGCATCACTTGAGTATAGCATTCGCACGACGGAGAGGGATAATTCTGTTTTTGTTTTGTTCCATTATGTTTTTGGAAAAGTTTTCAGTAAAAAAAAAAAAAAGGAACAGTTAAAAAGGAAAGTAGCAAAATTCAAACCAAGTTCCTTTTTCATAGTGTTTCTAAATGTGCTTAACATTGTAAATTGAGAACCGTTCATCCGATTATGATTAAATATTGATCGTTTGACATTCAACGGAAGATGAACGTTCTTATGAACTAAAAATTTTCGAAAGGTACCCCGAAAATTTGAAAATTCGCGATAAACTGAAAGACCTTTTTTCAATTAGATACCAATATCATTCATCTGATTGCGATAAAATTTTGCACATTCGACGTTCAAAGCGAGAGGAAGGTTTGAATGAAGTAAAAGTTTCGAATAGTTGGCCAGAAAATAGGAAAATTTGGGAAAAACTGAATGAGCTCTTTTCTTCGGGATATCGATATCATTCGTACGAGGGCGACAAAATTTTGCACATTTGACGTTCTTTTGCAAAAGTACATACATATTAGCAATTGCGAAGCATTACCGGGACGACTAGTTTATACTACATACAGCACTTTAAGCTCAACAACATACGATAGACAGACTACTCTCAAGGCTACTGCCCACCAAAAACATGGCGGCTGAATTTAGGCAGGTTGCTGCAGAGAGCGCCGTAGCTCATGTCATTCTATGAAATTTAATCGCATTGAATCTATGACTCCGTAGTCGATCTGTGTTGTATCGATATATCCCTGTTAGGTGAACTGTGACATCTTTCTGAGTTTATTACAGAAAGTGCCGGATTCAATGATTTATCTAGATTGAAACCACTGTCTCTATTAACTTAATTCGTAGTGAAGCGAATTTTGCATTCAACAAAAAGTTAAGGTGTTAAAAAGATAGGCCCATATTGTTTCTTATGCGATAAACAGCATGAAAAGTCACAAAGAGAATGGCGTTGGTTACATTGCAGTAAGTCATCTACAGGCCGAGATATTGAAAGAAGTCTACACTCTAAACTAGACTTGCGCATAATAGTTCCCGATCGGGAGCGCTCACTTTAGTTCGCGACACTGCCGCGGCCGGCCGCGGTCGCCGAGTGGACTGAGGCGCTTCAGTCACGGTCTGCACGGCCACTACGGTCGGGGGTTCGAATCCCCCTCGGCATGGATATTTGTGCCGTCCTTAATCTTAGTTAGTTCATAAGTAGTTTGTAAGTTTAGGGACTGATGACCCCGCAAAAATCAAATGTTTGTTAAGCTTATGGGACTTAACTACGGGGTCATCAGTCCCTAAACTTACAAACTACTTATGAACTACTTACGAACTAGGACGGCACAAATATCCATGCCCGAGGGGGGATTCGAACCCCCGACCGTAGTGGCCGTGCTGACCGTGACTGGAGCGCCTTAGTCACCTCGGCCACCGCGGCCGGCGATGACCCCGCAGTTAAGTCCCATAGACTATACAAACATTTGAACATTTGAACACTGCCGCGAACTATTTCGTTCTTTTAGTTCGTCCGCTCCCAGTGAGGGCTGAGCAGTGTGGTCTGCACATGCAGGTGGAGGGGGAAGTTCCCCCACCTAGCTGCTTCATGCGTTTGCTGCTTGAGCCGCTAACGATATCACGCAAACCAAACGAAACAGTTTGTGGATAATTTCTCGCGTTTAAGTTTAGAGTTATCTCTACATCTTGGCATTAGGGAATTTATTAGTCAGATATTGCAGAGTGCAGAATACTTCAAAACAGCAATTTTGTAGCAGGTAGACGCTCACCTCGAAATGGCTCTCATCAGCTGAAGGCAAACACGTTAATTTTAATTCTGCTGCGCGCCCTCTCGCTATTAGTCGCCGGTCTTCGGAAAAGACTCCAACGACCTAAGAAGCGAGATACGTTTGGCATAATAGTTCGCGACCGGTAATGCATGTTTTAGTTCGCGACATATTGCATATATTTTAGTTCGCGACCTATCGCGCATATTTTAGTTCGCGACCTATCGCGCATATTTTAGTTCGCGACCTATCGCGCATATTTTAGTTCGCGACCGGTAGCTCTCCGTTTAGTTTGCAGTTCGGCTGCAAAGTAGGTCGCTCTTTTCAGTTCTTCCGCTCTTTTTGGCTTTTGCTACGCTACTAAAGAGCTCTTTCTTTTGTTATGACAGTTTTTTTATATAATGAATCGGTGTTGCCCAAGCGTGTGCTATTACCCGTATTTTTGGGCAATTATACATCAAATACGTAATCAAATAAACCAGTTATTTACACGAATGGGTGATACAATTGTATTCAACTACTTTGCATATAGAATACTCGTAGTACTTTATTGTGGAAATAGATTTCTTGTGGCAGTGAACTATGAAACTACAGCTGAGCTGCATCTCAGCTCGAAATGAAGGTAATTGACAGAAGGGAATCACGCGATTCTGCGCGCTCTCGCGTCCGCTCGCTGTTCTCCGTCAGTCTTCGGAAAAGGAGCGGACGAACTAAGAGGCGAGGGAGGGATCTGCGAACTAGTTCGCGTAGTTCGCCTGTGGGAGCGCTCTGCCGAACTAGTTCGTTCGCGAACTACACTAGACTACAGCAAAGAGCGCCATAGCTCATGTGTTAGCCACTCTATGAAATTTAAGTCTCGTTGAATCTATGATTCCGCAGTCGATATGTGTTGGCATATCGATATATCCCTGTCAGGTGCACTGTGACGTCTTTCTGAGTTTATTACATAAAGTGCCGGATTCCATGATTTATCTAGATTGACACCACTGTCTCTATTAATTAAATTCGTTGTCAAGCGAATTTTGCATTCAACAAAAAAGTTTTTTAAAAGGATACACCCATATTGCTTCTTATGCAATAAACAGCATGAAAAGTCACAAAAATAATGGCTTTGGATACACTGCAGTAAGTCAACTACAGCCCGAGATACTGAAAGAATACGACACTCGAAACAAAGCGCCCAACTGGGACACGATGAGGGGCAACGTGAGGTTCACGGTTGAGTCCTGGGACTTGCTCTCGCTGCTTCTACTCCGTGAAAAAATAATGTAATATTGTTGGATCAAGTCTTACTCTGCACAAAATGTGGTAAGCTTTTACGACTGATAGGAATTTAGTCGTTGTTGTTATTCATATTAATAATACTTTTGGATAAAGCCTTACTCTGCACAAAATATGGTAAGTTTTTTCGACTAATAGGAATTCAGTCGTTGTTATTATTCATATTAATAATATTTTTGGATAAAGTCTTACTCTGCACAAAATGTGGTAAACTTTTACGACTGATAGGAATTCAGTCGTTGTTATTATTTCTGTTAATAATACTTTTGGATCAAGTCTTACTCTGCACAAAATGTGTTAAGCTTTTACGACTAATAGGAATTCAGTCGTTGTTATTATTCATATTAATAATATTTTTGGATAAAGTCTTACTCTGCACAAAATGTGTTAAGCTTTTACGACTAATAGGAATTCAGTCGTTGTTATTATTCATATTAATAATATTTTTGGATCAAGTCTTACTCTGCACAAAATGTGGTAAGCTTTTATTACTGATAGGAATTCAGTCGTTGTTATTATTCCTGTTAATAATATTTTTGGATCAAGTCTTACTCTGCACAAAATGTGGTAAGCTTTTACGACTGATAGAAATTCAGTCATTGTTATTATTCATATTAAATAAGAACGAGAGCAGTCATAAGACATATTCAGCAGTGAGATACCATAAGGAAGAAGATTTCGCCTTATGCTGTTAGTCAATTAACATTTGTTACAGTCGCACTGGTCAACAGCACTATAGATTTATTTACATTAGGAAAAAAGAAGGAAATACTGCTTTGGCTTAATAAAACATACAGACGCTCAGAATTAGCGAACTGCAATTCGCGTGCGAATTCAACTTCGTGCCCGCAGACGTTGCTACGGCGATATTGCACTTGTTGCAGTCAGATAACGGAATCTTGACGTTACCGGTACGGGAGTCGTGATTTCCAGCAACGGCCGCTAGATGCCACCAAGCGCGCAGTTGCACACGAACTTCAGATCGAAGCCCTGCGGAAAGGACGCTGAGGTTCCGTTTATCGCGCGAAACAAATCTCTTTAATATACCCTGCAGTGAAACTGGAGTGTTAGCGGTCCCTATCGGGTCGGATTACAGAAGAAATTGATGCAATTCTGAGGCGGGCTGTTAGATTCGTTACTGGCAGCTGAGATCAACAAGCAAGCGTTACGGAGGATAATTCGGGAACTCAAACGGGAGTATTTCGAGGGAAGGTGACCTTGTTTTCGCGGAACGCGATTAAGAGAAATCTTCAGAACCGGCATGTGAAGGCGAAAACAGAACGCTGTTTTTTTAAAAAGCTGACATTGTGAGCCCGTGGTTTTGTATGATATACAGGACGATTCTTACAATAAAGAAACAGCAACTAACCACATTTTATTATGCTATTTATTTATTAAATAGCTCCGTTACCGGTTTCAAACTTTCCAGTTCATCAACAGACGGCTGTTCTCGTCCACATACATGTTATTTACATTTTGTTTGTGCATATAATCTAGCTTGTGACGAAAAGTCCTTGGTTATGTCGTGCCCTACAATACAAAAAGATGATTGGAATTGCTTACTCGATCGTAAATGCGACTGGGTGTCTGGTCAGTAAGTAAGAGGTGCTCGGTTCGATTCCCGGCCACGGCACATATATCAATTCAACGTCTCCCCTTTTATTCAATAACTTTGATATAGCGAGACAATATATGTGTCAGAAAAATGAGTTACTGTTTGATATGTAGCACAAATCATTCACCGACAAAAACTTCGCAATTTGGACGGCTATAGAAACATTATGTCTAAAAATTGAGGTTCAGGAAGTCTAACGACTTGTTGAGTCAACACCTGGTGGAATTGCTGCATATCGTCGGGCAAAAGGATGCCCACCACCATCCAGAGAATTTTGTCACGTCAATGTATTCTCACACTTTGAAAATAAAAGTACATTTTCAGTTGTGCACATGTAGATAAATCAGATCGGTTTAAATTGACGGATTACACATGTTTTCTCAACGTGGAAATAAACAATAACACACTCATTTAGCATGCAACGGAAGAAATTTGAAGGATGTACGGGAAGACGGGGCTCAAAGATATTTTCCAGGCGCAGCACTCTAAACATTTCACAAAATATGCGTTATTCTCTCCACAAAGAAACCATTCTCCCACAATAATAGCAGTCCACGGCAACGGCAGTTCGACAGTGAATACACACGTATCCGCTAGATCAGTGTTTACCAACCTTTTCAAATATGCAATGATCTTCCAAATAAAAATATTCTCGCAACCTCCCTCCTCGCGTAACAAAACCATGTTATCTCAAAGGAAACAAATTTAATTTTCTTGCTTTTGCTACAATTTTCTTTTAAATTATTGGGCGAAGTGTGTGTATTTTTCGGAATGGAACACATAATCCAATTTTTACATGGTTTCCGAAAAGAAAATGTATTTGGCTTAACGAATGTTTCGCATTTCTGGCAAGACTCAGAAGCGAATTATACTCATTAAGAAAGATCCCACTGTATAGACAATTTGTGAACACGTAGATTTTTTTTTTTTTTTTTTTTTTTTTTTTTTTTTTTCCAGAAGTACTTACTCTATCGTGTCCTTTTACCTAGCGATTGATTCCTGATATCAGTTTTCAAGATTTGCGTTTATCCATAATTATCACACTCTATTATAAAACAATCTATGACAAGTTCATAATACATGTCACACAAGAACTCCGTAATTTTAACATTAAATACATTTCACTTAGGTATATGTTAGTGTATTACTGAACAGTTGTTATTTCATGGTGTAAGTACTTCCTTCTCCTGTGACGCCAACCATGCCCCTCCCCCTTGAAGTCGCGACCCACAGGTTGAGAAACACTTCGCTAGATTACAGAAGTTTAGCACTGACGGGCTTATCTTAGCATTTGAATGGGTAACCGTCCGGTTCTGCCGAGTGCTGTTGGCAAGCGGGTGCTCTCAGCCATTGTGAGGCTAACTGAGGATTTAAAGATGTTCAAATGTTTGTAAATCTATGGGACTTAACTGCTTCGTTATTAGTCCCTTGTCTTACAAACTACTTAAACTAAGGTAAACTAACCTAACGACAACACAAACACCCATGCTGACGGAGGACTCGAACACCCGATGGCGAACGGCCGTGCCCACCGCAGCACGGCGCCTCAGTGCGCACGGCTAATCCGCCGTAGCCCAATTGAGGAGCTACTTGACGGAGGACTAGAGGCTGCGGACACGAAAACTGACATAACGGCCGGGAGTGCGGGGAGCTGACCACTTTGCCCTCTATACCGCATCCGGTGACGCATTCGGTACTTAAGTTTTTCATGACCTATACGTAGAATTTTAGCCTTGTAAATAGTAGTGCATACTGAAGTACACAAAGGAACACGTGGTAGTGAGATCGGCAGTTCAGAAAAATGAATAAGCCAACACAATAAATCCGCAGTAGCCGAACACCAGCAAGATTGCAGCAAAAAAGAAAATTTAACGATGCCAGAATACTCACCAAGCAACCAGGGATGGTTAAGCGCAAGATAAGGGAAACCATCGAAATTGTAAAAACACCCTAATAACATGAACAGAGAAGATGGACTCAGGCTTGCCCCCTCTTGCCTACCACCCATCATAGCTAAACAGGCCGCACTGACAACACAACACGCAAGCGTCACTAGTAAGCAACTGCCGCCGCGCGGCCCACGGCCAGCAGGAGAGAAACGGAAGCCCTCACCCCATTCGCCGAGGAACACCAATCGTGTCTCACTATGCAAGAAGCAAAAGGCAACGGCTAACCCCCACTCCCTCCACCTCAGCGAACTATCACAATAAAGTTTCCATTCTTTCGCCAAAAATCCACCAATATCATCGCTGATTTAATGTCTAATTGAAAGTAAAAAAAAAAATGTTCAAATGTTTGTTAAGCTTATGGGACTTAACTACGGGGTCATCAGTCCCTAAGCTTACAAACTACTTATCAACTACCTTATACTAAAGACGGCACAAATATCCATGCCCGAGGGGGGGAGATTCGAACCCCCGACCGTAGTGGCCGTGCAGACCGTGGCTGGAGCGCCTTAGTCCCCTCGGCCACCTCGGCCGGCAATAGAATAAGCCTCTTGTTTATTTGCACCTTCATGTATGAGTGACTGTGTGTCTGCGTATGTGTGTGTGTGTGTGTGTGTGTGTGTGTGTGTGTGTGTGTGTGTGTGTGTGCGCGCGCGCGCGCGCGCGCGCGGAGAACTAACACAATTGAACTAATACAAACAGTACAGCGCCTCTAATGGAGCCCATTCGCTATTGTATACAGCGCATCAAGAACTTCCAAGGAGACCACATGGGTATCGAATTTTAGAATTAGTTTATATTTATGGTAGATGAAGTTCTGAACTTAAATAACAATCAGCCGAAGCCATTCGACGCATCTCTCAAAAATTCTAGGGAAAATCGGCTTTGAAGTTTTGCAAAGTACCCGTAAGTACCAATAATTAAAACAGTTGCAGCATCTGTCGGTATAGTTCAAATGGTAGCGTTCGGGCCTCACAACCCTACAGTCGGTGGTTCTAATCCCACCGTGACAGATATTTTTTTCGTTTTCGAACTCAGTTATATAAAATATTTTCGAGTATCTAATTCCACGTGTTGTGTCAGTTTTTGTTTATGTGCATGTAGACGAGCTGAAAATCTTGTCACGTAAAACGATGGTAGAGTAGGTTAGCTGCTTGGAAAACCATTAGCAGCTATGGAGATGACTTTCCAAAAACATGGTCGTAGCTCATCACAAATCGAACAATCAAAGACTTCTGTCTTCAACTAATAGTGAAGCCAATACTGTAAAATATGTAATTTATGTTTTTTATTGAAACCATCATTACTAACAATCTTTTATAAAACATAGAAAATTACTAATAATAAAAAACTCGTGCATTTTTCGAAAAAAATTGCAATTAGATATTAAAATTGTGTAAGTATTCGAACACATCCACAAAAAATAAAAACTGTCACGACATGAATCGATCCTGAGAGTGTAAGGCCTCAAGGCTAACACGTGAGCTACACCGACAGATGCTGAAATTCATTTAATGATTGGTACTTACGCTTACTTGCAAAATTTCAAAGCAGATTCTTCTCGAAAATTTTTGAGAGTTGCGTCGAATGGCTTTGGATGATTGTTACTTGTGTTACGAACTTCACGCACCATAAATTTCAAAAAATTCTAAACTCCAATACCCACGTGGTCTCCTTGTTACACGCGCAGTTTCCACAGTTTCACAGCTTCGTCATTCAGCGCAGCTTCGCAACATGAACATCGTGCACACAACTTTAGTTGCGTCATGGCTAGCGGTACTCCTGCATGCTTCAGTAAGAGTGAACAAGTTGACGGGTGGAAAGCAACATCAATGCTACTGCTCCGAGACTCGTTTTGCTAAAGAGCTTGCATCCGAAGTGGAGCAAGTCGTTATACAGCCGACATAAAAGCGGAGCCTTAATTTCTAATGTATGCAACACGCACCATACGACCAGCACTCGTTCCCTTTATGATCCCTACTTCCAAATCGATTCCCACTCAACAGCCGTTAAGAAACTTACACTGGTCTGTTACACAGTGCCGGTTGCTGTCTTATAACGAACAGCTTTCTTACGTCGTCTTGCACGGCTGCGAGTGGTACACCTCACCCTTTAGACACATTGGATGGCTGGCATCAAGAAACCAATAAGCAGCCAACTTCATTCACTCTGTGGTCATTCACGCATCAAAATCAAAATACACTCCTGGAAAATTAAACAAGAACACCATTAATTCGTCGAGCCAGCAGCGCGAAATTTTATTAACACATTCTTTAGGATGTATACAACACACGATCATGTAGACAGAAGCATACGCATGTGAATGCAGTTACCAGAGCCTGCCGCGGTGGCCGAAGGGACTGAGGCGCTCCAGTCACGGTCTGCACGGCCACTTCGTACACATGTTCCTTACTATCAGGCAACAATCGCTGCCATGGTGATAATCACCTACGACACATGCGTAAGGAGATATGACGTCATAAAAAATGACAGTCGTGAAAAACGGCCGCATCATGCGATAATATTCTATATCTGCTCCTAAACTCATGGACTGATTTCAACCAAATTTAGTACAAATTTTGTTTAAGATCAGGAATCATTTGGTATGGTGGCAAAAATCTCCTGTAATACTTAGTTCCTACGTTATCAAGTCATAAACAATGAAAAGTGCCCCACCTTTCAGCGCGTGATTTTATTGGTCAATTATTTGGCAATGAGAGCTCTCAGCGACTGGCAATTGGCTTTTAACATAATTTCAAACTGTACGAAACTTTTCACACTGACAACCCCAACAAAATGATGAAAGGAAAAAGTTTATCGCTTACGACTTTTCCGATGGTCATGATGTATATCTATGGCATTTGGCATGACGTTTCAAGTTCTTACTTCTACACTGTAAATTGTATTCGCGAGACAATTCACAGACAGTACACATACATACGACTTCGATATTATATGGCAGTTCGACATAAAGTTCATGAGATTTGAAGTCGTAAACAATTTGGTTCTTCCGCTAGGAGATGATAGCCAGACTTCCCTTCCAGCACAATAGCTCCTGAGACAATGAGTCAACAAGACAAGAGTCAAACACCGAATTAGACCATAGACATAAGTTAGATGTAGGTTTTTCTTAAATAGTAGAATAAGACACACAGGGGAAAATTTTTTGCGGGGGGGCTGTGGTGACAAAAGAAATTGGCCGCCCAGTGCCAGCGGCATGCTCACTGGGATTCGCTCGGTGAGCTGGCCACCACAAGCAGGTTTGCAATGCTGGCACACATGTAACACCACAGCAGTAGCATAAGACACAACATCATACACATCACCCAGTATAAACATCAACAACCAGCAAGATGTCCAGTGGTTTCTGCAGAAACATGTAATGTAATGAAATGTAATGTCACCATTTAGCGGTAAGAAATTTATGTATTATGCTATTGCCCATTTTAGTCTTAGGTAATGGGTTGTATTGTTTGATATTATAATAAATTATAACTGTACAAACCGCATCATCATTTTGCAGAAATTAGGCACATATACCACTGAATGTACCTTCGAATTTACATCATAGTACGACACATATTTCAGGAGATATGACGTCATAAACAATGAAATTTCCGAATAACTTTTACATTATACTAGAATTTTCCCCATCTCTTTCTAAAATAATGGTCCGATTTCACCTAAGCTTGGTACACATATTGCTTACTATCAGTCAAGAATCTCTGTGGGTTAAGAACTACCTAAGACAAACAGTTACGGAGATATGACGTCGTAAACAATGAGTCACAAAAATTTTCGCATCACGCGACGCGTGATTTACGAGACTTCATTCATCTACTACTTATTCATCGCAGTCAGTTTACTGATATTACATTCTACAAATCTAGAAAATTATATTATTGTAGGGCATGTAGTCAAGGATGTATGATGTCATAAGTAATGAGCTGCATGAAAACAAAACTTAAATGAACAGATAGTAAGGGATAAGCTGATGGACAGAAAGGGAAGAACGAGATGGACTAAATATTGTTTATAGTCAAGTTTTGGATTAATGTTTTACATCATTTGTGTTTTATTATTATTTTTCTTTCTTTGGATACTGCAACTATTTTGTACATTAAGCACTGTTTCACAATTTCCAAGTTGTTTTCATGAATACATGTAGATGATATTTTTCCGATTTTTTAGTTTCGTTACTAATTTAAGAGGGGAAAAATGCGTATATAGCTAGCAAATACCGGGCTTAGCAGCTAGTCTATAATAGAATACTATTATTTGATAAAAATTTACATTTGTTTATTTTTACTTTACGTCAGTCACCACTAACGGTGCGAAGTATTAGTACAGGTCATCTAGTATATATCTATTAAATTTTCTATTTCCCAGATTTCTTTTGTACACCCTATGCGCTCTTCCAAGGGATTATCTACTAATTGATCCGCTGACGTTTCTGCTATCAGAAATAGCAACAGAACAGTATTACCACTTTTTGGACCACTTTAGATTACGGCAGTAACACTAAAAGTGGGCCTTTGCGATAATCTTTTGAGAGCTCGAAATTTAAATGAAAATAACGACTGAACTATTCATCTGACACGAAAATTGAATATCCGAATTTGTAGAGGAGAAAATTCTCTACAACTGTGTTCTCTTACGTTTTTTGTTTCCATTTCTCGTAGCGTTTCAAAGATATTTGCTAAAATAACGGCGACTTTGTGATGTCGGTCTGTCTGTAAGGTGTTCCCTGTTTTTAAGACGAAACGTTCAACCGATCAGCACCAAATTTTACAGACATCATTGTAGGCCACAAGAACCTCCCTTTTTCAAATAAAAAAAAAAGCCGTATGTAATATTATTCTAATTGCAAACGAACCGTTCATCTGACACGAAAATTGAATAATCTAATTGGTTGAGGAGAAAATTCTCTACATCTTAGCTCCCTTATATTTTTTTCATATCTCGTATTGTTTGAGACATATTTGCAAAAATAACGGAGATTTGACACCATCCATTGAATTAACGAAAACCAGCCGTTCGGAGATGTCACGTGACATTCCTCGCCCAGAACTATCTCTGGCATACGCCATCTTGCGTTGCGTATTTGATGATTTTCTTATTGCAACTTACACGTTGTCATTTCAAAGCAATGGCGCACTGGAGAATTAACAAAAACACATTGTTCTTCGTATGATAAATGATAATCTAGTGTCTACAAATGTCATATTAGCATCAGTTAACAAAGGCCATCAATAGTATGAGATTAAAGGACTCATCTTTTGGTTGAGAACGGTAGTATAGTGGGCAAGGCGTTGGACGATGACGCTAAAGGTCGATGGTTCGGAACCCGCCACTACCTATTTTTTTTTTTTTTTTTTCGTAAAAGGGTTTGAGGCACTCTTATTAATTTTTTATTATTTAGATTATTATTTTGGTCCAAAATAGAACTACACATCTAAAGTGCGCCGTAAAACACATCAGTGCGATTTTATTGTTGGTATCTACAGAAACCTTTGTCTCTAAGCCTCGCTACAGCTTTTCGAAACATGCTCTGGCGAAAAGAGATGCAATTAGCTTCCGGCTTTTCAGCTTTCGCTGGCTTAAGTTATCTGCGCTCTTTTCAGCGGTCCCTCTCCATAAGGAGGGTTACATTCCGGGGCTCGGCTAGTGCCGTTTCATCTGGGAGCCACATATGAGCAGACGCACAAATCCCTGCTGGAGAGGACGCTTGACCTCCTCCCAGCGTTATCGCGACTGAACACGCAGCGGAACGCACTGGTCGATACCACTTTGTGTGCGACCCTGCTGCGAGAAAATCGATACTGACAAAACAAACAGTCGCTAGCCAAAGGCCTTAACACGCTCGCAATTGTTTCCGAAGGGCGGGACTAGCCTTCCTGCACGCTATCCACGTAACTTCATGAAACTTGTTAAAACGGAAAAAGTTGGAAGTATTTCTTCATCTTGAAGAGTCCCGGTATTTGGGTAATTTATTGGGAACACTACAATATCATCATCATCATCATCATCATCATCATAAGTCGTTATTCTCATTGCTGAGCGTCGTGACCCCATGAACCAAGCGTCTCCATCCCGGACGGTTGTCAGCTTCTCTCTGACTGCTGAAGAGGTAGACCGGAGATCATCTTTATTTGGTCTATCCATCTACTCGCTGATCTTGTGCCCCCGATCTTTCCTTGTAAGGTTATTTTTTGTTGGTTTTCTCCGTCGCTCCTGCCTGTGATGCAGCGTGAAGGGTAACCGCAGTCATGGTCTCCGAGCTGAAAGTCCATGCTGCTGCAAACGTCGTCGAAGTGTTCGCGCAGATGGTTGATGTCTTGCAAACGTCCCCGACTGTTGACTCATGGATCGAGACGTCGCTGCACGATCCGTTACAGCCATGTGGATTAGATGCCTATCATCTCGACTGCTAGTGATACGAGGCCATTGGGATCCAGCACGGCGTCCCGTATTGCCCTCTTGAAACCACCGATTAGATATTCTGCTAACAGTCACTGGACCCCGACCAACGCGAGAAGCAATGTAGCGATACGATAAACAAAATCGCGATAGGCTACAATCCGAGCTTTATCAAAGTCGGAAACGTGATGGTACGCATTTCTCCTCCTTACACCGGGAAACACAACAACGTTTCACCATGTAAAACCGGTCAAATTCTGTTTGTGTATGAGAAATCAGTTGGGAATTTTCCTCATGTCAGCTCGTTGTAGGTATCGCCACCAGCGCCAAACTTGTGTGAATGCTCTAAAGACCTAATCATTTGAATATCACAGCATCTTGTTCTTGTCGGTCAAATTTCGCGTCTGTAGCACGTCATCTTCGTGGTGTAGTAGTTTTAATGGCCAGGAGTGTAAGTTGTCTTCTCGTATGGTCTCTTTCATTTGTATTCGTCGAATGTTGCATACATGTCATAAACTTATTTGTCATGTGTCATAATCTCTATCTTCCCTTTTTATTTCTATCTTCCATATATTTTTTTAATTTAAATTTTTGTAACTTATTTATAGTTTAATTCTATCATTTGATTATGCTATATATTGATAAACTTAACTAGTAAGAAGAAATTATTCTGTGTATAGAAAAATTAACAATGAAAAATAAGACCTGTCTTAGCATCAAGATAGCAGGTCACTGAAAATAAAAACAAATAAAATAATGTACATGGTGTTGCCTTAGAGTCTGAGAGAATATTGCCTATTCTTTCAAATACTCTTACAGTTACAGTTACAAAGAGTATTCTGCGGCGTTCGCCCCCTACTTAGATTGCGTTTATAGCGAATCTTTAATTCAGCGCAAAGTTCCTAGTGATTGGAAAAAAGCACAAGTGACTCCCGTTTATAAGAAAGGAAAGAGAACTGACCCACACTATTACAGGCCAATATCGTTGACTTCAGTTTCATGTAGAATATTAGAGCTTATTCTCAGTTCGAATATAGTAAATTTCCTTGAATCGGAAAACCTTCTTTCTATGAATCAGCACGGGTTTAGGAAACATCGTTCATGTGAAAATCAGCTTGCCCTTTTCTCACATTACATCTTGCGAACCATGGATGAAGGGCAACAGTTGGATTGTGTTTTTCTCGACTTCAAAAAGGCGTTCGACGCGGTGCCATACTGCAGACTGCAGACTAAGATACGAGCTTATGTAATAGGTTCACAGATTTGTGTCTGGCTGGAAGACTTCCTAAGTAATAGAACGCAGTACGTTGTTCTCAACGGCGAGTGTTCATCAGAGACGAGTGTATCGTCAGGCGTGCCCCAGGGAAGTGTGATAGGACTGCTATTATTTTCTATCTATATAAATAATCTGATGGACAGAGTAAGTTGTAATTTGCGGCTGTTTGCTGATGATGCTGTGGTGTATAGGAGGGTGTCGTCTTTAACTGACTGTAATAGCATACAGGATGACATAGACAAAATTTCTAGTTGGTTTGAAGAATGGCAGGTAGCTCTCAATGTAGAATAATGTAAGGTGATGCGCATGAGTAGGAAAAACAATCCCATAATGTTCGAGTACAGCATTAGTAGTAAGCTTCTTGATGCTGTTGCGTCGTTCAAATATCTAGGCGTAACATTGCAGAGCGATATGAAATGGAACGAACATGAAAGGACAGTTGTGAGTAAGGCGGACAGTCGACTTCGGTTTATTGGGAGAATTTTGGTGAGATGTACTTCATCTGTAAAGGAGACCGCGTATAAAACGCTTGTACGACCACGTCTTGAGTATTGCTCAACTGTTTGGGACCCGCAGCAGATCAGTTTAAAGGAAGACATAGAAACAGTTCAGAGGCGAGCAGCTAGGGTTGTTACTGGTAGGTTCGAGCAATGGGTGATTGTCACGGAAATGCTCCGTCAACTCAATTGGGGATCGCTGGAGGAAAGACGACGTTCTTTTCGTGAATTTCTGTTGAGGAAATTTAGAGGGCCGGAATTTAAAGCTGACTGTAGTACGATCTTGCTACCGCCTACTTATATTTCGCGTACTGATCAGAAAGACAAGATAAGAGAAATTAGGGCTCGTACTGAGGCATATAGGCATTCTTTTTTTCCTCGTTCTGTTTGGGAGTAGAATAGGAAAGGAAATGCCTAGTAGTGGTACAGTGTACCCTCCGCCACGCACCTTACGGTGAATTGCGGAGTATGTATGTAGATTTAGATGTAGACAGTTTTCGTATGAGGCGATGGTAGATTCTGTCTATTAAGGAGATACCGTCGGAAATTTTAAAAGGCTCCGTCAGGCTACGGTTCTTTTGCTCGCAGCGGTGGGAAGTTGTGAGTGGCAGTAGGGGGAAGAGCAGGCAGGTGAATATCAAAAGGCTCGGAGTTCCTCTTCTCCCACCGGTCGGCAAATGCCACCTGACCATCGATCTCTGCCGGCATTCTTCGTCTTGTTTCCTGCTACAGCTTCTGGAAAGTTCCAGCCAGGCTCCCAGGGCAGTTTCCGAAATACTAGAAAGTGTTACGAGTCGACTACACCGGACGAAAGTTACGTCAGATAATTGATACAAACAGCAACTATTTTGTGTCGAGACTGATGTTCGTTTTTCCTCTTTTTCTAATCTTGTTTACCTTTACTTGTCGCAGCCTTCTAGGAACAATGTCATCATTTCAGATATTGAAACTCTTCTGTACATCCCTTTTCTTCTTATACACTATCACCGTCACACTTTGCTACTTTTCTTATCTTCGTGTCGCTATGTGAAACTTTTCCTTTTGTAGTCTGCCTTTAAGTTCTTCAGTTTTGTGAGTTCTTTCAGTACTGCTGATCCCCTTGCATGTTTCCTTTCCAAGTCTTCCCTAACCACATTTATTCAGGCGGTAGTTAAACTTCCTTTATCTAAAATATTTGAAGTACGGCTTGGTGAGTTCATTGGTATAAACTATGTAGACACATCATAAAATAGTAATGTCTTCTTCATTATAGTTTCCGAAGTGTTTCGTAAATCGTTTAATTTGCCGCACCTTCTCGAGGACCTAATATTTTTCGTTTTATTCTTTCCAGTAGTTGTTCATCTAGTATATAATTTAATGTTAGAGATATGGTTTTTTTTTAATTCGAAACAAACGTTTGTAGAGCTTATGGGACTTGACTACGGGGTCATCAGTCCGTAAACTTACAAACTACTTATGAACTAGCTAATACTAAGGACGGCACAAATATCCATGCCCAAGGGGGGATTCGAACCCCCTACCATAGTGGCCGTGCAGACCGTGGCTGAAGCGCCGCAGTCCCCTCAGCCACTGCTGCCGGCGCGCGTAGCAGACAGAGAGGTAACGTAGAGAGCCTGTATAGGGAGAGAGTGGCCAACCGGCCGGTGTCTGCCATGTTTTTACCAGATTGCGAGCGGGGCGTGCATTTAGATAGCGACCCAGTCAGAAATGCTGTCTGTTAACGGTTAAAATAAGGCATACGTTTGACCCATGAGACCAAAGGACATCTACTAGCTTACTTATCACTACGTGGTTAAAACAAATACCATTCTTCTACGTTCATATACACCTAATAAATTTGTAAGCAAATATGTCTGCCGAATATTAATACCATATTTATCGAAGTTCTGGTTACTTTAACAGTTAATTAGAAAGAGAGGTACTTCATGTTGTCTGTGTCAAAGAAAGGGACGCTATTTCAGATATATCTGTCTACATATCCATCGCTTAAATTAGTACAATATTATGCTTTCCGCCCCCAAATAATGCATTTTAAATGCTGTCCTCTCGATCTTATAATATCTTACTATGCAGGGAACAACCAAAAACGTCATCGTGTACGTTCTTTAAGGAACACAGTACCATAAAAATCGGAAAAAACATTACTATTTTTACTGAAACAGCTGAAACACAGGTAACTGAATATCTACATCGAGTCAGTAGTCTCCACGTCCCTTTTTATATTTTACACCTTGAACCTACTGTAGGATTATGAATAGGCAATAATACACAGCCAAGGGGGACGTGCCGTAGACACGTTAAAACATACGAGAGCACATGTCGAAAACGAAAACCATGAAATAACAATAAGCTAGAAAATACTGATAAAAATTTACTACTTATTGGAGTCATTACTCGTGACCTTCACAATACGAACTCACTGCCATTAGCATCTAAAGAAGTTAATACTTTTCCTTTTTCTGACATTTATTTCTTAAAACTCAAACTATAACAATTTTAATAAAAAAATAATTATCTTTTGACGAAGCATTAGGAATTGTTTCGAGGATCACCAAGTGCTCCGTGGAGCACAGTTCTAGAAAATCAGCTCTAGACAACTTGGTCAACCAAACAAACAAGATGACCGCTATAAATGGCCGGTTGCCCTATCGACAAGAGTGTAGGGAAACCCAGAAATATTCACCATCCACTTTCCCTGAACCAGCACACTTCAATAAAGATGTCCAAATGCCACACACAACAACTCGACTTGGTAGGAGAAGACGTAGTGGTTAATACTACTCTATAATAAACCTCTGTGCAAAGCCAGAGAGCAGAAGAAGCGGTGGACGCGTGGTGGGGTGTGTCAGGGGAGTTGCAGTTTGAGGCCAGCCCCTCCCCGCCGGCGTGACGCCCGCTAATCCTGTGTGTACACCAGCCGCGACTCGTCAGCGGATGCAAATATAGGCGGCCGCTATTAATGTTTGGCGACACTCACAAAGTGCGAGCACGCGCGCTTCCGCGCAGCGGGCACGATCAAAGGCAGCCGCCGCCGGCGGTGATTATTTTTCGACACACCGTCGGATTACTCGCTCGGCGAAGCCAGAGGAACGGAAACGCACACTCTGTGCATTTTTAGACGCTTTTTTCTCCCACAGCAGTCGTGTTAAACTGACTACTGGAAACTGTCCCCATCGACTCGTGCCTGCAAGATACACGAACGAGTCTCTCTGAATCATATAACGACAGGTACTTCGTTATTTAATTGATGCTAATTTTAGACTGCTACAAGACACATAATCTGTAGTATACAGCATGACACATATAGGGTCGTCATCTGTCGCCTGTTTACTTCATCACCTGTCACTTGTCATGCAGATGTCGTTCCCTGTCACCTGTAATACAGATGTCTGTCACCTGTATTATATATATCATCACCTGTATTATAGATACCATCACCTGTATTATAGATACCATCACCTGTATTATAGATACCATCACCTGTATTATAAATACCGTTGCCTGCAGCACAAATGTCGTCACCTGACGTATTGACGGCGTCACCTGACGTATTGACGGCGTCACCTGTCGTATTGACGGCGTCACCTGTCACAAAGACGTCGTCATCTGTCACCTGTCGTATATTCATCGTCATCTGTAACCTGTCGTATATTCATCGTCATCTGTAACCTGTCGTATAGACACCATTACGTGTCATAGAGTTGTCATCACGTGTCATACAGTTGTCATAACCTGTCATATATCTGTCGCCACCTGTCATATATCTGTCGTCACCTGTCATTTATCTGTCGTCACCTGTCATTTATCTGTCGTCACCTGTCATTTATCTGTCGTCACCTGTCATTTATCTGTCGTCACCTGTCATTTATCTGTCGTCACCATGCATGTGCATTTTTAAAAAATGTTTGTAAAACTATCGGACAAAACTGCGTGGTCATCAGTCCGTAGCTTACAAACTACTTAAACCTAGGTAAACTAACCTAAGGACAACACACACATCCATGCCCCAGGGAGGACTCGAACCTCCACGGCGAGCAACCGCGTGCTCCGCAGCGAGACGCTTTAGACCGCTCGGCTACTCCACTGTGGCGTGTCGTCACGTGTCATACAGTTATCAATTGTATGGAAGTCGTGACCCGTCGTGCAAACGTCATTCCCTGTCTTCACCTGTCATCTGTCGTATAGACGTCGCCACCTGTCACCTGTCGTATCGATATCATTACCTGTCGTATCGATGTCGTCATCTGCCGTATCAATGTTGTTACCTGTCGTACACATGTCGACACAGACTTTGTCACTTGTCGTATAGATGTCGTCACCTGTTAATTGATGTGCCGCCTTTTAATTCATGTCGTCACCAGTTAATTGACGTCACCACCTGTTAATTGCTGTCGCCACCAGTTATTTTGTCACCTCCTCTTAATTGATGTTGCCACCTGTTCACAGATATTATCGCTTGTTAATTGATGTCACCGCCTGTTAATTGATGTCATCATCCATTAATTCATATTATCACCTGTCATATCGATGTCATCACCCATCACATAAATGTAATCACTTGTTGTACAGACATAGTCACAGACGTCGTGACCTGTGGTATAGACATCATCACTTATCACCTGTCGTATAGACAGTCACCTGTCATCTTTCACCTGTTGTATAGATGTCATGACCTGTCGTATAAATGTCCTCACCTGTTGTGGTAGCTGTGTGTTTATTTATCGATCGTAATTATAACTCATACATGCATTGCGATATCAAATTTAGTCCCTTGTTGCACAAGAGTTTTATTTGTTGAAGCATTTTATAAGAAACTGGTGAAATGTTATAGAATTACATTATAATAACAATTTTAATAGTCATTATAACATTTTTCAAAAACGTTTTTGGAAACCAGTGGTGTACGTTGCGTGTGCCATCATCCTGTGTCATCACTAAAATGTACCTCTTCAACTGACAAACAGTGTTCGTAGGTTATTGCCATTATCTCATCATATATTGATATTTCTCTACGGCTATCTTTTCATTATAAATTGAAATGGAAGATAACGCCTCGAATAACGGTTGAGACTTCTGATGCACAGTGGTAAAAATTTTAAACTCGTAACTTACTCATTAATTATTTGTCTTATATAGAATATGTCCATAATGGTGAAGTGTGAAGTGATTGCAAACGTATAGACGTTATTATCTTACTTGTACAAAAGAGATGAATTGACACTATATCACAAAGACGAACACAATGGAAACTCGACCGCACAGGGGAAAAATCAGCAACACTGTACACGCTGTGCGAAGTAACAATCAGTGCAGATGAGCATTACTGCTTCTGACATGACTTGGTTACTGTGGGTTGACACCATACTTGGCGTTCCCCTTGTTAGAGTAGCCAGTTTACAGCACGCACGGAGTCGATCATGTAAAACAGGCTTTATAGTTTTGACGACCAGAAATGTATCAGACACACGCGGCGGCTCAGGTCCTGGGAACGGGGCGGGCTGCATGTAGCGTGTACACAGGTAGCGGAGGCAGGAAGCGTGGTGCTCGCAGGCGTGTAATCACCGCGACGCGAAGGCCGCCAGTCCTCTCTGCACCAGCTGGGTGCTCGGCGGTCCGCTACACACGACGGCCGGTGACGCTCTGCGCTGGACTTGTGGCGGCCAGATTGCCTGTCACCAAGCAAGCGTGCGTCGCCTCACGTCTAGCTGGCGGAGCTACACCCATGGTCAGAAAAAACTCCTGTACATGGGAAGGTCATGCTATAAAGACACCTATGTCTGCCCTTGGATTAAAGTGTATATATATATATATATATATATATATTAAACCTGCGGCTCCGCTCGCGTGTTGGTTTATTATAAGCTATCTTTCAGTAATGTGCTATGAGACTGGTTTTGAAGGATGAAATGAAATACAATACCTTCTTTAGAAACAATTTTAATCAACATTCAAATAAAAAAAAAAGTGAAGTGCTTAATGATTTACAATAAATAATACATACATTATTCCTTTCAGCTTGTGTTGCAATATCTCAACACATATGTTGAGCGTAAAGTCCAGATTCATTTTAATTTCATTTTAGGGCATTCTGGTAAACTAAGTTATTTGTAGTATTATTTGGAGCGTAAGTGTAGAGATTTTTTGGGTTGCCCACCCTTGAGCAAGCGACGTATAATTGACCATGTGAGAAACATAAGGACTGTAAATGGATTCCTGCGACGTTTTATGATTGTCCTTGAGCTTTGTTAATTGTCATGGCAAAAGCTGGACGAATTGGAAACTGAAGTCTGTTGGACTTAAACGGCATATCTGTATGTATTAAAGGAATGTGAGGTATAAAAACATCTCTCCCGGCTGATGTTTTGCTGACAAAATCGTTGCTTCAATGAGATTTCGAAGTAGATTTTTGACAAAGAAATTTCTTTTTTACTGATTTATTTATTTATTCTTATATTTCCTTATTCGTATACTTAACCTTACATAGAAGGAGCTGAAAACATAGACCAAAGATATGGTCTGTGGTATCACGTTTCGCTGTATGTAACCTCCTTGCTATAGAGTCGCAAACGTCATCGCTAGCGTTGAGTTCTAATTTTTTTTTTAAATAATTTAACGACTTTCAACCACCATATCTTCGACCCCCTTATAGCTATCTGTATGGAACTGCTATGGTGTACAACGGGAGACTTCGGACAACAATTACATACAGACCATCCGTGCGCGTTCTGTAGTTTTCGCTGCAGAGCGAAATATTAACACATAGACACTTAGAATTTTATATACACCGATAACTTTCCATCCCAAGATAATCCACTCTTTTATCATTATCAACCGTCAAGCAACAATGCAAACAATAAAACCATTTTCAAAGAGAAAATATAATTTTCAAAGGGTAGTTATTGTTCCGCATTTCGCGTTATACTCTTCAAATTACTAAATATGTATCAGATGGCTATAAAACCGTGCCTAAAACCTTCCGCGGGTATAAATTAGTAACTGTACAAATATTTAAGTCTCTGCGTCTTGTCATATGGACGTGATAAGCATACACCGAACAGACATTCACATTAGTATATATAGATAAATAACTATCCAATCGCCATAAAACCGTCCCTAAAACTTCCCTCCGGGTAGATACTAGTAACTGTACAAATTTTTATCTCTTTATGTCTTCTGATTCAGACGTGATAAACGTACACCGAACAGACACACACACACACACACACACACACACACACACACACACACACACACACACACACACACAAAATACATATAGCTTTAAAAATGCTTTCCTTACCAAGTATTTTGATACAACTTGCCACCCGCCATTCACCATTGATCACAGAATTCAAAACATCCCGAAACACTTTTTTTTAAAATTCTAACCATGGTTCCATATCCAACTTTTGGCATTTCTGGCATCAAAACACACTTAGTAGCACTGTTAAAAGATATTCCACTTATTTCACCCGCTTAATGGTTGAAATTCCAAAAATATACTAATACGTGTTTTTAAAAGTCCAGTCAAAAATCTAAATCCGAAGTTTTGTATTTTTTGCTTCAAAATTGCCTTAACAGCAACGTATTTTCAAAAAACCGTTCATCCTCCCCCTTATGGATGGGAATATCGACAAATCGCTGATGCCTACAGTGTAAGAGAGGCAACGTCTAAAAATTTGAAGTTTTTATCGTAATTTTATCAGGGCCGTTTTCTCTTGGATACGAATCGAGAACGCGCAATTTCTTTCTTATGCTTTGGTATCTTCCTTGGTAGTTTTACTTTTCAAATTGAAAATACACTTATTCTTCTTTACTTGTACGCTTGTTGCAGAAAAACAACTGAAGAATGTGCATCATGTCCTCTTTGATATTATAGTGTCGAAAGTCATCGCTGTCTTCTGTCCAAATATTTATGAGCTTCTTTTTCCACCATCTTATAGCTATCAACACGGAACTGCTATGGTGTACAACGGGAGACTTGGTACAACAACAACACAGAGAGATCGTTCGTCTCCATTGTGTAGGTTTTGCTGAAGAGCAAAGTATTGACACACGTAGAATTTCACGTACCTTAAATAAATAAATAAAAAAAAAATAAAAAATAAAAAAATAAATAAAAAAAGAAAAAAAATCTAAAATCCGATACCCACGTCGTCTCCTTGTTAGAACAAGAATGGTCCACTTCTGGCGAAAATCGACGTTGAAAATCAGTTTTTCGAATGAATATGCACAAGCGAAGGCACTTTAAGTTCAGATGTTTGTTAAGCTTATGGGACTTAACTGTGGGGTCATCGGTTCCTAAACATCCAAATTACTTATGAACTAACTTGTACAAAGAGAACATAAACATATATGCCCGAGGGAGGATTCAAACCCCCGACGTGCAACGGCCTCGCGCATCGGAGCATAGTGCCCCAATGCGCTCGGCCACTCCGCGCGGCACACTTTAAATCGAAACAATCTAATAGAAAGGACGTGAGGATTGATTGTAAAGATCTTGTTGGCATCCACATCTCTATAGTGAGCAGTGTAGTGTACGTGAAGCCAACCAGTGACGCCGTCTGTGAGGAAATTCTAAACTTTGTTGCAACATGGCTAATGTTAAGCGTCTTATATTTCACAGTTAACTTCAACATCAATTTTCTTGAAAACCAAGGCCTGTCGCTAAATAGGCGTATAGCATCATAGACAGGGTATGTCTCTCTACAACATATCCCTGATCGATTAAAATATTTACACTTCCCCTTGACAGTGTTCACCTCATCGACCATGCTACCACTAGATAACCAAATTAATTTTTTTAAATTTTCATTAACAATATAGAGCGACCCACCACCTTGAAACTCTAAGTTGGGTCGTATACTACCTGTGTTAGTGGCATTGGTAACGGTTGCTGGTTTCTTAGCCGTCGTAGGAACTGGAAATATGACCTTCGTGTGTTCTATGCCGTTGCCCGTCCCTAGCCACGTGGAGGCGAACCTAGCCTACCTAGCTTGCTTTGTGAGTTAAAGTTTCTACCAAATATGGTTTACATTGTTTTGTTTGAGATAAACATTTGAAATAAAGATGAAATTGAAAATAATAAATGAATGATTACAGAGCTGTGTTACAATAACATTATTCCTAAATTCTACAGAGATAAAATTTGATAAGTATACAATTAATTAAAAATAGTTTTTAAAAATGAATTACATTTAAGTTGTAACAAGAGATAGTACAGATCAGTAATAGGATAAAGATGTAATGAATTCTTATTTGTTTACGGTGCGTCACATCAGTATAAAAATCATCTGAAAAGAGAGTCAACGTCTTAGAGTTTTACCTATGATCAGGTACAATATCATAGTTACAGTAGTGATTAACAAAGAATGATTACATAGAGAACGGATTGATTTAAATTGTACAGAAATATTTTTCAAGAAAATGGTAAAGCAAAATTACAGTGAAATCCTGTTATTTGAGGTAGGTACAGGCAATACAGAGTTGGTCTCAATTGAAGATTAATATCTTGTAGTTAATATTTAGTCGGGTTTGTTTACATGATTTTTGTATTGAAACCGTATATACATGTATAGATACGGGATTCTGTCTGAGACGATAAGATTAAAATCATGCAGTAAAAGACTATAAAATAGGCCCCTAGAGAAATTTTGACAACATATTAAGAATGTAAAACAGGCGAAATTAAGATTTACATAACAGTCAGTTAGTTGTATATAAAAAGGGCGTTTGGAAGTTTAAGTCTGTTGATAATCTAAAACTGTTAGTCATACAATTTAAAATGGGCGAAACTTTATACAGTCAGGTACAATATAGTAGTTACATGTCATTTTTCAACAAAAAGTAATTACATAGAAAATAGATTTGTAATCATATTATATTTACATACTTTTCTTCTATCTTGAATATATAAGATCATAAATCATGCAAATAGAACGTTATACAACGAAAAGAGTGCTTTAAAATTTTTAAAGATACATTGGGTTCCCAGAATGAAACTTTCACTCTGCAGCGGAGTGTGCGCTGATATGAAACTTCCTGGCACTTTACAATTGTGTGCCGGAACCGGGACTCGAACCTGGGACCTTTGCCTTTCGCGGGCAAGCGCTCTACCGACTGAGCTACCCCGACACGACTCACGATGCCGCCTCACAACTTTACTTCCGCCAGTACCTCGCCTCCTACTTTCCAAACTTCACAGAAGCTCTCTTGCAAACAAACACGCAAGACTAGCACTCCTGGAAGAAAGGATATGGTGGAGACATGGCTTAGCCACAGCCTAAGGGATGTTTCCAGAATGAAACTGTCACTCTGCAGCGGAGTGTGCGCTGATATGAAACTTCCTGGCAGATTAAAATTGTGTGCCGGAACCGGGACTCGAACCTGGGATCTTTGCCTTTCGCGGGCAAGCGCTCTACCGACTGAGCTACCCCGACACGACTAACGATGCCGCCTCACAACTTTACTTCCGCCAGTACCTCGCCTCCTACTTTCCAAACTTCACAGAAGCTCTCTTGCAAACACGCAAGACTAGCACTCCTGGAAGAAAGGATATGGTGGAGACATGGCTTAGCCACAGCCTAAGGGATGTTTCCAGAATGAAACTTTCACTCTGCAGCGGAGTGTGCGCTGATATGAAACTTCTTGGCAGATTAAAATCGTGTGCCGGAACCGGGACTCGAACCTGGGACCTTTGCCTTTCGCGGGCAAGCGCTCTACCGACTGAGCTACCCCGACACGACTCACGTGTCGGGGTCGTGTCGGGGTAGCTCAGTCGGTAGAGCGCTTGCCCGCGAAAGGCAAAGGTCCCAGGTTCGAGTCCCGGTTCCGGCACACAATTTTAATCTGCCAGGAAGTTTCATACATTGGGTTGTTTACTTCTTAGTCGATTGTGTACAAAAGTTAGTGCCCAAAGTAAAAGACTGGTAGGGATCTAAAACTATCGGTCATTCAATTTAAAACAGGTAAAATTTTATACAATTTAACATAAAAAACATCAGGAAAATAGATACAATTTAAAATTGTCCCCTTATGAAATAAGGAGTACTATTTAGCTATCCCTTTAAACTAGAGGTTGGTGAGATTAGTAGATAAAGATGGTATATAAGATGGTATATATATATATATATATAAGATAACCAAAGTTAAGCACTGGCGGGCTCGTATGGGTAACCGCCCGGGTCTTCCAACCGCTGTTGGCAATCGGGGTGCACTCAGCCCTCGTGAGATCAATTGAGGGGCTGCTCGAGTGGGAAGCAGTGGCTCCGGTCACGAAAAGCGACACAACGGCCGAGAGTGCACTTCCCTCCATACCGTCATACCGCATACGGTGACGTATCCGTACCCGATGGACATTTCGAGGACTACGGGACGGAGTTTAGTTACTTTTTCTTAAGACTTTATGGTCTATTCCAATTAGTCTGTCGGCCGCGATGGCCGAGCGTACTGCGGCGCACCAGTCACAGTCTGCACGGCAACTAGCTCGGGGGTTCTTTTTTTGTGGTTTTAGGGCGCACAACTGCTAAGGTCATTAGCGACCAGATACGAACGGAGATTCGCCAAATCTCGAAAAAATTAGTAACTACCAGATAGAGTATCAAAAGAAGGCTAAAAACAAAGATAAAAACAATTGAAGGGTCAAATATCTTTTGATAGATTGGCCATGTTGATAAAACGTAAAACTCGAGCACCTGCTCGTGTGTCATCAGCTAAAAGTTCCTCCAGAGTAGACGGAAAGTGAAGGGCTACACGGAGATGATTAAAATTGGGACAAGACAGTAAAACATGTCGCACCCTCAGCAATTCACCGCAGGAGCAGAGCGGTGCAGGGTCGGCAGATAGCAAGTGACGGTGGCTGAAACGGCAGTGACCGATCCGCAACCGGGCCAAGATGACCTCTCGCCGAGAGGGGCATGAGGTCCAAGGTCGGGGGTTTGAATCCCCCCTCGGGCATGGATATTAGTGCCGTCCTTAGTATTAGCTAGTTCATAAGTAGTTTGTAAGTTTAAGGACTGATGACTGCGTAGTTAAGTCCCATAAGCTCTACATTTCCAATTAGTCTATACTAAAAGTTCCTAATATTTACTATTCCTCCGGAAACATAACACTGTCTACTGGCAAAATGTGTGTTTTGTGCCAAAACCATGCATGACGCGATATTTCGGATATCATTTTCCATTTCAGGAGCCAAAAATATATAATGAACCCTTCCTTCCTTCCTTCCTTCCTGACTTACTTACTTCTTTCCTTTTTGGACCACTTTAGGTTACAGTAGTAACACTAAAAGTGGGCTTTTTCGATCGTCTTTTGACAGCTCGAAATTTAAATGAAAATAACGGCTTAAGCATTCATCTGACACGAAAATTGAATAACCTAGTTTGTAGAGGAGAATATTCTCTACTACTTTGCTCTATTGAGGTTTTTTTCATATCTCGTATCGTTTCAGTGATATTTGCAAAAATAACGGCGATTTGGGGATGCATGTCTGTCTGTCTGTCTGTAACGTGTTCCCTGTTATTAAGACGAACCGTTCAACCTATCAGCACCTAATTTTACAGTCATGATTATAGGCCGCCAGAGACCAGAACCTCCTTTTTTCAAATTTTTCGGACCATACACACACACACACACACACACACACACACACACACACAAAAAAAAGCCGTTTGTATTATAATTGTAATTGAAAACGAACCGTTCATCTGACACGAAAATTGAATAGCCTAATTGGTAGAGGGGAAAATTCTCTATAAATTCACTCTATTATGTTTTTTTCCATATCTTGCATCGTTGGTGAGATATTTGCAAAAATAACGGCGATCTGACGATGACTGTCTGGCTGTAACGTGTTCCCACTTTTACGTCGAACCGTTCAACCGATCGGCACCAAATTTTACAGACATAATTGTTGGCTACCAGAGACCAGAATTTCGGATTTTGAAATATTTCGGACAAGAAATACATTAGTAAAACAAAAGAAAAGCCGTTTGAATTGTAATTTTAATTGCAAATAAACCGTTTATCTTACGCGAAAATTGAATAAACGAATTTGTAGAGGAGAAAATTTTCCACAACTTTGTTCCTTTATTTTTTTTTTATTTCTCGTATCGTTTGAGAGATATTTGCAAAAATAACGGAGTTTTGACACCCTCCATTGAATTAACGAAACCCAGCCGTTCGCAGATGTCTCGTGACATTCCTCGCCCATAACTCTGTCATACGCCATCTTGCGTCGCGTATTTGATGATTTTCTGATTGTAACTTACACGTTGTCATTTCAAAGCTACGGCGCCCTGAAGAATTAACACAAACACGTCGTTCTCCATACGATAAATGATAATCTAGTGTCTACTAATGCCATATCAGCATCAGTTAACAGTGGCCATCAATAGTATGAGATTAAAGAACACAACACCTAGATGTTAGCTGTAGCGTTGTACTGTGACGCTGAAGGTCAGTGGTTCGGAACCCGCCATTACCTAATTTTTTTTTTCTAAAAGGGTTTCAGATACACTTATTAATTAATTTTTTATTACTTAGATTATTATTTTGTTCCATAATGTTTGCAAAAACTTACAAAGCTACAAATCTAAAGTGGGCCGTAAAACACATCACGTGACCTGGAGGGTGGGATTCGGATATTCAAAAGCAGGAAATGGGCAGGTGGCAGACTGCACCCTTCCCCAGCCTCTTCCAGTGGGCTATCTTCTAGGGGCAGAATAGGAAAGAGTACAACGTCCCGTATTAGCCCATGAACACTTTTTAGAAATGGTAAATGTATTCGCTTCCTGCTCTTGAAATACAGTCAGGTGTTGGTGAGCAAATTGCCCATTTTCTACATCTGCGCATCGGAATTCCGACCTGGAAGTGAAATCATAGCGGCAAGAGAAGAATCCAAAAACTGGAACACTTCAGAAAGCAGATTTTGCCACTAGCAGACCGTCGTCTCCCCAAGAAGATGACGTTAATATTCGATTTTCAACCACGCTCTTACGTGGTCTGAACGCCGAAAATATTTTTATCAACGCAAATTTTCCGAAATTAAAATATCGTTTTCCCTTTTTTTTTTTTCGTTAACGACGGCACCTTCGTGTTTCTATTGTGCGTGTTTGCTGCTCATCAGTTGAAATGCCGGCAGAGCGTGACCTATTTAAGTAGCTCGGCAGCACGCGTACGCCATGGCAGATACAGGTAGCTCAGTACAACGCACAATTATTCTCTGGAATAGTTAAAAGGCATTTTACGCCACTGGAGAGCGATAAACAGTTTATATAAAACACTTCATTCAGCCAAGATCGCTAAAAATTTATTATCTTAACTTTTATATATTACATATTATTAAAGAAAAAAAAAAGAAAGAAAGAGAAAAGGTATTTCATAACTCCACTGTTCCACTGTAGGACGCTTTTCTGTATTTTGAACTGTGTACATATTACTTTATATATATATTTATAGTTATGTATTTCTACTCTATGTAGACATTAGGCTACTTGCACAGTGACTTAGTTGTCTTCTCATAATATGAGAAACTTTATCTCTTCATATATATATAAATGGATTTCGTAACTTCACAGTACTATGTCTCTTTGAAGTTCAATTTGTATCCGTATTGTTTTGTTTTGACTCCACTGCCACCTAGCGGCAACCAGTAGCAACTGTGTTGTGTTCAAAATGTTCAAATGTTTGTACAACTTATGGGACTTAACTACGGGGTCATCAGTCTCTAAACTTACAAACTACTTATGAACTAGCTAAGACTAAAGACGGCACAAATATCCATGCCCTAGGGGGGGATTCGAACCCCCGACCGTAGTGGCCGTGCTGACCGTGACTGAAGCGCCTCAGTCACCTCGGCCACCGCGGCCGGCAACTGTTTTGTGCAATGTTTTCCTGTACAGTCTCATGTTTGCTTGGGCCAAGAGCACATTTTATTCATTATGACGAACCACCCTGTGATGAAAAACTTTAAACAGACGTTTACGTGTGTTGGAAGGTTATGTTTCTATTTTTACATATGACGCTAAGTGATTGTACTGGACTTTCTGAAGATGGTGACTGAGCTCACCGAAACCGGTTAAGGGACGAAAATAAATTTTTAGCGATCTTGGCTAAATGAAGTGTGTTATATATTCTCTGGAAAATAATGGTCTCACTGTCCTAAATGCGTTGGCTTTTAAACTCCATGAGATTATTATGAATAATAGATTAAGCATGTAATTCACTTAGCGTCAAACAAGCGTAACGAGACATTACCGGTTCTTGCAGCAGGAGGACAACTGGCCTGTTAGCTACGTAGCCGCGGTGGAGTAGCCGAGCGGTCTAAAGCGTCTCGCTGCGGAGCGCGCGGTTTCTCGCCGTGGAGGTTCGAGTCCTCTCTGGGGCATGGGTGTGTGTGTTGTCCTGTAGGTTAGTTTACCTTAGTTTAAGTAATTTGTAAGCTACGGACTGATGACCACGCAGGTTGGTCCGATAGATTTACAAACATTTGTTAGCTACGTAACGTTCGTAGAGAGAAATGCGAGTCAGCTCGACTACGAGATTGAACTGAATGTGCTTTATGTATGTGGTGTCTATCCTTTCATATACGAAACAAATAATACCCCACTGACTCGATCTTCAAAAAATTGTCGAATGATTTGAGAGTTAATAGTATTCATCGAAATTAAGAAAGTCCAATAAACATGGTTCAACAATTCATACTTCTTGAGATAAACAGCTGTTTACAGGTGTTACACTTGGCTCCCCTTCACGGCAATGCCTACCTCTGTCATTATTAATTTTTTTTAGTAACATGTTTTTTTTTAGAAGCTTATGAAAATTCTTTTGCTGTAACGGAACAGAAATGCAACAGTAGGATATAAATGCAGACGATTCCTCTGCCACAAAGGTAAGAATAAAACCCAAAGAACAAATATTGGACTACAATGTAAACTAAAGATATATCAGTAGCGGAAACATTAGTGAAACATAAAGGGCGTAAAGGAGAGAGAACCTTAACAGAGATATGGCGCAACTGAACACAAGCTGATACACCTTCTTCGTAATGGTCCGCAAGTGAGAAGAATACATAGCGACCTGCTCCAATGGGTAGTAAAGTAAATGGAAAGTCCAATGGCGAACAAAACAAGATAAAGAAAGATCGTGTACGATACTTTTCATACTTAATAGATAATCCAGTAAAAGACAGAGGTTCAATTTAGTGTCTCAGGACTCTTTGGTGGCCATTGATAAGCGCCACCATAAGTACGTTGGCGTAGAGTTCATCATTAGTGCGGATTGCTTGCGCTGGTGGTGGATATTCCACAAATACGTCATGTTCACCACAATGTCCCCGAGGCGGAGGGCGATTATTGCAAAAGCAGAGTGCCCCAGGAATCACAGAGTGGAATTATGCCTGGTGCGGGAAAGCAGCTTCGCGTCCGGCATGGTAAACCACTGCCCAGTCAAATGAAGTGATGTGGTTTCATTAATAAGGGCTGTCATATCTCGACAGAGATACCACGCAGCTGACGCATGGACTCATTAGGACCAATGATCATGGGTGTCAGACAAGTTGCTCACTCTATAGTGAGGCAGTTAAATGTGATTTGCAGAGTATTCCATGTAGATGTAATTTATGTTGGCGAGTCGCTGATTCATATTAGTAACATTATTAACCAGACTGTAGCACAACCCACGGGCCTCTGTCGATAGTAGAGTGTCAAAGATGTTTTCCCCTTCTCGCCGCCACTTGACTGTCGGGTGCCGAACCTCCAATTTGTGGACTGGTGGGCGTCCGCGAAATTTTTCATACAAAAGCCTCGCGGCGCGTTTGCAACCGGTCACTGTCTGTAGGATGTAGCTCCTATTTAGGTAACAATCGCAGACAAAAGGATAATTTCAATGGAGTACCAGTCATCAATATCGGTGCACTTTCTGACTGTGGTCGGTAGTGAGCTAATATCGCCGCCGTCGAGCCATATGGGTGGGTGGTCTCCACGGTAGCTGTACGGTGGACGAGTAAAGCTGCACATTTGCGCGGCACATCCACGAGGCCAAGTCCCTCTTCTGAGGTGTCCAACATGCTTGTCTGAGGGAAACATGGGGCTGAGACCAACTGCGCAATATAACCAGGCTCTCGAGAGTGAAACACGTCGGATCAGATCGAGATGTCGACTGTCCCCGCACGGTACTGAGTAAGTTTTTTTTGGACAGGTAGTGCTATCTAACCCCAAGATCTTCTGTTCTTGCACTACTTGATACCATGGCCGTAGTGTATCGACATCGGGCTACCCAATGGGAAGCTTTCGCTTGAAGAAACGTAATAGGCCGCAAATAATGGCTCTCACTTGCTTAAATAGAATTTTTTACATGCCAGCACCAACAACGATGACAACTTGCAGAAAATAGAGTAAAATACCCCGAATAATTGCTATAATCAGTTTTAATTTTGGCAATACGTACGACAGTCGCAACAGAGCGTTTGAAACATTACTGAACGCTCATCGGCTGTGGACGAATGCGTGACTTAGATGTGCAGACCAAGCCTAAACTCCACCTCCATTGTTTCTGGGTCCAACTATAGAGGCAAGCAATTAGGCTGGCCATCAATATTTACACAGTTCACTCGGCACAAATTGCAAATACACGAAATTTAGCGACTGACGTTGAAGTGTGCTGCGGTTGAGGATTACGACTTTATTTTTTTCATACAAGCGACGTGTCCGATTTTCGAGGCCGAATTATGTATGAGGCTCTCTCATATTATGATAATGGGATTATAACGGCCACTACGCGTCCAGTCATTAGGCTGTAATCGCTGCTATACGTAATTTCCGTTTCAATATTTGCAAGCTGAATTAATAGCTGCAGGCCAGTGATTGCACGCGAAACACGACATGATTATTAATTGATAACGTCGTTGCTAATCGCTGATGGAACGGAACAGATAGATAGCGAGAGAGAGAGAGAGAGAGGTTGGAGTAAGGGAGACATAAAATTAACGTGTTACTATGTTTCTTTGAAGTTGAATTTGCATCGATATTGTTTTATTTTGACTTCACTGCCACCTAGTGGCAACCTGTAGCAACTCTGTTGTGCAATGTTTCCCTGTACAGTCTTATGTTTGCTTGGGCCAAGACCACATTTTATTCATTGTGACGAACCACCCTTTGATGAAAAACTTTAACAAGATGTTTATGTGTGTTAGGTTATGTTTCTATTTTTACATATGACGCTAAGTGATTTTATTGGACTTTCTGAAGATGGTGACTGAGCTCACCGAAACCGGTTAAGGGACGAAAATAAATTTTTAGCGATCTTGGCTGAATGAAGTGTTTTATATATTCTCTGGAAAACAGTGGTCTCACTGCCCTAAATGCGTTGCCTTTTAAACTCCAGAGATTATTATGAATAAGTGATTAATCATGTAATTCAGCTAGCGTCAAACAAGTGTTACGATACATTACCGGTTCTTGCTGCAGGAGGCCAACTGGCCTGTTACCTACGTAGTGTTCGTAGAGAGAAATGCGAGTCAGCTCGACTATGCAGTTGAACTGAATGTGCATTATGTATGCGGTGTCTATCGTTTCATATCCGAAACAAATTATACCCCATTGACAGGATATTCAGAAAATTGTCGAATGATGTGGGGTATCTCAAGGTTTTGCGTGAAACGAACGGTCAGTCATCTGGTGAGGGCATTTTTCTCTCAGGATGTTCTCTGACACTTCACGGCAACGTAATCCATTGTTTACTGAATTCGCCAGCCTTGTGACGAGGGGATTTCACCAAAGGAGATGAGTGCCACGTTTGTGTAATAACTATACCAAATAATAACAATAACAATATGGTTTTCCGTTCTATAGGACCCAATTGAGGAGTGTGACTCCATGATCATGGAACAAGTCAGTAAATGAATTTTTACACAAGAATGGTAATAGAAATTTTTTAAGTAGTCCTTTGCACACGACAATGTTAAGTCAAAGTGAAGGGAATGAGTAAAGAAAAAAATGAATTAGCTTAATTGTGTAACTTTTCTAGGAGTTCCTGAACAGAATAAAAGGAGTGAGGTATGAGGTAACTCTTCAATTTAGATTTGAAAGCGTTATGGGTTAGTGCTAAGATTCTTCAGATCTTGTGGCAGCTTGTTGAAAATGTATGCTGCAGAATACTGTAGACCTTTCTGCACAAGTGTCAAGGTGGTGTGATGCAAACGTAGATTCGACTTATGTCTAGTATTCACCAAGTGAAAGCTACTAACTCGTAGGAATAAGCTGACAAAAAAGTCAGTTGTCCTAGCCAAGATGTCAAATGTAAGTAAAAGTCGTTGTCCGAAACTATGTATCTTCATAAAGATTTTGATACAAAAGATGAAACGTGCCAATGTAAGCAAAGAAGTATCGTTAAGTATTTAACACACAAAGCGAATACAGTAAAACTACAGTATGTTCAATGTTTACAACATATAGGCATGATTTCATGAAAACCAGATCACAGGAAAAAGATATATCGCTATCTTAAATGTTTTCAGTAACTGTCAGTTCACCTATTAAAAACACCTAATCTCCTAAACTACTTCACGGATTTGTATAGATCAGCGTAGTTGTTTTGAAACGGGCATGATTCCAGGACTGCCTATGCTATGTATTGGACTAATGCCGTTTTCATACAAAACGATGTAACTATCTCTATAGATACTGAATCCAAGCATAACTCAATATGGCAAAAATGTGATTCGTGCCCTATCCAAAATAACTGATCCAATTGTACTCCATGACTCGTTGCTACCCAATATTCTCGCCAGACGTTCGGCTCCTTAAGTGCACCAACACTGGAAGAAGCAATGAAGCTTGACTTCGTGGCTTACACTTAAGAATTTCAGTGTCTTTTCCTTAAAAAAATCCATGCCCCGCAATTATTAATTCTAATCTTCAGTTGTATTTCCACGGCTTGAGAATGATACGATTTATCATTTAACAGAAATTTAACAGATTTATTTTGTTACTCATATGGAAGACCTCACACTGTTCTTTATTTTAAGATCAAGTTAACCTGTAATGAACCACGATAATATTCACTGGTCTTCTCTGGATTCTCTTTTAGTCATACCTAATCAGGTTCACGAAGTGGCAAGTATTTTGCAGAATGACTTTTATGGACTACATATCCTGAGGATTGATCTCAGGATTCTCAGTCCGGCATTAGTTTTATGCCCTCATTCCACTCCTGAATAGTTCAACACATGTATTCCAAGGCCGTACACACTGCTCTCGGATTAGTGAGATTGAATTTGAGTACGACTGGGAGACTGCTTAATGTTCTTCCAAAGATAAATTTTGTAGCGGTCGCAAAAAATGCGGAGTAAATCTTCGCTTTTATGGCAGGGAATAAGCAACAGAGGAGACGCAGTTACTCGCACGAAAGAAAATTCTTTAGAGACAGTTGCTCGTGCCGAATAACAATAAAGGAACTTAGACGATGAAACAAAATTTAAAAAAAATCCACTTTGTTAGCAACATATATTTCGTCAAGCGTACGCCGTGATGATACCTTATGGGTTAGGCTTCTAGCTTAGTTCAAAGCATATGGGAGATAAAAATCTATTTTAAAAACCAACATTGACTTTTTGATCGTTACATCTTTTTAGTTAGTCGCATCAATTTGTCAACGAAATGCCCGACTCCGGAATTGTTTGAAAAATAAGTTAGATACAACGAGGAAATTTGTTATCGACGTATAAGAGAAATGTTTCGTGGCTAAATGAAAGTGATGAACTGAAACAGTTGTAATACCGAAACATTTATGTTAGTACTTAAAAATGGACTTCAGCTCAGAACCATCGATGGCACTACACGTTTGATAAAATCACGTTACAAGGTGTATCATAGTTTTCTGTAATATTACACCTACATCTGCACCTGTGCGCTGAAATTACCATAAGGCGATACGAATAAGGAACTTTATATGCGTAATAATTCTTTTCTGAGTGGAGGACTGAATATATGTATATTATGAGGCTCTATGACAGCTATAACTCCTCAGTACTCACTTTTCAGCATATGCTGGAGGCTTGTTTAGGATGAATTGCGCTCTCAATTTTCACACGGGATACTTATTACTATTTATGGAATCTTCTGTTTTAGTAGCTCTGTTGCGACTCACTCTGATGCTTGACTTACCAGAAAAGATTATTAATTTTGCCTAATCAGTTCAGGTGGAAGGTAATTTGCACTCAGAAAGGGTAAAAGAAGATCCGAAAGTCAGAAACTATTTTCCTCACTCCGAAGAAGACTGATCAAGCGATCGAATGAACTTTTCATTTCTCCAAATCACACATTTGACTGCCAGTTGTCTAGAACAATTACAAGCAAAAACAGTTGAAGTCTTGTCACCCAAGTATTTTAAAACTCTGAGTGACAAGATAGATGGCACGTTCACTGGAGATGTCCTGCTACAATCTAAGTGGCAAAGCAGATTCTTATACTTCCACTGATACTCAATATTTTATGTTCTCCAATAATTTTGAAAAGTATGTTCCTAGCGAAAGAGACCGATAGTTACTTATACATGTTCTGATGCTTTCATTAGTTTGGTCTACCAGGGAAAATACCATGTTAAACTGGAGCGTTAAATATATGGCTCATTGAAGAAGTTAACTGGAATTAAATATTATAAATTCTACTCAACTCTTAACCCTCACAAGTCCCTGAGAAGGGGAGGGGGTGTTACTTTTTGTGTACCTTCAAAAAATATTGTTATTTCATCAGCTAAACTACATTTTAAAGCCATGAAAAAATATTTCTTGCTTTTCATTAACTCTTCAACAGAACTCCAAAAAATCTTTTTCTCAGTTTCACTTAATCCATACGTTTGAGTTTCAGTAATAAATGTGACAGCCGCAATGAACGTCATAATTAATACTTTTCGATTCAGAACCACATTCGCCTATAAAAATGTCTTTAAAAAGTATTTTGTGACAAAAAATTAACAGCAATTATTGATAATTGTATTTTAAATTACATTTGTGCTAGTCGTTAAGGTGCCCACCGTGTTAGCATCATGCGAGATTCGAAGTGTGTCAGGTATTTGTTACGAGTGTGCTAAAAGGTATTTTCAGGTTCTAGACCCTACTTACACATCAGTACACATTTAACAACTTTTTCGTTACTATAAATCAAAAGCAGTTAGTAAATTTTTCATTTTTAAATTATCTTTGGGTAGGCAAACGGTCCTTCTTGGAAAAGATGAAAATTATTATAGTACACAGTGGATACCATTAAAAATAAAGGAAATATTTATGGAATGGAATTAATACGAAAGAAATAAAAGTAGTGGTTCTGGGAGACAATCAAAGAGTAAAGATAATGCTGAATCGAGAAGTATTAAACAAGTGCAAAGTTTTAAATACTTCGGAAGCGGAATAAGATCAAATTAAAAGCAGTATAGCTGTGGCCAAAGAGGGGCTCTACAGAAAAACAAGTGTTTTCTGTAACAATACGGACTAAGATTTGAGGAAAATACTAATAAAGTGCTGGCATGGATTGTTCTTTTGTACAGTACTGAAACATTAACGTTGACGAAGAAAGGCAGCTTAAGGCTGGAGGCCTTTGAGATATGGACATGGCGGAAGGTGGAAATAATATACTGGATGGACAAAGTGAAAGGCGAACAGATACTAAGAAGAGTGGGATACAAAGAAGATTAATGAATGTAATAGAAATTAGGAACCAAAACTGAATTAGGTATATATTAAGAACGAAATAGGGATTCTAAAAGCAGTATTGTAGGGCTGTGTGGAAAAGAAAGCCAGGAACGAAGAGATTACAGATCCTGGATGAGTGATGATCGAGAACTCCAAGCAGTCTTGGTGCGAAGCGCGCAGTTGTTTCCCGTCGGAGATCCGAGTCCTCCTTCGGGCAAGGGTGTGTGGATGTTGTCTTTCAGGTTAGTTTAAGTTATTTGAAGTACTTGTAGTTTTTAAGCCTAGGGAATAATAAACACATTATTTAAGTCCCATAGACTTACAGACATTTGACATTTGATTTTGGATAATACGAAACGTGATGCCATTCTCTCAAGTTTCTCTATATCCTCCGTCAGCCCCACTTGGTGGGAATCCCACAATGTGCACAAACACTCCAAAATAGGACGCACTAGTGTAGTGTAGGCAGGGTTTTTAGTAGAACTGTTGAATTTTGTAAGTGTTCTGTCAATGAAACACAGAATTTAGTTCGCTTCCTCTACGATGTTTTCTATTTTTCTTTCCAATTTTGGTTGTTCGTAATTATAATTCCAAGGTATTTATTTGAATTTATGGCCTTTATGGTTCACTGATTTATCGTGTAAAAGAAGTTTAAGGGATTTACTTTCGTAATCGGATGAATTATTTCGCACGTACCATTCTTTTGGGACAATTTCCAATTTATGCACCATGCAGATATCTAAATCATTTTGTAGTTGCTTTTGATCTTCTGGTGACTTTACTAACCGATAAACGACAGCATTATCCGCGAACAGTCTAAGGGAGCTACGCATATTGTCTCCTAAATCGCTTATAAAATAAAGTAGTGGCTGTATAACACTTCCCTGGGGAACTCCAGATACAATTTGTTTTACTCGATGTTTTCCTGTGTCCTTTCTGCCAGGCAATCACGAATCCAATCACACAGCTGGCCCGATACTCCATAAGCACCAAATTTGATTAGAAGCCGCCTTTGAGGAACAGTGTAGAAAGTTGCCGGGAAATCTAAAAATATGGAATCGACTTAAATCCGTTGTCGATAGCACTCATCACATCATGTAAGTGTTTCACAAGAACGGTACTTTCTGAATCAGTGTTGACTATGGGTCAATAGATTGTTCTCTTCGAGGTATTTCATAAAGTTTGAGAAAAGTATATGTTCTAAACTCCTGTTGCAAACGGATGTCAATGACATGGGCCTGTAATTTTGAGGATCACTCCAACTCCCTTTCTTGAATGTTGGAGTGACGTCTGCAACTTTCCAATCTTCGGGTACGGGTCTTTCGGTGAACGAGTGGTTATATATGATAGGTACGGAGCTGTTGCATCAGCATAACCTGAAAGATACCTTATTGTTATAAAGTTTACACGGGAGACTTGCGTTTGTCTAGTGAGATGAGAGGTGAAGGATGGGTTCAAATGCAGACTGAAAAATCCGCGAGCCGAAGTCGTTCGAAACAGTGACCACTCTGAAATTTCCTGGGAGATTAAAATTGTGTGTCGGAAACAAGACTCGAACCTGGGACCATTGCCTTTTACGGGCAAGCGCTCTACCACCGAGCTATCCCGACACGACTCACGGTTCATCCTCACAACTTCAATCCTGCCAGTACCTCGCTTCCTACTGACCGTGAGTCATGTCGGAATAGCTCAGTGGTAGAGAGCTTGCCCGCAAAAGGCAAAGATCCCAGGTTCGAGTCCCAATTCCGACACACAATTTTAATCTGGCAGGAAGTTTCATATCAGCACAGACTCCACTGCAGAGAGATAGTTTCATTCGGCAAACATCCCTTAGGATGTTGCTAAGTCATATCTCTACCACATCCTTTCTTCAAATGTTCAAATGTTTGTAAATCTATCGGACCAAACTGCGTCGTCATCAGTCCGTAGCTTACAAAATACTTAAACTAAGGTAAAATAACCTAAGAAAAACACACGCACCCATGCCCCAGGGAGGACTCGAACCTCTGACGACGAGCAACCGCGCGCTCCGCAGCGAGGAGCCTTAGACCGCTCGGCTACGCCACTGCGGCATCTTTACTTCCAGGAGTGGTAGTGTTGCAAGGTTCGCAGGAGAACTTCTATGAAGTTTGGAAAGTAGGAGGCGAGTTGTGACATAATTGCAGTTGTAAGGACGGGCCGTGAGTTTCGTCGTGATAGCTCAGTGGTTGGGAGCTTGCCCGCGAAAGGCTAATGTCCCAGTTCGAATCTCGGTTCCGGCACACAATTTCAATCTGTCAGGAAGTTTCATTTCAGCGAACACTCCGCTGCAAAATGATCTTTTCATTATGAAACATGTCTTAGGCTGTGGCTAAGCCATGTCGCCACCATATCCTTTCTTCCAGGAGTGCTAGTCTTGCAAGGTTCGCAGGAGAACTTCTGTGAAGTTTGGAAAGTAGGAGGTGAGGTACTGGCAGAATTGATGTTGTGAGGACGGACCGTGAGTCGTGTCGGGATAGCTCAGTGGTAGAGCGCATGCGTCGCGAAAGCCAAAGGTCCCAGGTTCGAGTCCCGGTTCCTGCACACAATTTTAATCTTTCAGGAAGTTTCATATCAGCGCACACTCCTCTGCAAAGTGAAAATTTCATTATGGAAACATCCCTTAGGCTGTGGCTAAGCCATGTCCAAAATCAAATGTTTGTTAAGCTTATGGAACTTAACTACGGGGTCATCAGTCCCTAAACATACAAACTACTTATGAACTACTTACGAACTAGGACGGCACAAATATCCATGCCCGAGGGGGGGATTCGAACCCCCGACCGTAGTGGCCGTGCAGACCGTGACTGGAGCGCCTCAGTCCCCGCGGCCACAGCGGCCGGCAAGCCATGTCCCCACCATGTCCTTCCTTCCAGGAGTGCTAGTCCTGCAAGGTTCGCAGGAGAACTTCTGTGAAGTTTGGAAAGTAGGAGGCGAGGTACTGGCAGAATTGAAGTTGTGAGGACAGACAGTGAGTCGCGTCAGGATAGCTCAGTGGTTGAGCGCATGCTCGCGAAAGCCAAAGATCCCAGGTTCGAGTCCCGGTTCCGGCATACAATTTTAATCTGTCAGGAAATTTCATATCAGCACAAAGCGCTGCAGGGTGGTAGTTTCATTCTAGTGACCGCGAGATTTCCAGTGGAGCACTCTACCCCGAGAAGTAGAGACGCATAAGACGGCCTTTCGCGAGGTTTGAGCGAGGTGGATGGCGTAATGAACCGACAGATCTCTGTGCAAAGACCGGGGGCGTGGTGGGGGAAACGGGCCGTGGCGTCTTTCCGTCTGTTTACGTCGGCAGCCGGCGAAGCTGTTTGTCTGCTGTCAGCGGAAACGCAGTCCGAGATGAGCTCCGTGGATAAAACGCGGGGTGGGGAGGGCAGGGGAGGCCATTAATCTCGCAGTTGCCACCAGCTGACACCCCAGAGTGGAAGTTTCCGTCTCTGCTGTAAGCAGCCCTCTCCGCCGCTAGCACAATGGATTAGGAAACAATTGCGCGACCTGATAGTAGGAACGAATGTTACGACTCAGATGTCTAGTTGGTTGGCCCTAAGATGAACCGATGTGATGTAGTTGCGCGTTTGTGTGGCAGATAGGTCTGGCTGCTGGCTTCTACACTCGTTTAGCATCTAACAAGGAAGTACTTAGGCTCGAACAAACAGAAATACACCAAAAATCGTGTGATACATAATGTATAGGTCCCTTATTGCTCTAGTGATACTCCCGCATCTGCAAAACTCTGCAGTCGCCCATTAGAGGCCTCTGCGTGTGCCATGCCGCATTGCACTTTGACCTGTCGGTACGCCAGTAGTGACTTTGCAGGGCGCCTCTGAAGTTGCGCTTTGTGACGTTATAGTGAAGCGTCAGATGGGTCGGTGATTGGTAATCAATCCTGCTAATGTATTTCAATTGGTTGAGATGAAATTCCGAAGAGCCCTTTTTCGTGAATACTGTCTTGGTGTAGAAGAAGAATCTTTCACATGTTTTCTGGTATCTATTATAGTGCAGAAATATGAGCATAGATTAGAAACACTATAATAGATAATAGGTAACATGCGAATGATTCATCTTCTACACCAATACCATCTACACGAAGAGGTTTCTTCGTAACTTCACCTCATCCAGTCACAATATATTAGCAAGATTCATTACCAATCGCCGACCAAGCCGACACTTCACCACACAAATAACGTCTGAAAACGCAACTTCATAGGCACACTGCACCGTCACTACTGGCGTACTGGCAGGTCAAAGTGCGATGCGGCATGGCACACGCAGAGCCCTCTAATGGCAAATGCAGAGTTTTGCAGATGCGGGAGTATCACTAGTGCAATAAGAGACCTTTACATTATCTATCATACGATTTTGGTGTATTTCTGTTTGTTCGAGCTTAAGTATTTTCCTTGTAAGTACAATGGAACAATACTTCAAAAAGTGGCACTAACACCAAATCGAAACGAAGACCGAGGTCCGCCTCTTACGCCTTAGCAACAAAATGCCCAGTGCGAAGTCGAACTCCATCTTCAACAATGATGTATTCACCACACACACTATCAAAAATACAACTTCTGACAAAGTTCGTGAATGAAGTCAGGACGTCTGGAGTTGGAGAATTGAAGTACTTAGGTTCTTATGTAACCAGCAAAGGAGATTTAGATAAGGCGGTAACCCACAGGATCCAGGCTGGATGGGCGAACTGGAAAAGGATATCAGGTGTGCTCTGTGACAAAAGAGTAACTAAAGACGAAAGCATTTTTTTTTTTTTTTTAAATCGGTGGTGAGAAAGTGCATGAGAAGAAATTAAATGTGGCTGAGTTGTGTATGCTGAGGTGGATGGTGGGGAAAATGAAGATGGACAAAATAAGAAAACAGCTTTTTAAAGAGCAGACAAGTGTAGAGGAGGCATCGAAGGAAGCCTAGGAACGAAGACTATAATGGTACGGGTATGTGTTGCAGAGAACAATGGAGTTACAAGTGGACGGCAGGAGAAGAAGAGGCAAACAAAGAGAAGATGGATAGACTGAAGAGCTGAGAGAGAAGGGACTGAGCCGGGAGGATACGTGAGGCCGAGAAAATGGAAGGCAAAAATAAGGAACAGCGATTCCTAAACTGGGAAAAGAAGAAGAAGAAGAAGAAGAATGAAGTCAGAACGGTCGATCAGGCAACTCAGGAGAATCACAACGCTGCCGGAGTTGACAACTAGTACTAAAATGTTCAAATGTTTGTAAATCTTATGGGACTTAACTACGGGGTCATCAGTCCCTAAACTTACAAACTACTTATGAACTACTTACGAACTAGGACGACACAAATATCCATGCCCGAGGGGGGATTCGAACCCCCGACCGTAGTGGCCGTGCAGACCGTGACTGAAGCGCCTCAGTCCCCTCGGCCACCGCGGCCGGCGACAACTAGTACTGTGTAGTTCCCGAACGACTAGTTCGGAAGAGTGCTTCCACAGGCGAACTACGCGAATTAGTAATTAGATACCTCACCTCTTAGTTCGTCCGCTTCTTTACCGAAGACTGACGGGGAACAGCGAGAGGACGCGAGAGCGCGCAGCATAGCGTGATTTGTAGGTAATGTTCCTTCAATGACCTATTAAATAAATAATTAAATCCATTTTAAAAATAAAATACTACGACTACTCTGTATGCACAATAGTTTTATATCATTGTATCTCCCATTCGTGTAAATAAATGGTTTATTTGCTTAAGTATTTGATGTCTAATTGTCCAAAAGTACGGGTAATAGCACATGCTTGGGCTACACTGATCATTATATAAAACAGTTATCATAACAAAAGAAAGAGCTCTTTTAGTAGCGGTAGCAAAAGCCAAAAAGAGCGGCCGAACTAAAAAGAGCGACCTACTTCGCGGCCGAGCTGCGAATTAAAAGGAGAGCTACCGGTCGCGAACTAAGATATGCGCAAAAGGTCGTGAACTGAAATATTTGCAATCGGTCGCGAACTAAAACTTGCGTTACCGGTCGCGAACTATTATGCCAAACGTATCTCGCTTCTTAGTTCGTTGGATTCTTTTCCGAAGACCGACGGGCATAGCGAGAGGGCGCGAAGCAGAATTAAAAATCACGTGTTTGCCCTCTGCTGATGAGCCATTTCGAGGTGTGCGTCTGGCTGCTAGATTACATACTTCAGTGCTACAAAATTTCTGTTTTGAAGGATTCTGCACTCTACAATATCTGATTAAGATATAGAGATAACTCTAAACTAAAACGTGAGAAATTATCCGCAAACTGTTTCTTTTGGTTTGCATGATATCGTTAGCGGCTCAGGCAGCAAGCGCATGAAGCAGCTAGTTGGGGGAACTTCTCCATCCACCTGCACGCGCAGACCACGCCACTCAGCCGTCCCTGGGAGCGGACGAACTGAAAGAACGAACTAGTGTGGGATCCTTATCAGGTGGGTTTGACGGAGGATATCGAAAGAGTCCAAAGAAGGGCAGCTCGTTTCGTATTGTCACAATACAGGGGAGAAAGCGTTACGGAAATGATACAGGATCTGGGATGGGAATCATTATAACAACGGCGCTTATCGCTGCGGTGTGGGCTACTTGCGAAACTCCAATCGCCAAAATTCTCCTCCGAATGCGAAAATATATTGTTGACTCCCACTTACATAGGTAGAAATGATCATCAGAATAAAATACGAGAAATCAGAGCTCGAACAGAGAGATTCAGGTGTTCTTTTAAAAAATGTTTGTTAAGCTTATCGGACTTAACTACGGGGTCATCAGTCCCTAAACTTACAAACTACTTATGAACTACTTACGAACTAGGACGGCACAAATATCCATGCCCGAGGGGGGATTCGAACCCCCGACCGTAGTGGCCGTGCTGACCGTGATTGGAGCGCCTCAGTCATCTCGGCCACCGCGGCCGGCAGGTGTTCTTTCTTCCCGCGCGCTACTCGAGACTGGAATGGTAGATATATATAGTATAATTGTGGTTCGATGAATCCTCTGCCAGGCACTTAAATGAGATTTGCAGAGTATCCCATGTAGATGTAGATGTTCGAGGCCGAGCCGCAAACTAAACTGAGCGCTCCCGATCGCGAACTATTATGCGCAAGTCTATTGACAACCTGCCCCCACCATTGTTCAATCGAGCACCTGTTTTCCGTTTTAGACCTATGGGACGAAGTGCTTGTTTAGTGCGTTGGTTCTCAAATGTTCAAATGTTTGTATAGCTTATGGGTCTTAACTACGGGTCATCAGTCCCTAAACTCACAAACTACTTATGAACTAGCTTATCCTAAGGACGGCACAAATATCCATGCCTGAGGGAGGATTCGAACCCCCGACCGTAGTGGCCGTGCAGACCGTATCTGGAGCGCCTCACTCCCCTCGGCCACCGCGGCCGGCGCGTTGGTTCTGATCTGAGAATAGTATAATGACCGAGCATAGGATCATTTTAAAGTTTGGAAAGAGACCTGCAGAAAGGCATGCAATGCTGGTACGTGTTTATGGTGGTCAATCACTGTCCATGAAGTTTTTGTACGAGTGGTACAAATGGGGATGGGGATGTGTTTCTGACAATCCCTGTACCGGAAGATCGGCGACTGCCGTAAGTAACTAAAGCTGTGCGCATGATAGCGGATGACCTGCAGATTAACCGTGATACGTATCAGTTACCACAAGTGCAAAATAATAACGCTGGTTGGATAAAAAGTAATGACATCAATCATTTTACGTGACAGCAAACGAGTTCTCAAGTTTCCACATTTCCAATTATCAAAAGATTCTTCTATATTCAACGTGTTTGTCAAAGAAGAAGGTTCTGTGAATCAGCTTAGCACACAACATAAAGCTGCACACGTGAGTACTTTTTGTACATGTTCAATAGTAAGTTTGTAAATTTAACAACTACTGGGTAAAAATTTGCGCCTAAGTTATGAAGGCCTGTAAAAATAGGCTATTCTGTTGTGGACCACAAACATTTAAAAACAAGGGGACACACACACACACACACACACACACACACACACACACACACACACACACACACACAGAGAGAGAGAGAGAGAGAGATGGAGACAGCTGAACACTACCACTGATCAAAACAGCATCGTTTCTGATAATTATCCTTCACCCCTAAATTTCAACGTCACTCCACATTTGTGAGGTCCCTTGTGTTTGGTGGTTGAATCTACCTCGCTTTAAGCTGAGCTTGATAAACGCTGACATCGATTCTCGAGCAGTATTGCACGAACCTCTCGTCATTCGTCGCTGTTGCGTGCGCGGCATTTCACAGACTGCGCAAGCGAGAATAAATTTAGCGGCATCTGGTTTGCATTTGCATGCAAAGTTCTCCTGTTTCCCCAATATTTCCTCTTTTTTCATCCTATTTCTCATCTCGAAAAATATTTATTATTGTGAGACCGTTTTAGAAGAGAATCCGAGCTGTTCATCGTGAAGAGATACCGCTGACAATTTGCTTTAAACAGCTAAAAATTAATAGCCGTGATCCACTTTGTTATCTAAAAATATTCTTTGCAATTAAATAATGAGCACATTAATGGTGTTGACATCTTTTTCAAATCTATCTGGACAATTGTTATTGTATTTGTGCAAGTGTACGGATCTAACACACAAACCTTCAGATGTCACACACTCAGATCAGTCCAAACGTTGTATATCGATAAGTATCAACCCAAATTTCTATATAATTCGTGCTTTGTGCTGCCGTCCAGGAGAACATGAGTAAATTGTAATAATAAGTAACACCTGTCCTACGGAGCACAGGAAAAGCGTATTTGTGGGTGTCTGCCGCACTGATTTTCCGTGGGGCAGTTGATAGAGCGAATATTTGTCGTTACGAGGGTCCTTGGTTCAGAGCTTTCTGGCGAGTTTTTTTCCTTCTGTATGACGTTGCAAATTGTTATACGTCGACAAACGTACACCGAGTGTTACATGGGACAACATGTTGCTGTTATGTAAAAGGATTGTTCGGATTTTATAGCACTGTGTTATCGGCAGTTTGCTTCTGCTTCGTTTCATTTGAAAGTAGAGAACCTGTATAGTACATTCGTAGAAAAACAATTGCACCATACCTGCGGTAGTATTAAAGTAATAATAATAAATGACTGTTAGATAGTCAGCACCGCTGTTCAGCGGATGTACGTGTTGTGGCTAGAGTGCCGTGTGTTTGCCCACAACATCAAGTGGGGTTGACGTTGCTGTCCAGTCCGCACGCTACTGCTACTGCTGTAGCTGACAGTATTGTTTTGAGAAATGAACCCGTGGAACGTTATAGATATTCTCTTTTAACAATTTTCAACGTACTGCAGTTAAAAAAAAAGGCTCGGGTTGGGGCTTGAAGCCACGACCCACTCTTCGATGAACTAACGCTGCCGGCCGCGGTGGCCGAGGTGATTGAGGCGCTTCAGTCACGGTCAGCACGGCCACTACGGTCGGGGGTTCGAATCCCCCCTCGGGCATGGATATTTGTGACGTCCTTAGTATAAGGTTGTTGATAAGTAGTTTGTAAGTTTAGGGACTGATGACCCCGTAGTTAAGTCCCATAAGCTTTACAAACATTTTTGAACTAACGCTCTACCAAATAGTCCACGGTATCGCAGCGTGATAAGCTCTCACAGTCATGCTTTTTCTGTAGTCCGTACGTTAGATTGTACCTATTATTATAATTTACGCATGTTCTCCCGTAAGGCAGCACATAGCACGAATTATATAAATGTTTCGGTTGACACTCTATCGATATACAACGTTTGGTACCGATCTGAGTGTATGACATCTGAAGGTTTGGGTGTAAGCACAGGTTTCCACCTATTCTGGTCAGAAAACTGCGTAACAAGACAAGGGTTTAGGCTAAAAATCATGGCAGTCCATTTGTCGAAAGTCATTGAATAGATTCATACACAAATGCAAGTGTGATCAGGCTTGGCTAAAAATAATCGTAAGAGGAAAACTCAAGGTAACCGCTGCATTTAGTCTATGTCTAATCGCTGACAAGCAATATTGATCAAAATTCGAATATATCCCCTTCCTCTGATTCGTCTGTTAAGTTCAGAACATAAAATTCATGCCGGCCGCGGTGGCCGAGGGGACTGAGGCGCTTCAGTCACGGTCTGCGCGGCCACTACGGTCGGGGGTTCGAATCCCCCCTTGCGCATGGGTATTTGTGCCGTCCTTAGTTGTAGGTAGTTCATAAGTAGTTTGTAAGTTTAGGGACTGATGACCCCGTAGTTAAGTCCCTTAAGCTTAACAAACAGTTGAACAGTTGATAAAATTCATAACAACTATACATACTATAGGAGCCAGGTGTATAAATTTATTTTTGGTGCAAAGTTGTTGACTGTTTGAAATGCATCTAACCAAACGTTGTTTATGCACTCCTTACAGTCAAGCAACAACTGATATAGGTATTAAAACAAAGTATTTGCAAACTGTTGGGGGTCATAAAAGAAGGATATCCCGCAAATCCGGCACTGTTTGACAACGGGTCCACTTAGTGATTTGTAATAGACTTTATACGTAATTTTAAACCTTTACGAAAAGCAGGAGACCAGTATTCGAATCACAGTCTTGACACGAATTTCAATTCATTGTCTTGCCCTATATCACTAGTCTCTATGGGGAACCAACAATTTTTTTTTTCAGTTACAAAAACAAAATATCCTGCTTTGGGTAGATAATTCATCCTTGAATCCAGGTTTAATTTAAGAAATACAGCATCGGCCTCAGTGTCCATGTAATCATGATTTCTGCACATGCGAATGTCAGCCAATATTGATATAATAGTATTACACGTTTATGTATAAAAGAGAACTAAAGATGTGTGTCAGTTGTTCAAGCAAATGAGAAAGGTAAGAGTAAAAGAAGTTAATAAACATCCTAATGATGTTTTCGTCCTGTATTTCTGAGATATTTCACCTCAGGAATACCTCTTCCACAGGTCTAAAAGTAGTCGGAAGATGATACACTTCTTTTAATAGTGAAGCTGGAATTTCATTATTGCATCGAAAAATGTACATAACGAACATCTTCATCGGATCCTCTCGAGGGGGGAAAAACCGTGCGCAGTTGAATCACAACGTGAGTGAAATGTTGGGTCGGCATCCATTTCTCCTCATCTGGCTTCTAGTAGTCTGTCTCCATGCTCGTCTTCAGTCAGTGTCACATTCTCACGAGGAACTGGTAACGTCAGTTCTTGTCTGTGACTTACAGGTCTTGAATCATAAGGTAAATTTCCTTGTTTTAGAGGTGATTCCAGCTATTTCTGCCATACAGAAATAAAATGTTCAAATGTTTGTTAAGCTTATGGGACTTAACTACGGGGTCATCAGTCCCTAAACTTACAAACTACTTTTGAACTAACAAATACTAAGGACGGCACAAATATCCATGCCCGAGGGGGGATTCGAACCCCCGACCGTAGTGGCCGTGCAGACCGTGACTGAAGCGCCTCAGTCTCCTCGGCCGAGGGGACTGAGGCGCTCCAGTCACGGTCTGTACGGCCACTACGGTCGGGGGTTCAAATCCCCCCTCGGGCATGGATATTTGTGCCGTCCTTAGTATTTGTTAGTTCAAAAGTAGTTTGTAAGTTTAGGGACTGATGACCCCGTAGTTATGTCCCATAAGCTATTCAAGCATTTGAACATTTGGGTACCGTACAGGAAAAGTGAGCCCGACAGGCAAAAGCGAATTTCATTTGCGAATTCAGTAACTAAAATGATGTTGATCAGTGTAATCTCTGTCTATTATATATGAAAAGTAGATTTGTGTTGGAAATATATATTTATTTCCAGGTGGTAGATAAACAAAGTTGAAATGTCCTTTTTTCTATTATCTGCTGTGGAGTAATCACAGTTTATGCTCCAGTTAAATTCTAATAAACATATGCCATTTTCTCAGCAATTTCCGGGTAACCTAATAAAGGGAACGGGAAAAGTGAATGTGACAGTAAATTAAAATACAGTTATATATGCCTCACAGAAGACGTTCAAACAGTCCACCGTCAACTTAAGTATGAAACTTTCTGGGAGATTAAATTTGTGTGCCGCAACAGGGACTCGAATCTGGGACCTTTGCCTTTCGCGGACAAGCGCTCTACCGACTGAGCTATCCCGACGCGACTCATGATGCCGCCTCACAACTTTACTTCCTCGTCTCCTACTTTCCAAAGGCACACAATTTTAATCTGCCATGAAATTTCATTCTGGGAAATTAAATGTGTTTTGAAACTGTTGTAGACTGGTGTGTTGCCGATCAGAGTGCAGTTTTTTATTGCTTTTCCACAGCACGTCCGCTTCCCGTAGCTCAGACGGCAGCGTCGCTGATTGCAACGCAAGGGCCCCGGGTTCGATTCCGGGCAGGGTACTGGGTTGGTATTGGATTGTTTAGTCAGGATATCGGGACAAAACTGGAAAAGTTATCAGCCCCCCGGTGGGGAGGGGAAGGAGTGAGGGTAGGAAAGTAGGGGAGGGAAGGAAATGCAGTCCGGAAAGTAAAGAAGGAAGGAAGACTGCATTAGCTCGGGGGTCCCGGGCTGTCCATGCACGTACTGACGAAAGACCTGTGAGCCCCCTGGGAGGTGAGAAGGGGGGTGGGTGGGTTTGTGTGTTGTCCTTATTATCGACATGCAAGTCGCCGAAGTGGCATCAATTAAAATACTTGCGCAAGGCTCCCACACGGGAGCTCGCGCTAAAAAAATGTCATACGATCATTTCATACTTCAGGACAAGCATGTAAAATACCATAGCAAAGTTCCTCTCTTGTGTCCACTCTGTGATTGTGCTCTTCGCTCTTCAGCCAACGCAACAGACAGTAATCCAAAAAAGTAAGATATGGTGACCTCGGTGGCCAAAAAACGACCCCAAAGCTATCGATCAAACGACCAGGATACGTTGTGTTGTGCTACTCTGTCAATGGCAGTACTGAATGTAAAGGAACTCCGTCATGCTGAAATTGCATACAAGTTCCCGTTGCCAGAGGAACAATCAAGATAAAGTGTCCCATTAAAACCGTAATATAACACAACTGGACCGATGAGTTGTTCATCAATAATGCCGCACCACAGTTTGACTCAGAAACGTTGTTCAAAATTCGTTTCCACGGTAGTGTGAATATTTTCATGCGCGTCTTGTTGATTCCTTTGCGAGTATGTGGAATTAATAGATCATCGATAACAATTAACTGTGTATTGTACAGGACGTTCAGAGACAACATTTACGCTGGGAAGCTTACCTCGTTCACGCAATCCGTATTAACACCCTACTAAACACCCTGCTATCTGGCACTCTGCGATTCGGAAATCGTTGTTGATATTCTTGCAGAACAACTCTGGAATTCCCATTGCACTAACCATTTACAAATATCATGTCAACATATTGTTCAAATATGTTAACTACGGGGTCATCAGTCCCTAAACTTACAAACTACTTATCAACTAGCTAATCCTAAGAACGGCACAAATATCCATGCCCGAGGGGGGATTCGAACCTCCGACCGTAGTGGCCGTGCAGACCGTGACGGGAGCGCCTCAGTCTCCTCGGCCTCAACATATTGTGCACGTGCGAGACAACTGCACTAAACTGTATATTTTGTTGACGTAACAACAATGTAGTACCGTGCCCTACGACAGGCACTGTCCGACTGAGACTTGAGGTAAGCAACTGCACCATGCGCAAGTGAACTGCGTGCTGACACGGTTAGCAATGACGATCCTACACTTTTCCCGTTCCTCGTTGTTTTCATGTGTTTAACCGGAAACGGTTAAGAAAAGGGCATATGTTGATTGGAGTATTGTATTGTATAATGGCCTGAGCTAAATCAAAAACTTTTCATCGCACAATCCCACCTGAGATAAGAACCGATTACCAAGACACCTCAAGTCGCGATGACTCACTTTGCCTTACTGTCCATTGCTACAGCTCAGTCCTATTTTTCCTTAGAATTTCGATAGATAGATAATGTTTGTAGAGCTTATGGGACTTAACTACAGGATCATCAGTCCCTAAACTTACAAACTACTTATGAACTAGCTAATACTAAGGGCGGCACAAATATCCATGCCAGAGGAGGGATTCGAACCCCCGACCGTAGTGCCCGTGCAGAACGTGACTGGAGCGGCGCAGACCGCTTGGCCACCGCGGTCGGCTTAGAATTTCGAACACGTCCAACTATGTTACAGTATCGAATGCTTTTTCACTCGACGAATTGTTAGAAAAAGTCTTCATTGTCCTTAGATTTCGTTTCCATTGTAAAATGTAACTTCGAAACTCCCCCAGTAGTACCTTATCTTCTGTATATTCATTTTCGTGAAAGCATGTTAAGACTGTCGTTCACACAGAATTAGACGGAAAGTATGTATCGATGATTTGATGGAAGCAGTTCCCTATCTTTTCTTAGAACTATTCCATTAATAGTAAATTATAAATTATGCATAATTTTATCAAAAAACTTACATTGTGAAAACCGTGGTTCTAGTATTATAATGTTTATAATTAAAATAGCGAGGAGCCGCAGCTATGGTTTACATAACGCTTATTTTTAAAATCATAACCAGCATCGGATTTTTTCTACCAATACTCCTCCAAATGGTTTCCCTGCTTTCTAGTAGTTGGGAATCTCGTATTTTTTTTTTATAGATCCGTTGGACTAGACTTGGCAAGTGAACTAATCGAATTTTAGGAACAAAATTATTCACTACATTTTAAACTCGGGCAGATACAATGTATGCAAAGATTACAAACGAAATGATATATTGGGTACAGTATAGATGCAGTATATTTTTCTTTCCTCTTTCTCTCACCCTTTTTTCTTAGTGCACGATTACACACTCGTTCTGCATCTACAACCTAACACCTTCACCGCTATAACATATTGCAAATTTCGTTTATGTTATGTATGTGAAGCTGGAACAAGCTCTGTGAATGATTACTGTTGTGAGCTCTCTCCAATCGTAGCATAGTGTTATGTAAATCGCCTCTCAGTAATTTCAACAGCAGTCATACAGTACACACCCGGTAAATTATAATGTTTAAAGCACGTAAAAGAAAACAGGACGAATTGTTAGTGAAGGATACGAAACGTAAGTTTCGGTCGAACCACATCGATTATTAAAGTTAAAAATTACTCCTTACTGAAATTATCAAAAAATTACCCGTGCACTTGAATTTATTCTGTCGTTCACAATATTAAGAACACCCAGTTGCATCTCCAGACGTCGGTACACGTTATATCTGATACCTTTTACACATTTTTGTTAAACTAAAGTACTTTTCTATGATGTAGTCAAAGTTATTTTGAACTGGTTTGCATTTTAGCTGTTATCGATCTAATAACTCTTTACACTATAATTTGTAATAAATTATCTGAACTGCGAGTCCTGTAGAAGACTATATATAGTTTTCAGTCTATTGTATTCCTACGGCAACGCATTAGTAGCGAAGGTTGCAAATGTATTGGTACTTCGATTACTGGTTTCAGCAAATTAAACTGGCATCTTCAGATCAGCAAGTAAAAAGTAGTAAGATTGTTTTGAGCAGTGTAGAAAGGTAAAATTGTCATGAACCCGATGATTGTTTTGAACAGCTCAGGGCTTTGCGAGACATGTTCCTGTTGGAGGTGGTATACCATTGCCTTCTTCCGCCTTTTGAAATGACTTACCCAACCAATTACAGACGGGGGGACTACAATTAAACGTTGATTATGAACCACAGTGGAATCGTTATTTTTCACATGAGAAACATTCCCTCAGGTCAAGGAAATGGTAAGTGACGTATAAATATGTTAGGATTTACCAAGGATCAAACCCTGGACTTCCGGATTTTATACTGGCACTTTACCACTGAACCCAGGAGACACAGACTTCCTGATCCTAAGATCGAAATTCAATTTGCTGAAATTAAATACCAAAGAACGAATATGTTCCTTCTTGGCTATTAAAAACTTTTCATCAGAAAACTACAGCACTGAAAATTTGTAATTCGAAAGCATGATGAAGATCTTTGGTGAGGTTATTTCCTAATGCGGAATACAGCCTTTCAAATCTGTTCATCATAGTAAAATAGTTTCTACTCACCAAAACACTCCACTCTGATATGTATGAAGAGCGTTCACTTACCTGAAACATAAAAGAGAAACAAATACTTAGTTATATCAAATGTGAGTGGCTAATGTATCCAAAAATTTCAAATGCATAACACAGATAATAATGGTCACACAGAGACAAAGCTGTATTAGAGTTGTGTCACGTTTTAATTAGAAGCAGGCAAAATTTAGAACAGAGAGTTGCCTCCTCCGGCCACTGAATTGTTTGTATCCTAACTGGCAAGAAATCAAAATGAGCTTCGGTAGGCAATAACGTCTATACACTCCACCAGAAATCATCAATCGTAGTTAACTGATGACGAGATGTTTTCATTGGCTGAGAGATTTCACAACGTACTGGCCAGGGTAGCATTCGAATACCCTCTGTGTGCAGGGTGATTCACGAAGTTCTGCAAATATTTTAATATCTTCTTCTACAAGTATTACTAAAGGAAAATATCATGTGTTAATGTATTAAGAAAACACATTATTTGACACATTCATACAAATTTTATTAACTTAAATTTCGACATTTTCCAAAATTAAATTCTCTACAATTTCTACTGAAAACTTTGTGCTAGTGCCTGGAAGTTAAAAAGAAGTTCAAGCAGTTAATAAATTACAAATTTTTCCAAATTTTTATTTGCTTCTCTGGAATTTCTGGAAAACTACTGCAGATACACTTCTGGGACATGTTTTATTAGTTTCACCACATCAGTAACAATAAAATAAATGGAAATCGTGCATAACTTAACCCCATAAAATTTTGCTATGGCTTGATATTAGTGAAGATGTTAAATTTCAGACAAAATCTTTTATTATCCGTAAATCCGTAACTAAACATTTGTGGACCTATATTTACCTGCCCTTTGTCTTTAGTTTCGCTTGTAGAATTACATATTAAAATATTTGAATATCTGCGTTACGCACCATGGCTGGTTGATCACTATAAAGACCTGGCGCAAACCGGTTACATAATCTAGGAAGATATGCAGCATATCTACGCATGATGCTGGGAATGGCAACTGAACCTCATTCGTTGAATTTTTTTAAACAAACATTTTTACAAATCTGCAATATATTTTAACAGTTTGTAGAACTGGTTATGGGGGGTGGGGTTGGGAGTGGGGGTGAGGGGAATGGCGAAGAAATCTTGGTGCTTTTGAAGATCATAGAATTCAAGTGGCTTTTCGTTCAAGCTCTGGAAATTTTTAAAGCTTTTCTGTGGAATGTTATCTTAGATTTAAGATCTTTTTCAGGAAAAGCCATGGGCGCACTAAAAGTGGCATGAAAAAGTGAAATAAAAGTTTCTTTTTTCCAGTCTAGGAAATGTATTTTGTGTTCCTTGTACCTTTAATTCAAGGTATTTGTCTAAGGCGCCTTCAGACACCAGTTAGGAACCCTACATATCAACTACTACAAATTTACGACTGCCCTTTGTTCCGTCTATCCCTACTGTTCATCAAAGAAGCGTTACCCTTCTTGGCTTCTAAAGATATATTTTTTTTCATACTTCAACTTTTTGCCGCTAGATTTCAGGACCTGTTGAATTCCAGCATATACCCTTTGGCCCCTATAGTTTTAAGTGCGTTAAGTACACTGAACAGCCAAAGGCACTGGTATAGGTGTGTGTACGCAAAGACGAGGATATGTGAATACTCAGGAGGACGGTTCTGCGGTCGACAACGCCTACATGAGACAACAGTTGTCAGGCGCAGGCGTTAGATGGGTAACGGCTGTTACGGCGGAAGGTTTTCACGATTTAAGAGTGTTTTAACGTGGGGTCGTGGTCGGCGTACAAGATTTCCAGTACGACTACTTCACGAGTGCATCGTTAATATTGGGAATCCGGTAAAACAACAAATCTCCGACACTGCTGCGGCCGGAAAAAGACACTGCAAGAACGACGACGACTGAAGAGAATCGATCGACCTAACAGAAGGGCAACCATTCCGCAAATTGCTGCTGATTTCTATTCTGGGTCACCAAAAAGAGTCAGCGTGAGAACTAATCAACGAAACATTTATACTGACTTTTTGATCACCCGATATACAAAGCTCGCCAAATCTGGTAAAAACATGGCGTCCTGAGCTCTCAGCCAATCAGCAGCAGTTTCACGCATGGCACCTATCTCCCTATACAGGCTCTCTAAAGCCCTTTCTACGCGGGAAGTGAGAGCTTACGAGGTTACCCATGATGCACCGGTCACGCCGGACGAGTACAGTGTAGACGTGTCCACTTGCACAAGATGCATGAATACGATCGCTAGTAGGCGGAATAGGATGGATCATATTCTCACGCGTATGGAAGTGCTTCGCGCATGCGCAGACGACCAAACGGGAAACCCAGCTGACAAAACGAAGCCAAGTCGGGAATGTGTTTCAGAATGTGTACTTGTCTCCTGCTGAGAGGAACGTTGTTTTTCGACTCATTCGTAAGTATTTTAGGAGGTGATACTATAAAGGAAATGCATTAATAATTTAATATAACATGTGTACAATTTTTATTGAATACAGAGATATAGCTGTTGACATGAAATCCAAACAAACGTAGAGCAAATGTAAATCAAGAAATTTTCACTGACTTATCCGTCGGTTCTTAGTAGTACAGCATCACACTTACTTAAAAGTAGAATTTTGTGTATCTTCTACACGTTCAGTTCCACTTAGTTACCCGGTTTTCGGCTTACTAGGACATATTCAGACTATAAACTACGTCAAAAACCTTTTATTTAAATAAAAGTCAATATTGTGATGTACCAAGAACCGACGAATGAATTAGTCAAAATATCCTAATACGTTTGTTGCACATACCAAGAGCTGTATCTCTATATCCAATAAAAATTGGACACACGTTATATGAAATTTTAACTGCAAATCGTCTTTATTACCATCTTCTAAAATATTTGCTGTTTTTCCTGAAACATGCTGTACTTAACGGATGAAATATTTGTTTTTGGTGAGCATTATTTGAAGCTTTATCAAAGTGAAAGGTCTATATAGACACCTGAGCTTGTTCATCATGTACATAGGCGCCTCAAACCGCAGGGACTGCAAGTATGTAATCGCATTTTATAATGAGGACGTTAACACATGTGAGCGACGTAGTTACGCATAAACTGCACGAAAACAAATACAGTTTCACAGTGGCAGTCTAAAACACAAATAAATGTTTTAATCATCACAACATATCATACAGTTTCGAAAAGTGATGTTAACGCGGCGATTCATTTGCTCTAAGTTGACAACAAACGAAGTAGACGCGTGAAGCAGACGAGTCGACAAATGCGTACCGTTTGAACGCTTCTTTCTAGTTCGACGGTCTATCGCAGCTGGCAACAACTTCCTTGTGCGTGTTGCACGTCTCGCAACGAGCTTAAATTTTATAGAGTAGCTAACACACGAGCTACAGCGGTCTTTGACGCAACGTGTGTAAACCCTTCCGCCATATTTTTGGTGGTCAATACACTTGATAGTAGCCTGCCTATCGTACGTTGATGTTGAGCTTGAAGTGTTGTATTTAGTGTATACTGTATTCAGTATGTATTGTCTATACGATTTTTGCTGATGAACTATGCCTAAAGTGTGTTCAGCATTGAAATACACAAATCTAAGTCATAAAACTACAAATACTTCGTTCAAGAACACCAAATGTTTTGCCTTATTTGATCTCAGTCTGTCTACACTCAAGCAAAATTCCTGCCTAATGGGACTTAGCTCCCCCGAGAGTGAAGCTTCAGATGACCTATCCTGCAATTCCTTTGAAGTACACACCATAAACTTTCTATTTTGAGTTGATGTGTTTGAGATATTTCTTTTTCTGTCGCTCCTGTGATTGTTGAAACTATACTTTCGACTGTCTACACCTTCTTTAAAAATATTTTAATTTCTTGTTGATAATACTTGATCTAGTATGATTGACATGCAAATAGTGTAAAGTATGGAACCTATAGTAACAATCAGAATTTTTTAACTTCTATATGTATGTGTTCTTTGCAATATGTACTTATTTCAGCTTGGCAACAACGAATGTTGTTAATGACACTTTATTTCGACGTGGAATGTTTTTGTGTCAGCTGACCGAGGCGCACTTTTATTGCAATATTCTGTTGTCACTTTCGTACTCAAATTTCACATAGTAAACGTTACTTGCTTCAGCATGACAACAAATAATGACATCTTATTTCGACGTGGAAATCTTTTGTGGCAGATGACCTAGGCGCATTTTTAATGGCAGTATTTTGTTGTCACTTTCGTCTTTATACTAAAATTTCGTCCACCAAAGTTTACAACCAAACGCTTTAGCACCATTTTTACAAGTCTGTAGACTTAATAGGTTTAGTAAACACAATACAAGTGTTTACGAGGTGCATTCAAGTTCTAAGGCCTCCGATTTTTTTTTCTAATTAACTACTCACCCGAAACCGATGAAACTAGCGTTACTTCTCGACGTAATCGCCCTGCAGACGTACACATTTTTCAGAACGCTGACGACATTATTCCATGGTAGCGGCGAAGGCCTCTTTAGGAGTCTGTTTTGACCACTGGAAAATCGCTGAGGCAATAGCAGCACGGCTGGTGACTGTGCGGCCACGGAGAGAGTCTTTCATTGATGGAAACAGCCAAAAGTCACTAGGAGCCATGTCAGGTGAGTAGGGAGCATGAGAAATCACTTCAAAGTTGTTATCACGAAGTTACTGTTGCGTAACGTTAGCTCGAGTGCGGGCGCGTTGTCTTGGTGAAACAGCACACGCGCAGCCCTTCCCGGACGTTTTTGTTACAGTGCAGGAAGGAATTTGTTCTTCAAAACATTTTCGTAGGATGCACCTGTTACCGTAGTGCCATTTGGAAAACAATGGGTAAGGATTACGCCCTCGCTATCCCAGAACATGGACACCATCATTTTTTTAGCACTGGCGGTTACCCGTAATTTTTTTGGTGGCGGTGAATCTGTGTGCTTCCATTGAGCTGACTGGCGCTTTGTTTCTGGATTGAAAAATGGCATACACGTCTCATCCATTGTCACAACCGACGAAAATAAAGTCCCTTTCATGCTGTCGTTGCGCGTCAACATTCCCTGGCAACATACCACACGGGCAGCCTTGTGGTCGTCCGTCAGCATTCGTGGCATCCACCTGGATGACACTTCTCGCATTTTCAGGTCGTCATGCAGGATTGTGTGCACAGAACCCACAGAAATGCCAACTCTGGAAGCGATCTGTTCAACAGTCATTCGGCGATCCCCCGAAACAATTCTCTCCACTTTCTCGATCATGTCATCAGACCGGCTTGTGCGAGCCCGAGGTTGTTTCGGTTTGTTTGTCACACGATGTTCTGCCTTCATTAAACTGTCGCACCCACGAACGCACTTTAGACACATCCATAACTCATCACAACATGTCTCCTTCAACTGTCGATGAATTTCAGTTAGTGTCACATCACGCAAATTCAGAAGACGAATGATTGCCCGCTGTTCAAGTAAGCAAACCGTCGCCATTTTAAGTATCTAAAACAGTTCTCATTCTCGCCGCTGGTGGTAAAATTCCATCTGCCGTACGGTGCTGCCATCTCTGGGATATTGACCATGAACGCGGCCTCATTTTAACACAATGCGCATGTTTCTATCTCTTTCCAGTCCGGAGAAAAAAAATCGGAGGCCTTATAACTTGAATGCACCTCGTACTAGACAGCAAATGGAAATCCATGTTCATAATTGTTCGTCATAACAATTACTTTTCACTTTATGTTTCGCAGCTCGTTGACACCATGTACTTCCATTAAAATTAATACAAATATTTTCGCAGCGGCACTTTCGTTGTTATAGCAAACCTCAGCTACATTTTATACTTCAAAATGGAACTGTAACAGGTTTGTGATATTTCATTGCCGCATTTTAGGAAATTACCAGGATCGTCAATTCACAGCTTCGAAAAAGTCTGACGGAACGCGATGCAAATCCGTATTCAGTAATCAATCTTTAATTAAAACATGGAACTGTAAATAGGTACAATTCTCGACTGAGTGTGGCATGGCAGCTGTCAGCCGATACCCCAAATAACACGGCGGACGCCACTTCAGTTTGCCTCAAACATGGCGGATCTATCGCCGCTCTATGAAATTTAAGCTCGATGGTTTGAACGCTTCTTTGTTGTTCGACGGTCTATCGCGACGGATGCTGCAGCTGACAACGACTTCCTTGTGCGTGTTGCACGTCTCGTATGGAAAGGGCTTAACGCTGTGAATTCTCGCGCGTCATCTACGGATCTAGAGTGAACGAAGCATCGTGTGCAAGCAACCTCGCACAGAAGCCATCGCGATGCCCAGCGCAACACCATGCCGGGCAGACCACTGGGAAACCAAGCCAGAGTTACCAACTCTGCCAGAAAGATTCTCTCTAAATTTACTATAAAATACCCGTAAATCGGATGACATCCCGCTAAAAAATCAACCGTGCGGCCTTGGGGGGGGGGGGGGGGGACTGGCGGTGGCTAGGAGCTGCAGCCTGACTACTTTTCGATAAAATAATAATAATAATAATAATAATAATAATGATAATAATTCTTGATTTGGAGACTTCTCTGTCTCTCTCCCGCCATCTCTTTCACATACCTCATAATACAAAATAATTACAATCTTACCTATCAGCAGAGTCCGTCTCCCAGATCTTCGCATACTTTTGTACATATTTTCTTTTATTTTTGGTAGCCATTTTGAGTGATAAAACAATGCACTTACATCACAACTTGAGCTGGTCATTATCCCATTTCTTCCCAAAAATAGAAATTGTGAAAAACTGTTATATTTAGTCATCAGGTTCTCTTTAAAATAATTGAAATAACATTACAAATATTACAAACTAGCAGTATGTGTTGTAATTTGGACCATCCATAATGTTGCGCTGGCGCAACGTTGGGAGTTTCTTAGTAAAAAAAATAGAAAAATTTAGTTTTGTGATCACATTCTTGTATTTGTTCAAACTGTGCAATATTGTCTATTATATGATAACTCTTACATTGATCGTATCACTCATGAAATATTGAAAAACACTCCGTGTGAAGCTGAACTTGACATTTCTTGTGTATGTAGATCGTCTGACGTTTGTAAATCTTGCACCTTTTTACGAAGTGTTAAGGTAATTGTGAAACTTAAACACTTTTCACACATGTGTGGTGAGTTTTGTATAGTAAGTCCATTTCGACTGTATTTTGTAAGGCAAAATTTTGTGTCGTGTGTACGCAACACTGGGAAGAAATGGGTTAAAGTAAAAATAATGATGGATCACTAACACAACACACAACATCGCTAACACACTAAACTGCCGATCATAGCACGTGACTTAGCGGCAATTCAGAGAAGTGTCCTCGGGAAATACCAGTCCATTACTACTAGAGAGAGAGAAAAAAACCCTGGTATTATTGAGCGACGGGATGGGGGTGGAGAGAGGGAAAATATGCGCCGCCTCCGTGCGCTGTAAGTAAACAGTGGCAGGTAATGAAAACAATGAAAACAGCGCGACGTAAGAGCGACAGTGTAGTCAATACAAGCTGACAGTACGCAGCACGGTTGGCAATGAACATCTGCAGTCAGTATGGCAACAAGTCTTCCGATTGCTACACACATATTTGATATAAAAAAAGGTTGGAAAAATAGTTCTCTTCTTCCCCCTAAAATCCCCCAACACTTCTTTTTTCCCCTCTAAGAATCCACCTAGCATTTCTTTCCCCCTGAACTCTCCCCCTGAAAAAAAAATTCCCCCTAAACGTGGGGAAAAAACCCCAAATTGGCAACCCTGAACCAAACATTTTTTTATTATTTTTTTCATTAACAATACAGAGTGACCCACCACCTTGATACTCTAAGGTGGGTCGTATACTACCAGTGTTAGTAGCATTGGTAACGGTGGCTGGTTTCTTAGCCGTCGGAGAGGCTGGAAGTATTACCTTCGTGTGTTCTACGCCGTTGCCCGTCCCTAGGCACGTGGAGGCGAACCAGTTCTTTGCAACCGTACCTAGCTTGCACTGTGTGTTAGAGTATCTACCAAATATTGTTTACATTTTTTTGTTTGAGATAGACATTTGAAATAAAAATTAAATTGAAAATAATACATGTATGATTACAGAGCTGTGTTACAAAAACATTATTCCTAAACCAAACAGAAAATCGAGCGACGTCTGAGGCGGGCTTTATTCAAAATGTTCAAATGTTTGTAAATCTTATGGGACTTCCAGAATGAAACTTCACTCTGCAGCGATGTGTGCGCTGATATGAAACTTCCTGGCAGATTAAAATTGTGTGCCGGAAGCGGGACTCGAACCTGGGACCTTTGCCTTTCGCGGGCAAGCGCACTACCGACTGTGCTATCCTGACACGACTCACGATGCCGCCTCACAACTTTGCTTCCGCCAGTACCTCGCCACCTACTTTCCAAACTTCACAGAAGCTCTCCTGCAAACACGCAAGACTGCAGAGTGAAGTTTCATTCTGGAAACATCCCTTAGGCTGTGGATAACCCATGTCTCCACCATATCCTTTCTTCCAGGAGTGCTAGTCTTGCGTGTTTGCAGGAGAGCTTCTGTGAAGTTTGGAAAGTAGGAGGCGAGGTACTGGCGGAAGTGAAGTTGTGAGGCGGCATCGTGAGTCGTGTCGGGATAGCACAGTCGGTAGTGCGCTTGCCCGCGAAAGGCAAAGGTCCCCGGTTCGAGTCCCGGTTCCGGCACACAATTTTAATCTGCCAGGAAGTTTCTTATGGGACTTAACTACGGGGTCATCAGTCCCTAAACTTACAAACTACTTATGAACTACTTACGAACTAGGACGGCACAAATATTCATGCCCGAGGGTGGATTCAAACCCCCGACCGTAATGGCCGTGCAGACCGTGACTGAAGCGCCTCAGTCCCCTCGGCCACCGCGGCCGGCGCGGGCTTTATTCCGAACGCAGTACGTCTACCTGGTTGGCAGCGGCGATGAAGAGCGCAGCGTCGCCGAAAAGCGGAGAGGGCGTGAAGACGACGCGCCTGGCGTACCCGGGCAGCCTCGAAGGGAACAACAGCAACAGGCCGGCCGGCGGTCTGCGCGGATCGCACAACAGCTGCTGTTCCGCCGCCATGGCCCGCTACACTGCCGCCACGCTACACTCTACACAGTCTACACGCCACGGTCGCCTGCCCGGCGCAGTCACGCAACCCGCAGCACGGAGCGATGCCCGACCCACAAACGCGCTGGGTCTCGCGTGTCGGCTATCGACTTCCGCTAGCCGGCCAATACTGCCGCGGATATCGGAAGGTCAAGAGTAGCCGCCGGCTCCGCTCCCATCGTGCAGGCGAGGGTGGCCGCGTTATGAAATCGCGTTTCTATCGCCCTACTGGGGGTGAGCTTCGCTGTCGCCAGATCTGATATCAAGTGAATGCGAAAGTAAATAACAGGATTGCTGCCGGCACTGGGGTAATAGGCCGCGGGCGGGAGAAAGCAGGAAGTCCAAGCAGTTCCCCAACCCCATTCTAACGTCGTCACCCCTTTTGGGAATGACTCAAACTGATAGCTAACTTTTTTCCACTGTAGGTGAAGATGATACAAAGAGATACGTTGCTTTCAGTGGCCATTTTGAGCAGCAGCTGAATTGTATTTCACTGTAAAGTTTTTTAAAGTAAACGCCTTTTGCTACTGCGAATGAAGGGTTTTATTTTTATATTTGTAAGTCACCCATACGCGTTTCGCCTTTGTCTCAAGGCATCATCAGTGGGTGTCAGAACTTGCTACTCCACGTCATTCTCTTTCTGGCAACCAGGTCGAAAGGTTATACTGTTTTCTAAAACACATTGCAGTTTGTAATGTTTGCAATGTGTTTCAGAAAACAGTATAACCTTTCGACCTGGTTGCCAGAAAGAGACTGACATGGAGTAGCAAGTTCTGACACCCACTGATGATGCCTTGAGACCAAGGCGAAACGCATATGGGTGACTTATAAATATAAAAATAAAACCCTTCATTCGCAGTAGCAAAAGACGTTTACTTTAAAAACATTACAGTGAGATACAAAAAGAACTTATATGCTGGCTGATGTCCACTGCATAGTAAGCTGTCTTCGGCATTCACTAAAAGATTGTTGTTCAGGATAGCTTCGTAAATCATAAACATGATGTCATTTGATATGGAAACAATTTTATTTTCATTTAAATGAATATTAAACCAGACACATAATTGCACAATATCCAAAATAAAATAAAATAATTGCAGCACCAAGATAATAGAGCTGCTTACAGGTTTGTGACTACGAACAGAGAGACAAAACATGGCTTCTCTACAGCGGAACTACATAATAATATGAATACCAATGTTGTGCTGTTATTAAATAACTAATACAGGAGTATATGAAATACGTGAAAATGTTTTACTTGAAATATTAAATTTACATTACTACTATTTAGTTTAGTTTGTGTACTTGTTTCATGAAATTTGGATTTAATGTGGTACGCAAAATAAAAGTCTTGTTTTGACTCATTTTTAAAATAAATCAATTTATTTACGTTATTCGTGTTTTTGAAGTGCACACTTATCTGTTTGGACAACAATTTTGGTAATTAAGGATTAGATTCCTGTTTTATGCGCTGTCAGACCGTTAATACACTTCCGATAAAATTTTGCACACTTGAGCTTCAAATCCAAAGGAACGACACTGTCTACGTTAAGATTCCGTACGATGTATGGCGGGGGCATCTTACATCAGGCATTGACACCCTTTTACCAATTACCATGAAATCTGACATATGTGTACTAGGAAAAAACAGGATGCGATTCGCAGAGAGCGAGAGAAGGAAGTGAGATGTATAGGGGGATGGATGGATGGACAGATGGATAGAGGAAAGAGGTGGCGGAGGAGGAGGAGAAGAACGTAGAGGGAGGTAGAGGAGGAGTACGAGATGGACAGAGAGGTGGGAGGTGAATATGGGCCAACAGAACATTGGAGGAAATAAATACCTGGGCAACGTAAGCTTATCAGCTAGCTAATTCTGAGAGAGGCGAAAGAGGAAAGAATGGAATACATATTGAGACGGAGGAAGTGATGGACAATATAATAGGGGAACAAGTATGGGATGAATTTTGATTAAGTAGGCAATGTCTATAGTCTTGACCGCAAATTTATTTCTGAGTCATCTTCGGGTCAGTTTTCTTGTTTGTCAATAGTTGTATCTGCCATCAGACAATATAACCTTCCAATCATCGAATTACAATTTATGCAAGCAAAAAAAAAAAAATTGCAATATAAAATTCGAAGAAACGCAGATTGGTTGTTGCACATATATGATACTATTTGGTTAAAATATTTTTTAACAACAGTAACTAAAATTAGGCATTACTGGTGAAAATTCACTGTAGTGCCTTTTACATGAACCAAATAGTATTTAAAATTACGTTTCTGATTTGTAGCTCCATGAACTGTTGAAGATAATTAAGCCACCATGTGCCTCACTTATCTTCAACAGTTCATGGATTTTAACCAGCAATGCCTAATTTTAGTTACTGTTCTTCGAACATATTTTAACGATCTACTATCATATATGTGCAACAACCATTCTGATTTTCTTCAAATGTTATACAGAATTTTTTTGTTTTGTTTTTGGCTTCCACAATTTGTAATTTGATGAATGGAAGGTTATATTGTCTGATGACAGATACAGCTATTGACAAACAAGAAAACTGATCCGAAGATGACTCAGAAATGAGTTGAAACCGGTCATCATTTTTAATAAATTTGCGGTCAAGACTATAGATATTGTCTACTTAATCAAAAATATTTAGACCGCCTCCCTGACAACATGTCAAATAACAAATACGATGTATATTCCATTCCAATTAATATTTAGAAATCGAGAAGCATTGCCGGATGTGCTAGTCTATACACACATGATACCGCGCTTGAATGGTTTCCCTTAGTCATAGGGAGTACCTTACGAGGGGCGTTTGAAAAGTCCGTGCACAAATAAAATCTATTAACATATTTGGGGAAAATAAATTTTGTTTTTCGACATAGTCTCGTTTTAGACTTACGCACTTCGTCCAACCATGTACTAATTTGTTGACCACTTCCAATAATAGGAATTGGCCAAGCCTGCGAAATAGTTATCAGTTTCCACAATCACCTCTTCTTTGAATGAAATCTTCGTCTCGCCAGCCACTTCTTCAAATTGGAGAACAAATGGTAGTCCGAGGGAGCCAAGTTTGGAGAGTAGGAGGGATTGGGAAACGAGTTGGAATCCTATTTCCATTAATTTTGCGACCACAACTATTGAGGTGTGTGCTGGTGCATTTTCGTGATGGAAAAGGACTTTTTGTGGGCGAATCGCCTGCATTTTTCTTTCAGCTTGGTTTTAAAACGGTGCAATAACAATGAATAATATGCACCTGTAATAGTTGTACCCGGCTCCAGATAGTCTATGAGTATTATCCTTTGCGAATCCCATAAGACCGTCGCCATAACCTTTCCTGCCAAAGGACCGGACTTCGCCTTTTTTGGTGTCGATTCTTCCTTGGTAACCCGTTGTTAAGATTGTTCTTTGGTCTCAGGAGTATAGTAATGTATCCAAGGTTCATGCACAATGACGAAACGACGCATAACGTCCTGCGGATTCTTCCTGAGCAGCTGCAATCCTTCCTTGCAACACTTCACACGATTCCGTTGTTAGTCAAGCGTCAGCAATCGCGGCACCCATCTTGCGGATAGCTTCCTCATGTCCAAATGTTTAAGCAAAATATTATGTACCCGTTCATTCGAGATGCCCACAGCACTAGAAATTTCACGCATCTTAACTATTCCGTCACCCATTACCATATCATGGATTTTATCAATGATTTATGGAGTCGTAACTCCACAGGGCGTCTAGAACATTCAGCGCCATTTGTGTCCATATGGCCACTCCGAAAAGTTTGAAACCACTTATAAACTGTTCTAATCGAGGGTGCAAAGTCACCAAATTGTTTGTCAAGCTTCTCTTTAGTCTCGTGAGGCGTTTTGCCTTTCATAATAATGTTTAATCACCATGCGAAATTCTTCTTCGTCCTTTCTTTGACAATAACTCTACTTCCTTGTTTCACTTAAACTTTCTGGGCTGGTATGCCGTGGTCGGTGGTTAAAACTCTCCCGTAACATTTCGTCTTCAGCTGCGTAAGACATCTTCGGACGTTAAGTGGCAACTGCAATGGGGTCTCGAGGGAGCGTCTGATAAAGGGTGTTACAAAAAGGTGCGGTCAAATTTTCAGGAAACATTCCTCATAAAGAAAGAGAATATGTTATGTCGACATGTGTTCGGAAACGCTTAATTTCCATGTTAGAGCTCATTTTAGTATTTTTCTTTAAACGTAAATATTAATCATTCGTGCAGACAATTGTCAAAATACCCAATTGTTTCGTTAGTATCTACTGTACTTCCTCGATTCACCGACAGTTGGCCCCATTGAAGGAAGGTAATGTTGACTTCATTGCTTGTGTTGACATGCGACTCATTGCTCCACAGTACTAGCATCAAGCACATCATTACGTAGCATCAACTGGTTAGTGTTCATCACGAACGTGGTTTTGCAGCCAGTGCAATGTTTACAAATTCGGAGTTGGAAGATGCCCATTTGGTGTATGGATTAGCACGGAGCAATAGCCGTGGAGCGGTACGTTTGTATCGAGACAGATTTCCAGAACGAAGGTGTCCCGACAGGAAGACGTTCAAAGCAATTGATCGGCGTCTTAGTGAGCATGGAATATTCCAACTTATGACTCGCTATTGGAAAAGATTTAGAACCACGAGGACACCCATAATGGACGAGACAATTCTTATGGCAGTTGACGATAACCCTGATGTCACCGTCAGAGAAATGATTGGTGTACAAGGTAACGTTGACCACGTCACTGTATGGAGAGTACCCGGTACCAAATGTAGAGACTCTTCGTGCTCGTATTGTGGACGGCTGTGATACAATACGCCATTCTCCAGGGCTGAATCAGTGCATCAGAAATTCCATGCGACGGAGGGTGGATGCATGTATCCTCGCTAACGGAGGACATTTTGAACATTTCCTGTAACAAAGTGTTTGAAGTCACGCTGGTACGTTCTGTTGCTGTGTGTTTCCATTCTATGATTAATTTGATTTGAAGAGAAGTAATGAAATGAGCTCTAACATGTAAATTAAGCATTTTCTGACCCATGTCCACGTAACATATTTTCTTTCTTTGTGTGTGAGGAATGTGTCCTGAAAGTTTGGCCGTTCCTTTTTGTAACACCCTGTATATAGGCAGTGTAGGGGGCGCCACAGTATATCTCGTGACGTCGGCTGAGCAACGATCTCTGGTAATGCCAACTTATTACTAGAAGATCGATTGACAGCGTGCTTGTGCAACGTTGAATTCCAAATCTTGTCTAATTTAGCACCTAAAAATTATTACGATGTTTGTAAATTTCAACGGCTTCTCTGTATGTACGAGCATAATAGTGAGAATTTTTTGAAAAATCACTGGTCTCGTTAAATTTAATTTCATGGTCGCCCTCTTAGTAAGCATGCTCCGCTACGGCCGATTTCTTTGTATGTGCCAAGTGGCAGTTTCTCTTGTGTTCACTTAGACAAGTGTTGACACTTCTTTTCATAGTTCCGATATACTCTTAGCCACAGCTGCAAAGAATTTTATATACACCCGGTGTATCCAAAGGGTCTCGTGCACCTTTTACAGATCTTAAATGTTCTTCAATTTTCCTGTTAGGTCTGAAAATAGTTTCAACTCCGTGTTTGTTCAGCACTTATCCATCGACCACGGGGTACCAGACGGAAATTTTGACTGAAATTGACGCCGCCCGTGAAAGCCTATATTGTATGATCTACTTCCTTGATTCATACGAATTCCAAACACAAAGAAATATGGCTGAAACTTGGTGTTCTCTCTTTCCAAATACGCTACTAAGTACGAACTCAATACGCGACGGTGGTGTCATCTCTCGGACTTTTCATACGCGCTTCTCTTTGGTACAAATCGTCCAGAGCTGCATTTGCCTACGCAACACGGTCGCCGTCTCTTATAGCCCCTTCAGTCCGTAAGTACACGGATGTTCACCTTAGTTCGTAAACTGTTATCTCTATCTGTGACGTATTGTGTGTGCTCAGACCGCGAGTGCACAATCATGTACCTTTCTGCTTTCAAATGACGCCACCTGTGTAGCCCTTGCAACAGTACTTCGGGAGCTACAGAATCAGAAGTTTGATGTTAGTGAAGCTGGCGGCCCGGCAGCGTCGTTTTGACATCAAGTAATAATTAAATAATACATAAAGCTTTATGTGTTTATCTTTGTTGTAGTGAGTGATAAGTGAAGTTTGAAGAATCATCTGAAACACAGCAAATGTGAATTATTTCAATTTTCCTGGGCAGTAAAAGGCGATGTGTACCTTGGTTTTTAGTGTGCACTTTTACAATAGCTCTGTACTTCATAACGTACCATATTTTGCAGGACAGGTGCTAAGTGATGAAGAGATATCACCCATACTAAATGGAAGTGTTGTAGAGTATTCAAATTCTGTATCTGAGGATGACATATTTGCTGTAATGAATCTACGGTGTACGAATTCTGCGTTCCCACATGATACTGCTAACGAAATTCAATCTCAAAACACTGAAGATTTAATGAATGGTGATATTAAAAAATCCATAAGAGGTTTAACATTAAGAGCTACTTGGTTAGTATTGCTACACTTGGAAGAAATGTATTTTTTTTCTTTATTTGTAACAAAGTGTGTAAATTTCACATCTAATTTTAAGAAAAATGTAAGTTTGGAGCTTATCAATGGTTTCTTTAAAGCGTGCCTGGTATTGACGCATCTCTGCAAAGGAAAGTGATTCCAGCGGAAAGAGAATCGGAATCTTTCACTGAATTCTTTCCAGCTGAATTCTGAGAGCTTTTGACATATTAGACAAACCTCAGATCTGTTCAGACTAGTTCTCTTAATTTCAAACCAACCACATCAGGACTTTTGCATTATGGTGGGATTAAAGTTGTAATGGGTACTCACACAGAACCATCTGGCAGTAACAAATACTTGTAAATATGTATTGTAAAATTTCTTATTTTAAATAAAATATGTAAATTGGACAAATACAACATACTGTAATTAATTGTACCCTAAAATACAGTGTGTTCCCAGAAGAAAATTTGAGACATATGTTTACGATTGAAACCTAAGGTACACAACTGTGTACCATCAACCTTCAAAAAATGAAAGTTTTCCAAGTTGCAAGATAGAGAAATATGATGCTTATTCAAACTAATAAAAAAAATTAAATAAATAAAAATCTTAAACATGGCTGCAATTCAGTAACGGTGGAACACAATCCAAAAGTCAACACAGTTTCAGCTGACCAGTTGCATAAAAATGGTTTACATTTTTCTATCTTCAATTTTTGCGTGTATGCACGTATATATATTCTGCCATCCACATGACTCGGCTCCAGATTTCTTTGCACCTTATTTCCCCATCTGATTTCCCCTTTCTTTTTTTATCTTATCTGTTTCTGTCAGTATCATATTACACATAATTTCTTCTTGTCAAATTCATTCGCGTTCGTCGCGGTGGAGTAGCCGAGCGGTCTAAGGCGCCTCGCTGCGGAGCGCGCGGTTGCTGGCCGTGGAGGTTAGAGACCTTCCGGGGGCATGGGTGTGTGTGTTGTTCGTAGGTTAGTTTACCTAGGTTTAAGTAGTTTGTAAGCTACGGACTGATGACCAAGCAGTTTGGTCCGGTAGATTTACAAACATTTGAACATTCGCGTCCGCGACTGCGCGCACGCCCATCAGCCCTCTTGGCGCCACCTAGTGCGGGCGCACGTCACTAGGGTTCCTAAACCTCTGCCAGTACGCAGTGCTCACTCGACCTGTGTGTGGACGTACTCCACAATTTTATTATGTGACATTGTTTTAAATTTTACTTTTGACTCTATTGACATGGAGACAGCTACATTTTATTTAACAACTTTTTTAATGTGAGCTTTATGTTAAGTACATTCTCACCTATGCTATAATTTTAATTTCTTATTTTAGAAACACTTTTGTATTTTACTATTATTCATATGATTTGTGTATTACATTTTATTAGGCAATACTTCTGAAGAAGGCAAAATTACTTTGGCCGAAACCTAGGTCAAGGTTTATCATGTAAACCATTTTTATGCAACTGGTCGGCTGAAACTGTGTTGACTTTTGGAAAAAAAATCGCACTGACGTGTTTTACGGCCCACTTTAGATTTGTGGTTTTATAAATTTTTGCAAACATTTTGGACCAAAATAATAATGTAAACAATAAAAACATAATTAATAAGACTGTCTGAAGCCCTTTTTGCGGAAAAAAAAATAGGTAGTGGCGAGTTTTAACCACTGACCTTCAACGTCACAGTCCAAAGCATTGCCCACTACGCTACAACCAACACTAAGAAGTTGCATCCTTTAATCTCATAATATTGATGGCTGTTGTTAACTGAAGCTAATCTGGTATTTGTAAAAACTAGATTATCATTTATCGAACGAAGAACGACGTGTTTTTGTTAATTCTTCAGTGCGCCATTGCTTTAAAATGACAACGTGTAAGTTAAAATAAGAGACTCATCAAATACGCAACACAAGAGAGAGTTCTGGGCGAGGAATGTGACATCTGCGAACGGCTGGTTTTCGTTAATTCAGTGGAGTGTGTCAAAACTCTTGTTATTTTGCAAATCTCTCTCAAACGATACGAGATATGAAAAAACATAAGGGAACAAAGCTGTAGAGAATCTTCTCCTGTAAAAAATAATTTGGTTATTCAATTTTAGTGTCAGATGAACAGTTTGTATGCTACTAAAATTACATTACCAACGGCTTTCTTTGGTATTACTAACGTATTTCTCGTCCGAAATATTTGAAAAAGTGAGGTTCTGGTCTATAGTAGCCAACAATTATCTCTGGAAAATTTGGTGCTGATGGGTTGAACGGTTGGACCTACAAAGTGGGAACACGTTACTGCCAGACAGACATCGTCAAATGGCCGTTATTTTTGCAAATATATCTGCAACGATGCAAGATATGAAAAAAAAAACATTGTCCTCTCTACCAATTAGATTATTCAATTTTCGTGTTAGATGAACAATTCGTTTGCAATTACACTTATATTACAAACGGTTTTTTTGGTATTACTACCGTATTTTTAGTCCGAAAAAAATTGAAAAAGGGAGGTTCTGTTCTCTGTCGCCCTACAATTATGTCTGTAGCATTTGGTGTTGATCGGTTGAACGGTTCGTCTTAAAAGCGGGGAACACGTTACGGACAGACGGACAGACAGACAGACATACATCCCAAAATCGCCGTTATTTTTTGCAAATGTCTCTGAAATGATACGAGATATCAAAAAACATAATAGAGCGAAGTTATAGAGCATTTTCCCCTCTACAAATTCGGTTATTCGATTTTCGTGTTAGATGAACGGTTTGTTTGCAATTACAATTATATTACAAACGGCTTTTTTGGTATTACTACCGTATTTTTTGTCCGAAAAATTTGAAAAAGGGAGGTTCTGGTCTCTGGCGGCCTACAATTATGTCTGTAAAATTTGGTGTTGGTCGGTTGAACAGTTCGTCTTAAAAAACGGGGAACACAGGCATACATCCCCAAATCGCCGTTATTTTTGCAAATATCTCTGAAACTATACGAGATATGAAAAAACATAATAGAGCAAAGTTGTAGAGAATTTTCTCCTCTACAAATTCGGTTATTCAATTTTCGTGTCAGGTGAATGGTTAAGCCGTTATTTTTATTTAAATTTCGAGCTGTCAAAAGACGATCGCAAAAGGCCCAATTTTAGTATTACTACCGTAACCTAAAGTGGGCCAAAATATTGACACTTTAAGAATTTTTAATTAACCTTGTCACTGGGACTGAAGAAGATAACAGCTGGTCTCCAGCGCCGGCTGCCGCCAGGTGAGCTGGTATCCAGCGGTCTTCCGCGCTCTTGCTCCCTTCCTCGCAGGAAGCGGCGCGCCGTGTCATGGCGGAACTGCTAGCGACGCAGGCCGCGGCTCCCAGAATAGCGCGTCGCCCACCGTTTTAAGCTCTCCAGCACACACGCCGCACGTCCAGTTGTGCCAACTTGGGTGACGCGCCCGTAAACTTTGCTCGCAAACGCCGCTCCGCGTTTCGCTGGCGAAATTGAGCTGACTGACGATGCCGGAACGAATACCCGAAGCAGAAACAACTTCCAAAGGTCACGGTTTTAGTTTCAGGCCACGTGCGATTTTGTGCCTTCAAGGGAGAAACGAACTGTCGCCTGTTTTGCATGTACACTACAGGCCTTTAATATTGCTACACCAAGAAGAAATACAGATGATAAACGGGTATTCATTGGACAATATATTATATTAGAAGTGACATCTGATTACATTTTCACGCAATTTTGGTGCATAAATCCTAAGAAATCAGTACCCATAACAAACAACTCTGACCGTAATAACGGCCTTGATACGCCTGGGCATTGAGTCAAACAGAGCTAAAATGGCGTGTACAGGTATAGATGCCCATGCAGCTTCAACACGATACCACAGTTCATCAAGAGTAGTGACTAGAGTATAGTGACGAGCCATTTGCTCGGTTACCACTGACCAGACGTTTTTAACTGGTGAGACATCTGGAGAATGTGCAGCCAGGGCAGCAGTCGAACGTTTTTCGTATCCAGAAAGGCCCGTACAGGACCTTCAACATGCGATCGTGCATTATCCTGCTGAAATGTAGGGTTTCGCTGGGATCGAATGAAGGATAGAGCCACGGGTCGTAACACATCTGAAATGTACCGGCCACTGTTCAAAGTGCCGTCGATGAGAAAAGAGGTGACCGAGACGTGTAACCAATGGCACCCCATACCATCATGCCGTGTGATATGCCAGTACGGCGATGACGAATACACGCTTCCAATGTGCGTACACCGCGATATCGCCAAACACGTATGCGACCATCATGTTGCTGTGGACAGAAACAGGATTCATCCGAAAAAATGACGTTTTGCAATTCGTGCACTCAAGTTCGTCGCTTCGTACACCATCGCAGGCGCTCCTGACTGTGATGCAGCGTCAAGGGTAACTGCAGCCATGATCTCCGAGCTGATGATCAATGCTGCTGCAAACGTCGTCGAACTCTTTCGTGCAAATGGTTGTTGTCTTGGGAACGTCCCCATTTGTTCACTCAGGGATCGAGACGTGGCTGCACGATTCGTTACAGCCATGCGGATAAGATATCTGTCATCTCGACTGCTAGTGATACGAGGCCGTTGGGATCCAGCACGGCGTTCCGTTTTGCCCTCCTGAACCCACCGATTCCATATTCTCCTTACCGTCATTGGATCGCAACCAACGCGAGCAGCAAAGTCGCGATACGATAAACCGCAATCGCGAAAAGCTACAATCCGACCTTTATCAAAGTCGGAAACATGACGGTACGCAATTCCCCTCCTTACACGAAGCTTCACGACAATGTTTCACCAGGCAACGCCGGTCAACTGCTGTGTGTGTATGACAAATCGGTTGGAAACTTTCCTCGTGTCAGCACGTTGTAGGTGTCGCCACCGGCGCCAACCTTGTGTAAGTGCTCTGAAAAGCTAATCATATGCATATCACAGCATCTTATTCCTGTCGGCTAAATTTAGCGTCTGTAGCACGTCATCTTCGTGGTGTAGCAATTTTAATGCCCAGCAGTGTAGAACCGTGGGACATTCGATTGCGGATATCATTATGGAATTCATTATTGCCATATCGACAGTCTGAAGTGCGTGCCGATAAAAGCGTGTTTCAGGTGTTACTTTTCCCCATGGATGATAATTTTTTTTTGTTTTTACTTCCGTTTTTAGTTTCCTTTCTTTCACACATCTGTACATGCTAGCGCCGTAATGAGTCGTTACCGACCACACATTCCTGTACGAAATCCACTAATTTCGGTATTTCATGTATCAATGTCACTTCTTCTATTTCCTGTTTCTGTCGCGTATGATTGAAAGGAAAAGACGTAGGTAAGCATTCATTGTTGATTGCCATCTCCCTAATTTTATCCTCCTGGCCTTTTCACGAGATGCACTTAAGAGGAAGCAATATATCGGTCGCCCGTTTTACAAACGTACGCTTTCGGAACTTTAATAAAAACCCCTACCATGATGCAGTACGTCTCTACAACATGGTATTCTTCGTGATGCCTTCCCGCTTGCTAAATAAACCTGTAGCGAAGTGTGATGCTCTTCGATGGATCCTCTCTGGCTGTTTTACGATCCCTGCAAGAAACAGTTAACTCTTCTAACTGGGAAGCTATCAAAAATAGGGTCCCACCAGGTTCATTGTTTGGGCCCTTGCTGTTCTTAATATATATTAATGACTTCCCATTCTATTATTCATGACGATGCTTTGATAGTTCTTTTTGCTGACGTTATAATTATAGCTATCACGCGTGACAAGTGGGAATTAACTGATGAATTTGTAAATGATGTCTTTCACAAAATTATTAAGTGGTTCTCTACAAATGGACTCTCATTAACCTTTGATTATTAAAACCCAGTATATACAGTTACATACAGTAAATGGCATGACACCATTAATCAATGTAGACTTTGAACAGATATCTGTAGCAAAGGTAGGATATTCAAAATTTTCAGGTGTTTGCATTGGTAAGGGGTTGAATTGGAAGAAACACATTAAAAATTTGCTGAAACGTTTGATTTCATCTACTTATGCTATCAGGGTCATTCCAAACATCTCAGTAAATTATCTTAAAATGTCTATTTTCATACACTACATTCATATGGGATCGTATACTAGGGCATTTCAACATTGAGTAAAAAGGTATTTATTTCACAAAACCGAGTAACGAAATTGCTGGAGCCCACCCAAGATCATCCTGCAGACAGTTATTTAAGGATCTAGGGATCCTCACAAAATATGTATTCACTTATGAAACTTGTTACTAGCAATCCGACCCATTTCAAAAGTAATAGCAGTGTGCATGGCTACAACACTAGGAGAAAGGATGATAATCACTATTCAAGGTTAAATCTAACTTTGGGACAGAAAAGGGTGAATTGTCCTGCAACAAAAGTCATCGTTCACCAAGTAGCATCAAAACTCTGACAGATAGTCAAATATTTCAAAAGAAACTAAAAGAATTTCTGAAAGGAAACTCCTATCATACTCTAGATAAGTTTTTAGATAAAACTTAAAAATACATTGTTCCTGTTTTGGTCTTCAGTCCTCAGACTGGTTTGATGCAGCTCTCCACGCTACCTTGTTCTGTGCAAGTCTCTTCATCTGACAATACGTTCGGCAACCTACATCCTTTTGAATCTGCGTACTATATCCGTCCCTCGGTCTCCCTCTACGATTTTTACCCCACATGCTTCCTTCTAATGCTAAGTTGACAATTACTTGATGTCTCAGTATGTGTCCAACCAATCTTTCCCTTCTCTTATTGAGGATATGCCAGAAACTCCTTTTCTTCCCGATTCTTTTAAGCAACTCCTCATTAGTTACGTGATCTACCCATCTAATTTTCATCATTCGTCTTCGTCTGTAGCACCACATTTCAAAAGCTTCTATCATCTTTTATCTGAACTCGTCCACGTTTCACTCTCATACAATGCTACACTCCAGACAAATGCTTTCAGAAAGGACTTATTAACATTTAAATTAATATTGGATGTTAACAAGTTTCGCTTCTTTAGAAACGCCTTTCTTCCCATAGCCATTCCCCTTTTTATATCTTCTTTACCTCGGCCCTCAGAAGTTATCTTGCTACCCAAATAACAAAATTCATCTACTACTTTTTTGTCTCATTACCTAATTCCTTCAACATCGCCTGATTTTCTGACATTGCATTCCATTACCTTCGTTTCACTCTTGTTAATGTTGATCTTATATCTTCCTTGCAAGACACTATCCATCCCATTCAATTTCTCTTCCAGATCTTTTGCGGTCTCTGACAGAATTACTATGTTATCAGCAAACTCCAATGTTTTTATTTCTTCTCCCTGCACTTTAATGCCCCCTCCAAATTTCTCCTTCCATTTCTTCACTGCCTGCTCAATGTACAGATTGAAATTTAAAAAATATAATCCATAAAATATTTACTATCCTGTATAGACACCATTTATTAAATTGACGCGTCCGACAGCATTGCGAAATGTATTTATGATCTATAGAACAAGTATTAATCTAATCTATGGTTCTGATTCAACAATGATGTGCTCGATTCCATAGTGGCACTTGCGATCAATGACTGTTTCTTTGATTTGTAGAAAAATTTTCAGCAATCATTCGCAAATATTTAGTTTATTCAGATCTAGATTTCTACCAATGTGTGGTGATTATCAACGCTTGAAACACGTAGCATCAGTATGAACGTAACCTACAACATAGAGGTCGAAATGTTTTACGTCTTTTGGCCGTTTTGTTTTAAACTTTGATTTTGACCACACAGTGGTCGAAATCTAGATATGAATAAACTATTTTTTTCGACTGATTGCTGAAAAATTTTCTACAAATGACGAGCTGTCTGGATCACTAGTGAAACGAAGGTTTTAATAAGATGCTTCCTCTGTTGATGGGCTACACATTCTGAGGATTCTTCAAGTGCAACTGAATGTGGCATCTGGCTTGCCCACGGTTAATTTCCTGTCGTCGTTTCACTTCGAATCACTCCGCACGCATACTCCAATATTTTTTATGATGTAATTTCTTATGGTGACTGCTATTTACTTACATACGCATATAATATTCAAAGAGTCTTCGTAGGAGAAAGGGTTGTACCTTGGGACATTTTTTACATTTTAATTTTTTTATACTATGATATTTTTACAAGGAATTTGAACATTGTTCCTATAACAGGAATCAATTTTAGGTCATGTTGAACGAACAGCAGTTTACGCTAGCTCCAATATTTACACAATTACTCGCCAATAAAGACTTTTGTGACACTTGTCCCAAGGTACAACCAATGGTTTCACCTTGGGAGAGTGGTGGTTTTACCTTGGGACACGGTGAAGTATTCCAATTTCTTAGTTTTATGAATGAAATAATCCTATTGGAATTAGGTAGTAAATGTTTATTAGTCCAAATACAAAAGTTATTTTACCTTAAAACAGGAGATAGTGGGAATAAAATATTAAATGAATGTAACCCACGACACACCACTGGAGCTGGTAGTTCTTTCACTATATTACTGCGATTAACAATGATGATGTTCTCAACCTTTGAGAATACAAAATGGTCCTTTGCTTCCTTAAGAATTTCACAGTTACATCTTCTTCTTTGCTTTCTAAAACCACCCCTGCATAGTAAACACGAGATCTGCCACTGATGTCGAATTTTACCAAGACCCAACTACATTGAGAACAAGAAAGTGCTGCTTTTCTAGATTGAAAGAAGGATGACAAATCCCCTTCCTCAGATGACAAATCAAATATGCTAGCTCCAGAGCTACTGCCAAGCTCCGGAATTGCTTCCTCAAAAGAAGTGGAAGATGAAAACTCCTTTGTCCGTTTAGTGGCTTCTTTCTTTGCGAAAGACTTCTTTTTCTTGTTTTCCTTTTTTTCCCCTCTTCAATTCATTTTTTCTGGTGTATCAGTAGCAACCAAACACCTTCCAGGTGTCCCAAGGTGCAACCAGAGAAGTGTCCCAAGATAAAACCAAATACACAATAACAGAAAATAGTATCCTAACCTATGTACACATTTATATCTTTATAACTTATGGTATCAATAGAATACTTAAACAGTGCCCTACAACACTGTATTTAAGAAACATCAATAATGATGCTTAGCTTTAATTTATATCTTCTTAGGATAGTGGCTAAATTTTACTTTCGAACAAAAAAACTTGTAAAACTCCTCCTCAGATCATCCAAATACAACATGGCTTCCTATTCCCTCTCAAAATAGGCCTGACAACTTTACTTCATATTTCTTAAAGTTGTCACTGGAGTGCACTGACTGTATTAAAAAGTGTCCCAAGGTAAAACCGTCGCGAGATACAACCCTTTCCCCTACATATTCGCAATAGTTATAATTTTTAAGGTGGAGGCCAATCTCCACACAGCCTAGCAACGCTGCTCACGTAATCTCCTGCATTTTTATAGTGTTATGAATCCGGCAATGCTTCGCAACTGATGTGTATGGGAATTGAATATACACCCTAATCTCCCATTCCCCCCTCTCTCTCTTCCCTTTCCTCCTATGTTTACCTCCTCCTCCTCCAGCTCCCCCTTCTTTCCGTCCTCTCTTTCTCTCCTGTCTCTCCCTCTGCCTAAGAAAAAAATCGCACTGACGTGTTTCACGGCCCATTTTAGATTTGTAGTTTTATAAGTTTATGCAAACATTTTGGAACAAAATAAATAAAAATTAATTAATAACAGTGTCTGAAACCCTTTTAGGAAAAAAAATGTAAGCAGTGGCGGGTTCCGAACTGCCGACCTTTAGCGTCATTGTACAACGACTTGCCCACTACGCTACGGCTATCAATCAAAAGATTAGTCCTTTAATCTCCTATTACTGATGGCCGTTGTTAACTGATGCGAATATGGCATTTGTAGACACTAGATTATCATTTATCGTACGAAGAACAATGTGTTTTGTTAATTATTGAGTGCGCCATTGCTTTGAAATGACAACTTGTAAGTTACAATTAGACAATCATCAAATACGCAACGCAAGATGGCGTAAGTCAGAGAGAGTTCTGGGCGAGGAATGTCACGTGACATCTGCGAACGGCTGGTTTATGTTAATTCAATGGAGGGTGTCAAAACTCCGTGATTTTTTTTTTCTTTTTTTTGCAATTATCTCTCAAACAATACGCTATATGAAAAAAAAGCCATAAGGGAACTAAGTTGTAGAAAATTTCATCCTCTACTAATTCGTTTATTCAATTTTCGCGTCAGATGAACGGTTCGTTCGTCATTACAATTATATTACCTACACTTTTTTTTGTATTACTACCGTATTTTTTGTCCGAAAAATTTGAAAAAGAAGGTTCTGGTCTCTGGCGGCCTAAAATATATCTGTAAAATTTGGTGTTCATCGGTTGAAAGATTCGTCTTTAAAACAGGGAACACGTTACGGACAGACATCCCAAAATCGCCGTTATTTTTGCAAATATCTCTGAAACTATACGAGATATGAAAAAAAAGAGAGCAAACTTGTAGAGAATTTTCTCCTCTACAAATACGGTTATTCACGTTTCGTGTCAGATGAATGGTTAAGCCGTTATTTTTATTTAAATTTCGAACTGTCAAAAGACGATCGCAAAGGCCCACTACCGTAACCTAAAGTGGGCCAATTACATGTAAGTTGACTGTGAGTGATATAGCGCTGGCGATACCTGCTGGAAGGTACCCCGTGCGATGTAGCACACGGTGGGTTGCGGAGCACAGTAACCTTCCCGATGAAGAAAAGAAACAAATATACAGAACTGTGCCAAATCTGATCGTGCTCGAAAAAAACCAAATATGTCTTTCTTATTGACAACTATGAAAAAGTGAATACAAAAACTGCGATTTTTGGATGAAACGTGAGTAATAGTGTTCATGTCCTTCAAAACGAACTGAAAATGCAGTTTCACTTTTTCCCAAATTTTCAAATTATTCCGTAGATTTTCTAACTTTTTCCGAAAACTTCTTCAGGACCATAATGAATAAATAAATAAATAAAGCATTACCTTGCATTATTGTCCGAATCGTTAGTTATAGTGTTCATCTCCTTCAAAAACGAACTGAAAACGCACTTTCACTTTTTCTGAAATTTTCAAAATTTCCGTAGATTTTCCACATTTATACAGACTAGACTTGCGCATGATAGTTCGCGATCGGGGACGCTCACTTTAGTTCGCGGCACTTTGGAATTTGTTAGTCAGATATTGCAGAGTGCAGAATACTTCAAAGCAGAAATTTTGTAGCACTGAACTATGTAATCTAGCAGGCAGACGCTAACCTCGAATGGCTTTCAGCAGCAGAAGGCAAACACGTGATTTTTAATTCTATTCGCGACCTATCGCGCATTTTTAGTTCGCGATCTATGACGCATATTTTAGTTCGCGACCTATCGCGCATATTTTAGATCGCGATCTATCACTCACATTTTAGTTCGCGACCTATCGCGTATATTTTAGGTCGCGACCGGTAGCTCTCCTTTTAGTTCGCAGCTCGGTCGCGAAGTAGGTCGCTCTTTTTAGTTCGTCCGTTCGTTTTGGCTTTTGCTACCGCTACTAAAACTACTGCGTTTTTGTATCTATGGGACTTAACTACTCTGGTCATCAGTGCCTAGGCTTACAAACTACTTTAACAAACTTATGCTAAGGACGACAAATACTCCCATTCCCGATGGAGGACTCAAACCTCCGACGGAGAGCAGCGGCGTTCTAATCAGCTAGGCACCTTAGAACGCTCGGCCACTCCACCTAGGCCACATACATTCCAGTTGAGACTTAAATGCACTTCTGAATTCTTTTACGATATCACTTGGGCCGCTTCACGGTTGCATTGTGGTTCTTTTAGCAGAGCCGCGCTATTCATAGTCTTCGCCTTTCAACAACCTCGACAGGCGAAACTCTGATGTAATATCCGCTGACGTCGGTACTGAAGGAACGGAATAAATTCATTTGAGCCGTCAACCAGGGAAGTTAGAGTTAGATTATGACAATCAGGTTGTGTACGGGCGATCTGTAATAGGAGCCGCCGACCGCGGTGGCCGAGGGGACTGAGGCGCTTCAGCAGCTCGAAATGACGGCAACTGGCAGAAGGGAATCACGCTATTCTGCGCGCTCTCGCGTCCTCTCGCTGTTCCCCGTCAGTCTTCAAAAAAGGAGCGGACGAACTAAGAGGCGAGGGCTCTGCGAACTAGTTCACGTAGTTCGCCTGTGGGAGCGTTCTTCCGAACTAGTTAGTTCGCGAATTACACAAGACTAATACAGATCAGTCCTGAGAATTACTAGATTCACAGAAACGTCGGTGGAGCCGTTCCGTACGGTAGTAACACTAAAAGTGGACCTTTGCGATCGTCTTTTGACAGCTCTAAATTTAAATGAAAATAACGGCTTAACCATTCATCTGACACGAAAATTGAATAACCGAATTTGTAGAGGAGAAAATTCTCTACAACTTTGCTCTAATATATATTTCAAATCTCGTATCGTTTCAGAAATATTTACAAAAATAACTAGAAAAAACCAAATACGACTTTCTTATTGACAACTATGAAAAAGCGAATACAAAAACTGTGATTTTTGGATGAATCGTGAGTTATAGTGTTCATGTCCTTCAAAACGAACTGAAAATGCACTTTCACTTTTTCCAAAATTTTCAATTTTTTCCGTAGATTTTCCACATTTATACAGACTAGACTTGCGCATGAAAGTTCACGATCGGGAGCGTTCCAGAGAAATGCGACAATTGATTTTCATTTATTAGCTAGCTACGAAGCATGGCTCGGCAGCACAGTGGCAGAGTGCTGGATTATGGATCCGAAGAGCGCGGGTTCGAGCCCCGCCAACACGTAGGATTTTTATCTCTCAATTTTCACTTCTTTCGCCTCTGGCAGTGTTGCTGGTGTAAAAGATGACGATTAGCACCGAGGTTCGGAATTCACGTTGAAACGTAGGTCACCGTATAACTGGCTGGGTATGTCAGTTCGAAGGTAGGAGGAAGGCAACGGCAAACCACCATACCTAGTAAAGCACTGTGGTATTCAAACCAATCTTCGGTTTGTTGACAGCTTTGCCTTTAGATAAATAAGTAGCGGCAGAAGGCCTACTACTCCTACTTGGGAAATTCCCAACACTAATTCCGTTTAATTCGATGATTTTCCGGTAGGCTGGTATTTCGCGTTCTGTAACAATCTGCCTCATAGCTTTCAACATTTAGTCCTGGGTGTCTTTCTACCATTGAGGTAACCCGCTGAATGTCCAGTTTTCAGTGACTTGGTAGCTAAAATGCCAGGCATACCTACTCTAATGAAGAATATGGAGATATGATGGACGCGTACGGCTCCTATTGTAGATCGCCCGTTCACAACCTGATTGTCATAATCTAAATCTAACCTTCCCTGGTCGACGGCTCGGATGAATTTATTCCGTTCCTTCAGTACCGACGTCAACGGATATTACATAAGAGTTTCGCCTGTCGAGGTTGTTGAAAGGCGAAGACTATGAATAGCGCGGCTCTGCTAAAAGGACCACAAGGCAACCGCGATGAGGCCCAAGTGATATCGTAAAAGAATTCAGAAATGCATTTAAGTCTCAACTGGAATGTATGTAGCCTAGGTGGAGTGGCCGAGCGTTCTAAGGCGCCTAGCTGCCGAGAACGCCGCTGCTCTCCGTCGGAGGTTCGAGTCCTCCATCGGGAATGGGAGTATTTGTCGTCCTTAGCATAAGTTAGTTAAAGTAGTTTGTAAGCCTAGGCACTGATGACCACAGTAGTTAAGTCCCATAGATTCAAAAACATTTGAACATTTGATTTTTCAATTTTTGTAAATTAATTTTGAACTTAAAGATTTCTTAATTAGAGGTTTTCAGCCAATATCGCTTTCTTCTTTTAATTATATGACCGGTTTCGGCGTGCTAGACGCTATCTTCAGACCTAATACATCATGTTTTATTTTACAATATGAGCTGCATTATATATCGCAAAAAATCTTATCTATCTGCAATTACATAATTACATACCTTTCGTTATTTTTTACATCACTGAAGTGCCTCTAACGTAAACATCGAGGAAGATGGATTCAGTCATTTTATTATTGACATGTAAATTTTCAACTGTTTGTAATTCTATCGGACCAAACTGCGCGGTCATCAGTCCGTAGCTTACAAACTACTTAAACCTAGGTAAACTAACCTACGGACAAACACACACACCCATGCCCCAGGGAGGACTCGAACCTCCACGGCGAGCAACCGCGCGCTCCGCAGCGAGACGCTTTAGACCGCTGGGCTACTCCACCGCGGCATATAAATTTTATTTGCATTACACATCAACATGGATATATACCAATGTGCTATATTAGAAATTGTTCTTATAGCAGCGATGTAAAAATAATGAAAGGTATGTAATTGTAGATAGATAAGACTTGTTGCTATATATAATGCAGCTCATATTGTAAAAAAACCTGCTGTATTAGGTCTGAAGATGGCGTCTAGCACGCCGAAACCTGTCATATAATTAAAAGAAGAAAGCGATCTTGGCTGAAAAACTCTTTTTAAACAATTCTAGATCGCCCCAACAATGTGTTCCTTAAAGATTTCTCCTTCACTCAACGAATGTGACGACCTGGAGTTTATACGGTATTATTTGAACATGCTAATACTCAGCTTTCAACTTCGTATTACACATATTAAAACTATGACTTATACTTCTTCTTCTTCTTGCATTATGGTCTCTGTATGACCACGTGGATTGCATACTTCTCTTCCCAGAACCTCTTGAACCTGTCTCTCCTTCTCATCCACTGTTCGACCGAGATCTTCAGAATTCTCTTCTTTGGCCTGCTCCATTGGAGGATTTATACTGCGACTTTATTTTCCTTCTAGTTTTGACCACGCAAAGTTGTATCGTCCAAACAAAACATACACGTATTGGCAAGATAAATTAAATATGTATTGATGTAGTGCAAGGGCCGATCCGTACATGTCTGATTTCATGCCAAGCAACTACAATATCTGCAAATAATACCTTGTACTTGTGAACCTGCAGTCAAACACTCTAAGCGGAAGCTAACAAATGAGAAATAATAGTTGTATATAAAATATAGATAAGGATAAATTAATAAAAGAAGTTTTATTCTAACTTTTACAAATGATGTAGGCATCGCCAAATAACTCAATTAAATAACGTTTATTGTAACACAAGTATTATCTATTGAAAGTAGTCATATGTAAATAAAAGTAATAAATTAGAAAGCAAACTTCTAAAGTTATCAGAACAGAAGCTTTAACTGTATTATGAAAATAGTAGCAAAATCCTCAACGAACAAGGAGAGGGTGTGACAACTGAGTGCCCCATTTCGATGAAATTTTGTATGGATGTTCTACAAGGGTTGGAACTTACATAGTGGCAACACTGCTATGTAGACACTACGCATTGGAATATGCTCTTGTCACAGATAACACACTTTGTTGACATACCTACCTCACCTCCGTGCAAATGGAGTCACCCGTCCCACGTCACCGGTATGCGCAAAATAGAGGAAAACAGTCACATTTGAGTGAGAGGTCTAACGTAACGGTGTCTCTATGTTTTCTAAACAGGAACAACGGAGCTGGATCGAAGATGAATGTGCCAGAGATCGTACAGCACGACATTGTCATCAATGTCTTCAAGAGGCGCGCGGAATTGCGTGTACGACTAACGCTTTCCTCCACGGTAGACCATAAGTGCACAGTATTTTTGTTCGTTTTTGGAGCATCACCGGCGACCAGCTTTGCGAAAGAAGCGGCAACACTTTCCGCGCAACCCACCCATCATTTTGCATGATAATATGTGGGTGTATACAGCGCAATCTAAGGCTGCTATGTTCGGTCTTTGGTCCTGGGAAGTACCGTACCATCCACCATACTCCCCGGACTTAAGTCCTTATGTCTTTGATTTGATTCCGGAGATGAAGGAACCACTTCGTAGCATTCGCTTCAAAGCTGTTGCAGATATTTGACAGGCAGTAGACCGCTCCATTCGCACCATCAACAGAACAGGGTCTACTAACGGTGTACTACACCTTCCATATCGCTGGCAATGGGTTCTACACAACGCTGGTGACTACTTTGAAGGACAGTAACAGGTTCAAACATGTAATGCTTTTGTATCTGTTGTGAATAAATAGTTGGCCCTATTTAAGTTCCAACCCTCGTATACAGGGTGTTACAAACAGGTACGGCCAAACTTCCAGGAAACATTCCTCACACACAAAGAAAGAAAAAATATTATGTAGACATGTGTCCGGAAACGCTTAATTTCCATGTTAGAGCTCGTTTTATTCCTTCTCTTCAACTCAAATTAATCATGGAATGCAAACACACAACAACAGAACGTACCAGCGTGACTTCAAACACTTTGTTACAGGAAATGTTCAAAATGTCCTCCGTTAGCGAGGATACATGCATCCACCCTCCGTCGCATGGAATTTCTGATGCACTGATTCAGCCCTGCAGAATGGCGTATTGCATCACAGCTGTCCACAACACGAACATGAAGAGTCTACATTTGGTACCGGGGTTGCGTAGACAAGAGCTTTCAAATACCCCCATAAATGAAAGTCAAGAGGGTTGAGGTCAGGAGAGCGTGGAGGCCATGGAATTGGTCCGCCTCTACCAATCCATCGGTCACCTCATCTGTTGTTGAGAAGCGTACGAACACGTCGACTGAAATGTGCAGGAGCTCCATCGTGCAAGTACCACATTATGTGTCGTACTTGTAAATGCACATGTTCTAGCAGCACAGGCAGAATATCCCTTATGAAATCATGATAACATGCTCCAGTGAGCATAGGTGGAAGAATATGAGGCCCAGTCAAGACATCACCAACAATTCCTGCCCAAAAGTTCACAATTGGGGCAAGTGGCGGTGAATCGAGGAAGTACAGTACATACTAACGAAACAATTGGGTATTTTGACAATAGTCTGCACGAATTAATTCAATTTACACTTAAAGAGAGATACTAAAATGAGTTCTAATATGGAAATTAAGCGTTTCCGGATACATGTACACATAACATAATTTCTTTCTTTGAGTGTGAGAAATGTTTCCTGAAAGTTTGGCCGTACCTTTTTGTAACAGCTTGTATAACAGGAAGGATGTGATTGATTTAGCCTGAAGATGACACTACTGAAGAGTCGAAACGGCTAGCACAATAAAATTCGGCTGCTGGTATAATTTTTATTTCTTTTTTGTTTTGTAATCACAACCTCGACTTAATCCCCAGACTTCAAGCTAGTATTGAACTATATCTAATGCTCTATCTGTCTAATGAGTTATGCAAAGAAATTACTCATTTTGTTTCACATACCCTAATCGTCAAAACCATATACTGTACTGCAATAAATGTGAAGACGAGTTTTTTATATGTTTTTATTTTGTAAAGAAGTTATTAGACTCGAAGGGCATGAAAGGGAAGCATTAGTTGCAAAGGGAGTAAGACAGGGTTGCCGCCTTTCTCCGATTTGTACATCGAGCAGGCGGTGAAGGAAAGCTAGGAAAAATTTGGAATAGGGATTAAAGTTCAGGGGGAAGAAATAAAAACATTGCGTTTTGCTGACGACATTGTAATACTGTCAGAGACAGCAAAGGACCTGGAAGAGCAGTTGAATGGAATGGACAGTGAGTTGAAGGGAGCGTATAAAATAAACATTAACAAGAGCAAAACAAATATAACGGAATGCAGTCTTAGAAAATCAGGCGATGGTGAAGGAATTAGATTAGGTAACGAAACAATGAAGGTGGTAGATGAGTTTTGTTACTTGGGTAGTAAAATAACATATGACGGCCGCAGTACAGAGGATATAAAATGCAGAATGGCAATGGGAAGAAAAGCATTTTGGAAAAAGAGAAATTTGCTAATATCGAATATTAATTAAAGTGTAAGGAAGTCTTTTCTGAAGTCATTTGTTTGGAGTGTTGCCTTGTACGGGAGTGAAACATGGACGATAAACAGTGCGGACAGGAAGAGAATAGAGGCTTTTCAAATGTGGTGCTACAGAAGAATGCTGGAAGTTAGGTGGGTAGATCACATAACTAAGAGATACTGAACAGAATTGGTGAGAAAGGGGATTTTTGGCATACCTTGACTAAAAGAAGGGATCGCTTGCTGCCGGCCGCGGTGTCCGACGGGACTGAGGCGCTCCAGTCACGGTCTGCACGGGCACTACGGTCGGGGGTTCGAATCCCCCCTCGGGCATGGATATTTGTGCCGTCCTTAGTTGTAAGTAGTTCATAAGTAGTTTGTAAGTTTAGGAACTGATGACCCCGTAGTTAAGTCCCATAAGCTTTACAAACATTTGAACTTTTTTTTTTTTTGATCGCTTGCTAGGACACATTCTTAGACCCCGGGGAATCGTGAAATTAGCATTGGAGGGAAGTGTGTGGGGTAACAAACGCAGGCTGCGGTGGAGTGGCCGAGCGGTCTAAAGTGTCTCGCTGCGGAACGCGCTGTTGCTCGCCGTGGAGGTTCGAGTCCTCCCTGGGGCATGGGTGTGTGTGTGTTTGTCCTTAGGTTAGTTTTCCTAGGGTTAAGTAGTTTGTAAGCTACGGACATATGACCACGCAGCTTGGTCCGATAAAAAAAAAAAAAAAAGCGCTGAGTAAGCAGATTGAAATGGATGTGGGTTGCCGTTCTTATGAGGAGATGAAGAGGCTCGCTCAGGATAGAGTAGGGTGGAGAGCTGCATCAAACGAGTCTCCGGACTGAAGACCATAACAACATATGCAAATATTTTGTTAAGGAAAATGCATATTCTACCTCATTAAGTAAGCAGTTCGAGCAAAAATTGTAAAACATAATTAAAGGTGAACGTAGAGAGATCAGTTTGCTGATAATGGATCTAGACTAGCGGCTAGGCGAAATGAAGGAAATGGCAGCGGTAACAGGTCTTGACGGGCCGCAGCGCCAATACACCTGTTGCCCCTACGCTACGGCAGTTAGCTAATCGATGTGCCACTTACCCGTCCGCCGGTGCCGGATCCAGACGGGCACTCCGATATCGAGAAGGTGTCGACCACGGAGTCGAAGCGCACCAGCTTCTTGGGGATGGGTTTCTTGCGGGGACAGAGCGAGCACATGTTCGCGCCGGTGGTAGCAGCACTGATGGTCGGTGGCATGACTCTGGGACGGCTCCTCGTCGGCACTCGTCGCGCGCACTCACTGGCCAGCACAGAAGCACTCGCGGTCGCAGCTGACCATCGCACAAGCGGCCCGCACTAGCTTCTCGCCGCCCGCTGTGCCGCAGTACGTACGGTAAAATAATAGCGCACGCGGCGCCGCGCCGCGCCGGCCAGGCAGTGCGCCCGCCCGCCCACAGATGTCACTGGCTGCGTCCCGTCCGCCACCTAGCGGGCAGAGCCGGAACTACTTAACGCGCGGGAGGGGCAGATCTGGAGCAATAGGTCATCTACAAACGGCGGCGCGTAACGAAGTGAAATTGCTAATTACTGTTTTCGCGAACGTTTCTTAGCTAGAGACTCAGCCGAGGTGGTTTGCATTATTTATACATGTGTGTGGTTAAATTTGCCTTATGCAAGACACCTAGTTTTAACACCGATACGTTCCGGCACTAAAGCGCTTTGGACGAGATGTGCAACACGCACAAAAAAGTCGTTGTCAGCTGCAGCGCTCTTTCCGATCGACCGTCGTACTACAAAGAAGTGTTCGAACTGTAGGCATTTATCGAGTCATCTGCTTCACGAGTCTACTTGGTTTGTTGTCAACTTACTGCAAATGAAAAAAAAAAAAAAAATAAAAAAAAAATAAAAATAAAAATAAAAAAAATAAAAAAGAGTTAAGATCACTCTTAGAAACTGTAATATATATTGCGATTATTAACCCTAGTATGCATACCTTGGGTCCAATGGACCCGGGAACAATTTTAATTTGTGTATTAAAGACTTGAAATTGAGTCCCACCCGTTCAGGTATGCTCTCTGGCAATATTCAGTAATACATTACAGATACTACTAGAATTGTGTGTCATTAGTTTAAGTGCCACTTTAATTTTCTTCTTTATACTACACAGTACCGAGAATACTTTATTGCCACACATATGCATTGTTGTGATCGCAGAAAAGTAATTTTTATAACTTGGCATGTTCAACTGTCAGACAGCATACTTCTATGTTCTGTAAGAAGCAAAATATCGGAGTGGGTGCTTGTTAGTGTGTAACGCTGTACAGAAAGACTGTAGGAGTTTGCTACACAGCAGTATTGTTTCACATTCGATACTCATTCGGAACAAAGGGGTTATTGGTAACACTAAAAAAATAATAAAGAAAGTACTGAGGTTATTTATTCATATTATCATTATTCAGAAAATGTCACGCTCTGCATCTTTTTTTTTTTTTTTAAAAAAAAAAAAAAAAAGGATCAGGAAAGATGATAGCATACGTTTCTCATCAAGCCCAAATCACTTGTTACTCAATGGGTAGCTGAAGATGACGATTTCCTTTGAGATATAAGTTCTGCTTCGAATGAAAACTATGAAATGGTTCCTCAGGCAGTGTCATACGACTCTTTGGATGAAGAACCACGTAGTGGTGGTGGTGAAGACGATGATCTAGATAATAATATCTCAGGGCAAATAAACAGTGAAAGTGCTAACGTTTATATTGCTCCAAATGGTATGCTATGGAGTGAAAGGCCGCCTACTCTGAATGTGGTGAAATTTATACCAGGACCAGCAAACTGGAGTTATGTTCTTTATGAAATGATGTATACTTTGTCAGTGGCAAAATCACCTATTTGAACACTGTGAAAAATAATATTGATGGTGTCTGTATCAGTTTTCATAATATAATCTATCCAAAAGATTATTCAGCGTTAAAATTATACTAATTATACATTTTAAAAGCCAGTAAAATCATTAAAATAGCCACAGCTTTTTTATATTATACTCATGAACCTTCAAATAAAAATATTCGTGCATGATAATATCCACAAAACACTTATTTTCATTTAAATTCTCATATTATCATATTAGATGTAATTTGTCCAATGAACACAGGGTATGTAAATGTGCAAAAAATAAAGGTCATGCATAGAAGGGTGAAATCATTTATTTTGTGTTTTAGACTGCCACTGTGAAACTGTATGTAATTGTTTTCGTGCAGTTCATGGCTAACTTCGTCGCTCATTATTGCTATTACATTCTTCCAGCCCCTGCGGTTTGAGGCGCCTATGTATATGATGAACAAGCTCACGTGTTTATACAGACCCTTCACTTTGATTAAGCTTCAAATAATGCTCACCAAAAACAAATATTTCATCAGTTAACTACAGCATGTTTTAGGAACAATTGCAAATATTTTAGAAGATGGTAATAAAGACGATTTGCAGTTAAAATGTCATATAACATGTGTCCAATTGTTATTGGGTACAGAGATTCACCTCTCGGTATGTACAACAAACTTAAAGCAAATGCAAATTTGGATATTTTGACATTCTTTCGTCGGTTCTTTGAAGATCACCATATTAACTTATTTAAATAACCGGTTTTTATTTACTTTAAACTCTGAATATGCCCTAGTAAGCCGAAAACCGGATAACGTAGTGGAAATGAAAGTGTAGAACATACACAAAATTCTCTTTGAAGTCAGTGTGATGTACTACGAAGAATCGACGGATAAATCAGTTAAAATGTCTTGATTTACATTTCCTCTATGTTTGTTTGACTTTCATATTAACAGCTATATCTCTGTATCCAATAAAAATTGTACACATGTTATATGAAATTTTTAATGCATACTGTCACCTCTATAGTATGACCTCCTAAAATACCACGAGTTGAAAAACTACGTTGCTCTCAGCAGGAGACAAGTACACATTCCCAAACAAATTCGCGACTTGGCTTCGTTTGTCAGCTGGGTTCCCCATTCAGTCGTCTGCGCATGCTCGGAGCACTTCTATAGGCGTGAGAATAGGATCCATCCTATTCCGTCTACTAGCGGTCGTATGCGCGCATCTTGTGCAAGTGGACGCGTCTACTTTCATATTAACAGCTATATCTTTGTATTCAATAAAAATCTCGTAAGCTCTCACTTCCCGTGTAGAAAGGGCTTTATTGCGCCATCTTCGCCGCGCGGAAATAGCCGAGCTCAACGCCCTCTGTAATAAAAAAGCTGAGCGAAATATTTAACGAGCAACCATGAACAAATTGAACCAACACCGCAAAAAGAAAATAATAATAATAACGATAATAATAATAATAATAATAATAAGAGCGGTCTGGAGCGCCACGTTACGGATCGCGCGACCTCCCGCGTCGGAGGTTCGAATCCTCCCTCGGGCATGGATGTGTGTGTTGTCCGTAGATTACTTTAACTTTGTTCAAGTAGTTTGTAAGACTAGGGACTCTTGACCAACGTAGTTTAGTCTCATAGAATTACAAACATTTAAACATTTTTTGTGCCATCTTCCGTGGGTTATTGGCTTTTATTTCCTAGAATATCACGTTACAGATTTTTGATTATGCTGTCATTTAGACGAGTTGTTAGATTTGACAATTTTGTTTGATATTAGGCCTAATTTATTTACGTTACTTACCTTATGTCATTCGCAGGATTTGTATCTGCTGTGATTTAGAAACGACAAGTTTTCACAACATGTCATCTACAAACAACAAAACATTTATATTTACGAAAACTAATTTATTTATTGTACATTCGCCTGCAAGTTATGTTGAATCATGCACAATAAATCAATTACTTTGATTTTATCAATTAGAAATTTTCTTGAAACCCTGCGTCTATGAGATACATGGATTTGTATATAAATAAAAATACTGCTACCAGTCACAGTTTTTATTTATTTAGCAAGACGCGTTTCGAGAAATCATTCCCATCGTCACTTACAGCTGTAACTGTTTATTTATATGTATGTTTGTGACAACTGATGTACTCGTGTGAAAAAAATATTATATGTGACTAGATGACCAGGTGAACTTCGTATCAGTTACCTCTTAAAATGAACCATATTAATTTAAATCCAGTAGCTTTATAAAGGTATCATAAGATAGTCTAAGCATCTGCTCCATAGTTGGCGGAAAGAGTGGGCAAATCACGCACACATGTTCAGGATAATGTTCATGTCCCATTCATGGAAGTTCAGGGAAGGGTTAAACGCTGATAAAATATGGAAAAACTTTATCGTAATCAGATGAATGGTGCTGATATTTTATAGAAACATCTCTATTTTTCCTTAATGTTCCAATTTTTGGGGATACATTTCCAAATTTTTATTTCTTAAGAACGTTACTCTTGCTTTGAACGTCAAATATGCAAACTTTATCGCAATCAGACGAATGATATTGATATCCCATTGAAAAACGCACTTTCACTTTATCTCAAATTTTCCAATTTTCCGGTAGATTTTCCAAACAATTTATTTCATACAAACCTTGTCCTGTCAAGCCGTACTCAAGTGATGCTCTTACAAGCATGTGGCAATTGATTTTTATTCATACAAAAAAATCGTTTTCGGTTTTTCTTAAATTTTACTACTTTCCGGGCGACTTTTCCAAATTTTTATTTGCTGCGAATGTTCCTCTTGCTTTCAACATGAAATGTACAACATTTTATCGCAATTGGGCGTACGGTATTGATAGCTCACTAGAAAAAGCTGTTTCAGTTTTTCCAGATTTTCCTCTTTTTTCTGGGCAACTTTTCCATATTTCATCATCCTTTAAACCTTCCCTGGACATACAGGAATATTTCAAGTCGTTCTCGAGTTTTAGCCAGAATAACGAACAGCAATTCATTTTTGTATATGTAAATGTTTGAGTTGTGTGAGATCTGCCGCAGATAGAACAGACGAAAACTTAACGACAGCAGAATGAAGCAAGAGGTCACAAACTCTAAACATCATAAATAATATGAAACAGCACAAAAAACCCACTTGAAGATGGGAATGATTTCTCAAAACGCGTCGTAAATAAATGATAAATCGTGACTGGTAGCAGTATCGTTATATATTAACAAATCCATAAATAAATTAGTTTTCGTAAATAACAACGTCTTGTTGTTTGTCGATGACAAGCTGAGAAAACTTGTATTCCTAAATCGAAGCAGTTGCAAATCCTGCTAATGATATAATGTAAGTAACGTAAATAAACTGGGCGTAACATCAAACAAAATTGCGAAATCAAACAACTAGTCTAAATGACTGCATTACCAAAAATCTGTAACATTTTATTCTAGAAAATAAAAGCCAAAAACCAACGGAAGATGTACAACAATGGTTTTTTCCCTTTTTTATTTTATTTAAAAAAAAACAAAAAAACAAAAACAAAAACAAAAAAACCAAACACACACAAACACACACAAGGTGTCTCGCATAAGGCGCATTTCATCACAGCAAGCACCGAAGATAGAGGAGCTACACCATCACAAGATTATTTATTCATGCAATATGAACGATAATTTCATTTCTAATACAACACAGTTGAGCCGTGCCGGCTCGCATGTGTTGCTGGCGCCACAGACGCCCTAAGCCAGGGCCCAGCGATATACGGCCGCTATCGATCCTCCCGGCCTGACGCGAGGATCTTTGAAAGTCGCATTTGGCGGGATTTTCACATTTGAAATACCGAGCGTGGAGATTCGTGTGGCCAGTTGGGCTCTGGGGCTGCTTCGAAGCGGTATCCCTGTGAGTGCGACGCGTGTGACGTACCAGGAAGAACACGCAAATGGGTCGTGGAGTGTCTGGCACGGGACCGGAGTCTAATGGTGCAGTCGCTGTTGCTGGTTGATGGAACAGCTACGGGAATTAAGCGCACATGGATGGTCTGAATTGCAGGTCGGTGACACGAGAGGCTCTTAAATAACTTCATCTGGTGAGAAACTGAGATTCTAACTTGTGGCATTGTGTACTGCTCGCCGGTTGTTCCATGTGTGTTAAGCGTCGTCTGTTATCGAAGTCCACTTTCCTGTTACGTAGCTTGAAGTGAGTTGAAGGTAATTGTTTTATCAGGCCACCGCGTTAAAGCTACTTTTATGATTCTAACTGTTCCTTTTAGCGAGTTTGATGACTGGTGTCGGTGTTTGCAAGTAAGAAGTTCATAGTGCCGGCCCGCTAAAGCCAGTCTTATGTCAATATTTAATTAGTAAGTTTGGAGGCAGCTGTGCCTGTATTCGCGAAAAACTACTAATAAGTAGCTTCGTTTAAATATCTTCTGCCCTGGTATCGTGAACCTTGAACGCTACTTTGTGCAGTGGCATTTGTCAGTACGAAGTTATGTGAAGACATTTGAAACCAGTGCCTGCGTTGTTTCTGTTTGTCTTAAAGCACATTAAGATTTTGGATTTTCCTTGATGGTATAGCCAGGCTTAGTGTGTACTTATTAAGAGATTTCCCTAAACCTTGCCTCATTCCGATTCTCTGCTAAACATTGTTTATTTGTGAAGGTGACTCGGAAATTTGGTCAAGTACTGTAGTATTTTAAGAGAGAATTGGTACTGCAATTTGAAAATTGGGCGGATATTGTAAAGTGGTTTGTAATTCCTTATGGGTTTTTTAGGGTGTTGTGGAATAGGATAGCATGCTAATTGTAGACGGGTTGGAACGCGCTGACTGTGCCTGAGATTTGCTTCATAATTTGTGGTTGTCTTTCAACGGCCAGTTCCTTGCGTTTGCTGATCATAGGCTTCTACCCGGTTGTCGGGAACAGCACTTAGCGAACATTCCAACCCCGTCTGCGGATAAATATTGTGTGGCTTTGGTGTACTATTCTTTGTCAGTGTCAGATAATGCGCTGATTATGCAGTATGAAATTTGTGACATGTTTCGTTAGTACCAAACAATTCTCACCCGAAGTCATGGTCTGTTCTAGACCAGGTTCCTGGGTATTCTGACAGTTCTGGTGGACTGTGATTGATCAATGACAGTGGGAGACCCGGGCCCATGTGGACTAAGAGCAACCTAACGAGTAATACAATGATTGCACCTAATCTTCCTTTAATGACACCAGTTGAATTCTTGTAATTGTGTACTCTGGTTACTGTGTAGTAGCTAATGTTACATTGTTTTCTTGAGTGCCTGAGCCAAATTATGAATGTGATTTCTAATTTAATTGATTTTTTTATTAATTCAATCGTTAAACTGTACTTCGGGTTACTGCCTCGGAGTATTTATAAACTGTGTGTTCACGATCCGGTGGTTCAATTGTTGCCAAACGCTGTTTATATAGTGAATGTCTTTGTTTATTGCTATATTGTCACATTTTAGTTTTTATCATAATATAGCTTTGTCAACAATGTTCGAGAAAATTGTATTCATGCCTTGTGAGTCCAGTCCTCCCACTCACCAGCCAGTTGTGCTGATGCAGATTTCAAGTTAGTTGCTATGATTTATTCTTGTTAATGCGTTTCGCTTTTCTGGGGAATCATCAGAATGTGGAAAAATTAGTTAGTGAAAAATTTACATGTCTAATCGTATCATGAAAAGTGATAGTAAAACATAGATTAATTCTGACGTTATAATGTTTTATTTATAATAATAGTTTATTTCGCGCCAAAGCCTGTCACTGTCAGCTTTCAAAGGTAGCACTGGATGTAGGGCACTCGTCAAAAAACTTCCGTAAACGGAAAAAATAGAAATGAACATAATGTGCGGTCCCGTTCTGTACCATCGAGACAGTAATAACTTTACAGGAAATTTAAAGAATTCTCCGTTTTTTTATTCACCCTGCGCAGCGATTTATAAATAGCTCATTGCCGAAACTAGGTACACCTCATGGTAACCTAATAAAAATGAGAAACGGAGCATGAAGCTGTGAAATTTAATGTATAAAATGGATACATTTACCTGAAATGTTACAGAAATAGGCGCACTTGAATAAATTTAAACATACTAGGAAATGTAGGAATAGATAGTCGCCGCCGTTGCATGCCTGCATTTCAAACCGGCAGCTGGTGAGAGATGCGATTGGCCTCTTACATACGTAATACAATCAGAGCTCGCTAGTGGCGCTTTAGGTCAGGAATCATAGTTCCCCAACAGGGGACAACCGTTATAATTAAAATTTTAAACTCATAGAGCTTACAGGGGTTCGAAGAGAGCTCTCCTCACGTTCTTTCCGTTAATATATAAGAAAATTTATAAATATCCTCTCACATTCTCCATTTTATACGTTCAGTTTCAATGCTTTATTCTCCGGTTCGCCTTGTTACGCGTAGGTAGTTTTGGCAATGAGCTACTTATAAAAATCTGTGCATGGAGAGTGAGAAACTTGATATTCTTTAAACTTTGTCATGTTCATACAGTCTCGATAGAACAGGATAGGACCGTACCGCAAGTTCATTTGTATTTTTCCGTTTACGCAGGTTTTTGACGGGTGCCCTAGACCCAGCGATACCTTTTAAATGCTGACACTGCTAGACCTTCGTACTAAAGCCTTCCACACCTGTCCGATGTAAAACATTATTATAATGTCAGTATTATCACTGTTTATGACGAGACTAGGCCTGTAAAGTTTCCGCTAACTTACTTATCCAGATTGTGATGCCCTAAAACCGCGAAACACGTTAAATAAATCATTCCAACCAACACTGTGTTTTATTAGAAGCCATATTTTATTGGTTGCTGTACCAGACGGCCCGATGGAGGGGATGACATTTTACTATTATTTCATTAAACTAATTCATATGATTGCCAAAAAGCGTTCACTGTCAATTTCAGAATTCTATACTTATCGTGTACATAAATGGACCAACTAAGTCTGACGGATCGCTGTCTCTTTAGCTGACACAACTTCGAACACTTGCGTGTCAATAATGACGAGGACGACACTAAACTCAGTCCCCCGAGCCGAGAAAATCCCAGACCCGTCGGGAATCGAACCCGATACCCTGCGTGAGGATCCATCACACTGTTCCCTAAACTACGGGGGCGGACATGATGAATGTGATGAAGACCGTATGGAATTTTTTACCTTTACACCCTATCGGAGGTCGTGCTCGGCGTGCCTATTGAAACTGATTGGGCGAATTGCGTGTAGATAATGGAATAGTGATTAGGATGGCACAACATTCATTTCCTGAATGGAGAGAATCCCCGACCTGTCCGGGAATTGAACCTGCGTGGATGACCACCAGGTGTTCCCCCCCCCCCTTCCTTTCTTTCACTGGACTATGGAGGCAATCTGTCTTAAAGCTGAAGTAATTTGGCAGATTTGCTATGCCCGTCAAACTCTCACGAGCTACTGTATTCAGAACAGTGTTGAAAATGTGAATTTTCAAACAACTTTCGTGTATGCTGGCGGGTGACCACCGCCGATATTTCGACAGGAGCACATCCTGCCATTCTCAAGGCACAACTGCTAGCTGTCGGAGGTTCGAGTCCTCCCTAGGGCGTGTGTGTGTGTGTGTGTGTGTGTGTGTGTGTGTGTGTGTGTGTGTGTGTGTGTGTGTGTGTGTGTGTGTGTGTGTGTGTGTGTGTCCCCTTAGGTTAGTTTAGCTTAGTTTAAGTAGTTTGTAAGCTACGGAATGATAACGCAGTTCGGTCCTATAGATTTACAAACATTTGATTTTTTTTTTCTATCCTCCTTGTTTACCTTTTGCAAACCGAGGTATTAAATTCGCTTCTCATTGCTTCCTTGAGTGCCGTTGTGCCTTGAGAATAACAGGGTGTGCTCCTGTCGAAATATTGGCGGTGGTCGACATCACCAGGTAGCATACCTGTAAGTTGTTTGAAAAGTGTTGAAAATAGTTTTATTGTTAAAGTGTTTCTTGCATAATTATACTGTTCTTAAAATGAATATAAAAATTAATATTTGTTTAAAAATCATTTGTTTACTTCCAGTTGTGACCCGAACAATGTCTTCCCACTGTGGTAAAACATTAGACTACGAAGATAAACGGGTTGTATTTCACTATGTCGTGGTATTGGTTTTCCCTAATAGATAAGATAAACAATTAGTATTTCTGCTTTAGGCATTAGTATGTCCTAAATCTACAACGTGCATATGAAAAGTTCGGTGAATGGTTTTAGGAAATGTAGGAAACAAGTTGTAAACTAAATACCTTTACTGGTCTTAAAAGTAATCGCCATTAACTACATTTCTGACATGGGTGGTACAGCTGTTGGAAATTGGCACCGAACGGTTCTTGTGGAATCGCTCGAAGCACGTGTGTTAACGCGTTGTTGCCTCTCAACAACCACTCACACAGTTTTTACTCACTGCTTCAACACCATACACTTGCAATAACATCCCATATGTTCACGTCGCCGTTTTCCTTAATTTGAAACAATACTTGATGTCAACGCTTTGCTTTATTTTGCGTTCCATGTTGCAATGACAAGTTCTCTCACTGACCCTGTTAGCTGGGTCGCAGCGTGTACCACCCCTTCACTGCAGTACTCTGCACGGTAGGGGGTCGCTTGTTGACATATCCCTCAATGTGTACGCGAGGGCGCCTCATTCTCGCTAGTCCCGTTTGTAAAACATGGCCGGCCGCGGTGGCCGAGGGGACTGAGGCGCTCCAGTCACGGTCTGCACGGCCACTACGGTCGGGGGTTCGAATCCCCACACGGGCATGGATATTTGTGCCGTCCTAGTTCGTAAGTAGTTCATAAGTAGTTTGTAAGTTTAGGGACTGGTGACGACGTAGTTAAGTCACATAAGCTTTACAAACAATTGTAAAATATGGGACCATTTGCTGAAATGTTCCGACGGACATTGTATCACTCCCATGTTACCCCAAATATCAATGTACCAGACTAACAATCGTGAAAGCAAAAAAAAACTGGGAATCCCTCATTCGAAAATACAACTAGTAGTGCAGACGGCAGTTCGTAAAAAAAAAAAAAAAAAAAAAAAAAGGGGGGGTTTACCTGGAAAGTATTCCGAAATTAATGAAATTTTAGTATGGGTTGTGTGTAGGTACTCTGTGGGGTAGAAACAGTTTTGGAACTCGAGGACCCAGTGCTAACTTTACAGGGACCGGAAAATCTCGAAATTTTTGGATAAACTCTAGTCCCGATACCGCTTTGACCAATGACTTCATACATAGATACTACGAACACATGTTTATCACAATACGGTATCGGTAGTTAGATTTCACCTAAATAGGTGAAATTTACTTAACGATACCACGTCTTCAAAATACATTTAATAATTAGGTAATTTTAAAGAAAGCTTGCACTGAAGTTATACGGCCTGAAATGATATATTTATGTCAAACATACAACTGTAAATCGATTGTTTCTGAAACGGAGTTTCGGGCATTACATGCACTCACGTACTAAAATAATCGTTTTTTGGGCTACGCTACAGATAACTTTTTAAAGTGGAAGTTTGGGTGTCTTCAAAAATATCAGACACGTAAACAGTGAGTACCGATATTGAAACCACGCGCGGGACGGAATGACGTAAAACATGACGTCATTGGTCAAAGCGGTATCGGAGACTGATTTGACCCAAATTTTTGGTCTTTTTTCACTACACTGTGAGAAATGTCATTGTGCATTACGAAAAAAAAAAGAATGAAATCAACATTTTAAAAATATTTGACATTAAGGTGAATATTAAACGACACCACAATGTTTAGTCATCTGTGTGCTATTTTTTTTTTTTTTTTTTTTTTTTTTTTTTTTTTTTTTTCGGGTAGCTTGTTCCTTTGCGGACGTACGGTTGTATTTGCTCTATTTTGAACGTCAAGTTCTGGGGAAAAGACTTTTTTAAGTTAATTTAAGTAGTTTGTAAGTTTAGGGACCGATGATCACTGCAGATTAGTCCCTTAACTTTACGAAAATATTTATGCCGCGGTGGAGTAGCCGAGCGGTCTAAAGCGTCTTACTGCGGAGCCCGCGGTTGCTCGCCGTGGAGGCTCGAGTACTCCCTGGGGCATTGGTGTTTGTCCTTAGGTTAGTTTACCTAGGTTTAAGTAGTTTGTAAGCTACGGACTGATGACCACGCAGTTTGGACCGATAGATTTAGACATTTGAACATTTGATTTATTTATTTCTACTCAAGTCAAAAGTTTTCACCCTGCGAAAATGTAGACTAAGACACTGAGTTACATTGAGCGGATTTTCCTTGAAATTATTCGCCACCTAGGAAGCTCTGAGTGATAACATGGTCCAGAAATGTTGAGAAGCGCCAGTGACGTACTTTCGTTTACGTCCCCTGGCCGCTATCCAAGGCACAAAATGGGATGAACGCGCAGTCTGGTGTAAGGCACGTACTACGCAGGTTTCGGTGTCTGAATTAACGGACGACATTACACGCTACACGCTATGGTGGGCGTTGCGCAGTGGTTTGCGCATGCGTAATACAAGGGGCAGAGCAGAACACAGCCGTGGAAGGTCAAAGGGCTCCCAACGGTCAGTGCCGTAGTCCAGCTCACGACTACGTTAGGCGTGCCGAAAGCGAATGTGTTGGGATGCCGTAGGCTACATGAGTAATTCTGAACTCAGTACTTACATGGTGTTTATTATTTCATGTTTGACACTTCTACAGGCTGTAGAGGGGTCTTACACAGAGGACGACTACTCAAGCGAAGTGATGAGTGCTATCGACAAGGGTTCGCAAATCGGTTCCGTATTTCTTGATTTCCAGAAGGCTTTTGATACCGTACCTCACAAGCAGATTTCAATCAAATTGCGTGGTTATGGTATATCGCCCCAAATTGGCGACAGGATAGGGGATTTCCTATCAGAGGACACAGGTCATAGTAATCGATGGTAAGGTATCGACTAAAACAGAGGTGATATCGGGCGTTCCACAGGGTAGCCCTCTGCTGTTCCTTATTTACATAAACGATTTAGGGGAAAATCTAAGTAGCTCTTAGGTTGTTTGCAGATGACGCCGTCATTTACCGTCTAGTAAAATCATCTAAAGATCAAAACCAACTGCAGAACGATTTGAATATATCAGCATGGTGTAAAAATTGGCAATTGACTCTAAATAATGAGAAGTGTGAAGTCGTCCACATGAGTACTAAAAGAAATCCGTTAAACTTTGTTTACAAGATACGTCAATCAAAAGTGAAGGCCGTAAACTCCATGAAATACCTAGTAGTTAATATTACTTCAGACTTAAAATGGGAAGATCAGATAGATAATGTCGTTGGAAAGGCGAACCAGAGACTGCGTTTTATTGGCATAACCCTTAAAAGATGCAACAGAACTACTAAAGAAACTGCATACACTACGCTCGTCCGTCCTTTTTTTTTTTGAGTATTGCTGCCCAGTGTGGGATCCTTATCGTGTGGGTTTAACGGAGGACATCGAAAGAGTCCAGAGAAGGGCAGCTCATTTCGTATCGTCACGATACAGGGGAGACAGCATTACGGAAATGATGCAGGATCTAATGGGAATCATTACAACAATGGAGGTTATCGCTGCGCCGTGGGCTACTTACTAAACTACAATCGACAACATTCTCCTCCGAATGCGAAAATATATTGTTGACTCCGACTTAGATAGGTAGAAATTATCATCAAAATAAAATCCGAGATATAGAGCCCGAACGGAGAGATTCAGGTGTTGTTTCAAATGTTTCAAATGTTTGTTAAGTTTATGGGACTTAACTACGGGGTCATCAGTCCCTAAACTTACAAACTACTTATGAACTACTTACGAACTAGGACGGCACAAATATCCATGCCCGAGGGGGTATTCGAACCCCCGACCGTAGTGGCCGTGCTGACCGTGACTGGAGCGCCTCAGTCACCTCGGCCACCGCGGCCGGCAGATTCAGGTGTTCTTTCTTTCTGCGCGCTATTCGAGAATGGAATGGGAGATAAATAGTATTATGGTGGTTCGATGAACCCTCTGCCAGGCACTTAAATGTGATTTGCAGAGTACCCCATGTAGATGTACAAGTAAGGCTCAGTGAAACATGAAAGTGCTCAAAGTGGGAAACTACAGTTGGCCAAACGTTTAGGAAATAATTGGAATTTTTATACGAATCTATCACCATATGCATCTTATCAGTTGTCCCTATTAAAGTGTATCCAGGAAGCGGTGTCTGAATCAGCGGTAAGAGATTAGTATTGAAAGGGTCGCTTTCTCGACCCCGCCTGGTGACAAATATTTCTGTGCTCCTTGGCATTGTGTACACTACCGATGACACAATCAACCGTAGCATCATATAGGTTATTTTATATTTATATGTGTACAATAAATCCATAAATTTGCGACGATCTGTTCCAAGACGAAGATGGATTACGAACGTGCAGTATGAAAGTAATTCCCAAAATGTGCGTCACTAGTGCAACCCTACGATGTATATTTTTATCGTCCGATTAAATATGTAATAGAGAAACCTGCGCTTACGTCATCGAGGAAGAACAGATCACTTCCCGAGAAACTTGCATCAAACTACATTCAATTATACGTTACCACTTATCCTGGTAAGTATTCAGCGACATGCTGCTTTACGAGTGTTTCGATGCTGGACTGTGTGATGAAACAAGCTGTTTTCAAAATGTCAATGAAATTTTTCTATGGTGACATTTAAAAAGAAAAAGAAAAAGAAAAAAAATGTATTCGTTTTGAAATTTTTGGGGTTCCATATTTCATCTTGTGCCTATACCTTTTGTGCTTATATAAATTTAAAAAAAAAAGCTATAAGATGCTGCGGTTAGTTATGACGTCAGTACTGTACGCACTGCAAAGAATACAAAAGTTTTTGCCGCCGGGCGGAATCGAATCCGCGACTCTATTAATACGAAACCGTTCTCTTACCGCTTTTTGTGTCTATAGAATATTTATTCGAATAAATTAATCATGTTTAGAAATCGTGTATTTATGACGTGGTAACAGGGCAATAGTCTCACGATTTCCAAGTTATGGAGAGTATTAATGATTATTAATGATTACCACATAACAGTAAGCATTACCACTGTGGGTCACAAATAGCCGTGCGCACTGAGGCGTCATGGTGCGTGGCCGTTCGCCGTCGGATGTTCGACTCCTCCCTCGGGAATGGGCGTGCATGTTGTCCTTAGATTACTTTATCTTACTTTAGTTTGTGCGTGAGCCGGCTGCGGTGGCCGAGGGGACTGAGGCGCTTCAGTTAGGATCTGCACGGCCACTACGGTCGGGGGTTCGAATCCCCTCTCGGGCATGGATATTTGTGCCGTCCTTAGTCTTAGTTCGTTCATAAGTAGTTTGTAAGTTTAAGGACTGATGACCCCGTAGTTAAGTCCCATAGACTACAAACATTTGAACATTTTTTTAAAAATTGTTTGTAAGCTAGGGACTAATAACCAAGCAGCTAAGCATTTTGACTTGGTTACAAATTTATATATGCAAAGTCATTCACAATTTATGGTGTTACAGCAGGTTCCTTGATAATAATTTGATGATTCAAGAAGAGTCTGTCAATAAGTGCTTGTTTAATTCCTCAGCCTAAAACCACCATTAATACGTACCTAAGCTTTTAATTAGGTTTAAGTGGCTTTGATCATTGGCATGCCATTTCAACATCGTTTGCTTTTGAAGTGTATTTATGCAAAACCGTTGCACAAATTCTTACCTTTGGCTAAATGTTTTTTGTATGGGACGAAACTGCTTAACCAAATCTTCCAGTCAACATTAAGAGTACTATCAGATAAATTGGAGACTCTAATTGCAGCTTCATCATGACCTCCACGGAGATTGAATCTTTTTGGTTTACCATCAAGAAAATCGCATATACGTGTTACATCTGTAGTAGGTAGGCTGTCACAGTTTTCTTTAGAGTGGAAATTGTAACAATTATGCATAGAGGAAGTGACTGTCGGGATTGTCTAGCGTGGAAAGATTCACTAGGGCACAACAACAAAGATATGTAATAACAGCAAGAAGCGCAGTAACAACAGAAACACAAAGATCTTTGCGACACATGCAATCTATGCGATGTGGGCCGGGAAGGAGCTTATAAAACGGAAATATTTCTGAGAATATTTCTTTGCTCCAGGAAGATTGCAGTAAATTGGGAATTTGTAAAAAAAAAATTTTAGATTTTGAAAGTTTCAATACTTACTAACTATTAAAGAACCTTACAACTTCATTAACTAAGTACATTCATATATTTTAATCCAAGAGTTATCATTCTTTGTTTTAATTTCCTTGCTATTTCTGTGACGAACATCATGTACTTTAAATATGATAAAAAAAAAAAATTAATACTTTCGCTAGGGCTGCAATTTTTCGGTACGTTGAGACCCCACTTTTTCTTAATGAAACCTAAACTTACAAAATATTTCTCTGGAGGCGTAATTCTCAACCCGCCGACATATGTAGTATTTTTTAATTTTGCCAAATGAATGACTAGTTGTTTCACTTTCAGAATTCACTCAATTCCTTCGATGAATTGATTTATAAAAAATTATTTTCTAAAATATCGCGTTCAATTTCAGTTTAAGAATCTTTAATGTTTTACAATGTTCTGTGTTAATAAAATCACTTATTTTCTAGTAAATCATATATATCGGCTGGTTTATTTGCATAATTTTTCCCCAAAATGCCATTTCATTAACTAATGTTTACAAATTTCGCACTAGTTTCAACTTTATAGCCTAAAATATCACTTACATCGATAGAAAACTTAACAAATTGAATAAACAAAGCTCCCTGTGTATTTTAGTATCTAGTAGCAACTCACTAGATGGCATATCAGTATTATAAATTCGCTTTTTCTAAAGGTTGATTATTTCGAGGTTTGCAGTTCTAGGAAACGTAAGAATTTTTAATTTCAATGCTCGGTAGTTCTAGGGTTAATTCTCAGATATTGAAAATATTGGAAACCGAAAAATGTGTTTAAGTCCAGATTCATACAAACCTAAACCTGTCCAAATAGTGTTCGTGTTTCTTTTAAAACCAGTTACCACATTGACCAATTAAATTGAGCGATTTCGTTTTTATAATTATAAATCTCCAAGAAGTTTAATTAATTAGAATTTTTTTCTTAAAATATATTTCGGTTATTCTGTTCGATTTAACTACATAATTACTGCTTTAAACCTATTAATTTTTATTGAACTACCAGGAAAATTAATCTTAAATTCCAGGGAATTTATGAATTTTGGGAATATTGCCTGCAATATTTCCTCGATTTTAAATTCCGGGGAATTTGACAACCGTCCATCTGTGTAATTTCGAGTCTAAAGGTCTTTTGCCGCTACGCACTGCAGAGGAAAAATGGTAGTCCTTATACGAACGTTGTTGCTGGTTTCCGCATTAACCGCAACTTCTGCAGGCTGAGCAGTGTTAAGTCGCAGTGCTTAATGGGATTGTCGAGCAATACGCTGCAAGGCAGAAGCAAGATTACGTTACTTATTTCCCTTTTTTAACGCCGAGAGGCCGGGGCAACTGAAAAGGTGCTCATTAGCAACGCGCAAGTATGAAGGCAAGCACCTCGAGCCGTACACTCTTAACATATCGGCTAAGGACTACACTCTACCTACAGTATGAATTCATATTTACTCACTGGAAATAGCTGATGTGGCTGTTAATGCTGACAACTTGTGCGATTTTCATCCCTAAGACTGTATCGTTGCAGCTCTGCAAACTGGATTGCTCCGTCTAAGCCACTTCGCGAATCCGTAATTTTCGCTACATTCTGTATGTATTTCTACGTAAACCTTGACCTTTTTAACCACTTTTACCTCTGCTCTCCTCGTCATGGGATAGGCGTAGAAGTTAAGCACTTATACGCATTATGGTGGGCTTTGCGTACACAATGTGTAAAATGTGCATTCTTTGTACTCCAGTGATTTTAAGGTTTACAACATTGCGGCTACACTGAGAGCCGGTTTGTCAATATCTAGACAAGTTCCGGTAAAGATTTTAACATGTCGTTAGCGAATAATTGCATTTGTCAATATTTCCTTATGAGTTAACCTGATGTTAAGACCCGAACTGACCGTTAAGTTAACGAGTAGAATTTTGCTCGTTACACGGCTAACGACCAATAAAGTGAGAATCTGTATGAAAATGGCAAGATTCCAACACGCTAAAATACCGCAATATGTTCACATGATAAAGTACCGCTTTATCGAACAAAATAACAGAAGCACTACATGTATGTATGTAAAACTAATGTGGACAACAGCTTAATTGGAAAATATTATCGTCATATTTTTCGCCCCATCCATGTCAGTAGCGATTAGACGAGTTGGGTATGTTGCAGACCTTGGTTGCAGATACGTAACATAATCTTAGTTATTGTTGCGATATCAGAATAAAACTTGGTTAACGACTAGTTACGTGAAAATCCGTATGATGGTGGTTGGCAATAAAGAGGATGTCAATAGTTCGGTCGATCTAAAGGGAATTACCCCAATAAGGCGACCTAATAGTATCTATGTACGTCCAAATCATATTAAATGCTGGGATGATGCAGAATTTGGTACTCGATTTCGGCTTCGAAAGGCCACTGTGGAAACGCTGCGTGAAAAACTCCACGGTCATCTGAAGAGTCCAACAAATAGGTACGTATTTTGTAAATTATCTGTCGTAATAGAAAACAGAACACATTACTTTTGTCTGCAAGCTTAATTCAGTATTTACTTATGTTTGTTGCGCCTGATATAAGGCCTAAAATGTGATTTCTTCATCCGATCTGCAGGGAAAGTGCACTTTCGCCTGTGTGCAAGTTATTGCTTGCACTAAGGTACTTTGCACTTAGCAGTATGTTCACTGCCATAGGGGACTTGGCTGGTGTCTGCAAAACGTGTGCTTCGAAAGCTGTTCGGGCGGTAAAAATGGCACTGGCCTCTCTGTCAGGAAATAATAAAGTACCCCACGACGGCCGAAGAAATACAGAGCTCAGATTAAGTTTTATCAAATTGCTCTATTTCCACTCACTTCTTGTAAAATTCGAGCTTCTTTCACGTTTGTTTTCCATAGCGCCAAATAACAATGTTCAAATGTTTAAGCTTATGGGACTCAACTACGGGGTCATCAGTCCCTAAACTTACAAACTACTTACGAACTAGGACGGCACAAATATCCATGCCCGAGGGGGGTTTCGAACCCCCGACCGTAGTGGCCGTGCTGACCGTGACTGGAGCGCCTCAGTCACCTCCGCCACCGCGGCCGGCGCCAAATAACTGTCTGCTAACGCCTTCCCTGATAGACAAATATACTGAACAACTGCTTATTTAGACGGCATTTTCATCTGTTTCTATTGCCAACATAGCGAAATATATAAAAGACGACCAACTCTATGTTAAATAACCGCAGAAATCAGTCTGGGAGGTACGACGAACGTATGCGTTTGATCAGAACAGCGGAAGTTTGCTTTAACGCGTCATGGCAGCAGATAACCGACTGCAGTGTCTTTGCTAGCAGCACGATTCGCCGCCACTGCCTCTCCATGGCTTGTGATCCTTTCGGTTTCTTACACGACAGGAAACCAATGTTTTACGTGACAGCCGCGGTGGAGAAGCCGAGCGGTCTAAAGCACCTCGCTGCGGAGCGCGCGGTTGCTCGCCGTGGTTAGTCCTCCCTGGTGGCATGGGTATGTGTGTTTGTCCTTAGGTTAGTTTACCTAGGTTTAAGTAGATTGTAAGCTACTGACTGATGATCACGCAGTTTGGTCCGATAGATTTACAAACATTTGAATTTTTTATGTGACATTGCTTTCTCACTGCAGTTTCGCCTTGAAAATGGAAGGGTGGTCTGCTGCCGAAATATCGGCCATCGTCGATTTTGATACCTGGTAGCATACCCGTAAGTTATTCGAAAACGTACCTCAGTGACGGGTCTGAAACCACTGAACCTTATCCTCTGGGGTGAACGTCGTGTGGTGTACGATACCCCGTACAAACGGACGAAGACGTGCTTGCAGGAATCCAAGCTGACTACTTGTGGTACAAAGGATACAAAGAATATCAGTGTTCATCGTGAAAGTGTGACAGAACATCATTAACGGAGACTGGCGATCGTAGGCTTTGAATAAACAGTACGACCTACGTCGTTATGTGTTGTACGCTATGTATGTAAATAACAATATTCACTCGCAATCGTCGTGTACTCACTATCATCTGTATAAGATTGACCCAAAGGATTTGAGACACCCTGTATACGTCTTGAGGCGTTATAACTCACGTGACGCAAATTATCCAAACTATATTTATCTGCGATCTGAGATTGACGAGCACATTGCGTCTTAGAAGAAATTTACAAACTATTTTAGACCTTAAGGGAATTTTTCCTCGGTAATGCTCTGTTAAAACTGTTAAAGTATAAATGTTAACTCCGACCACTTTTTTTTTATATTCGTGCAGTAAAGCGTGACCAATATCGTTTAGAGATGACTAATTCATGAACGAACTGTTCCAAAGGAACGGTTTAAATGTGAAATGACGGACCGAGGGACTACATACTGTGTTACATGCGCCTCCACATACAAAACAATATTTATTTGCCCATATTTAATTATGCTTATATTTGTATATTTTTTCTCGTAATTTCGTATCATTTTCAATGTGTCACTAAATTCTTAAAGACGCAATATATTCTTTGAAAAACTGAAGTCAAAGACTAACTCTGAACAAAGAGCAATTAGAATAATACATAGATTTAACTATTGTTTCATTTAAAAGAAAGGAGTAGTGACGCAATTTTTCTCTTCTGCATCATGCTCTCGTCTAGTAAACTTCTCTTCCATATTACGCTTGTATGACCTGATGAATTGTGAAAATGTCTGTACGATATGTCTCGATGAGAAAGTTGTGATTGAAATGATGTATCGAATTTATGACCTGATCTCGACTGTATGAATTTAATCAGATTTCACAAAGGTAACTGAACTTTGAATGTGATGTATATGTAGACTTGCTTCATTTATTTCAAGAATTGTTTCGTGAGTTTACCGAAATTAGTCCGAGTACTTCTTTGTACTGAGATTGGGACCTTTTTTTTTCCTTTCACATTTTTTAACTGAGATGCAACTTATTTTTCAGGACAAAAGAATAATGAATTAAACTGATTTACGAATCTAATTGTTGATGTGTAGGCCTACAAAAGGACCCATTTTTATCACGTTCTTTTATTAAATAATTATTCTAACTGCGACCCTGAGATTACGAGCGACTTACCATTTTCGATTAGTAACAGATCAACTAGCCGCACACTTAGTTACAAAATAAGCACTAGTGATGTCTCCAACAGTTAGGTTCACGTTGCTAAACAGTATGTCAGGTCAGAAAAGGATTTTAACTACTTTCTTGTTGCGTAGCTCATTAATTTCTCTAAAAGTACAGCATAGTAGATTCATTTCAATAGACAGATGGTTTTGCTACGTAACCAGTATTGAAATATTTCTCCCAACCACTCTTTACAGTTATTCTATTTCGTGCTCACATTAACTAGCAAAAAAATTTATACTGACTTAATTTAAATTTTTAAAATAAGAAAATGAAAAGGGAGAAATGTTTCAATACGAGGAACGGCAGTTCACAGTTCGGTGCTCTTAGTTGGTCCCATTCGACGGTCCCGATCCGGAAAGGCGGAAGGGTTGCGGCAGCTCCCAGTTCCAGGAACTGCCGTTTCCAGTTCCAGGAATGGTCTGTTTCGGTCTGGAACTCCAGATCGGTTGTCCCAGGCAGGTCGTGCGGCCGGTCCCGTACCGAACACTGTTTCAATTCTTCATTTCCAGCTCTCTGCTCGGTTATCACTGCGATCGCCTATTTTCATTGCCTTTCAGATCTTTTTGAACTTTGTGGTACTGATTCTCTGCGTATTATATTCATCGTCCATCACCAGTAGTCTACATTTTACAGGCATTTTATAACATTGTAACTTAAGCGCTTATAAACATTGTATTCTGTGTAATACATATTACATTTTAGTCATTATACAGGTAAATCTGCCGAATTCTTCATAATTTTCTTTTAAATTGTTACACTAGGTTTAATTTTTTTTCTGGAATGATTTCTGACAAAAATATATTTTGCTTCGCGACTGTTTCGCTTTTCAGAAGCGTATATTACTGTTTAAGGAAGGTTCCACTGGACGGAATTTGTAACGTAGATCTTTTTTCTCGAATTGTTCAGAATTAGTTATTGTATCAAATACTTTTACCTCACGATTTGGTTCCTGAAAACATTTTTCAGGCTTTGTACTTACGCATCGTTAATACACTATATTATAAAACAATCTGTGATCTATTCAAGGAACTCCGTGATATTAACGTTAAAAATGTGAGGTAGGCGTAAGTTTTTGTATTTTTTGAACCTCTAGGGGTCGCGAACCACTGGTTAAAAAAAAAACTGCGCCGCAGTATATATTACACGATTTTGGGAAAGCGGAATGTTAAGTGTCACAGATCCGCCCGCCAGGAAAAATTCTTTTAACTTGGAACAATGCTGACGAAAAGACGACAAATGACAAATATATCAGGACAGCTGTTCGCACTTTTAGATAAGAAACGATGGCATTTTTTCTCTCGAAATTGAGTAAATAAAAGCGACGGGAGCAGTTCCCTGCAATATTTCGCTACAGCACAGGCGAAATATTCTTAATATAACTTCAAGAATCCTGCAATACACACAGTGCGCAGTCGTGTGGGAATCTCGCGATATGAGGAATCTGGGTTCACATATTCTCTGCGTAAGAATCACGCACCAGGAGGCGCGTCTACCACAGTGGACTAGTGAACTGTTACAAACTGCGGCAAATTAAAGTGGCAACTCTGAAAGTGTGATTATTCTAACAGGTTGGTTTAAAATTTAAGAGATTTAACCACACAGTGATTGTCTCGCTCGAATGGGGAAAGACGAGACGCCTAAAGTACTGAAAACTATTTTGTTTAGCTCCATGAACTACAACCTAGGTACAAACTGAGACAAGATACTTTAGTGTAAACTTTTCTTGTAATCACCGTTAACTATTATTAGCTAAACCCGTCGGAAAAGGTCCGCCATTGTCCATTAGTGTCTCTTCCAAAAGAGATTAAATCGTTGGTATGTGTATCATGACGAAAGACAAACAAATCGAATATTTGTAATCATAAGGGACCAAACTCTTGTGGCCTTCGGTCCCTAGACTTAGAAACTACCTATGCTACGGTTAAGAAACACATCTATTTCTGACGGAGAACTCGCACCTCCGAATCGAGCAGCCGTGCTATCCGCAAAATGGCGCTCCAGACTACACGGCCATTCCCGAGTGGCGATGAAAGACCACCATATACAGATTTACCATATTAGTAAAATGAATGGGAACTACGCTTAAACGATCTATAATATTCCCGATCAAAACATGTGCATATTTAGGGATACCACATCCATTGAACTCTCAGCAAAGTACCATGTGATGAAAATAACGTTATGAAAATGTTGAAATATATACTGAAATACTATCCACAGGTTTACCACTTGGTTCATGAAATCTTCCATTATGTGGACTAGCGACCATACGTTGGCATACAAGTCTAGATCGCAATATGCTTTATTTCACATGACGCATTTCGAGTACTTCATCATCAGATCTGTGGTATAAAAGAAGAAAATTACATTTTAGATGTTTGAAGCACGTAATTACAATATCAACAAGGAGAACAAAACATATTAATACATATACATATATTTTTTTAAAAGATGGGAATTACTAACATCTTAATGTAGATGCTTGATTAAAACGTAAAACACCATCGTTGACGTCTAGTGACGGTGTTGAACTAGACTCACAGGCCCACTGTGGTGAGAGGGGGAAACACCGTAACAGGTAAACTAGGTCCACTCGCAACCAGATGGCGCAGGGTTAACATTTAAAGTTACGTGAATATAACTACATATACATCATCTTGGGCACACTATACTGTGTGCAGGTCATAGAAACTGTGCAAATATGGCTACAAAATGTGTTAAGTCTTATAAAAATATGACACCACTTTAAGTACATTAAAATACTAATGGGATAGGGCGTACGACAATGAAGGCGAGGGAGGGCCAAAAGATGGGATTGGGCGTTGCTAAATACAGCATAAACCACGCGAAAATGTCAAGGAGTACGCAAGATAGACCACTGTGACGAGACAGTCACATAGCTGCTCACCATATATTACAAGTTAATATTGTAGAACAATCTATCAAGAGTCCTAGGTATATGAATTATGTGAAAGGACAATATGTCACGTAACGCTTAAAGGCTATGATGACGAGACAACGGACAGAATCTGACAATATGAATATAGTCAAGGCTTGAAAATCAAAACAAATGACAAACTAATATATACATAGGCAGAAAACAAATACCATTGAATCACAATAAATGCTCGTAAAAGAGGTGGGTGGATGAGGTGGTGTGTTTTTATTATTACTATTATCATTATTACTATTATATTCAAATGTATACCTGAACATAGTAGTATAGCAGTCCACTTGATGTGTAACGTGTATCCTATGGTTGACTGTATCTATACAACATATATTTTATGTAACATGTATATTTGTAAATAGATTCTAGAAGAAAAAAATAAAAAAAAAAACACCACTCCACCTCATCCACTATTGTACGAGCATTTATTGTGATTCAATAGCACTTGTTCTGCCTATGTATATATTATTTTGTCATTTTATTTATTTATTTTCAAGCCTTGACTATATTCATATTGTCAGATTCTGTCCGTTGTCTCGTCATCATAGCCCATACATGTTAAATGACATATTGTCCTTTCACATAATTCATATACCTACGATTCTTGATAGATTGTTCTACAATATTAACGTAATATATGGTGAGCAGCTATGTGACGTATTTTGTATCCCTATTTAAACAGTTCCTATGACTGCACACAGTACAGAGTGCCCAAGATGACGTATGTGTAGTTTTATTCAATTAACTGCTAATGTTAACCCTGCACCATCTGGTGGCGGGTGGGCCTGGTTTAGCTGTTACGGTGTTACCCCCCCCCCTCTCACCAGTGGGCATGCGAGTCTAGTTCTACACCGTCACTAGACTTACACGATGGTGTTTTAAGTTTTAATCGAATGTTCGAATGTTTGTTAAGCTTAAGGGACTTAACTACGGGGTCATCAGTCCCTAAACTTTTAAACTACTTATGAACTACCTACAACTAAGGACGGCACAAATATCCATGCCCGTGGGGGATTTGAACCCCCGACCGTAGTGGCCGTGCAGAACGTGACTGAAGCGCCTCAGTCGTCTCGGCCACCGCGGCCGGCAAGTTTTAATCAAGCATTTATACTAAGATGTTAGTAATACCCATCATTTAAAAAAAATGTAAATATACATGTATTAATGTTTTGTTCTCCTTGTAGATATTGTAATTACGTGCTTTAAACATCTAAAATGTAATTTTCTTCTTTTATACCACAGATCTGATGTCCTCGAAACACGTCATGTGAAATAAAGCATATTGCGACCGAGACTTAAAAGGAAAAAAAAAATCATGCATACTATCCACATGGTTAGTTCAGCTTTATGTTATGAATGGGTTTCGGAGATATTGTACTCCATTCCCTAAAGTGACTACGATCAGTAATACCTAAACGCAGTACAGTCGACAGGTTGAAATAACGTGTCACAGTGTCAAGTTAAAGTCGTATACTTAGTACCAGAGTGTGAGCCGTTTTGAAACTTTACGAAGGATGATATGTGACTGAGGCTTGAAAAGCTTTCCCGTTTCACTTTTATTTAATTTGCTATGTCTCAGCCTTAGCCGGTGAAAGTGCTATCTGGCTAATTTTCCAGATATCGTAAGAACTTTCCTGTTTACCTTATTGAACTACTCTTGTTCGAATCCTACCTCGGGCATAATTGTTAGTTATGTCTTTAGTATAAGTTCGTTCATCAGTAACTTGTAAGTTTAGGGTCTGATGACGCCACAGTTAAGTCCCCCAAGCGTAAAAAAAAAAAATTAAATAAAATAAAAATTGAAGTACTCTTGTTGTTCCCGTAGTTTGGAAATTGGGGACATTAATTGTCTAATATTTTGTCGTGAAGGGCAAGGGCCGTTCTGTTACTATTTGCTTTCACATGTGTAAGGGACACGTTTAAATCTAAACGCCAGAGGAAAGAGTTATCATCTGTATATGTAAAAAAAAAGGCTGTAGCTGATTGAACTATTTCCGACAGCGTATCTTGGTTTACAGCAGTGGTTCCCAATATTTGTTGTACTGGGACACACGCTCTTTTTGGAATACTTTTGGCGATCCATATATATGGGCAATGGTGGGCCATTTCATATGTATAGAATATTCTCTCGGTACTTAGAGTAACAAGGATATATTAAAAACTTTCTTTTTTTTGTTCCACAATATTTGTTTGATTATGAACCGGCTTTCGGCTTCAAACATCTATTGTGGAACATAGAAATATTTTTGAGATTTGATTCCATTGTTTGGAACGGTGTGCTCAGCGACCACAAAACAATGAATATAACTATAGTTAGCAGCATTGGTCGTTTTTATTAATGTTTTTGCAGATCAATTTTGATCACATAATGATCATTCTCAAAGCACCAGTCATCGTAATATCAGCTATGCCTAATCAATTTGGCATATGTGATTCTTCAGTTTCTCCCGGCGTATTTGATGATCAAAATATCCACAGGTGTACTGCCGGTCTAGTGTCCAACGGGCACAATATTTCGGCGATCATACATGTCGCCATCATCAGGTGAACTGACGGACTGAGCTCCTGGAAACGCGCCGGCACGGAGATCCGCACGCTACGGCTGCTCGAAGGGAACTGGGTTCTAGCCCGGTAGCGGGCCATTTAAATACCCGCGGCCCGCGGAGCGACCCCTCCGCGGTCCGCGCCCCGCGCCGCGACCGCGCAGTGGAACCGATTGCGCCGGCGTCTGAGAAGACGTCGGTGTGAGGGCTCTGTCCGCCGTGGTCGTCACTACGTTACGTTTGCTAGATTTACTCTTAATTAACCCAATCGCTGGTTCCCAAGCTTTGCTAAGATTATAGCCACAGTCACGGTTTATGAGGTCGTCACTTGTGCGAAATTCAATGGCCTCTCTAACGACGCAGTCCCAGTATCTCGACGTCGGTACCAGAATCCTAGTGTGTTCATACTCCATGGCGTGATTCTCCGCCAAACAATGTTCAGCGACCGCCGACTTGCTCGGATAAATCAATCGTATGTGCCTCTGGTGTTCAACGCATCGATCCTCGACGGTACGAATCGTCTGTCCAATATGACTTTCCACACTGACACGGAATCTGGTACACACCAGCCTTCCTCAAACCGTGATCATCCTTAGCGCTCCCCACCAGTGCACGAATTTTATTCGGCGGACAAAAAACAGTTCCAACCTGGTGTTTTTTCAAAATGCGGGCCATCTTCCCTGAGAGTGCGCCGGTATATGGAACGAACGCAGTGCCTACATCCTCCCTTGTGTTGTCAGCCGTTTCCACAGGTTGTGTTGTAGTGGTTGGGCGGAGAGCCCGCTGAATCTGCCACTCTGAGTACCCATTTTTTCGAAATACAGTTCTCAGGTGTTCCAATTCTTGGGGTAGACTCTCTGCATCGGAGATAGTGCGCGCCCTATGTACTAGAGTTTTAAGTACCCCATTCCTCTGTGAAGGGTGGTGACAGCTGTCTGCGTGTAAATACAGATCAGTGTGCGTTGTTTTCCGATATACACTATGACCCAGGGTGCCATCAGCTCTTCTCTTGACCAAGACGTCAAGGAACGGCAATTTACCCTCCGTTTCAGTCTCCATAGTGAATTTGATGTTGGGGTGTATGGAGTTCAGATGTGTAAGGAAGTCAAGGAGTTTATCCATACCATGTGGCCAGATGACGAAAGTGTCGTCCATGTAACGTAAAAAGCAAGTAGGCTTCCATTCCGATGATGCCAGGGCTTCCTCCTCGAAATACTCCATGTACAAATTGGCGACCACAGGGGAGAGTGGGCTACCCATGGCGACTCACTCCGTTTGTTCGTAGTATTCGCCATTGAAAAAAAATACGTGGAGGTCAAGACATGCCTAAAAAGTTCGGTGGTATTCTCGTCAAATTACTGACCAATCAAATCTAGTGATTCTCGAAGGGGCACCCTCGTAAACAACGAAACGACGTCAAAACTCACGATGGTATCTGACTCATCCAGCCTGAAGTTGTTACGGCGTTTCACAAAATCCACGGAATTACGGATGTGATGAGGGCATTTACCCACATAAGGACTTAATATTCCCGTCAAGTATTTGGCCAACAAATATGTAGGTGCTCTGATGTTACTGACAATGGGACGTAACGGCACCCCATCTTTGTGAACCTTAGGGAGTCCATAAAGTCTTGGCGGTACCGGACCTTGAGGTAGCAATTTATTGGCGACACCCTCCGGTAAATCCGCATCTTTGAGAAGCGCCCTCGTCTTGTTTTCCACCTTCTTTGTGGGGTCAACGCTGATCTTCCGGTAGGAATCGTCATTTACCAGGCTCTGCATCTTTTCCGTGTAGTCATTATGGGAGACAGCAACCGTAGCATTGCCTTTGTCAGCCGGTAAGACAACAATTTCAGGGCGCTCCCTCAGGTCACGAATGGCCGCCCTCTCTTTACTACTGATGTTCGACTTCATGGGCTTGGATTTCGTCAACGCACGACAAGTTTCACGACGTATTTCCTCAGCTGATTCAGGCGGAAGTCGAGCTGCAACCTGTTCAACAGCACTAATTTCTGCGACCGGTGTGAACTTGGGGGTAGGAGCAAAGTTGAGTCCTTTCTCTAAAACTGAGACCGCATCATCACTCAACTCCATGCCACTCATATTGATGACGGTCTTGCACGGAACCTGCAGAGATGGTTTGTCAAGGAGGCGTGAGAACTTAGCTGTTTGACGTCCCGTTGCCTTCTTAAGGGCGGAATCGGCTGCAACCGAAGTAACATAATCAATCCAATCCCAGGAAAGACGTGAAGTGACTAGCCAGTTGCAAATGCAGTTTGAACAGTTCCAGAGAGATGAACTCAAGACTCCGGCGGGTGAAATGCACTCTCTCACAAAGCAATGCGAGGCCGGCCCATTTTTTAATTCTCTTGGCTGCTGCAGAATCGATGTGATCTGTAACCTTAGCAAAATTTGGAACAACATTCTCGGAACGACATCTCTTTAGAAAAGCAAGAGTACTTAGCAAACGACATCTACGGTGGCGCAACTTTTCAAATGTCTTCATGCTGCGATACATCTCCTCCCCGTAAAGGTGTATGATGTGATTCTTCAGTTTCTCCCGGCGTATTTGATGATCAAAATATCCACGGGTGTACTGCCGGTCTATAGTGTCCAACGGGCACAATATTTCGGCGATCATACATGTCGCCATCATCAGGTGAACTGACGGACTGAGCTCCTGGAAACGCGCCTGCACGGAGATCAGCACGCTACGGCTGCTCGAAGGGAACTGGGTTCTAGCCCGGTAGCGGGCCATTTAAATACCCTCGGCCCGCGGAGCGACCCCTCCGCGATCCGCGCCCCGCGCCGCGGCCGCGCAGTGGAACCGATTGCGCCGGCGTCTGAGAAGACGTCGGTGTGAGGGCTCTGTCCGCCGTGGTCGTCACTTCGTTACGTTTGCTAGATTTACTCTTAATTAACCCAATCGCTGGTTCCCAAGCTTTGCTAAGATAATAGCTAGAGTCACGGTTTATGAGCTCGTCACTTGTGCGAATTTCAATGGCCTCTCTAACGACGCAGTCCCAGTATCTCGACAGACGATTCGTATCGTCGAGGATCGATGCGTTGAACACAAGAGGCACACACGATTGATGTATCCGAGCATGTAGGCGGTCGCTGAACATTGTTTGTCGGAAAATCACGCCATGGAGTATGAACACACTAGGATTCTGGTACAGACGTCGACTCTGGCTATAATCTTAGCAAAGCTTGGGAACCAGCGATTGGGTTAACTAAGAGTAGATCTAGCAAACGTAACGAAGTGACGACCACGGTGGACAGAGCCCTCACACCGACGTCTTCTCAGACGCCGTCATATTCGGTTCCACTGCGCGGCCGCGGCGCGGGGCGCGGACAGCGGAAGGGTCGCTCCGCGGGCCGAGGGTATTTAAATGGCCCGCTACCGGGCTAGAACCCAGTTCCCTTCGAGCAGCCGTAGCGTGCGGATCTCCGTGCCGGCGCGTTTCCAGGAGCTCAGTCCGTCAGTTCACCTGATGGCGACATGTATGATCGCCGAAATATTGTGCCCGTTGGACACTATAGACCGGCAGTACACTCGTAGATATTTTGATTAATTTGGCATATGAATATGCATAGCTGATATTACGATGACTGGTTCTTTGAGGATGATCATTATGTGATCGAAATCGATCTGCAAAAACATTAATAAAAAACGACCACTGCTGCATACTATAGTTATTATATAAACAAAAAATGTTGAATGTTTTAATAGTTGGCCAGTTACTTACTAATATGTAAATATTGTCTCCATGTTGGGTATTTGTATTATTTTTCACACCTGCTGTAGTTTATTTGTGTGTATTATTGAGAGAAAGAACTTCAGGTACATAGAACGAGATTAGGGAATGGCGACCAAAAACACCTGCTGGAAACTTAAGAGAAGGCGCGTGTCTGTAACCATGGCGTGGCTCGTCGGTAGCGGTTACAGGCCGCCGAGATGGCTTTGGTCACGCAAGCACCTAACGTCCACCGGACAGGAAGCAAACTGCAGACTTTTATCACTGGATAAATGGCCTCGGAAATACGTGCAGCAGCTTTTCGATTGATGGGAAACAAGAACGCCGAGACCGTAATTCGCAAACAGCAGTGCAGCACCCCGTAGACCGCGCCAGAACAACCCCCGAGTATTCGACCTAATGCAGCAGGTTAACATTACAGCAAATGGCATTATAAATTACATTTATTTGGACAGGAAGACCCCTGTTGTTTTGGTACGACTGCATCCCGAACATCCCAACTATCTTGCGACTCTGAAGAGATTATTAGGAAAGCAATTCGATTATAAAAGCAGAACTTGTAGCATTTATAGCGTACAGTCCCATAGCGGAGGGTGCGAAATGTACGGTCGCCAGGTCACTAAGGCGCCCGAAAATTGGCAACTGGAGATCTGGGCTTACAAATGATTTTATTTTTTTAAATCATTAGTGCTGGGTTCAGAAATGTACAAGAGGTCGGCGGTAGTTTTTCTGATGGATAATGCAAGCCTTCATTTACAGGTAGTTGTATAAGTATTTAATTATTACGTCTGTCCCAAAGGAAGAGACGTTGGGGGTGATCCGCAGCAGAGATATTTCCGTGTATGTACTTCGCAATTCGGGAAATTTTCCGACGTCTGCTGCTCCTGTAAGATGGACAAACGATCTGCAACACATGAAAATTTTTGCCGGACCGGGACTCGAACCCGGATCTCCAGCTTTTCACGAGTGGTCGTCTCGTTATAGTGTGAGTCCCGCGTAAAGCCATGACAGGCTTACGGTGGTAGAATTGTCTCTCCCTCCTGCTCGCATTCGGGAGGATGATGGCTCAAATCCACCTCCGGCCATCCTAATTTAGGTTTTCCGTGATTTACCTAAATTACTCCAGGCAAATGCCGGGATAGTTCCTTTCAAAGGGCACGGCCGATTTCCTTCCGAATCCTTACCCAAAACTCCGAGCGTTAGCTCCGTCTCTAATGATCAAGCTGTCGACGGGACGTAAAACCCTAAGTTTCCTTCCTTTAAGCTTCTCCCTCATACGTGATTCACACTATAACGTGTGCGAGCATGTGAGGGAAAGAAACAAGTGCAACACATGGCAGTTTGTGTCTGGCCGGGGGCGTGCTCGGGTGGCCGAGTGGCGCCGAGCGCCGTGGCTGAGCGCGCCCGGTCAGAGGGCTCAGCGCCCTCTGCAATAAAAAAGCTGAGCCAAGAACACATCGAACCAGAGCGAACAAACAGGATCAGAGTCCGCAATAAACAGAACTACCCAGAGAGAGAGAGAGAGAGAGAGAGAGAGAGAGAGAGAGAGAGAGAGAGAGAGAGAGGGGGGGGGAGTGGTTAAGGCGACCGCTCGCGAAAAGCGGGGGACCCAGGTTCGAGTCCCGGTCCGGCACAAATTTTCATATGTTGCAGATCGTTTGTCCATCTCACAGGAGCAGCAGACATCGGGAAATTTCGCGAATTGCGAAGTATATACAACAATATATTTGTTTTTGTTATTGTTTTTAACATCCTTCTTCAGTATTAGTACAAATACCAGATATTAAACGCAAGTTTTGTTTTTACATCACGCCTACTGTACCTTTCACAGCTGTCAGTGGGTTTACGCTCATGTGCAGAGCTGAAACTGTGTATAAGCTGCGTCTTCTCCTGCACCTTCTTCCGATATAAGCAATGACGGCAAGCAACCATATTAGCAGACTCTACACAGATTAAAAAAAAATTCTGACGTTTCCAAGCTGCCAGATAGGCGAATTCGCAGAGCTCTCTGAGTTGGAGTGTGGTTAGACTGGCGTGATTCGTGAGTTCTTAAGTCTTTAACCTGTTGCAATTCCCGCGTTGACTATTACACATTCATACTTCATAGTTGATTGTAAGTATTTTACTTAATCCTATGAAACACATTTACACATTCGCGAGAATTCAACCGGAAATGAAGCGTAAAACGCAGTATCAGATTAGAACCAAATACTAAATGTAGCGTACACGCCGGCCGTGGTGGTGGAGGGGACTGAGGCGCTCCAGTCACGGTCTGCACGACCACTACGATCGGGGGTTCGCATCCCCCTCGGGCATGGATATTTGTTCCGTTCTTAGTAGTAGCTAGTTCATAAGTTTGTAAGCTTAGGGACTGATCTCGTAGTTACGTCCCATAAGCTATCCAAACATTTGAATTTCGAGCGTACACGACTTTGCTGGAGACAGGTACACTGGAGGATTTGCCGGTGATACCAGTGAATGAACATCTTTATCCCAAAGGCGCCAATGAGAAGTGATACTACTTATCAGAAAAACAGCACTACAAAGAAATGAAGTGCTAGACAGGTATATTATATACTGGTACGTATTTTCCTATTAAACAATTTGTTATGGTATTATGTGTAAAGATAATGTTCGGACAGTGGCAGGAGGGAAGGGAATTATTTCATATTCATATAAAGTGGTTGTGGCAACCAAAGTTGTTGGACAAGCTGGTGACTTCAGAACTAAAAATTTCGCGTATCTGTGATGCTGCGTTCCACGCTCACTGACACTCCAAATAAAAGGCGCTACTACACGGGTGCCGATAATACAAACGCGGTCAAAGCAATGATGGCCGGCACTTAATGACCGAAATCAACGGCGTTCTATTAGTGTTGTCAGTGATAGCATACAAGCAACATTGTGTGAAGTAACCGCTGTGTGTTTTCTGCCGGGTTTCCACTGCCCCTGAGAGTCCGACTACCAAACAAACACCGAAGTTAACCCGGCAATCCACTTGTCCGGCGATCCGGAGAAAAAGTTCCCGAACTAGTATGAAAACAACAAACCGGCACATGCTTGCGCGGTGCCTTTCCTCGCACAAAACATAACACAGTGTACCTATGTCAGGCTGTCATTGGTCGCCTGCGTCTACCCAAGTCCACGCATTCACACACCAGACAATCTTTGCCTCACCCTGGATCGCTTCCTTTCCAAGAACCCTCACCTTCAAACTGTCTGTTAAAAAGCCCTGTCCCGTCTCAACCTCCTCAAGTTCATCTCCCTCGTCTCCGGCAGGATATGGGGACTTAACCCCTCCACAGTCCTATACACCTACCATTCCATGATGGTCCCGTTCTTTGCAGTTTCCACTCCGCTTCGATTTCCGGACCCCAAACTACTATAAATCACTCGAAATCCTAGAACGCCACGCCATCCGCCTCGCTTACCGCATATGCCTTCCTTCCCCCACGCGGATCCTCAATACACCACTCATCGTAATATCAGCTATGCATAATCATGTCAAATTAGCTGACCATGGTTGGACACTACATTGAGGTTTTCAAAAAAGTGAGGTGCATTGAGAATGATCACTAAGTCAATAGGACATAGTATATAAAAATCTATTATGTAATTCTTTGTGTAACTGTTTTAACGATGAATAACCGAAAAGCCAAAACTGTTGTCAGGAACCACTCGATGGGTAAATGAACAAGATGCATTAACTAATTCTAAGAAATTGTCTATACATGGGATCTTTGTTAATTAGTGTAATTAGGTTCTGAATATTGCCTAAAGTGCAAAACACTACCGAAACCATGTAAAATAGTATAATTTGTCCCAATCCGAAAAACACTCATTGAAAATAACGTCCAAAAATTTACAATGGAGCCTTATCAAAAGAAAGAACCTTACACTCGTTGTCTTTGAGATAATAAACATAGTTTTGTTACAGTTTATGATGAGGGGTTGCCAGAATGTTTTTACTTTGAAGGGGGCCGCATATTCAATAAGTATGAAGATCACAAAATTACACAATTTTTGATTCACCATTAATAATTTTTCTTTTGCCCTCAGTTTCAAAGTTGGTGAATCTACAACCCTCTACATAAAATATCAGAATCTTCTGCAACGTTTCGCCAGATTATCTTGAACAGAATGATCTATTGGTCCAAGATCAACATGGATTTAGAAAATATCGTTCATGCGAAACACAACTAGCTCTTTACTCACACGAAGTGATGTGTGCTGTCGACAAGGCTTCGCAGATTGATTCCGTATTGCTGATTTCCAGAAGGCTTTTGACACCGTACCTCACAAACGGCTTTTAATCAAATTGCGTGGTTACGGTATATCGCCCCAAATTTGCGACTGGATAGGGGACTTCCTCTCAGAGGACACAGTTCGTAGTAATCGATGGTAAGGTGATATCCGGCGTTCCACAGGGTAGTGTTATTGGTCCTCTGCTGTTCCTTATCTACATAAACGATTTAGGGAAAAAATATATGTAGCTCTCTTGGGTTGTTTGTAGATGACGCCGTCATTTACCGACTAGTAAAATCATCTGAAGATCAAAACCAACTGCAGAACGATTTGAATAAGATATCTGTATGGTGTAAAATTGGCAGCTGACTCTAAATAATGAGAAGTGTGAAGTAATCCACATTAGTTCGAAAAGAATTAAACTTTGTTTACAAGATAAATCAATCAATTGTGAAGGTCGTAAACTCCACAAAATACGTAGTCATTACTATTACTTCTGACTTAAATTAGAACACGTAGATAATGTCATTGGAAAGGCGAACCGCAGACTGCGTTTTGTTGGTAGGACGCTTAAAAGATGCAACAGAACTACTAAACAAACTGCATACACTACGCTTGTCCGTCCTTTCATGGAGTATTTCTGCCCAGTGTGACATCCTTATCAGGTGGGTTTGACGGATCGAAACAGTCAAAAGAAGGGAAGCTCGTTTCGTATTGTCGCGATACAGGGGAGACCGCGTTACGGAAATTATACAGGATCTGGGATGGGAATCACTACAACAACGGCGCTTATCGCTGCGACGTGGGCTACTTGCCAAACTCCAATCGCCAACATTCTCCTCCGAATGCTAAAATATATGGTTGACTACCACTTACATAGGTAGAAATGAACATCAGAATAAAATAAGAGATATAGAGCCCGAATGGAGAGATTCAGGTGTTCATCCTTCCCTCGCGCTATTCGAGAATAGAATGGGAGGTAAAATAGTATAACGGTGGTTCGATGAACCCTCTGCCAGGCACTTAAATGTGATTTGCAGAGTATCCCATGTAGATGTAGACGTAGATTTTCTGATGTTGCAGACCAGAACCGCGATATGCTTTTGTTGATGAAGTGGGTGAACAGGGATTGCAGATCGGTCGCTGGTGAAGAGTGAGGCGGCTGTGAGTGGGGCGGAGCGTAGCGTGCTACCTGCTACAGCTGAGAGCCTCATTAGCGACTGCCTGTCACTGGCTGCCGATTGCCGTTCAGAGGGCCTCGCGCATCGTAATTAAAACTGCGCGCCTCACTAGCTGCTCCTCAAGGCCTTTCTTACTGCCACTAGACGTCTGATTCCGCCGTCTGGGGCCCTATTTTCTATCTTTCCGGTGCGCCAAAGTTCGGCTCGTTGAGAAAGCGCACCGTGGTGTCTAGTTATCGAAGTTGTGCCCCCATTTAATTTTGTAAGCCTTTCGGTAGCGATTACGGCCATCTCCGAGAACACCGAGGCTTATGCCGTCATCTCACGGGACGTGGAAACGCACGTGGAGGAGGACGTGGTGCCCATTGCCTTGTGAAGCGTGGAATGTTAGATTTTTGCTTCGTAGAGTGAAACGTGGCCAATGAAAAGCGACCTAGTTTTTACGTGACAAGCAGAAATTTTGATCCGCCATATTGCAAACGGAACTCCGTATTTCGTGCCTTCTTTCGTTTTACCGTACGATGTATAAATATAATCTTTTTAAAGCGCCAGAAAATTGAACTTCTGAAAACGCATCAGTTTTGGTATGGTTTGTTACAATAAATTACCGAAAACTATATATTCTTAGATTTAAAGGATATCGTATTTAACGTCGATCAGTGTAATAATTTTATACCGTGAAAGAATATCGTTCCTATGCTACGGTTCAACGCCATTCTATCAAAGGAGCATCTTTGAAATAAGATATTACAACGTGTCTTAGGTACATAGTGTGGTGTCGCACAAGTCTAAAGTGCCACCTACTTACGTCAGCCACGAGCGCCCTCTGCTGCTATCCCGCTCGTGGCCACCACTGAACGACGTCGTTCACTTGGTACTGAGATAGGAACCAGCTAACACTTCGGAATCAGATAGGCACCAGTGAAGACTTCGCTATCGGACAGGCACTAGGCAGGTCTCTAGCTCAACTATCTATCAGCATTCTGCAGTACTGAGCTATGTAAAAGTTAAGTATTGTATACATTCTGTGCAATATATATATCTCGTTCTAATTTACTCTAGTGTTTATAGTTTTCGCTGTCCCACTGGCTGCTCACCTCCTACCTGCACAAGCGTGCATCCTTTAGTCTTGTCGGTACTTTTCTACTCGGCCACCGACACCTACGACGGAACCGAGACACAAAAGCGGCGACGAGGCTGGGACGCAAAACATAGTATATCACAAATACAACACATATTATACGGAGGTAACATAGCGCAGTGAGCTCCGGAACAGAGGGTTCGAGGCCCTGTACTTCCAAATGAATTTTTTTTCCTTTTTCGTTTCCTTAATGTTTCTGGTTCTTTCTTGTGAATCTAAGTGTAATATCCTATATTCAGTATTTTTTAAGCCGACGGATTAGCGTGGTGGTTAGGGTTTCGAGATATGGAGGAAAAGATGTAAATAACAGGTTTGCATCTACAGTCGGAAATATTTTTTTAAAGATTTGGTTTAATTACGGTGTATGTAATTTATTTGTTAATTTAATACAGATACAATAACCAGTATTCGACGTTATTTACTACAAACATGAACCAACTCAGCCCACGAGAGAACTTGCAAGGCCCCAGGTACCAATTAATTTCGAGACAGTACCCCACGTCATTTGGTTTTCGCCACGGTGTTTGAATTCTGTTGTAGTCCAGTACAGTGCTGGAATAATTTTGTTCCACAATGCAGAGAGAGTGTGGTTATGAAAGCAGATGAAGGAAAGGAGCAAAAGTGTTTACTTACAATACTAAAACAAAAAAATATCACAACGAACATTGCCAAACTGAGCCGTTGTCCCGCGAGTATGAACAAGTAGACTGTATCAGGCAGAACTTATCTTCGAAGGAATGCCGAAGTGAACATTTGGATATGCAGAATGTTCATCGTGAAAAATAGCAATATAAGAGAGCAAGACAAGTGGAGTTGGCGCAGATGAAGGATATCATCGTTGACAGTTTTTTTATGTTTTGCCAAAAGTGATGTAGTCGTACATTTTGTTATCAAACGTTTTCAGTTAATGTGCCGTCTTTGTGTTTTTTGAAGAAAAATTTCCGGCCGCGTTGGCCGAGCGGATTGCGGCGCACCAGTCACGTTCTGCACGGCCACTACGGTCGGGGGTTCGGATCCTCCCTCGGGCATGGATATTTGTGCCGTCCTTAGTATTAGCTAGTTCATAAGTAGTATGTAAGTTTATGGACTGATGACCTCGTAAAGTCCCTTAAGCACTACAAACTTCTATTTTTGAAGAAAAAAATAGAATTTATGGAAGAGTATTGCATATAACGTAGAAGCATAAGATAGCCATAGTATTCAGTTCTTTTTTGCGGCTTTCGCTAACAGACACCGTGTAATTTCACGCACATCCATCTTTGTAAAGACAATGATCTCTGCGCCAGCCCGAAACGGGCGCTGGACAGCACTGCGATCGCAAATCACGATTAGCAGCAAGTTCCGTGGGATGTATCGGGTCGTTTCAGAGTATGTTGTAGTTAGGTAGACAGCACGTCTGTCCTGCGCCACGTTGGAACAACACGTCCCGTGTGAGGACGGCTTTACCGTAGCGCTATTGCCAGATCTGCTCATATTAGCCAGTTAGAAGTGTCTGCTTCTCCGCGCATGCGTTCTGCTGCTGACTCGGGGACACGGCAGCCGTGGTCCCCGAATCTCTGCGTGAAACGTTTTACTACTATGCGTGACAGCCCATCGGAATGTAAAAAAAACGAAAGTCAGGTATTTGGATACATAACACGACAGTGTTACGAGTACTATCTCCTGACACCTCTTTTCAATTAAATTGAAAATTTTGTCACTGAAAAGGAGAATATTTAAACTTTAAAAAATATCTGAGCACAAAGGTTTTCCCGGCATAATAACTGTAATCTTGCCGGGTTTGCAGCCGGATACTGAAGTATCTGTATGTCTTGTGCGCGAGAGGGCAGTTTGTCACTTCTTGCGCACGCGCTATGGGTCTTCCTCGATGTATAAAGGAGCCGCCGATTGCACTGGTAACTCAGTTCCGGCGAGATCGTCTATCAGCAAGATCACCTGAGGATGGCGGCAGTTGCGCCGCTGAAATATTGTGTCAAGTTGACTTTAGTAACCGGCTGCAGACCCGAGAAGATTACAAACTTTACAAAATATCGTTTATTCGCGCTACTCTATCACACCATATCTCCTAAACTAAGCGTCGCACGGCAAAATAATTTTGTAATTGCCTTCAGTGCTATATGTTGTCAATGTCTACAAACTTTCCGGCCATCAATGATAGTCATGTAATAAATCTCGAGTCGGGCGCAGAACTTTTATCAAACCAACGACCGAAATGTAGTAAGCGACAAACACTTTCCCTTTACATTTCTTTCAGGGGATGCAAATACGAAAAATTACCAATCATGATGCGACAGCTTTCCGAACCGTGAAAACGAAGTGACGCCGTATTTACGGTGTATTTTCGTATACACTTTCGTAATGTGAGTGTTTGTAGGATAAATGAAATGGCACATTAAAGACATTTCTCACGCGCGAAGTTTAAGATAACTTTTATTGAAATAGAGTAGCCAGATGTGCTACTTCGGTATATTAAACATTAGAACCCTAGGAATTTTAACAAGGTATTCTGGTAATATTTGTAAACTACCTTGAAAATTATTTCTTAAATTTTTTATTACATAGAAAGAAGTTAAAACCACCCAGCATTGCTAATAATAATGTCGTATGGCACATTGGCTGTAGCAGAGCAGCGTTTCACTTGCACGCGTGGAACTCTCGTAGCCATCGCGCACAATGTTGTTAGTTAGAGATAGTTTCAGCACAAGCAACAATGACTGAAGATCTGAAGCAGAGGATTATTATGTCTGAAAAAGCGATTTGGACAATTTTTGAGCTATTGGTAGTACTTGTGAAATTATCTGTTGCGAGGACCTTCAGCTTTCGAAGGATGCGCTCCATACCTCCTCTTCCTTCTCCTTTCCAGCAACAACATTTCTGTAGCGAACAAATCACTGCCGCTGTGGTCAGGCGATGTGGAGAACGTGTTTCACACTTCACCCACTACACTTGTGCACTCAGCTGTAATGTTACAGCTGCAGGAGAATGCACACGGCGAGCGAGGCGACTGCAGCGTGAATGCAACAAGGCTGCTAGCGACCAGCGAGCTGCCAGGTAGTCTTGTGTAGTTCGCGAACGCACTAGTTCGGAAGAGCACTCCCACAGGCGAACTACTCGTACTAGTTCGCAGATCCCTCGCCTCTTAGTTCGTCCGCTCCCTTTTCGAAGACTGACGGAGAACAGCGAGAGGACACGAGAGCGCACAGAATGGCGTAATCCCTTCTGCCAGTTACCGTCATTTCGAGCTGAGATGCAGCTGTGCTGTAGTTTCATAGATCACTGCCACACATTTTCTTTTCTAAGGTATTCAGCAGTGTCTAAATATAACTCCGATTCCATAGCGTAAAATACGAGTACTCTGTATTCAAAGTAGTTGAATACCATTGTATTACCCATTCGTGTAAATAACTGGTTAATTTGCTTAAGTATTTGATGTCCAATGTCTAAAATACGGGTAATAGCACACGCTTGGACAACACTGATCATTCTATAGAAAAGCTGTCATAACAAAAGAAAGAGCTCTTTCACTAGCGGTAGCAAAAGCCAAAACGAGCGGACGAACTAAAAAGCTCGACCTACTTCGCGGCTCGGCCGCGAACTAAAATGAGAGCTACCGGACGCGAACTATAATATGCGCGATCGTTCGCGAACTAAAATATGCATTACCGGTCGCTAACTATTATGCCAAACGTATCTCGCTTCTTAGTTCGTTGGATTCTTTTCCGAAGGCCAACGGGAAATAGCGAGAGGGCGCGAAAGAGAATTAAAAAGAACTGCGTGTTTGACTTCTGCTGATGTAAGCCATTTCGAGAACAGCGTCTGCCTGCTAGATTACATAGTTCAGTGCTACAAAATTTCTGTTTTGAAGTATTCTGCACTCTGCAATATCGGACTAACAAATTCCATAATGCCAAGATATAGAGATAACTCTAAACCTAAACGCGAGAAATTATCCACAAACTGTTCTTTTGGTTTGCGTGATATCGTTAGCGGCTTAAGCAGCAAGCGCATGAAGCAGCTAGGTGGGGGAACTTCTCCCACCACCTGCATGAGCAGACCACGCTACTCAACCGTCACTAGGAGCGGACGAACTAAAAGAACGAACTAGTTCCCGACAGAGCCGCGAACTAAAGTGAGCGCTCCCGATCGCGAACTATTATGCGCAAGTCTACTGCCAGGTGTCAGTAGCCAGCTGCCAGTTGCGATGTGGCAGCGTGAACGCGCCGTTATAATTAACAACCACGGGGTCTGTTCTTTCGGTCATTCGCCGTTTCGAATCCCTGCCCCGACACAAATTTTCGCAACCCCACGTTGTGTGACTACACCACCGACCAGTATCTTCATCGTCATCTACATCTACATCGGATACTCGGCAAATCGCATTCAAGTGCCTGGCAGAGGGTTCATCGAACCACCATTACACTAATTATCTCCCATTCCATTCTCGAATAGCGCGCGGGAAGAAAGAACACCTGAATCTCTGTTCGAGCTCTGATTTCTCGTATTTTATTCTGATGATCATTTCTACCTATGTAAGTGGGAGTCAACAATATATTTTCGCATTCGGAGGAGAATTTGGTGATTGGAGTTTCGCAAGTAGCCCATGCCGCAGCGATAAGCGCCGTTGTTGTAAAGATTCCCATCCCAGATCTTTTATCATTTCCGTAACGCTGTCTCCCCTGTATCGTGACAATACGAAAGGAGCTGCCTTTCTTTGGATTCTTTCGATGTCCTCCGTCAACCCCACCTGATAAGGATCCCACACTGGGTAGCAATACTCCAAAAATGGACGGACAAGCGTAGTGTATGCAGTTTCTTTTGTAGTTCTGTTGCATGTTTTAAGGGTTCTGCCAATAAAACGCAGTCTTTGGTTCGCCTTTCCAACGACATTATCTGTTCTTCCCAATTTAAGTCTGAAGTAATATTAACTATTAGGTATTTCATGGAGTTTACGGCCTTCACTTTTGATTGACGTATCTTGTAAACAAAGTTTAACGGATTTCTTTTAGTACTCATGTGGACGACTTCACACTTCTCATTATTTAGAGTCAATTGCCAATTTTTACACCATGCTGATATCTTATTCAAATCGTTCTGCAGTTGGTTTTGATCTTTAGATAATTTTACTAGACGGTAAATGACGGCTTCATCTGCAAACAACCTAAGAGAGCTACTTAGATTTTCCCCTAAATCGTTTATGTAAATAAGGAACAGCAGAAGGGCAATAACACTATCCTGTGCAACGCCCGATTTCACCTCTGTTTTAGTCGATGTTTTACCGTCGATTACTACGAACTGTGTCCTCTCTGACAAGAAATCCCCTATCCAATCGCAAATTTGGGGCGATATACCATAACCACGCGATTTGATTTAAAAGCCGTTTGTGAGGTACGGTGCCAAAAGCCTTCTGGAAATCAAAAAATACGGAATCGATTTGCGAACCCTTGTCGATAGCGCCCATCACTTCGTGTGAATAAAGAGCTAGTTGTGTTTCGCATGAACGATATTTTCTAAATCCGTGTTGACCTTGGGTCAATAGATCGTTATGTTAGAGATAATTCATAATATTTGAATACAAGATGTGCTCCAAAACCATGAGGGGGAAAAATAAAAATAAAATGTTAGGTCTAATGTAACTTTTTATTTCCTTTAAAGTCCAAGAACCGCTATATCAACAGGGTCAGAAATTGGGAGGGCATGCTGTTGGGATCGCGTTGGGGAGAGTTAAATGAAACACGTCTTGCGTAACCAAATTTCGACGTCTTCCGATCGGATCCGCTACGAGGGGAAGTTAGTTCCGAGTGACTGGCCTGCAGAGCACGGCGTGTGGCCGCTGCTGCTGTTTGTTACGGGAGGAATACAGCCGGGCGCGCAGTGGCCAGGAGACCTAAGAGTATTTATCGCTGGCAGCGGGCCAGCCGAGGCCGTGATCGACGTGTATCAGGCTCCAGGGGGTAGGTGGGGGCGGGGGCGGCACAGCGTGGCAGGACACCCCCTGCCCCCTGCCGCCGCCGTTGTGTGGGCGCGCGGGGGCGGAGGAGCGGCCGAGCTGAGGCGAGAGGAGCCGCTTCTCACCTCTCACGGGTCACGGCCGTGTCGCGACCTTTCCCAGAGGTGACGGCGAACATCAGAGGGGCGCCGACACATCCAACAAGAAGCTCACTTTCACCGATCACTACGGGCAAAGTGGTTCATTTTTGTGAACTACAGGCCGGCCGCGGTGGCCGCGGGGACTGAGGCGCTCCAGTCACGGTCTGCACGGCCACTACTGTCTGGGGTTCGAACCCCCACTCGGGCATGGATATTTGTGCCGTCCTTAGGATAAGCTAGTTCATAAGTAGTTTGTAAGTTTAGGACTGATGACCCCATAGTTAAGTCCCATAAGCTATACAAACATTTGAACATTTTTTGTGAACTACAGTAAAATTCCGATAATGCGTCACGTTTCGCACCGACTCGGTATCGGATTACCGAAACTGCCGGACTATCGGGCGGTACCTGTTACTGCTGGCATAAGCTAAGGGTGCGTTTATGCTGCCAACTCGCAGCTGGCAAGTCGTTCCTCGCTGCTGGCACTTGCAGCTCGCTGTGTGTGTTCTACTGCAGCTGAGTGCACAACTGCAGTGGGTGAAGCTCAAAAAATCAAATGTTCAAATGTTTGTAGAACTTATGGGACTTAACTACGGGGTCATCAGTCCCTAAGCTTACAAACTTCTTATGATCTAGGTAAGACTAAGGACGGCACAAATATCAGTGCCCGAGGGGGGGGGGATTCGAACCCCCGACCGTAGTGGCCGTGAAAACCGTGATTGGAGCGCCTCAGTCCCCTCGGCCACCGCCGCCGGCGTGGGTGAAGCGTGAAACATGTTTTCCAAATCGTCTGATGACAGTGATAGTGAATTGTTCGCTACAAAAATGTTATTCTATCAAAGGAGAAGGAAGAGGTATGGAGTGTGTGGTGTCGCACAAGTCTAAAGTGCGCGCCAACTACTTTTGCCGCGCGCCGCCATGCACGCACGGCGCGGCGTTCTTAAGACGACAGCCACGAGCGCTCTCTGCTGCAACTCCCGCTCGTGGCCACCACTAAACGACATCGTTCACTTGGGACTGAGATAGGAAGCATTAACACTTCGGAATCAGATAGGCACTAGTGAAGACTTGGCTATCGGATAGGCACTAGGCAGGCCTGTAGCTCAACTATGTATCAGCATTCTGCAGTACTGAGCTATGTAAAAGTTAAGTATTACCAAGTCTCTAAGAAATATATATCTCGTTATAATTTACTCTAGTGTTTCTAGTTTCTGCCGTCCCACTGGCTGCTCACCTTCGTATCTGCACAAGCGTGCATCCTTTATTACCTGTGTCGGTCTCTTTTTACTCAGCCACCGACACCTACGACGGAAACGAGACACAAAAGAAGCGACGAGGCTGGGACACATATGTTCTCCACATCGTCTTAAGACAGTCATCTGTTGGCTACAAAAATGTTGTTATATCAGAGGAGGTATGGAGTGCATCCTTCGAATGCTGAACGTCCTCACTACAGATACTGCCATAAGTACTACCAACAACTCAAAAACTACCCAGATCGCATTTTCAGACGTAATAATCTGCTTCAGCTCTTCACTCATTGTTGCCTGTATTGAAACTAACAAACAATATTGTGTGTGATGAACACGAGCGTTCCACACGCGCAACAGTCAAACGCCGCTGTACTAGTGACCTTGAAGTAACCAATAGCAGTGCAAGTTTCAGGCTAGGCGGCGATGGTCGTAGCGTGAAACAGAAGCCAGTTTGATATCGTCGCCTGGCGATGATTGTAGCGCGCAGCGAGCTAGGCGAGCTGCGATGGTGCACGCTAAATGGGCCGGTAAGGCTCTTAGACTTTGACTCATTAGCGTCGTGCCATGTCGGCGAGCAGCGAGGTGGCAGCATAAACGCACCCTCAGCCAGGTCCCTCCAACTCAAGCACTCCGAGCATTTGGTGCCGCGCAGTGCGGCCCCGGAGCTTTTCCCCCCACTACTCTTGCCTCACCGTGTAGCGGTGGAGACAGCGCCGCTCTCGCCTTCGATGCGCTGAATATCCATTCTGAATCTTATCAAATAGGACACTGTTGATCAATCTTGCGGACGTTTATCATGAGCACAACAGGTTCGGATATGTGTGTGCCATTTTTATCGCTCAACGAGAAAATTCTTTAATGCTGTTGAAAAAGCACAATGCTTAATACGCTACTTCAGTGGCGTAACTTAGGGGGAGGGGGGATGAGGGGATAGAACCCCCCCCCCCCCTAGAACACGAGAAAAAAAACATCGTACAGCAGCAATCTGGAAAATTTAGAGTATTATTATTGTTCATAATTTTACCTTAATTATTAGAACAGGGTCTACTAATCTGTTTTATTCTAAGAAGTCAATTTGCTTTCGTGTAACATAATTTTCTAAAACAACTGTATTAAAAAGTTTGTTTTAATTTGACTAAGATTTTGATCGTCAAGCCGATCTATTCCCCTCCCCCCTCCCTCCCCAGAGCCCCCCAATATCAAAGCGCCGTCACTACGAAAATAAACAAACATTTCGTTACACACGAGAGGATTGTCGAAACAGAAGGTAACTGATTACTACATTCAGAGATAAGTCCTGTTTATTCTAAAAGAAAAAGAAAAATATACTCTTTTTAATTGGACTCGAGGGGCCGCACGATCCGTAAGAAGTACAAAGTTAGTCCTCCATCAGGTGGTGTGTGTGTGTGTGTGTGTGTGTGTGTGTGTGTGTGTGTGTGTGTGTGTGTGTGTGTGTTGTCCTTAGTATAGGTTAGCTTAGGGTCTTTGTAAGTGTAGGGCCCGAGATGACGACAGAAGTTTTGTCCCATAGGATTATAAACGTTTGAAAATTTGGATCGCTGACCTCGCTTCCAAGAAAGACATCACAGGTTATTTACACGACTGAAATCTTTGCAGGGTAAAAATAAATTAATCGGTACTATGTGTCATCGTATGTTCCAAATTGCAGCTTTTGCTTCCTAAAACTCGTCTTCAAGAAGAAAATTAGGAAACTTTTCCCTCTCAGAATACATTAAAGTACTTATGTCCACATTAGGGAGTGCACCAAAGCGTTATATTCATTGCATAAAAAGTATGAAGATAGGTTTGAAGAAATGAAATAACTAAACCCACATTCAAAAGCTTTTATGATGCCTTTTTTGGTGCATCCAGAGGATCTCCCATCATATCTCCAAATTGGACTGATTAAACTATAGTAAGACTCAATTTTGACAGAACGCTACCACAATTACATAGTGATATCAATTACTTTTTATAAAGTTGATCAAGAAGAATTCGAGAGGATTCATGCCCCATGTTCTGAACAACATTAAATTGTGAATTTCAGTTACGAATATTAACAAAAAAAACAAGCTCAAGTTTAATGCTGCGTTGCAAGCTGTATTTGGAATTGCAATTGCCAAAACGATTGTACCTAATATGATAAAATTAGTGGCTTCAAAGTGATACCAAATATAAAGTGTTGAAAATTCATGCAAAATTCGTTGTTAACACAGTTGGTGGCTGATACCGAACAGCCGCTAGGCGGGAGCGGACGGCATGCGGTTGTTCGCACATAGGTTGGATCTCGGAGTGCGTCTGTTCTGTACGAGAACTAAAACTGAAGAGAGCCAAGGAACTGATTATCACACCTCTGAGTCCTGCAGCAGTAGCACACGTGATCGAACGTGGGTGTCTGCTGTTGGCTCCACGGTAGCATGGTAACGTCAGTAGTTTCAGCACGGACGCCAGAAGGGTGGCGTGATTTTAGAATCAGCATTCAATACTGGTTCTGGCCGGCTCTGTCTTCCTAGGTGGACAGCCTTGGTCACGTTGTCAAGGCGTATGTTACAGTGGAATAAACTTGTAAAACGTTGGCGAAGTTTTGAATTTTTTTAATTATTGCCCTAAACTATTTTAGAATGGCTGGTCATCCTGTACACACTCACTTAAATGTTAATAGCTGCAGTGAGAAAACACAAACATTCTGAACATCATTAACTTTTGGCCCCATAGGTATAAGAAAAAAAAAGCTCATGTTTAGACGATCTTTCGATGTATTGCATTGAAAATGCGACTTTTCATCATAAAATTTGACCCTGATATTTAAAAAACTACTGTCCGGCAATAGGCCAAAACATGTTCTTTTATATCTAGCATAGATCGTCTATGCAAAATTCGATCTAAATCGGTGACCCACATGACACCCTCTCCTAGTTGGTAGTACGTTCTTTAATCTTTGGACCTCCGCTTTCCGCTCTTCGGCCCCTACGGTCGGGGGGTTGGAATCCCCCCCTCGGTCATGGATGTTTGTATCGTCTTTAGGATTAGCTAGTTCATAAGTAGTTTGTAAGTTTAGGGACTGATGACCCCGCAGTTAAGTCCCTTAACCCTGCCGGCCACACCATAGGCCTCAGAGGCCCAGATCCTCTGTCAGACCTGTCTAATCCCGCTCCAACACTGATGGAGGGGACATGACTCACATGTAAGCCTCTTCTAGTTAGTTGTCTCTCAGCTAGTGTACAGTGCACAACACTTCCGCCTCTGTCGGCCCGTTAAGGTAAACAACTATGCCTCCGCAACCTCCATAACTTTACAAAAACCAAGGGAAAGGGAGACACAACGATCAAACAAAACCATTGTCCCAATTTGGGTTTATTTTGACGCTTTCTAAACACCTTACAGCACCTTGGATGAAGGCTAGGCTTGACACACAAATTCCCCGTGACCTACGGGACAGTATTTATAGATGCCTAAACACGACCTCCACCTGCAGAGGCTGCTCGTGAAGAGATTGAGCAAGGAGCTATTCCCATAAAAACTAACTGTAAGTTTTGTGACTACAAAAAACAAAGGAAATAAAAAATGGAATTTGATTTCTGTAAGATGCCAGTGTGTGGTCAGCACCTCAAAAATTGTCAAAATTGTATTAGTAAAAATGAGAAACTTCCGCTGAATTTTGATACCGATTTTAAACATTATTAATTGTACGTGGTTTTCGAATATGATGGACTTTTGCATTATACGAAGTTTAGACTACTATTGTTTAGTTTATGAGAGTTTAGTTATTTTGTTTTGTGGTTTCTTGAAGAAATAGATTCCTTTTATGTTATTCAAGGTTATTTAATGTATTGTACCCTCATCCTTATGACATTGAATTTCTTGAAGAGTTTTTCATTATTGTATATCGTGTGGGCCTCTGAGGCCTATGGTGTGGCCCAGACGTAGGAGCCTGGTGGTGTGGCCCACAGGGTTAAGCTTAACAAACATTTGAACATTTTCCGCTCTTCTTGCAAGTGCCCATACTCATTCGCATGAAAGGTCTTGTAATGCCGTTGTAAATTACATTTCTTCGTTTGTTAACAATTTTGAAGTATGCTAATTTTCAGACGATCACGTATAGGAAATATTGACGTTGATGTGTTTGCTTTTGACTTTGGAGCCATCGTGCTATCTTCGACGTTTATTTGTATTAAATTGATATTTATATCACCTTAACAAGATTGTTCCAATATTTCCATTGCCGAGGTGCTACTCCGCTGCATGGAGAGCCTTGGCAGTTGTGGCTCTTTGGAACACACAAGCTGAATTAAAGATTGTGACATGGAGGGAAATAATACATAGACTATTCCAAGGCGCGTTAATCGTTAGTGTAGCTGTGGTCTAACGGTTAAGAAAGATTACTGGATGTATTTACAAACGGAACATCATAAACTGAAACGCCAGAAAAATTATAAAAACTATGCGAATTCTTTGATTAGAACATTGCAGCAGATAAATAACTAGGAGACTTACTTATTTAGCTATGTTTTGTGCGAATTCCCATCCTTGCTTTTCGTAAACTAGGAGTTATTCTATTTTACCAATCTTCCCTAAGGAATTGTTGTTTGGTTTCATAAACCGCCGAATTCAAGAAGCAATATTTATACGGCCAATGAAGGCATACTTTTATTTGCTGAGCGCGCCGTTGCTCGACGTAGAGATTCGTCCTCCCTGGGGCATGGGTGTCTGTGTGTTGTCCTTAGGTTATTTTTCGAAAGTATGGTGGTTCAAATTCACCTCCGACCATCCTGATTTTGGTTTTCCGTAATTTTCCTAAATCACTCCAGGCAAATGCTGAGATTGTTCCTTTAAAAGGGCACGGCCGATTTCCTTCCATTTCCTTACCCAAACCTTCCGAGCGTAATTTGTCTCTAATGACCACGCTGTCGACGGGACGTAACTCCAAGCCGCCGCCTCCTTAGGTTGGTTTACCTAGGTTTAAGTAGTTCGAAAGCTACGGACTGATGACGACGCAGTTTGGTCTGATAGATTTACAGACATCTGAACATTTTTTTAATTTGCTGTGAAGATGTATGTCTTCTTTTTACTACAAGTTTACATCACGTAGTAGATTCGTTTTAAGTTATATTTTAACTAAAATACATTTTATTTTTACTGCAGCATATCTTAACTGTAGCGAGACTACAGATTACTATTTCCTTAGCAAAAGTTAAAATTTACGCCAAAGAGGCACTTACTCATTTAATTATGGTGGAAGATGCCGTATAAGTTCATTTAAAATTATTGAAGACACTGTCCGATTCCGCTTGGGAAAAAATGGTTAAGACATCTGCCTAGTAAGAATTGAGGTCCGGGTTCGATTCCCGGCCGCATCACAAATTTTATTTCAATGCTTCAGATTTCAGTAATGTCTTTGACTTATTCGAGATGAAAATCAGTCTCAGGGATTGTTTATTTGTATTAAATTGATATGAAAAGAGATGCCCTGGAAGTTGTGCATTGCGTGGAGGGTTCAAGCGGTCGCAATTACAGCTACGTTGTGCCTAGTCGTCTGTGGGTTGCGCCTGTTTACACCTCTATTCCCGTGCACTGCAGTACGTCATGACGCCTGAGCGTTCAGCCGCGAAAGCTCACTGCCCAGGCAGCGAGCGAGCGTGCTAGTCTAGCCGCATGCTGACCAGGCCTGTTAGACAATGCTGTAACTGACTGTGCTGGAAGTGAGGATAGGCCAAGCCCCCACAATCGCGTAAGCGGCCGACTGCCAACAGCGGACAAATCGGAGAGCGCCTCGGCGGCCATTGTAGTGGCAAACTGCCACGCAAACTTTAAATGTACGTAATATCCTTTTGATTAGAGAGAGTATTCATTTGAATTAAGTCACAAATACTATGTCTAATTGAAATTTATAACTACAAAACAGCTTCACACTCCTTGAATATACAGCATCTATCCGTTGTGTGTAAATTTATTATACATACGGTGTAGAAAATGGCCAACAGTGTTCCTCTTCCTAACGAAAGCAAACGATAACATGTAGTTTTTTTTCCTGCGTTCTAAGTGCAGCACATGAACGGAATTTATCGTCAGACACGATTTTTTTGCACTTTCTCACTACATTCTACGATTGTCACTTTTGTACAAACATTAATTTCGTAAGAGTCTCACACTTTACGTATTTGCCTTAGTGCTGTGTTCTCGAATATTTATATTTGATATCATTAAAATATCAAACAGGGCTGACTGAAACAGCTAATGTTAAATATCAATTTGAAAGTGAAATATGCCATTAGATACATAAAATAGCTTCTTACGTTTTGAATAGAGCAATCAACCACTACGAAATTGCTTTAAGTACACAAAGTATGCCATATTTTTTTTTAAATTAAGGCATCTAACATTAGTATTAGGGTACGTAGCAAGAAAATTAGCAAGTTTAATGCTGTAAGCCAAATACCTTATAACAGAGTGAACTGCTCAAGTCAGCAACTATCGTCACAGGGTTGAACTTCACAATGTGCATCCATTGTGGCTATGTGCCGCTCATATGTGGAACTATATACAGTTCTGCAAACCCCGTTCAGTTGTTATATGTAAAGCAGATTACCTTTAAATTCTGCGTTACAAGCTGCTAATATTAATTTCATAAACAAAAAATTCGAACTGCAGTGAGGCAATTAATTTCGTGATCCCAATAATTATTTTACACAATCAGTAGTGCCTAAAGTAGCACCTTAAGAGCTATCAGTGTTAAAAAAGCATGTTATTTATTCCATTCAATGTTATATTGTCTTGACTAACAGTCTGTGAAGAAAGAGTAACTGTCTCTGAAATGTTCAAATGTTTGTTAAGCTTATGGGACTACGGGGTCATCAGTCCCTAAACTTACAAACTACTTACGAACTAGGACGGCACAAATATCCATGCCCGAGGGGGATTCGAACCACCGCCCGTAGTGGCCGTGCAGACCGTGACTGAAGCGCCTCAGTACCCTCGGCCACCGCGGCCGGCTAACTATCTCTGAACACAAGTAGTAGGGCTACTTGTATTCCTGAGAAATATAACTGGGAAGACAGTATTCATTTTATTTTCATAAATTGATTTATGTATTTAAACGCTGAGAAGCTCATTATCATCGTGCTTCACGTTCACTGCGATATTCAAACAGTACAGAGGTGACTATCAATTGTGTGTGTGTGTGTGTGTGTGTGTGTGTGTGTGTGTGTGTGTGTGTGTGTGTCTCGCAGTAGCTATTTAATACACGATTTACCTGCAAATAACACTCGTATTTGTTACGCTTGCCACTACCTTGGCGGCCGGCCGAAGGTTCAAATTACGCCACGACAGCAGCACCGTCATGGAGTCTAGTTATTTTTACAAGGTCTTTGGGAACTACCTTGCTTACGTGGCATGACATCTGCTCTGAAGCCTGTATTTCCCGTTGGCCGCGGATAGGCTCCCATCGTAAGTTCACTGGATGGCGCTACGAGGCAGTGGGCTGTAAAGCTCTGTATAAGAAAAGTACGGCCATCCTTTTGCGCGCCGCTTGACGCCGTCTGAGCCTCGAGAATGGCTGAAATCGAATCACGTGGTTCTGTCCGCCATCTTGGTCCTATACGTTGCTTGGCTGCCATGAGAAGTCTTGTGAATATTCTTGGGATAGACAGGTGTTAGAGGGGTGAGAGGTCGGCGGACGTGGCTCTGACGGCCGGCGGTGGCCCGGCGCGGCGGCAACAGCTGACTGGATGCGGAAGCGGCGGGCCAAGCGGTCGATACCAGCCGCACCCGGGACCAACGCCTGCTGCCTGCCGCAACCCCGACACGCGTCTGCTGGACGCGGACCGCCAGCGGCGCCACTGGACGCTGTTTGCGTAAACACAACCACTACATTTCTGTCGAAGTATTTCACAATAGCGTATTACACTCATGGCCACAAAAACTGATACACCACGAACATGAGGTGCTGCAGAAGCGAAATTAAACGGACAAGAAGATGCTGTGATATGCAAACGATTAGCTTTTCAGAGCATTCACACAAGGTTAGCGTCGGTGACGACACCAACAACGTGCTGACATGAGGAAAGTTTCCAACTGTTTTCTCGTCAAAAACAGCAGTCGGCCAACATTGCCTGGTGAAACGTTGTTGTGATGCCTGTACCATCACGTGTCCGACTTTGATGAAGATCGGATTGTAGCCTATCACGATTGCGGTTTATCGTATCGCGACATTGCTGCTCGCGTTGGTCGCGATCCAATGACTGTTAGCATAATATGGAATCGGTGGGTTCAAGAGGGCGATACGGAACGTCGTGCTGCATTCAAACGGTCACGTATGACTAGCAGTCGAGATGACAGGCCTCTTATCCGCATGCCTGTAACGGATCGTGCAGACACGTCTCGATTCCCCAGTCAACAGATGGGGACGTATGCAAGACAACAATCATACTAAATTTGCAGCAGCATGGCTCACATTATCCTTGATGCTGCATCACAGACAGGATCGCCTGCGATGGTGTACACAACGACGAACCTGACTGCACGAGTAGCCAATCGTAATTTTTTCGGATGAATCCAGGTTCTGTTTACAGCATAATGATGGTCGCATCAGTGTTTCGCGACTTTGCAGTGCACGCACATTGGAAGCGTCATCGCCATATTGGCGTATCACCCGACGTGATGGTTGGGGTGCCATTGTTTACACGTCTCAGTCAACTCTTGTTTACATCGACGGCATTTTGAACAGTTGCCATTACATTTCAGATGTTACGACCCGTGGCTGTGCCCTTCATTCGATCCCTGCGAAACCCTACATTTCAGAAGGATAATGCACGACCGCACGTTGCAGGTGCTCCACGGGCCTTTCTGGGTACGGAAAATGTTCGAATGCTGCCCTGATCAGACATTCTCCAGATCTCTCACCAATTGAAAACGTCTGGTGAATGGTGGCCGAGAAACTGGCTCGTCACAATATGCGTCACTACTCTTGATGAATTGTGGTATCGTGTTGAAGCTGCATGGGCATCTGTACCTGTACACGCCATCCAAGCTCTGACTCAATGCCCAGATGTATCAAGGCCGTTATTACGGCCAGAGGTGGTTGTTCTGGGTACTGATTTCTCAGGATCTATGCACCCAAATTGCGTGAAAATGTAAACACATGTCAGTTCTAGTATAAGATATTTGTCTAATGAATACCCATTTATCATATGCATTTCTTCTTGGTGTAGCAATTTTAATGGTCAGAAGTGTAATAACCTTTTTGACGAACACCAAACAGGTTTCCGCAAATATCGCACCATCTGTACCAAAAGATGGGTAAGTTGCACAGGCCTAAACTACAGGCCTATTTCATTGACGTCAATTTGAAGCACAGTTTTGGAACTTATCCTCTATTCAAATATAATGAATTACCTGGAACAGAATCGTCTACTGACCCAAGGTCAATACGGATTTAAAAAATATCCTTCATGTGAAATACAACTAGCTCTTTACTCACACCAATTGATGAGTGCTATCAACAACGGTTCTCACATTGATTCCGTATTTCTTGATATCCAGAAGGCTTTTGACACCGAACCTCACATACGGGTTTCAAATTGCATGGTTATGGTATATCGCACCAAATTTTTGACTGGATAGATTTCCTGTCATAAAGGACACAGTTTGTAGTAATCTATGAAAAGGCATCGACTAATACAGAGGTGATATCTGGCGTTCCACAGGGTCGTGTTATTGGTCCTCTGCTGTTCCTTATTTTCATAAACTATGTGAGACAATCTTAGCAACTCTTTTCGGTTCTCTCCAGATGACGCTGTCATTTACCGGCTAGTAAAAATCATCTGAAGATCAAAACTGCAGAACGATCTAAACAAGATATCACTATGGTGTAAAAATTAGTAATTGAGTCTAAATAATGCGAAGTGCGAAGTCGTCCACATGAGTACGACAAATCGTTAAACTTTAGTTACAAGATGAATCGATCAAATGTGAAGGTCGTGAACACTACTAAATACCTAGGAATAAATCTGACATGGGTAGAAAAGATCGTAAGAATAAAATACGATAAATCAGAGCTCGAACGGAAAGGTTGTTCTTTCTTTCCGCGCGCTATTCGAGAATGGAATGAGATATAAATAGTATAAAGGTGGTTCGATGAACCCTCTGCCAGGCACTTAAATGTGACTTGCGCAGTTTACCATGTAGATGTAGAACATCTGTTTTGATAAAAGTAACAGACGACCTGTAGCCGGTGATGGATAGACAAGAGGCGACTCATGTGCTTCTTAATTTATCAAAGCATTCGACAATGTGGATTTTGATATTTTACTTGCTAAATTTAGAAGCCTAAATTTTTCCCAAGATGCGTTGCGATGGTTTAGCTGATATTTGATATCGCGTCTTCAATGCGTCATATCCGGCACCGGAAAGTCAGTGGAGGTAGGTACTATCACTCGTACCACAGGGCTCGGCATTAGGTCCACTACTCTTTTCATTTTATGTGAATTACGTGCTATCTGTATGGTCCTTTTGTAGATATCACATGTACGCCAACGACCTCCAGTTGCATCTAAGTGCTAAACCAAACAACCTGAATACTGGAATCGAGAATTTCAATTCTGACCTAGGCGCACTATCAGAATGGGCTCAGAATATAGGATTAAAGATCAATCCAAGTAAAACACAAGCGATTCTGGTAGGTCATTCTAGGCTCATTAGCCACAAACACCACGAATCTCTACCATCACTAATATTAAATGGCACACCGATCTATTTTTCGGCCTCTGCAAAAAATCTGGGAGTGATAGTAGACGGAAAACTAGAATGGGCTGCGCACACAGCCGCAGTTTGTATGAAGCTATCTTTTCATGCCCTACAGAGAAAGAGGATAGAGGCTTCCGAAATGTGGTCCGAGATAAGAATGCTGAAGATTAGGTGGTAAATCGCGTAAATAATGAAGACGTACTCAAGAGAATTGGGGACAAAGAGTTTTTGGCGTATCTTGAATAAAAGGGATGGATTGGTAGGATACATTCTTAGACATCAAGGAATCGTAAAATAAGCATTGGAGAGAAGTGTGTGTTTGGGGGGAGGGTGAATATCGCAGAGGGAGACCAAGAGATGAATACAGTAAGCAGATTCAGATGGATGTGGATTGCCGTCCTTACGAGGAGATGGAGTCTTGCTCAGGACAGAGTAGTGTGGAGTGCTGCATCAAACCAGTCTCCTGATTGAAGATTATAAGAACAAACAACAAAGTACCAGAAGTCAAAAAAACTGTACCATACTTTTAAGCAAAGGTACACATAACGGAGACATCCATAGACATGACTGATACCTCTTAATATAGATAAACTGCAACGACAGACATTTCCATGCATATTACAGCATCGTAAAGTAATGGAATAGTGAAAACATTAATAATGATAGTGTACAATAGTTAAGTCATATGTGCCAACAGTGATAGGATACTGCCAGAGACACAATTCAGCAAGCAGTAAAAAGAAGTTGCTTATTGTATACGGGCAACAGTAACACCAAAAACACGGTCATAACAGAAAGCACTCTGAATAAAAACCTGAAGATTTAAGTTATGTCGTAAGTAAACAAATGGAAGGGAATCACCAACAGTAAACACTTTGCCTGACGGTCAGAAGTTTGTTGTAACAGTACCAAGCTACTCACCGCCGAATGCGGCCGCTTTCCTTCGATGACAAACATTCTTTCTAACAATATAGAAAGATAACACACTGACACCAACTGTAACAATATTCATTATAATTGTTAGGAACAAATGTAAGCTACTGTACGTATTGTAAATTCTTTCTTTTGTTTCTTTCATATTCCTATGGATTTCTAATTGTTAGAAATACGTAACACTGATGAACTGAATCTATAAGGTATATACAACATGTAAGATTGCAAATGTACGTCCTGATTTACATTAAGAGGCAGCAGGATTTTAACGAGAAATGTATGAGGTGTAGAGGTTTACCAAATGGTGTCAGATAAAATTTTTTTTACGGACCGAGACTCGAACCCGGATTTCTCGCTTTTCGCTATCTGAACACTTCTTCGGGAACGACCCAAACCTTCACATGCCACACTGACTCTGAATAATCGGGAAATTATTCTGCCACCATTTGGTAAAATATCTACACCTCATACCTTGGAACTTTAACAATGGAATCCACCACAGTTGTTAAATTAAAAAAAATCTATTTGTTAAAGTGTATCCACTACCCTAGTTTAGACTTGTCTCATCATCACTTGCACCTCCAAATAACAATAAAATAAAACACAGACGTACGTCATGTAATAAAACGGCTACCTTACATCTTTACTAAAATGGTTCAGAATAAGCAGCTGCCATTTTTTTGGACATGTATACAGAATGTACTCCAACAGGTTAACGAAACTGATATTTAAATATTTTTGGAATAAGAAGTCAAAAAGAACTTTGACAGAAACAACTTCAGTGAAAAAGATTCAAAAAGAGACTTTTGAGAAGAGTGTCAAAAATGGAATGATTCCAAGGCACAAGAGACGAAGAAGGGATTTAAGTGGTATGACGAGAAGAAAGGATACACAGCGACAAGTTGAAAGAATACTTGAGGAAAAAGAAAGAATAAAGGAAGGAGCATTGAAATTGGTGCTTGGTCCTTAGATGTCCCAAACGGAAAAAGAAAAGAAAAAAGACTATTAATCTTATATTTTGTAAAGCAATGTAAAATTGAATATATACTAGCTGGAAACCCGGCGTTGCCCGGGTATTTAATTATTCCTGACATTTTTCAGGTGTATAATCATTTGTGTAAGGGCTGTATGTCTGTAAAATCTCTTGGAAATACAATTAGTAGTAAAGAAGTAATACATTAAAACTTTCTGCGTGCAGGGGCGGTTTTCCATGAGTTACTGTTTATGTACTCATATCTCATTAACTACGTGTCTTACTACGATACAATTTGGAAAGTACACTCAACTATATGCGTGTATACTATCTGCAAAATTTCCTGTGACTACAATTTATAGTGTAGAAATTAAAAATCATAACGTCATACTGAATGCAATAGTTTCAGTCCATGAACAGCTGAACGTTACTGTTTAGGTGCTCATATCTCATGAACTACGTGTCGTAATGTGATACAATTTAGAAGGTACATTCAAACAGATTTGCGTATACTGTCTGTAAAATTTCCTGTCGCTACAATTTGTAGTGTTCAAATTATAAATTGTAACGTCATACCGAGAGCCGTAGTTTTACTCCATAAACAGCGGAAAAGTAGTAAGCGAGAAACTTTTTTCCTTTCATCATTTTACTATGGTTGCCAGCGAGAAAAAGTTTAATAAAGGTTTGAAATTATATTGCAAGTTTGTTGCAAGTCGCTAAGTACTGTCATTCTCATACAGTGTATATATAAAGTCTCGCCGCATTATATGGCATTTTTGCAATTTCTATTGGTTATGAAGTAATATCTTTTGAACCATGTGCCGTAAGTGATTCTTAACCATGCAGTAATTGTTACCTCACGGTAAGGAATGTGTATACCTTATTTGGTTGAAATCGGTCCAATAGTTTAGGAGAAAATCAGCAGCATTGTCGCAAAATGCAGCAGTTTTTCGCGCATATCATTGTTTATGAAGTCATATCTCGTGAACTATATATCGTATGTGATTGTTACACTTACGGCGACCGTCCTCATGTATTCAAACTTACGTGTACAAAATTTCATCAAGATTGGAACAAAACTGTATATTTGTATGTAACACGTACAAATATGCTTTATATATTAGATAGTATGTTTTTTATATCTTAAGTTAAACATTATGCAATGGAAATGTTGCTTGAAATTTCCGCTACCAGTCGCAACTATTAATTTCTTGCGATGACGGTGAAATCGTGTCTTAAAATGTTGTGTTGTGAGGCTATCAAGCCCAGAAGTACAAGTGCTATGCACTAAGTCTAGCGAGCTGCTCAACAGGAATGTGTTTAAAACAAACACCTTTATACACAAACTGTATGTCAGCCCGTAAAGTCATAACCCGACATAGGTCATCTTTCTTTTTTCACAGGTTCCTTGCCACAAACATCAATATGTTGTCAATATAAATCATTGTACACTTTTAGTAGTATTTTTTATACCTATAGCCTGTTGATGATGCACAACATCGAAACTTGTCGCTATTAAATATTTTAACACTCATATAACATAGATTAAGGAAAGAGATGCCTATGTTTTTAGCATTTGTGGATCTGGAGAAAGCGTTTGATAATGTTGACTGGAATACACTTTTTCATCTTCTGAAGGTAATAGGGCTAAAATATAAGGAGCGAAGAGCTATATTAAACTTGTACAAAAACCAGGCAGCAATTATTAGACGACATAGTAATTTCGTCAGAGGCAGCAAAGGACATGGAAGAGCAATTAAACGGAATCGACCGTGTCTTGAAAGGAAGATACATGGTGAACATTAAAAAGAATAAAACGAGGGTAATGGAATGTAGCGTCAGAAAATCAGGCGATGCTGAAGGAATTAGATTAGGTAAAAAGAAAATAAAAGTAGTAGACGAGTTTTGTTCTTTAGGTAGCAAGATAACTCTGATGGCGGAACAAAAGAAGATATTAAATGCAGAATGGTTATGGGGAGAAAAGCGTTTCTGAAAAGCGAAATTTGTTGACAACCAATATTAGCTTAAAAGTTAGGAAGTCCTTTCTGAAACCATTTGGCTGGAGTGTAGCATTGTATGGGATTGAAATTTCAACGATTAGGGGTTCAGACAAAAAGATGATAGAACCTCTCGAAATGTGGTGCTGCAGACGAATGATGATTAGATGGGTATATCACGTAACTAATGAGTTGCTAAATAGAATTGAGGAGAAAAGCAGTTTCTGTCCCATCCAGACTAAGAGAAGGGATAGGTTGGAGGGACACATTGAGACATCAAGGAATCGTCAACGTACCATTAGAAGGAAGTGTGTGTGTTAAAAATAGTAGAGGGAGGCCGAAGGACGAATACAGTAAGCAGATTGAAAAGGATGTAGGTTGCCAAACTGATTCTCATATGAAGACACTAGGTTGGCCGCGGTGGCTGAGGGGACTTGTAACACTACATCGCAATCACAGCACAAACTAGTCATTTTCATCCAGATTCAATTCTAATAATTTGTCCCCCCAGGGGGCCCACAGCTCTTTTGTGGGTACGTGTGTGGCGCGCACGGGTCCCCGAGCCATTGCACCCTTTTTTCCTGATTTCCCTAGGCTGCATTACCCCTCCTAGTTCCCCCTCCTTCCCATCCCAATTCCTCCTTCCCACCCTCTCCAACCCCATCTCTCGGTGGTACTCTGGATGACGGCTTGGCTATCCCATGGTACCGATTGTCCTGCACTTTGGTTTTATCTGCTGTGTAGACCGGTTTTTGGCCCAGTTTGGTCCCCCTCGGGGTTTGACCTTCCATACCAAAATTGTCCGATAATGTGTGAGCCAATTGGGGAAGAACTCCCGACCTAGCCCCTACAGCGCGGGTCCTATCCTTTCCTTTCCACTTCCTTTCCTCGCTGTAGCCCCCATCCCCCGCTAGGGTCCCCAGCACGTGTAGCCAGTCCGTGTGGGGGGGCTGTTATGTACCCTTTGGCTGAGCCCCCTGACACCACAGGGATCACACTACTGGTGTCTGAGCTGCGACCTCTCCATGCAAGCCAAGGAGTTGATGCCTGTCCTCGGGGGTATCAGAACTCCCGGCAATGGCCATCGTGCCAGGTGGCCTTTGCTGAGGCTGGGTGGCGCCCATGGAGAGAGCCCCGGTTTCGGAGTGGGTGACACCAGGGCGGACGTCTAGCCCCATGAAAAGAGTTAGTCTCCGAAATGGTCGTGCATCGGCCGTCTCTCAAGACAGGAAGAGATCGTTTAATGCTGTTACTGCGGATAAGAGGATGTTTCCCTCCCTTGCTACCCCTTGGGAGGAAGGCCAGGCTCACCGGTTAGGAGCAAAACCCTTTCCTCGCTATCTCGTTTGCTCAAGGACTGATGGAGGGACTTTCACTTCCACCAAACCTCTGTTCTTTGTCGAGACCATAGAGGACAAGTTTGGTGAAGTGGAATCTATGGGTAAGCTTAGATCTGGTTCATTACTCATTAAAACAGTCTCGGAAGCCCAGTCTGAAGCTTTGCTCGCCTGCAACACCCTTGGCGACATTCCAGTCACAATTGTCCCGCACAAATCCTTGAATATGGTACAGGGTGTGATATTCCACCGGGACCACCTCCTTCAAACTGATGAGGAGCTTAGGGCCTATCTCGAGCGGCGTGGTGTACATTTTGTTCGCCGCGTTCAGAGGGGACCTAAAGATAACCGCGTCGATACTGGGGCCTTTATCTTGGCCTTTGAGGGGGACACACTCCCAGAGAAGGTCAAGATCATGATATATCGATGTGAAGTGAAGCCCTACATTCCACCTCCCATGCGGTGTTTTCGATGTATGAGGTTTGGTCATATGTCCTCTCACTGTACAGCAGTCCCAGTACGCGGTGATTGTAGACGCCCACTACATGAGGGGAGCCCCTGTGTTCCTCCGCCAGTGTGCGTCAACTGTCAACAACACCGCTCTTCACGGTCGCCAGATTGCCCTATGTTCAAAAAAGAAAAGAAGATACAAGAGTACAAATCCCTGGAGCGTTTGACGTACCCTGAGGCCCGCAGCAAATATGAACGTCTCCATCCCGTGCAAATGGCGACGACCTTCGCTACGACGTTATCGTCTAGCCTTTCACCCTCCCCTTCCCACTCCCATCTCCCCCCTACACCCCGTCCACACCCCTCCCTCACATCTCCCTCTCCTGTAGCTCCTGTAGCCCTCCCTTTGTGTCCCACCCCTTCCCAGCCGGAGAAGTGTACCCCTTCTCCGTCGCCTGCCGGTGACAGTGCCCTATCTCAGGGCCTTCCGTCCCGGCGTTCCCCAGATCGGAGATCTTCGACCTCCAGCCGGCCATCGGACTCCCAGTCAGTGAGTTCAAAGGTCGCCCGATCCTCGTCAGTACCAGACGTAACTGACAAAAGTCCTCTCTCTGGGGTGGATCCTGCCCGTCCCACACGAGAGAAGGAGGAGAAAGAGAAAGAGGAGGAGGAGAAGGAGCAGAAGAAGAAGAAACCAAAGTTACAAGATAAAGCCCCTCCGGTACCACTGGAGGTGCCGACTGTGCTTTCGCAACTCGCTCATCCCATTGAGCCCGAGGCTGATCAGCTATTTATGGATGTTGTCCCTTCTTCTTTGGTGACGGACGCTGACAAAGCAGCGTGATAGACGTTATGCCATTCGCTTCCCGCCTAGATCCTCGTGATGTGATCATCCAATGGAACTGTAATGGTTACTACCGTCACCTCTTGGAGATTAAACAGCTAATCTCTCTCTCTTCTGCGGCCTGTGTCGTCCTGCAGGAATCGAGGTTTATGGATGCACATTCACCGACCCTCCGTGGGTTCCGTGCTTTTTGTCGGAACCGGGTTGGTCCCCTCCAGGCGTCTGGTGGGGTTTGTACTTTGGTCCGGACAGATATTGTCAGTACCTGGATTCCTCTCCAAACTCAATTGGAAGTGGTTGCTGTCCGGGTTCACTTGGACACTCCATTGACCATTTGCAACCTCTACCTTCCACCTGACAGGCCACCTACTCTCACGTCCCTAGTGGCCCTCCTTCAGCAACTCCCCCCTCCTTACCTCATCCTTGGGGACTTCAATGCCCACCATCCTTTGTGGGGCAGTGCTTATACATCTAGCTGGGGCCACCTCATAGACCAGTTTCTTGCTGACCACAATCTGAGCCTTCTCAACGATGGTTCCCCAACTCATTTTAGTGCCGCTCACGGCACCTTTTCTGCCATAGACCTCTCTCTCACTTCTCCTTCTCTCCTTCCTTTATTTCACTGGTCGGCGTATGAGGACCTCTGCGATAGCGACCACTTTCCGTTGATCCTTTCACTTCCCTCACGCCTACCACGAGCCAGGGTACCCCGCTGGGTATTCCGTCGTGCTAATTGGCCGCTATATACATCCCAGGTTGTGTTCCCATCTTCCCCCTCAGGCTGTATAGATGATATTATAAGCCAAATGACCAACATGATCACCCAAGCTGCCAACGCCGCTGTTTTCCGGTCGACAGGCCCTCCTTCTCGCCGGCCTGTCCCTTGGTGGAATGCAACTGTTGCCGCAGCCATTCGTGAGCGCCGAAGTGCCTTGCAACATCTTAAGCGCCACCCATCGCTCGCTGGTCTAATAAATTTCAAACGTCTGCGTGCCAGAGCTCGTTAATCAAACAAAGTAAGCGGACATGCTGGGAGCATTTTGTCTCCTCGTTGGGTTCTTCTGTCCCTTTGACAAGTGTGGGCTATGCTCCGATCTATCCAAGGTAGCTGGCGGCCGTCTTCCGTCCCTGGTCTTGCCCTGCCAAATGGGGTCTGCACGGAACCATCTGTTGTTGCAGAACATCTTGCAACTCACTTCGCCAATGTCTCGGCGACAACTTCATATCCGGCGACCTTTCTCCTTCAGAAACACCAGGCCGAAACCTTCAAATTAGGCTTTACTTCTCACCAGGTGGAACCATATAACGAACCTTTTACTGACTGGGAGCTGTCGCTGGCCCTCTCCTCTTCTCGTGATTCAGCACCTGGCCCTGATGATATCCATAATCAATTGCTGAAACACCTTAACCCCTCACAACGACAATTTCTCCTAAAAGTTTTTAACCGTATTTGGCTTCAAGGGGTGTTCCCCTCCCAGTGGAGGGAGAGTATTGTGGTCCCTGCCCTCAAGCCTGGCAAGGACCCGTCGGCGCTGGACAGTTATCGACCAATAAGCCTGACAAGTGTCCCCTGTAAACTACTTGAGCGGATGGTAGCCCGCAGATTATGCTGGGTTCTTGAATCCCGGGGTCTTCTCTCACCTTACCAGTGTGGGTTCCGGGAGGGACGATCCCCTATTGACCATTTACTTCGACTGGAGACTGCGATCAGACAGGCCTTCTCTAAAAGACATCATCTGGTAGCAGTCTTCTTCGATCTGCATAAGGCGTACGACACTGCTTGGCGTCATCATATTTTACGTTCTCTTCATGACTGGGGCCTCAGAGGCTCCTTACCAATTTTTATCCGTCAGTTTTTATCCCACCGCCTGTTCCGTGTCAGAGTTGGCTCTTCCTTTAGCTCCCCTCGGATACAGTGTTGAGTGTTACACTTTTTCTAATCGCCATCAATGGGTTGGTGAGCTCTGTTGGGTCACTGGTAACCCTGGCATTGTATGTCGACGACTTTTGCATATGGTACAGCTCCTACTCATTAGCCTCTACTGAACGTCAGCTCCAGAGCGCCATTCTGCGGGCTTCAGTGTGGGCTACGTCCCATGGTTTCCAGTTTTCCTCATCAAAAACGAGGGTGGTGCACTTTTGTCGTCGTACTACAGTTCACCCTGATCCAGAACTGTTCTTGGGTAATCAGCGCCTGGAAGTTGTAGCACAGCATCGTTTCCTGGGTCTTCTCTTTGACAAAAAATTGACTTGGGTGCCCCATATTCGCCACCTAAAGATTAGTTGTATGAGGAAACTCAATGCCCTACGTTTCCTTGCTCATTCATCTTGGGGTGCAGACCGAACAACTATCCTCCGTATCTATCGGGCTCTAATCTTGTCCCGATTGGACTATGGGTGTCAAGTTTATGGCTCGGCAGCTCCTTCTGCCCTAAAATTATTAGGCCCGGTTCACCATTATGGTGTCCGCTTGGCTACAGGTGCATTCCCGACTAGCCCGGTCGACAGTCTCCTTGTTGATGCGGGAATCTGCCCTCTTCAGGTCAGGCGGCATCAGCTTCTGGCGTCTTATGCCATCGCCATCCGGCAATATCCTGCTCATCCCGCTTACCAGGTTCTTTTTGCATATGAAGGGCTTCGACCCCCTGATACCCGGCCGCGGGCGGGCCTTCCCGTCGGACTGCGGCTTGCCTCTCTTTGCCGGGATTTCCATTTCCCTTCGCTAGATTGCGCCCCCCATTCTACTGCACGCACACTTCCGTGGATGGTGCCGTGACCACTAATTCGGACGGATCTCTTCCAGGGCCCAAAAGCTTTAATTTCCCCCATGGTCTTTCGGCGTTTGGTGCGCCCAGTACTAGAAGAGTTTCAGGGCGCCTCTATCTTCTACACTGATGGCTCGAAAACAGCGGGCCACTCCGGATATGCTTTTACGTCTCCTGTTGGGGCGGAATCCCATTCTCTGCCAGAGGCATGCAGTGTGTTTACGGCAGAGCTGATGGCGATTTATAGAACCCTCTGTTTTATTAAACATTCTGCCGTGGAACGTGGTTTAATCTGTGCTGACTCCATGAGCAGTCTGCAGGCCATTGATCGTTGTTTCCCCTCCCATCCTTTAGTTCTTTCCATCCATGAACTCCTTGCTGACCTTCATCGTGCTGCCTGCTCAGTTACCTTTCTCTGGGTGCCAAGCCATGTTGGTATTACAGGGAATGAAGTAGCTGACCAGTTGGCTAGATCGGCAATTACTCGCTGCCCGTCTCCCTTTCAAATTCCGGGTGCGGATCTGCGGGTGCAGATCAGATCTTTGCTTCACTCCTCATGGGATAGCAGTTGGAAAGCTACTGCCCCTTCCAATAAACTCCGCACCATCAAGGATACGACTGCAGCTTGGAGTTCATCTTTACGCCCTTCCCGGAGAGAATCAATTGTCCTCTGTCGCCTCCGTCTTGGACACTGCAGGCTGACCCATGGATTTCTTTTACGAAATGACAACCCACCACATTGCGATTGTGGAGCCGTACAATCCGTGTCTCATATTCTGACTGAATGTCCTCTCCATTCCACACTCCGTGGCGACTATGGCCTACCGCCTGCATTGCCTTCAGTTTTGGCGGATGACCCACGGATGGTTGATCGCGTCCTTGCCTTCCTCCGTGAAAGTAGATTTTGTCAGCTCTAGGACTCGCTTGGTCGGGGTGAGTGGGTTTGTGATTCTTGGCTGATTGTGGGGTTTAGAGCCTTATCCCCATCAGCCCCCCCCCACTCTTTTACATTTTAATGTAGTTTTATTTCTCCCTGCTCTGGAGCTATGATACGTTGATCACTGTGCCATTAGTACCTTGTGGTTAAGGCTGGAGGTCGCTTCCAGAGCTGTGGGTTCGGACACTGTAGCATTTGCTGCCCTGGGTTGGTCTTAGTCTTGTTGAGTCGATTTTACTTCCTAGTGTAATGGTCTTTTGGCTTTCACCTATTTTTTGTCGAGTTCCATGGCGTATTCAATTTGAGGTTGAAGGGACTGATGACCTCGTTGTTTGGTCCCTCATGTCTACCACCACCCACCCACCCTAATAATTTGTAAAAGGCAGAATTTTTTACGTATTTGTCAAAATTTCAGTAATAGTCAATATATCTTTGAACTATCGAAACAGTAGTCTCAGGGTAACAGCGTCTAAATACCGTAAAACAGAGTAATCATTTGTCGCTTTAGTAGTACAAATAGTTCCGCAGTATAGCTACTCACTCTCCTTTTTCTCCCAACGTTAACAGCTCTCAGAATTTGTTGCTCGTAACGATACGATCTCTGTCTTTGTGGTTGTATCTGAGATAGTCACGTGCAAAATTATTCCGAACTTCTGGTTTACTATGATTGAATTTATTTGAAAGGCTTAATTTAATCGAACTTACACGCGAGTTCGTGAGTAACATCTGTGGATTTTAATTCGGGATAGGCTACGGGCTGAGAAATTCTGCCTCCCGATAGGAACGTAAAAGTCAAGAAAATATTAATCATTGCTAAAAAGGTTTTCTTCATCGACAAACATTAAATCAAATAACTTTAACTTGTTGGAAAAAAAGGAACAATTTTAAATATTGACTTTGCCAAGAATATCAAACTGCGCCCCAACGTGGGGCGCCATTTTATGTAACGTCCTTCTATTTGATATTTTGGTTGGTGGTGGTAATTTATTTGGTTTATTGTAGTGCTTCGATATTATAGAACTGACATGAGCGGTAGTGCAAGCTTTCGTCATCACATAAAGATTCAGTAGGCACGTAAAATTTTGAGGCATATGTTGGTTAATTAAGTTGGTACACTTGATATTCCACTCCCATGAACCACAGACATTGCCGATGTGGGGTGGCTTGCGTGCCTCAACGATACAGATAGCCGTACCGTAGGTGCAACCACAGCGGAGGGGTATCTGTGGAGAGGCCAGACAAACGTGTGGTTCCTGAAGAGGGGCAGCAGCCTTTTCAGTAGTTACAGGGGCAACAGTCTGGATGATTGACTGAGCTGGCCTTGTAACATCAGCTAATGCGGCTTTGCCACACAGCTACTGCGAACGGCTGAAAGCAAGGGGAAACTACAGCCGTTATTTTTCCCGAGGACATGCAGCTCTACTGTATGAACATATGATGATGGCATCCTCTCGGGTAAAATATTCCGGAGGTAAAATAGTCCCCCATTCGGATCTCCGGGCGGGGACTACTCAGGAGGATGTGATCATCAGGAAAGACAATACTGGCATTCTACGGGTCGGAGCGTGGAATGTTAGATCCCTTAATCGAGTAGGAAAATTAGAAAATTTAAAAAGCGAAATGGATAGGTTGAAGTTAGATATAGTGGGGATTAGTGAAGTTCGGTGGCAGGATGAACAGGATTTCTGGTCAGGTGACTACAGGATTATAAATACAAAATCAGTTGGGGGTATCACAGGAGTAGGATTGATAATGAATAAGAAAATAGGAATGCGGGTAAACTACTATGACCAGCACAGCGATCGCATTATCATTGTCAAGATAGATACGAAGCCAACACCGACAACAGTAGTACAGGTTTATATGCCAACTAGCTCTGCCGATGATGAGGAAATCGAAGAAATATGAGGAGCTAAAGGAAATTATTCAGACAATTAAGGGAGAGGAAAACTTAATAGTTATGGGAGACTGGAATTCGGTAGTAGGACAAGGAAGGGAAGGGAAGATAGTGGGGGAATATGGTCTGGGCAAAAGGAATGAAAGAGGAAGCCGCCTGGTAGAATTTTGCGCGGAACATAATTTAGTTATAACAAACACCTGGTTTAAGAATCACAAAAGAAGGTTGTATACGTGGAAGAGACCAGGAGACACCGGGAGATACCAGATAGATTTTATAATGGTAAGACATAGATTTCGGAACCAGGTTTTGAAGTGTAGGACATACCCAGGGGCAGACATAGACTCTGACCATAACTTGTTGGTTATGAACTGTAGGCTGAAACTAAAGAAACTACAGAGAGGTAGGAAAATAAGGAGATGGGACCTAGATAAATTGAAGGAACCTGAAGTTCTCAAGAATTTCAGAGGGAGCTTCAGGCAACAATTGACAGAAGCAGGGGAAAATAAAACAGTTGAGGAGGAATGGGTAAAATTGAGAGATGAAATAGTGAAGGCAGCAGAGGACAAAATAGGTAGAAAGGCAAGACCTACAAAAAATCCTTGGATTTCACAGGAGATACTAAATTTAATCGATGAAAGGAGAAAATATAAAAATGCAGTAAATGAAACAGGCAAAATGGAGTACAGATGACTAAGAAATGAGATTGACAGGAAGTGCAAAATGGCTAAGCAGGAATGGCTAGAAGGCAAATGCAAGGATGTAGAAGAATGTATAAATAGGGGAAAAATAGATACAGCCTACCGGAAAATAAAAGAAACATTTGGCGATAAGAAAAACAGCTCTATGAATATCAAGGACACTGATGGAAAACCAGTTCTCAGCAAAGAAGGGAAAGCTGAAAGGTGGAAAGTGTATATAGAGGGACTCTACAAAGGAAATGAACTTCGAGACACAATTGTAGGAAGGGAAGAGGATGTAGATGATGATGAAATAGGAGATATTATACTGAGAGATGAATTTGACAGAGCACTGAAAGACCTAAGTCGAAACAAGGCCCCTGGAGTAGATGATATCCCGTCAGAGCTACTGAAGTCTCTGGGAGAACCAGCCATGACAAAATTGTTTCACATTGTGTGTAAGATGTATGAGACAGGTGAAGTACCCTCAGACTTTAAGAAAAATGTAATAATCCCCATTCCAAAGAAAGCGGGTGCAGACAGGTGTGAAAACTACAGAACCATCAGTTTAATAAGTCATGGTTGCAAAATATTAACACGAATTATATACAGAAGGATGGAAAAGCTGGTAGAAGCCGACCTCGGGGAAGATCAGTTTGGGTTCAGGAGAAATGTAGGAACACGGGAGGCAATACTCACTTTACGGCTTATCCTAGAAGATAGATTAAGAAAAGGCAAACCAACATTTCTAGCTTTTGTAGATTTGGAGAAGGCTTTTGACAATGTTGATTGGAACAAACTATTTCAAGTTCTGAAGCAAGCAGGAGTAAAATATAGGGAGCGCAAGGTTATTTACAACTAGTACAAAAACCAGACAGCGGTTGTCAGAGTTGAAGGGCATGAAAGGGATGCAGTGGTTGGAAAGGGAGTAAGACAGGGTTGTAGCCTTTCCCCAATGTTGTTCAATTTGTACATTGAGCAAGCTATAAAGGAAAGCAAGGAGAAATTTGGAGAAGGAATTAAAGTTCAGGGTGAAGAATTGAAAACATTGCGTTTTGCCGACGACATAGTAATTCTGTCAGAGACAGCAAATGACCTGCAAGAGCAATTGAACGGAATGGATAGTGTGCTGAAAGGTGCATATAAGATGAACATTAACAAGAGTAAAACTAGGGTAATGGAGTGCAGTGTAAGAAAATCAGGTGATGCTGAAGGAATTAGGTTAGGTAACGAAACAATAAAGGAGGTAGATGAGTTTTGTTACTTGGGCAGTAAAATAACAAATGATGGTCGCAGTACAGAGGATATAAAATGCAGAATGGCAATGGGTAGAAAGGCGTTTTTGAAAAAGAGAAATTTGTTAACATCTAATATTGATTTAAGCCTAAGGAAGTCCTTTCTGAAGGCATTTGTATGGAGTGTTGCCTTGTATGGGAGTGAAACATGGACGATAAGCAGTGTGGACAGAAAGAGGATAGAGGCTTTTGAAATATGGTGCTACAGAAGAATGCTGAAGATTAGGTGGGTGGATCGCGTAACTAATGAGGAGGTACTGAACCGAATTGGGGAGAAAAGGAATTTCTGGCATACCTTGACTAAAAGAAGGAATAGATTGGTAGGACACATTCTTAGACATCAAGGAATTGTGAATTTAGCATTGGAGGGAAGTGTGTGGGGTAAAAATCGCAGAGGGAGACCAAGAGATGCGTATAAGCAGATTCAAGTGGATGTGGGTTGTCGTTCTTATGAGGAGATGAAAAGGCTTGCTCAGGATAGAGTAGGGTGGAGAGCTGCATCAAACCAGTCTCCGGACTGAAGACCACAACAACAACAACACTTGATATTATTTCACATTCAGTTATGGATGCCTCTGGTTTAACTTTCCACAGCCTAACAGTTTATGGATTATATTTTAACTGATTAACATGGACTCTGTGATCTCAGGGGCTTGTTTTAAAAATTATAAATTCTTTTTGTAATTTAATCTTTTCTTTCCCGGTAGTTCCATTTAACGAAGCACGTCACATAAACATTCACTAGTCTTTACCTATAAAAGTCATAACATTTTAATTATCTTTAGTCACTTTGATTCACAGATAAATCAAAGATGTTATTTTTAAAAGTTCTTCAATTATTAATGGGAAGGTCAGGTGCTAACTACTATTGATATGGTCGACACAAAATTTTAAATTAATATTTCTCCTATATTTCACCTTATGCACAGATTTACAAAACACTGTCAGTCACACGATATATTTTAAATAAGCAGTTCTCTATAGTTCATTTCACAAAATCGCTTTTTGATATTCTTGGCAAAGTCAATATTTAAAATTATTCCTTTTCGTAACAAGTTAGTTATTTGATTTAATGTTTGTCAATGAAGAAAACCTTTTTAACAATGATTAATATTCTTGACTATTACGTTCTTATCGGGAGGCAGAATTTATTAAAGTCCACAGATATTATTTACGCACTCGCGTGTAAGTTCGATTTAATTAAGCCTTTCAAATAAATTCGATCATAGTAAACCAGCAGTTCGGAATAATTTTGCATCTATCTATTGCAGATACAACCACAAAGACTGAGAGCGAGTAGCTATACTGCGGAACTATTCATACTAGTGCGACAAAAGATTACTCTGATCCACGGTGTTTATACGCGGTTGCCCTGAGACTGTACTGTTTCGATACTTCAGATATATTGACAGTTGCTGAAATTTTGACAAATACGTAAAAAAAAAAAAAAAAAAAAAAAAAAAAAATATAATCTGCCTCTTACAAATTATTAGAATTGAATCACGATGAAAATGGCTAGTTTTTGCTGTGATTGCGATGTAGTGTTACAGACTGCTGGCGCGTCAGTTACGGTCTGCGCGCCCACTACGGTCGGGGGTTCGAATCCCCCCTCGGGCATGGATATTTGTGCCGTCCTTAGTCTTAGTTAGTTCATAAGTAGTTTGTAAGTTTAGGGACTGATGACCCCGTAGTTGTCCTATGTGAACATTGGATTTGAAGACACTTGGAAAGGCCAGGGTAGCATGAAGAGATGCATCAAATCAGTCTGCGGACTGAAGGAAACAACATTCAAATCATAGTTCTCACTGGTAGCGTAAATTTGAAGCAAATTTTTAATTAATTAGATAGTCACGGTCAACATAAAGCATGGCCTAAAATTGTAAGACGCTGCGGGAGTAGCAGAGAGGTCTGAAGCACCACTTTGCGGGTCTCGAGACCTCCCGCGTCGGGAGTTAGTCCTCCATCGGGCATGAATGTTAGTGTTGTCCTTAGGTGACTTCAACTTAGTTTAAGTAGATTGTCAGTCTAGTGACTGATGACCAACGTAGTTTTGTCCGATAGAATTACAAACTTTTGAAACTTTTTTAAATTGTAAACATTACGTATTTTAATATCATTCGTCAGACTTAATTGCAAAAATAATAGAACTGCAGGAAAATTTAAAGTGGGCCCTAAAACACGGCTGTGTTATTTTTTCCCCGCGAAATATACGTGGCGAAGTATACAAAGTACCCACCTCCGAATACTATGAGGTGTCTTGCGGAGTGTAGACGTATGTGCAGAATAGGCAGGGAACACTGCCGTGAGACCGGACAGTGAGCTTGCTCGTTCGCCTGTAGACGCGTGCGTTATCTAAAAAGGCGCGCAGCGGAGTGCGTGCGTGCGAAAGCCCTCTTTATTGGGGAAACGCACGGAAGACACAAAGGGCCTACGGATAAGCAGGGACGGATATAGCCGCGTCCGAAATGAAAATGGTAGCCGATAAGCCCTTAAGGCGGGCCCGGGGAGCTCTAAGGGCGGCCAGCGAGGCCCTTCTAGGGCAGCCGGCATCAGCGAGGCCATTAATTTGTCGCTAGCAAGTGCCTCATGAATATTCTCGCGGCTGCGGAAGCGTCCGCCTCTGCTTCTGCGTCCGCTTCTTCAGCGCTGCGAGGGTTTTAAGTAATAAAAGGAATGGGAGCGGGGGAGGGACACCGGAGATTACCATTTCCCGATCATTCGGGATAAACCTCCGTGTTCCAGGGGCTAACAGTTCGGCCCCGAAGGTTGTTGATATCTTCACCCCTGTTTCCTCTCACAAGTGATACGCCTTTAGTCAAATCAGAACAAACACTTGTCGATGAACAGAAATAACGAGGGTAATCAAATGGAATCGTGCTCCCGGGCTGGTTCTTAACGCTAAGAACACACTGTTTGTTCTTTGAATGAGAATACGAGAGGAGTGGTATTTTAGTGTTCTGTAACTAAATGCTGGGTGATTTTCCATTAGCACAGTATCTGAAATAAGGGGCAGTTGAACACGGAAGGTAGTCAACTTTGTTTAGTTTCATTCTCTTACGACATATGTTAGTTTTTTTGGGTAGTCCTTCTCATTCGAAGAGGGTATTAACTGCGTAGAAACGGACGGTTCGAGCAATATCTGGCAAAAGTTCACGAAACTCTCGTCGGCCCCTGTTTAGTGGGACTTCTGACATTGATCTCTAGGTATATACCGGTTGATCAAAAAAATCAGTATAAATTTGAAAACTTAAAAAATCACAGAATAATGTAGACAGAGGTAAAAATTGACACAAATGCTTGGAATGACATGGGGTTTTATTACAACAACAAAAACGTTTCAAAAAATGTCAAACAGATGGCACTTCATCTGATCAGAAAAACGATAATTAGCATAACAAAATGCTCATTATGTTCACCATCATTCCTAAACAATAGCCGTAGTCAAGGAATAATGTTGTGAACAGCACTGTCTGGAGTTATGGTGAGGCATTGGCGTCGAATGTTGTCTTTCAGCAGCCCTAGAGATGTCAGTCGATCACGATACACTTGAGACTTCAGGTAACCCCAAAGCCAATAATCGCACGGACTGAAGTCTGGGGACCTGGGAGGCCAAGCATGGCGGCTGAGCACATGATCATCACCAAACAACGCGCGTAAGAGCTCGGAGACAAAATAAAACACAAGTTCAGACAAGTGTGAAAATTACAGAACTAACAGTTTAATAAGTCATGGGTGCAAAATACTAACACGAATTATTTACAAACGAGCGGAAAAACTTGTAGAATCTGACCTCGGGGAAGATCAGTTGAGATTAAGGAGAAATGTAGGAACACGGCAGGCAATACTCACATTACGACTTACATTAGAAGATAGGCTAAGGAAAGGGAAACCTACGTTTTTAGCGTTTGTCGATCTGGAGAAAGCTTTTGACAAAGTCGACTGGAATACAGTCTTCAAAATACTGAAGGTAGCAGGGGTAAAATATAGGGAGGGAAGAGTTATATTCAACCTATACAAAAACCAGACAGCGGTTATTAGAGTCGAAGGGCAAGAAAGGGACGCAGAGGTTAGGGAGTAGGACAGGGTTGTAGCCTTTCCCCAATCTTGTTTAATCTGTACATTGAACAGACAGTGAAGGAATGGAAGGAGAAATTTGGAGAGGGAATTAAAGTGCAGGGAGAAGAAATAAAAACATTGCGATTTGCTGATGACATAGTAATTCTGTGAAAGACGGCAAAAGATCTGGAATAGCAATTGAATGGAATGGACAGTGTCTTGAAAGGAAGGTATAAGATGAATATTATCAAGAATAAAACGAAGGTAATGGAATGCAATGTTAGAAAATCAGGCTATGCTGAAGGAATTAGATTAGGTAAATTCAAATGTTTGTACAGCTTAAGGGACTTAACTACGGGGTCATCAGTCCCTAAACTTCCAAACTACTTACGAACTAAGACGGTACAAATATCCATGCCCGAGGTGGGATTCGAACCCTCGACCGTAGTGGCCGTGCAGACCGTGACTGGAGCGCCTCAGTCTCCTCGGCCACCGCGGCCGGCTAGATTAGGTAATGAGACAATAAAAGTAGTAGATGAATTTTGTTATTTGGGTAGCAAGATAACTTCTGACGGCCGAAGTAAAGGAGATATAAAATGCAGAATGGCTATGGGAAGAAAAGCGTTTAAGAAGCGCATTTGCCGACATCCAATATTAATTTAAATGTTAGGAAGTTCTTTCTTAAAGCATTTGTCTGGAGTGTAGAATTGTATGGGAGTGAAACGTGAACGATAAGGATTTCAGATAAAAAGATGATAGAAGCTTTTGAAATGTGGTCCTACAGACGAATGATGAAAATTAGATGGGTAGATCACGCAACTAATGAGGACGTGCTTAACCGAATCGGGGCGAAGAAGAGTTTCCGCATATCCTGACTCAGAATGTGTCCAACAAATTTATCCCTTTTCTTAGACATCAAGGAATTGTCAACTTAGCATTAGAAGGAAGCGTGTGGGGTAAAAATCGTAGAGGGAGACCGAGGGACGAATACAGTAAGCAGATTCAAAAGGATGTAGGTTGCCGAACGTATTCTCAGATGAGACTTCCGCAGAACCGTGTAGCGTTGAGCCGCATCAAGCCAGTATGCGGACTGAAGACAACAACAACAAAAACATGAGCATCATTCCTTTAAGTGACAACTGTAAGTTCAGTTGATTAAATCTCATAAATTGCACAAGTATTTTGTTGTGGGAACTGGCTAACAGGTTTGATGTCTGGGCGTCGGAGGGTGGGGTAACCGGTGTTTGTCGCCCTAAATGGTGAGCCAACATTCGCCTGCCTCGTAAATGTCAGGAAGAGCGGCGGCAGAGCGACCTTTAGCACGCGTCGTTTATCTTCATGGCTCCTCTGAGACCGCTGTCAGCGCTATTCAGCTTCTCACAATCGTTGCTGCCTGCCCGGCTCAATTACTTGCACATCGGCGCTATTTTAGATATTTCAGACCGTTAACAGGGAACCGAAATACTTTTTGTAAAAGCATTCGCAGCTAATATCAACAGCTACAGAAAGGCTCGTTATTATAACTTAAGATAACCCTGCTGCTGTATTCAGAAAAGTCGACGCGCTACACAGTACATTTGCTAGACATCCAAATAGGAAAATAGCACTATTTCAATATTCCTTCGCCATTTCGCCAATGACGTCACCAACTCATGTGAGATGAACATAGTTCATAAGCAAATGAATTATCACACACTCACCTATGCCATTCACGTAAAATTAAAGAGCACTAGGCCTAAGCATAAAAATAAAATAAAGGAGGTATAATATTTCTGGTCAAATCTAGTCTCAGATATCGCTTTGACGAATGACGTTATGTTCTACGTCATTCCTTCCTGCGCGTTGTTTCAATACTCGCTCTTTGCATGTGTCTGATATTTTTGACGACACCTAGGTGGCGTTGTATTATCCTTTTGACAATTGTGCAAGCATTAGGTCTTGTTTGACCTATACTTAACTTAATTTTCACTTTAAAAAATGGATCTGTAGCGCAGCCCTAAGGTTAGGTATAGGTTAAACAAGAAACTTTATTTTATTTTATGTTTTTATTTTTGCGTGAGGGCGCGTAGCTCCCGAATCTACGGTTCAGAAACACTCAATAGATTTACAATTGTATGTTAGACATATATTATTTCAGCCGTACAGCTTCGAATGTAAACTTTCATTAAAATTACCTAATTATTAAATGTATTTTGATAAGGTGGTATCGTTCAGTAGATTTGACATAGTTAGGTGAAATCTAACTACCGATGCAATGGCACAATATATGCATGTTACTTTTAGTTTCGCATGAAATATAGGGGTCGTATCGACAACACTAGAATTAATCTAAATAGGTCTAATCTAGTTATCGATACCAGGTTTTTCTGTATTCGGATTGTGAATGCAAGGTTGCATTTTTTAGTATGTCCCCGGACAAAAACCCCAATTTCCCTCGCCGTTCCCGTTAATTTCGATTAATATATTGCTATTAATGTGGACTTTATTATATCGCCATGTTGTTGTAAACATGTGGTCGTAGTCTCTCTCGATTATGTATGACGTTATTGGTCAAAGCGGTACCGGAGACTAAAGTTTATCCAATATTTCGATATTGTACAGTTTTGTACCTAAGTGCCATATAGCTGCAGATGACAACCTGTCAACGAGGACCTACACAGATAACTTAGAACTGTAACCACTTCAACGTGCAAAAGTATATATACATAAAATTCTTGAATGAATTTCTAAATAACAATACCGACTTACAATAACTAGTACAAACTAAGACTTCTGCTGTTCAATTTAAATGAATAAAAAATCAACTGATGGTGCTCTAATTATAGCGAAATATGTATGGGTATAAAAATAAAAATCAGTTTTCAAATGTTCAAATGTTTGTAAAGCTTATGGGACTTAACTACGGGATCATCAGTCCCTAAACTTAGGAACTACTTACGAACTAGGACGGCACAAATTTCCATGCCCGAGGGGGGGATTCGAACCCCCGACCGTGGTGGCAGTGCAGACCGTGGCTGAAGCGCCTCAGTATCCTCGGCCACTGCGGCCGGCATCAAAGTTTGGATCAAGGCAGATCCACATAGAGAAGAAACTAAATAAAAATTCAAAGCTAACCCCTTTTGTGCACATATGGAGAGAAGACTGCGCTAACAGTACAATTACAACATTTCTGAATAGTAACTCGAAGTAATCTCAACGAATAATACTTGTCTGTTAGTAGGCGAGCGAAGGGTATAAAGTGCAGAAAGAAATTGTGAATAAAATGCACTACAAATGTAAGTTACGTTGGTGTTCCCCATAGGAGAGGAAGAGAAAATACCTGGAAAGTTCCGTCAAGAAAAAGATGTGAAGAAACGACTTCCAGTATAGATTTTTCGTCACTTCTTGTTAGAACAATTCCATATTTAGGGTTAAGACAAACAGCTTTTTATACTAACTTTTTATTCACTTTAAATTTGTTTCTGGCTTATCAGGATGGCCTAATAAGACAAAGTAGTTAGAACAGAGTAAAAAGTTAGTAGAACTTCCAGCGGTATTAGGGAGACCTGTCGTAATAAACAACATAGTAAGAGAATGGAAAAACTAAATCACCAATCAGACTGGGGACCAAACACAAAGATATTGAAATTCACTTTCTAGCATTTGCGGATGATTTTGCCATAATGTCTGAAAACCTAACATTCAGCAATCCAAATCAATCTCTTAGAAGAAATAGCCAACAAAGCAGGTTTAAGAATTTCTGTAGAGAAAACAAAGTTTATGACAAAAATAAGAAATGTTCCAGAAATCCTACTGACAGATATTGGGCCGATAAAGAGGGTAAATAAATTTAAATATTTGGGAGAAATGATTCAGGAAAATGACTTAGAAAAATTCGCTTAACCAGAAAAAGTACAATAAATGGAGAGCATATGATATAACCAGGAACATTTACAATAAAAGGTCTGTCTAAAAATCTGAAAATACGACACAAAACAGTAGTAAAGCCAGAATGTCGTTATGCAAGTGAATGTTTAGTTCTAAATTACAAATTACAAACTTGAAGTCCTAGAAACAAAAATCATTCGAAAAATACTTGGTCCACTACGAAATACAGACGTATGGAAACTAAGAAATAATGCAGAAGTTTATTGCAACATAGAAAACATAACCGAAACACTACGGAAGAGTCGGCTGCTATTTTTTACATTTATACCGAATGAACATAAACAGGTTAACCAAAGATTTTTAAATATCTCTGGGACAAGAAGTCAACAATAGCATGGATTCGAGAAGTTAGGCAAGATTTGGAAAGAAATAATATAAGTGAAAAAGATGCAACATAAAGAGAAACTTTTAAGAAGAAAGTGTTAAAAAGGGAAGGATTCCAAGGCAGGAGAGAGAAGACAGGAGTAAAGTGGTCTGAGGAAAGAAAAAGGATGCATAGTGAAAAGATGAAAGAATAATGGAGGAAAAAGAACAAAGGAGGAAACATTGAAAATGGTGCGTGGTCCTTAGATGGCCGAAAAGAGAGAGAAAAAGAAAAAAAATCGCACTGACGTGATTTACGGCCCACTTAGATTTGTAGTTTAAGTTTTTGCAAACATTTTGGACAAAAATAGTAATCTAAGTAATAAAAAAATTAATTAATAAGAGTGTCTAAATCCTTTCAGGGATTAAAATTTACGTAGTGGTAGGTCTCGAACCACGGACCTTCAGCGTTTCAGTCCAATGCATTGCCTACTACTCTACAGATAACACTTTGAATTTGCGTTCTTTAATTTCATACTATTGATGGCCATTGTTAACTGATGATAATATGGCATTTGTAGACACTAGGTTATCATTTATCGTACGAAGAACTTAAAAAAAAAAAAAAAAAAAAAAAAAAAAAAATCTTCAGTGCCCCATTGCTTTGAAATTACAACGTGTAAAATGGCGTATGCCAGACAGAGTTCTGGGCGAGGAATGTCATGTGACATCTGCGAACGGCTGGTTATCGTTAATTCAATGGAGGGTGTCAAATCTTCGTTATTGTTGCAAATATTTTGTTTTCATATCTCGTATCGTTTCAGACATAAGGGAGCTAAGTTGTAGATAATTTTCCCCTCTACCAATTAGGTTATTCAATTTTCGTGTCAGATGAACGATTCGTTTGCAATTAAAAATACATTGCAAGCGGATTTTTTGGTGTTTCTACCTTATTTTTTGTCAGAAAAATTTGAAAAAGGGAGGTTCTGGTCTCTGGCGGCCTACAATTGTCTATGAAATTTGGTGCTGATCGGTTGAACGGTTCATACATCCCAAAATAGCCGTTATTTTTGCAAATATCTCTGAAGCGATACGAGATATGAAAAAAAAAAACACGAGAGCAAAGTTGTAGAGAATTTTCTCCTCTACAAATTCGGTTATTTAATTTGCGTGTCAGATGAATGGTTAAGCCGTTATTTTCATTTAAATTTTGAGCTGTTAAAAGACGATCGCGAAGGCCCACTTTTAGTGTTACCACCTTCACCAAAGTGGGCCAAAAATAAGGAAAATAAAACAAAAAACTATCAGGTAAATGGTATTCTGAGATGTAGAGGTTGGCACTGGATAGGAAGGCGCGTCGGAGAGCATCAAACTGCTCTGGAGACGGATGTTTGCAGCCACTAAAAAAAAGATTTCCTAGTGACCCACATGCAGGGAGCTGCTCGATCAAAGGTTGTCCGCGAAGTAACTTCGTCCCTGATGTATAAGCGTCGAGGTCCCTGTAGCTGTGTCGCAGCAATAAATCCAGCATCCAGTTGATAGCGGCAACCGCTCGCCCCTCTTGCGGTGGAGTTATCTGGACCGTTGCCCGCTGCCGCGGTGACGTACGGCTCCGTTCGGTTCACTCCACGACTCATTCGTCCACTCCCACGCGGAAACAGGATGCGAATCTGCTGGGTCCGTTCCAGCGGCCAGGCTGCATTCGGAGCTTAGACGGCGCGCGTTTCGCAAATGGGGACCCGAGTTACGGAGTGGTCAACTCAGAACATATGGCAGTTTCTCCAAGTCGGTCAGTCACGATCTAAAATAATTCTGCTGGTGTGTGGCACTTTGCTCTACGGAGAAAAGACCACTGGAGCTGACGGTATACTATACTACCGACTATTAAAATTGCCACACCAACAAGAAATGCAGATGATAAACGGGTATTCACTGGACAAATATATTATACTAGAACTGAAATGTGATTACATTTTCACGCAATTTGGTTGCATTGATCCTGAGGAATCAGTACCCACAACAACCACCTCTGACCGTAATAACGGCCTTGATACACCTGGGCATTGAGTCAAACAGAGCTTGGATGGCGTGTACAGGTACAGATGCACATGAAGCTTCACCACGATACCACAGTTCAAGCGTAGTGAATGACGTATTGTGACGAGCCAGTTGCTCGGCCACCATTGGCTAGACGTTTTCAATTGGTGAGAGAATGTGCTGACCAGGGCAGCAGTCGAACATTTTCCATATCCAGAAAGGCCCATACAACACCTTAAACGAGCGGTCGTGCATTATTTTGCTGAAATGTAGGGTGTCGCAGGGATCTAATGAAGGGTACAGGACGGGTCGTAACACAACTGAAATGTAATGGCCTCTGTTCAAAGTGCCGTCGATACGAACAAGAGGTGACCGAGATAGGTAACCAATGGCATCCCTTACCATCACACCGGGTGATACGCCAGTATGTCGATGACGAATACACGCTTCCAATGTACGTTGACCGCAATGTCGCCAAACATGTATGCGACCGTCATGATGCCGCAAACAAAACTTGGATTCATCCGAAAAAATGACGTTTTACCATTCGTGCACCCAGGTTCGTCATTGAGTACACCATCGCAGGCGCCCCTGTGTGTGATACAGCGTCAAGGGTAACTGCGGGCATCGTCTCCGACCTGATAATCCATGCTGTTGGAAATATCATCGAACTGTTGTCTTGCAAACGTCCACATATGACTCAGGGATCGAGACGTGACTACACGACTCTTTACAGCCATGCGGATAAGATGCCTGTCATCTCGACTGCAAGTGATACGAGGCCGTTGGGATCCAGCACAGCGTTCCGTGTTGCTTTCCTAAACCCATCGATTCCATATTCTGCTAATAGTCATTTGATCGCGAGCAGCAGTGTCGCAATACGATAAACCGCAAACTCGATAGGCTACAATCCGACCTTTATCAAAGTCGGAAACGTGATGGTAGGCATTTCTCTCCTCACACGAGGCATCACATCATTTCACCAAACAACGCCCGTAAACTGCCGTTGGAAACTTTTCTCATGTCAGCACGTTGTAGGTGTCTTGGATTTCGTGTATGAATAGAGTGAACTGTGTCTGACATGATCACTGCTTTCGGCGTGTACGAAATTTCGCTGCTATACCTTAAATACCGGCCACAATGAACCTCTCTGAGTAGGTTCACCGTAATTATAAACACCTGGTGTGTAGATATAGATGGCCAGTCAACTTCACAAACACGCTGATCTGTCGTGTGGTCCATTCTTGTCCAAGCACCGCCACCTAGAGAGAAGGCCGCGGCGCTCTCGTGTGACGTCAGGCAGAGTAGGATGCGCGCGCATAACTGACTCTGTACCCGCTGGGGCATGGCCAAAACCGTCTAGATACAAGGCCTCACACCAAGTCCGTGTCACGTCACACCTATGGGCTGCCCTCGCAAACTCACTGGCTGGCCGCTGGGGCACAGCCCACTGCCTCGTAGCTACAGCCAGTAAGCTTCAGAGGGCAGCCTATTGGGGTGAGGTGACAGGGACTTGTTGAGGCCTTGTATCTACACCACAGGTGGGCAGTGCTCCGGCTCAGGCCGGAAAAAAGAGCAGCGTTTTCGCTCGGTCGGTAGTTATCCTAGTTGCCGCTAGAGGTCTGCAGGCTTGCTGGCGCACCTAACGTTCGATACGGCCAATTATAGTACGCCGCGACAGGATCAAACTTGCGAAAGAACGTGATAACTGTGGACATAGTTCGTCTGCTACGACTTCCATCTCTGCTTCACAAATTCACCGTCACAAAATGGTCGGGAAGTACGGGATATCAGCAAAGCTATTCTGTAACTAACACGAACAGCTGCATCGGAGGATGAGGCATCACACTCCTGTTTAAGAAATTAACAGAAATGTCATTTCAAAGGAAAATTGGTTTTATTAAATGAAACACTGTGATTAAGTTATCTCGTAAGTACAGCATTATAATACATACCTCTACTGTACTTCCTTCCTCGGGTAGATTATTAAGAAGATTCACATTTCTCCTTTTACACATCCATACTGGTTGAAGTGATGTGTTCTATAGTGGCGTTCTAAACTGTACTTTTTTATGCCTAGTATTTTACCACAATCCAAACATTTTGCTTCTTCTTCGCTTTCAGTGGACAAGTAATCACACTCTCAACTAGTTGAACTGGAAAATAAAACGTCGCTTTACCGCGCCAATTTGACTAGCAAATGTTTGTAAATCTATCGACCAAACTGCGTGGTCATCAGTCCGTAGGTTACAAACTACTTAAACCTAGGTAAAATAACCTAACGACACACACACACACACACACACACACACACACACACACACACCCATGCCCCAGGGAGGACTCGAACCTCCACGGCGAGCAACTGCGCGCTTCCGCAGCGAGATGCTTTAGACCGCTCGGCTACTCCACCGCGGCATTTGACTAGCCATTTCAACACCACAGTGTACTGTACCATAAGGTAATACCATAGATTATAACGAAAACCCTGAAGTACAAAATTCGAACTAACAGGTGGCACTGTTAGCGGTGTATTCAGAAACAAAAAACAAAACAATAAATCGCTCTTTATAACATATTTGCTGGCTAGACTGCACGCGCTGTACGTTTTAGTGAAGAGTTTCCAGTATTACGTTTATAAGTTACTTATAAACATACCATTTTTCATGAGATACCTCTAGCAGTGGGATCTGTTCATTCGAGTTGGATACTAAAGCGTTTGCACTATTATCTCTAAAAGTTATTTTATAACGCACTCAGTCAGGTGTATTTCTGCAGCTACGTTAGCGCGTTGGCTGCGCATAACTCCATCTAGTCTTTTCAGCAGGAACTACGTGATGGACGCCAGCTACTCTCGGCTCTGCTCCCGCTCAGGCAGGCGGCTCCGAGAGCGCGGCTCGCTCATTGCCCACCTCTGATCTAGACGGTATTAGCCGTGCCCTAGTGGCTACCCAGTCAGCTATGCGCGCACAACCTACTCTGCCTGACGTCACACGAGATCGCCGCAGCCTTCTCTCTAGGTAGTCTTGGTCCAAGTCAATGTTTTGTTTTGGAGTTAAATGGGAAGTACATTACACTTCCGCTAACTACAATTGCGGTGGATTCGGGAAAAAAATATGGCGAATGCAAATCTGTTGTGCAGTGGAGATAGGAGGAAGTGTCTGAAGCGCGCTGGAGATTGCGGGGTTGCTTTCTGGCGGAGATAAGGCGCGGCAGAGGTATTTATTATGCGGCGTCGGTGTGGGGCTATCGCGGCGGCAGTGGCGGCGTTAAATTGGCCGCGCAGGTCGCAGTGTGCAATCTCCGGTCACCGCGTGACGTCACTGGTATCGACCGGCGGGCTGCGGCGCCCGCTGCCTCCGCCTGCGCCCGCGGGCGCTTCTTTGTCACGGTCAGTGGCTGCGGGCACTCTGGACACTGATAGGTTCGGCCGACTTCCGAAGGACAGCTGAGTGCTCCAGTCAGACACACATAAAGTGTTGCATCACCTTGGCTCAATGTCTCCTCAGCACTGTCGTTGAATCTGTGTACTCCATCAAGAACCCACTTCGCCAGATTGGCCACACATGTCACTGAACCCACACAAAGATGTAAACAACCACCAATGAGCAGTGCCGACGACACGAAAAAAATAACAAAGAAATAATAAAAAATCTGAAGCATAGAATTAAAATTTGTGATTCAGCCGGGAATGGAACTCGGACCACAATGCTTACTAGGTAGACGTCATACCGTTTTTTTTTTTTTTTTTTTTTTTTTTTTTTTTTTTTTTTTTTTTTTTTTTTTTTTTCTAATGGGCTTCCTACCTCCCCTTCAGCCCTTTCTTACTCACGCCATGAGTGCCTTCTTCGGCTGGCTTCATCGCCATTAGACAAATTGGAAAATCATATTTCTGAACAATATTCTGTTCTAAGTATAATGTGAAACCAAAGGGGACAAATAAGGTAAATATGAACATCTGCATTCCATACCCTTTTCCCGAGGAAAAAAAAGAAAAACATAACTAAAATATGTAAAATTATTTAACTAAAGATTTAATTCTTCAGTGTGTCCGTCCATTCGGAGCTTATTGAATACCTTAATTGCTTACAGGCCGTCAGATTAGGGATATCATAATGTCCAACATGTTTCCATTCAATTTAAATACAGGTACAGTAGTCGGTATAATTGGCGACACGATTTTGAATTAGACCACCACACCGCTAACGATTAAGACTCCTCGGAATAGTCTAAGTACGGTTTCCCTCCACGTCACGAACTTTAATTCAGCTTCTCTGTTCCAAAAATAATTGCCACTACTGCCAAGGCTCTCCATGCAGCGGAATGGCATCTCGGCAATGGACATGTTGGAACAATCCTGTTGATATAGGTGATATAGGTGATATAAATTTAATAAAAATAAACAATCCCTGAGAAGGATTTTCGTCTGGAATATGTCTATTGCCGAAGTGCTATTCCGCTGCATGGAGAGCCTTGGCAGTAGTGGCAATTATCATTGGAACACAGAAGCTGAACTAAAGTTTGTGACGTGGAGGGAAATCTTACTTACTGTTCCGGAAGAGGGGGGGGGGGGGAGGGGGGGGGCTTAACCGTTAGTGGTGTGGTGGTATAACGGTAAGACGTCTGAATAGTAATCATAGTGGTCCAGGTTCGATTCCCGACCGCATCCCGAATTTTAATACTATGCTTCAGATTTATCATTATCGTCTTTGTCAAATGTTCAAATGTTTGTAAAGTTATGAGACTTAACTGCAGTGGTCATCGGTTCCTAAACTTACGAACTACTAAAAATAACTTATCCTAAGAACACACACACACACACACACACATACACATATTATATATATATAATTATAATGCCCGAGGGTGGACTCGCACCTCCGACGTCGAACGGCCGCGAGCACAGTAGTTAGCCATCTTAGTGTGCACGGATATTCCGTCGCGGTGCCAAAACACGGAGTGGATAGGTTTGTGTTGACTGTAGAGCAGTAGAGTGCGTAATAAACTCCTGGCCATTAAAATTGCTGACCACGAAAATGACGTGCTACAGACGCGAAATTCAACCGACAGGAAGAAGATGCTGTGATATGAAAATGATTTGCTTTTCAGAGCATTCACACATGGTTGGTGCCGGTGACACCTGCAACGTGTTGACATGAGGAAAGTTACTAACCGCTTTCTTAAACATAAACAGCAGCTGGCCGGCGTTGCCTGGCGAAACTTTGCGATGCCTCGTGTAAGGAGGAGAAATGCGTACATCACGTTTCCGACTGTGATAAAGGTCGGATTGTAGCCAATCACGGCTGTGATTTATGGTATATTGACATTTCTGATCGCGTTCGTCACGATCCAATGGCTGTTAGCAGAATACGGAATCGGTGGGTTCAGGAGGGCAATACGGATCGCCTTGCTGAATCCCAACGGCTCGTATCACTAGCAGTCGAGATGACAGGCATCTTACCCACGTGGCTGTAAATGATCCTGCAGCCACGTTATCAGGGAGAGGTGGCACCCATTCGAACGTCCTGCGCTGCTCCGGTGGTCGGAAAACAGCCTCGCACGATTACTGCATCAACGGTGTAAATATTAAAACTGGAAAGCATCATCAAATTTGTACTTGCACCAACATTAGAAAAAGAGTTTACATACAAATCGTTGACGTGCCATATCGGGAACATCTATTCCGAAAATGTGAACAACATCCCACTAATCTTTACGTAACAAAACTTCAAATATTTGTAGCCTCAGATTGCGAAATATTGCAACTTCTGTTGCTCTTCTTAAAATGTACAATCGATGTGTAAAACATAATTTTTGTCGGATCGGGAATCGAACGCGGACCATTCCGTTCTTTACTTACCTCTTTCATTCTATGAAGTACTCAAATTCACGATAAAAATGTCATGAGTGTAAGATTATGTAATTAACCATTTAAGATGATTTCTACAAAAGTCAAATACGCTCTTACAAAATAGTGAACCTGGCAGCGCCTTGCAAGGGTTGCGTTTATGCTGCCGCCTCGCTGCTCGCCTACATGGCTCGGCGATGATGAATCAAACACACAGTCTAACCGGCCCATTTGGCGTGCACTAGAGCTGTTCGAACACTTTACGTCACGGTTCGGAAAATGTTCGAACTTTCGATCACGACGCTATCTGGCAACGCCAGGAGGTACTACATCTGATTTACAACAATGACATTCATAAATCTTTTCTGTGCTGTGCAGTAAACTACTTATAACATAGGTTGTCAATCTAGTATGGGGATTAATAAGTGTAAAATTCCGACTACAGTAGCTTCTAGGGTAGAGGTCAAAAGAAAGTAAGTAGTGAATATAGGCTTTAAGTAAACGATAGCAATCGCAATTACAAATTATAGTGCTGTGATCTAGCGACTCCTGTTGATACTACGTACAGAGCAGTTCGTGCACCGTTCATTCCGAGGTTGGAATTACAGTTTATTTTTATGTGACTTTTTTCCGTTATTGGTTATTACAATTTCCCTATTCTCTTTTAATCTTGTTTTCAAGGTGATTAAAAGGTGGAAACATTTTTGTTACAGTACCGTATGAACAGGAAATGGAATGGTCATTTGCCACCTATCTCTTATAATCACATTAACTGTAATTTCTACTTAGAAAGGAAAAAAAAAAAAAAATGTGAATCCTTCATATGTTAGCCGTCAGTAATGAGGTGCAGTAGTTCTGTTCTAAGAGTAGATATTTCGTTTTTCAATGGATCATACCTTGCAGTGACACCAGATACGTCACGTATGCACTGTGTAAACAAAATAGTTTTTCATACTGTTGGCATTGTTTTACTTTACACGTACTTGTACTTCCTATGGAATTAGTCCTGAGCAAAGTGATGGCCCGCAAACTTCAAAATTTCCCACGTATCGTTGGCAGATAAGCAGCGCCAGTCATTTATTATCTGAGTGTTGGAACAGTTCGATACCGTATCGAGTTCTCTGCTGTGTCGGGAAATCCCGAACATGTTCGAACGCGAGTGTCATTTGACCAGTCCTAGTGTGCACCATCACAGCTCGCCCAGCTCGCTGCTCACTGCTCGCTACGATCCTCGCCAGGCGATGATATCAATCTGGTTTGTGTTTCGCGCTACGAACATCACCGCCCGGCCCGAAACTTGCAGTGTGATTGTTTGCTTCACACTAATAAAGCTGCGCTTGACTGTTGCGCGCGTGGAACTCTCGTGAGCATCGCACACTGTGTTGTTTGTTAGAGGTAGTTTCAGTACAGGCAACAATGAGTGAAGATCCGAAACATTATGTCTGAAAAAGCGTCTGGCTAGTTTTTGAGCTGTTGGTAGTACTTGTGAATGTATCCTTAGTGAGGATGTTCAGCATTAAAAGGATGCACTCCATACCTCCTCTCCCTCCTCCTTTCCAATTACATTTTTGGAGCGAACAAATCACTGTCTCTGTCGCCAGACGATGTGGAGAACATGTTTCACAATTCACGCCACTGCAGCTGTAATGTAACAGCTGCAGGAAAATATACAAGGCGAGCAGCCAGGTGCTTGCAGCGTGAACGCAACAAGGCAGCCGGCGAGCAGTAATCTTCTGTAATTTGTGAACGAACTAGTTCGTAAGAGCGCTCCCACAGCCGAAGTACGCGAACTAGTTCGCAGGACCCTCGCCTCTTAGTTCGTCCGATCCTTGTCCGAAGACTGACGGGTAACAGCGAGAGGACGCGAGAGCGCGCACAATCGCGTAATACCCTTCTGCCATTTGCCGTCATTTCGAGCTGCGATGCAGCTCAACTGTAGTTTTAGTAGCGGTAGCAAAAGCCAAAACGAGCGGACGAACTAAAAACAGCGACCTACTTCGCGGACGAGCTGCGAACTGAAAGGAGAGCTACCAGTCGCGAACTGAAATATGCGCGATAGGTCGCGAACATAATTAAAAATCACGTGTTTGCCTTCTGCTGATGAGAGCCATTTCGAAGTTAGCGTCTGCCTGCTAGATTACTTCGTTCACTGCTACAGAATTTCTGCTTTGAAGTATCCTATACTCTGCAATAGCTGGCTAATAAATTCCGTAATGCCAAGATATAGAGGTAACTCTAAATTTAAACGCGAGAAATTATCTACAAACTGTTTCTTTTGGTTTGCGTGATATCGTTAGCGGCTTAAGCAGCAAGCGCATGAAGCAGCTAGGTAGGGGAACTTCTCCCTCCACCTGCATGCACAGACCACGCCGCTCAACCGTCACTATGAGCGGACGAACTAAAATAGCGGAGTGAGCGCTCTCGATCGCAAATTATTATGCGCAAGTCTAGCGAGCTGTAAGGTACCAGCAGCGAGCAGCAAGCTGCCAACTGCGAGTTGGCAGAATAAACACACCCTAATAAAGGGCGCGAAACAGTCGATTCGCCCGGGGCGTCATGATGGTTCTTATTTGACTTGCAACGAACTTCTCCCAGCAACGTGTGCGAATACAGGTGCGTGTGCAGTGTTCCTCTCGGGCCACATTGAAACTGCCTGTGAATGGGGAGCTGCCTGGCAGTCGGCCGTGATGAGGCGACACGCACAGAGCCAGACACTAGACAGCCGCCAGTGCTGCCATCTGGCCGCTCTGTCTTCATTAGCAGGCCGCACAGTGCGCGGCCGGCGGCGCTGTGACGTCAGCAGTGCAGCGAGCGGCGGGCGAGCCGAGTCAAATGCGGCGCGTGAGACGCAGCCCACGCGAGCGAAGCACACGCGAGCGAGCCGGTACCGGGGCGAAGCGGACCCGTTACCCACAACTCACGTCTTTACTACCCGTTCACTTGCAGTTGCCATTGTAGCTGACGGCGCTGCCAACTGTTGATGTGTTCTGCTACTATACCCGGGCCGCTGAAACTTTGAACTTGACGTTTGCAAATAACAAGTGAAGAGCAAGAAGCGCGAGGTGCTAGTCGCTAGGAACGATCCAATCACAGCGCGATAAACACTTCCAGTGATCACGTGCCGTGACGTCAACGTTCCCGCGTTGCCGGCTTTGTTCAGTGCTACCGCAAACAAACTGGTGTATCGTGTTTATCGCGTGTTTACGTTGTGTTTGCTTTTTTCGCTGCGATTTGTTTTCCTGTGACTGGTGTTCAGAGTTCAAGTAATTGGATAATGTCATAGGAAAGACGTTTGTCTAAGTTCTCAATTTCGAGTCAATAAACGAAACATATGCTCCGAGCAGGAAGTTCATACTCGCTTCAAACTATCGGAAAGAAGTTATGTGCAGTGGTTATAAGAAAGAAATAATGCTGCAGATACGTCAATGTCAAAACTTCTTTTATAATCGCTCGTGAAACAAAATAAGTCTATTACACCCACGTATGCAGTAGACGAAATCGCAAAGTAGCAGCGTCACAATGAAATAAATCTGCCCCCATTTCACTGCCGTTTTAACCCTATAAAATTGGTATGGTGTGACGTGAAGAATTTTTCAAGGACCAATAAGTCTTTCACAATAAGAGATGGAAAAGCTGTTGCATGAAGCTGTTGCCAATGTGGATGCTGCATCTTGGGGGAGGGGGAAAAAGGGGGGGGGAGGGGTCGAGCTCGTTGAAAAACTGATTCGGGCAGCGCAAACAATGGAAGGGATAATGAACCATGTCGCCGTAAATTGGTGAGTGAAAAGCATTCTGATTACAAAACGTAGTGAGAGAAGTTACTAACTTTATTGTTATTGTTTATTTCGTATCCGTCGTGATCTAATGCTTCTTTTTCTATATTGCTTTGCTCCGTTATTGAAAGCGTATGCATTGTTGAGCTCTGGTCTTCATTAATATGCCGTTAATTGCTGCTCAAGAACGAATTATTATAAGCAATTTTATTGCTCAACAGCATACATTCACGAGATGCAACTGAAAACCGCTTCGTCTGGTGTGCGTATAGAGGCTAGTGTTGCAACGTCGCTAAAGCAGTGTAGCCAACTTAACTCGCCGTAACGCAAAACGTCAAGTGCAATGTTTCTGCGGCCCGGGTATAATTGCTCTGACCGATGCACAAGCTGTATGACGCTCAGATGAAATTCGACTCGATTTCTGAATTGGACTTCGTATACGTCCAGCAGATAAAACAGAAGTACATTCTGTTTAATCATTCTTGCACAGAAAAGCAAGCGAAATGAACAGTAAAAATATAATACTTGGTTCACGGTCAAACAATAAAACGGCGCATGTATAAAACAGAGGCACTTCCGCGTTTAATATTTTTTTCCTTGTCTAAGAATAGTAACAGAATTATATTTGATGGTAATTTTAACGAAAATTGCACGTAGTTTTGTTTATTCGTAATTTTCGATATTTCAAAAACGTTCAAACGTTTGTACAGCTCATGGGACTTGACTACGGGGTCATCAATCCCTAAACATATAAACTACTTATGAACTAGCTAACACTAAGGACGGCACAAACATCCGTGCCCGAGCGGGGGGGATTCAAACCCCCGACCGTAGTGGCCGAGCAGACCGTGACTGGCACGCCGCAGTCCCCTTGGCCACCGCGGCCGGCTTTCTACATTTTATAAAAGGTTGTTAATAACTTCAATAAAAAACATAAGTTACATTTTCACAGCATTTTCATGACTGTTAGTGGACGACGGTTGTCTTTGATTGTTCAGTTTGTAAAGAGCTACGACGCTGTTTGGGGAAAGTCATGTCTGTGATAAAATAACAAAGAGAAACTTCGACAGCATGATTCCAACCACTGACTGTGTTTGTGATGACAGATCGGTACCACCAGACCTACACCGACAAATGCTACAATACTTTTAATTATTGGTACTTACATTTACTAGCAAAACTTGGTAATCGATTTTCTCGAGAATTTTTAAGAGTTGCGTCGAATGGCTTTGGTGGCTGATTGTTATTTAATTTCTGAACTTAACGTACCATTGATGATGATGATGATGATGATGATGATGATGAAGTCTAAGAACCGATACCCATATGGTTGCCTTGTATGGGACTTAAGTTTTTTTGGTTTTTAGTCCCTAGGCTTACAAACTACTTAACCTAACCTAAGGACACACACACACCCATGCCCTAGGGAGGAGTCGAATCCCCGACGGCGAGAAACGGCGCGCTCCGCAGCAAGGCGTCTTTGAGTGCTCGGCTACTCCATCGCGGCTTTACAGGACTTATGAAATACTCCATGAGCGATTTGAGGCAGGATACCTTAGGTCGGAGAAGCCGGCTTAAGGGGGTAGTAAAGTAAAATTGTCTACCTCTCTGTCTCGCGGTACTGTTTCCGAGGTTATTTACCACTAACGTAAATTCTTTATTTCCTGCAGTGAAACAAGAACGATCCTGATTACTAGGAAGTCTTGATGCAGGTCTGAACAACCATCCCTATTTAAGGTCTTTGCAAGAGTCTTACCTGTGTTGTTAGAGGGCACACCATTGGCTATTGTGGGTGGAACATGTCAGAGCAACGCCTCACTTTACTGTGGAAGTATTTCCTGGTCGCTGGATAGGAATAGGAGGTCCTAACATTCTAAATTAAAATTATTTCTATTGATATTTATCACGCCAGTTTTCAAGCTAGAGTACAGAAAAAATTGTAACAACTATCGACGTATCTCTTTAATTAGCGTTGTGGGGAAAATATTCTCAGGTATAGTTGAAAGGAGAGTGCGAGTGTTAGTTGAAGACAAGTTGGATGAAACTGTTCAAACGTTTTTAAAGCTTACGGGACTTAACTGCGGGATCATCAGTCCCTGAACTTACAAAATACTTATGAATTACCTTATACTAAAGACAGCACAAACATCCATGTCCCAGGGGGATTCGAACCCCCGACAAGAAACGGCCGCGCGCACCGTAGCATGGCGCCTCAATGCACACAGCCATTCTGCCGCGGCTGGATGAAAATAAGTGTGTTTAGGCCTCTTAGAGGCCATCAGGACCAGATATTTAGCTCACCGCAGATAATGAAGAAGTGCTATGAGTGGAACAGGAAATTGTATCTGTTTTATGGATCTAGGAAAGGGTTATGGACCGTGTTCCTAGAAGGAAGCTATTGTCATTTCTACAGGATTATGGAATAGGAGAGAGAACTTCTGCAGGCAATTAATCGTCTTTACATAGACTGTCATGCAGCAGTTAGACGGCAAATTAAGTTCATGGTTCAGGGTAGTTGAAGGGGTAAGACAAGGCTGTAACCTGTCACCTCTGTTGTTTATACTATCCATTGATCATATGTTGAAAACAGTAGACTGGCAGGGTGGGATTAAAACAGGTGAAAGCAAAATGAGCGGTCTTGCATATGCATACGACTTATTTGTGATGATAGAATCGATGGAAAGGTTGCTATCTAATATTCCAGAGCTCGGTCAGGGGTGTAAAGGTGCGTTTATGCTGTAGTGGCGTAAAGTGTCAAACATATTCTCGCATCGTCTTAAGACAGGGACAGTGTTTAGTTCGCTTCAAAAATGTTATTGGAAAGAAAAAAGATGAGGTATGAAGTGCTTCCTTTAAATGCTGAACGTCCTCACTACGGATAATTTTACAAGTACTACCAACAGCTCAAAAACTATCCAGATACTTTTTCAGACATGATAATCATCTGCTTCAGCTCTTCACTCCTTGTTGCCTGAACTGAAACTATCTCTAACAAACAATATTTTGCGCGATAGTCACCAGAGATCCACGCGCGGAACAGTCAAACGCCGCTCTAACTGGAGTGACTTTGAAGCAACCAATCACAGTGCAAGTTTCAGGTCGGGCAGCAATGGTCGTAGCGCGAAATACAAGCCAGTTTTATATCATAGCAAGCAGCGAGCAGTGAGCTGGGTGAACTGCGATTGTGCACGCTACATGGGCCGGTAAGACTCTGTGGGTCTGATTCGTCATCGCCGTGCCATGTCGGCGAGCAGCAAGCAGCGAGCAGTGAGGTGGCAGCATAAACGTACCCGGGTTATGATATAAAGATCGGTATCTCCAAAACGAAAGTAATGTCTGTGGGAAAGATTTAAACAGATTGGGTGTCAAATAGGAGGAACAAAGTTAGAACAGGTAGACGGTTTAAAGTACCTTTGATGTATTTTTTCACAGGATGGCAACATTGTGAAAGAAAGTGAATCAAGGTGTAGCAAAGCTAATGCAGTGAGTGCTCAGCCAATATGTTGGTCAAATGTTTGTAATCCTATGGGACCAAACTACGATGGTCATCTGTCCCTAGACTTACAAACTACTTAAACTAAGTTAAACTAACCTAAGGACAACACACACATCCATGCGAGGGAGGATTCGAATCTCCGAGGGGGAGGCCGCGCGATCCATAACGTGGCTCTCCAGACCGCTCGGCTACTCCCGTGCAGCAGCCAAGATCTACTCTCTTCTGCAAGAAGGAAGTCAGTACGAAAACTAAGTTAGCTGTGCACCGCTGTACCTATCGACCAACTTTGTTGTATGGGAGTGAAAACTAGATAGATACAGGTTACCTTATTAACCCTTTCATACCCTCTGGCTACAATAGTGTCTAAGATAGATCGGAAACATTTTTTCTCAATTGAAAAAAGTGTATACTACTACGAGTGTTCAATCTTTTCATCGTGCACAGTTTTTGTCAACTGCGGAAGATCACTATAAAAATACCAAGTAATCAGTGTTGCACTGTGCACCAGCTTTTGAACTCCAAGGACCACGCAGGTTTTGGGTTACTTGTATTCCACTGTACAACTGCAAAGTAATAGTAATTATTTTGCATGACAACTATTGAATGATGACTTTCTTTAGTACAAAAGTTAGTTCTACAAAATTGTTTTAGTCCATGAAAAGGAGCCTTGCTTTTCAGCATATGCAATTTTGTAGTATGTAAATGGATGTATAAAACAGCGTAAATCTTGACTCTAAAATCATTAAAAACCTAAATTAAGAGGAATATGGCAAAAAGAATAATTTCATTTCTCCAGAAAATCAGATCAGAAAGGGTTAATAAGGTTGAGGTCACAAGAATGAAAGTAGCAAGGATGATTGCACGTACTAATAGTGAAATGGCAGGGGGGTGACCATAATGAGGATGTAAAAAAAAAATCTGGGAATGAACACCATAGATGAAGCAGTTAGAGCGAACAGGCTGATACGGTGGAGTCTTGTTACACGCATTGGAGAAGCAAGGTAACCTAAAAGACTGATGGGCTCAGGAGTGGAGGGTAAGGGGTAAGAGGAGTCGTAACAAACCAAGGAGAAAGTACGTAGATTCGGTGAAGAATGATTTTAAAGTAAACGGCTTAACAACAGACGAGGCAGGAATGTTAGCACTGAATAGTAGATCATGTAGGAATTTTATTAGGGGGACGATGCTCTATGGTTTATTAAACTGAATTTTATAAGTTATTTTAACTTGATAAGTGTATCTCATAATAGTACTGACGTTTTTATTCGCTATTATTTTTCATCCTACGAGCCTCTTTTCAATTGGAATCTGCTTGAGTTGTTAATAACCTGTAGTTAAGTGCTAAGCAGGACTACTGAGTGTTTCGTAACACGGCAGCTTGTGTCACCAGTAGCGAGTGTGACGATATTTTTAAGTGACCAATTATAGCGAGAAATTAGTTTTCTTTTAGCGCTGAATCTGAAATATTTTGAATATTACATTTATTATTTATTTATTTATTTTTGTAAACTGAATCATAGAGGTAAGCTTTAATCGCCGTGAATGGAGCAATCATGATTTTGGTTCTGCTGGAGATGGTTGACCTCCGTTTTGTCATAGACATGGTACGTCACTTGTGGTTAGGACTGCAAAACGCGTCTTCTGCTGCAGTCACTGATAACATACAGTCAGCTGCCGACAGAGATTTGTGCATTGCCGGAGTTAACTGCTGGGGGCCTTTTCCAGCAAGGCGACGTATCTCCTCTACATATAAAGGCAATGTCCCGACTGACTGACTGGCTGATTGACTGACTCATCATCGCCCAGTCCAAACCACTGGAGACAGAAACTTGAAATTGATAGAGGGTGTTGATCTTACTCTGTAGGCGTTTCTTAAGAAGCAATTTTTCAATATTCCGTCCGTAGGGGGGTGAAATATAGGATGACACGTTTTTTTAAAAAATACGTTGCTATTTAGGCAATTTTGAAGCTAAAACTACAAAATTTCTGATTTTAATTCAGGGTTAGAATTTACAAGACATGTTTCGACATTTGTTTTTTAAATTCAACCAATAAGGGGGTAAAATAAGGGACGCAAAAAATGATTTTCAAAAATATGTTGATGTTAACTCAAATTTCAAGCTATAGCTTAGGATGTGGACTCCTGATCACGATTAAAAAGACAAGAGTTTCAGTATTTTTGGAAAGCCAATAACTAAAGGGGTAGAATGGGGGATCAAAAATTCTTTTCGAAAACACGTTGTTGTCAAGACAATTTTGTAGCTAGAGCTGCAAAAATTGGTATTTGTATTGTTCGTTAGAATTTAAAAAATACGTGTTTCGTTATTTTTGGAAATTCAAACATAAAGGGGGTTAAATTGGAGAGGGGATGTTTTTCGAAAATCTTTTGCTATTGAGGCAATTTCGAAGCTACAACCACATAAATTGGTATGTTTTCTTGGTCAGAATTAAAAACACCCTTGTCTCTGTATGTTCAGAAAATTAATCATTTATGGAGTGAAATAGGGGATGAAACACTTTTTGGAAATCATTGCTACTAAGCAAATTTTAAACCCAGAATTAAAAAAATGAAATTTGCATACTTGGTTGCAATTTAAGACACATGTTGGTATTTTTTGAAATTCAACTATTAAGGGGTGCCACAGGAGGTTACAAGTAGTAAAATCAAATGTTGAAATGTTTGTAAATCTTAAGAGATTTAACTACAGGGTCATCAGTCCCCAAGACTCACAAACTAATTAAACTAACTTAGGCTAGGAAAAACACCCATGCCCGAAGGGCGAATCGAACCGCCGACGGTGAACAGCAGCGCGCACCGTAGCATGGTACCTCAATACGCACGGCCATTATGCCCCGGATACCAGTAGTATCAGAACATTTCATTATAATAGTACTTAAGCTATACCTATTAAGATTTAAATTAAGAGGGAGACACAACTGGTCCAGACCAACCAGCCTACGCATGCGAAGCAGCGGGTGTTAAGCTAGTTACGAAATATACGAGGGATGGAACTTAAATAGCAGCAACTATTTATTCACAACCGATACAAACGTGTTAAATGTTTGCACCAGTAACTGTCCTTCAAAGTAGTCACCAGAGTTATGTAGAATTCGTTGTCAGAAACGTGGAAGGCGTCGTATACCCTTAGCAGAGCCTGTTCTGTTGATGGAGCGAATTGAACGGTCTACTGCTTGTCGAATCTCTGGAACAATTCTGACTCGAATTTGTTTCTTCATCTTCGCAATCAAATCAGTCACAAAGACTTAACTCCGGAGAATATGGTGGATGGTACAGTACTTCCCAGTCCCATCGACCGAACAGAGCATCCACAGCTTGCGCTGTATGCGCCCGCCCATTGTCGTGCAAAATGATGGATGGGTTGCGAAGAAATGGTTACCGCTTCTTTCACAAAGCTGGTAGCAGGTGATACTCCAAATCGAACAGTAATAATGTGCATTGACGGTCTGCCGTGGATGAACGTAATGCGTTAAGATAACATCACAATCGTACATTAGAATCACCATAACTTTTGCCATACTGAGACTCCGACGCACTTTAGACTTTCGCGGCAACCCATAATGACACCATTTGTTTGATTGGTGTCTGTTTCGGCTTGTACTATTTGGCAAATGTCTCTTCCAAGGTTACGATAGGGCGTAATATAGCCTAGAACAGCGCTCCAAGGGCGTCTGAGCAGCGTTCTAACGCATTCATTTCTGCATTTGCCTCAATTCGTGCGGAACACATCGTGATGCAATTTTTCGCATGCCCCAGTCACTTCAGTCGTATGTGCTAATTCGTGGGCGTGCACACGAATCGTCTGGCTTCGATCACTGTCCACTAACGCGGCAACAGTATCAACTTCTTCTTCAGAGACGCTAGGACGATCTGCACAATGCATGTCTGCCACAGGTTGCCGACCTTCGTTGGAGGTTTTTACCCAACGTCCCACTGTTCTTTACGGCAATTCCGATTGCCCGCGAACCTCTCGAAGAAGCTAATGACACTGCCGTACTCTACTGCCTCTGGCACATTCTATCTTGATCCAGCTCCGTTCTTCCTCTTTCGAAAACATAGTGATACCGTTACGTTAGACCTCTCGCTCACAATCGAGTGTGTTCCCTCGATTGTGCGCAAGCCAGTGACGTGGGACTGGCGAGTAGTCTTCTGTAGTTGGAGAACTAACTAGTTCGGAAGAGCGCTCCCACAGGCGAACTACGCGAACTAGTTCGCAGATCTCTCGCCATCTCAGTTCGTCCGCTCCTTTTCCGAAGATGGATGGATGGATGGATGGATGGATGCTTAGGGTTTAACGTCCCGTCGACAGCTTGGTCATTAGAGACGGAGCTAACGCTCGGAGTTTTTGGGTTAGGATGAGGAAGGAAATCGGCCGTGCCATTTGAAAGGAACCATCCCGGCATATGCCTGGAGTGATTAAGGAAAATCACGGAAAACCTAAATCTGGATGGCCGGAGGTGGATTTGAACCACCTGCCTCCCGAATGCGAGTCCAGTGCGTTACCACTGCGCCACCTCGCTCGGTCCGAAGACTGACGGGTAACAGCAAGAGGACGCGAGAGCGCGCAGAATCGCGTGATTCCTTTTTGCCATTTGCCGTCATTTCGAGCTAAGATGCAGCTCAGCGGTAGTTCTAGTAGCGGTAGCAAAAGCCAAAATGAGTGGACGAACTAAAAAGATCGACCTACTTCGCGGTCGGGCTGCGAACTAGGAGAGCTACAGGTCGCGAAGTAAAATATGCGCTATAGGTCGCGAACAGAATTAAAAATCACTTGTTTGCCTTCTGCTGAGAGCCATTTCGAGGTTAGCGTCTGCCTGCTAGATTACTTAGTTCAGTGCTACAAAATTTCTGTTAGAAGTATTCGGCACTCTGCAATATCTGACTAATAAATTCCATAAAGTCAAGATATACAGATAACTCTAAACTTAAATGCGAGAAATTACCCACAAACTGTTTCTTTTGGTTTGCGTGATATCGTTAGCGCCTCAAGCAGCAAGCGCATGAAGCAGCTAGGTGGGGAACTTCTCCCTCCACCTGCATGCGCAGACCACGCCGCTCAGCCGTCACTGGGAGCGGACGAACTAAAAGAACGAACGATTATGCCAAAGTCTACTTTTGACACCGTGCCTCACAAATGGCTTTTAATCAAATTGCGTTATTTTGGTATATCGCCAAAAATTTCGATTGGTTTAGGGAATTTCTCTCAGACACAGTTTGTAGTGTTCGATGATAAGGCATCGACTAAAACAGAGGTAATATCGAGCGTTCCACAGGGTAGTGTTATTGGTCCTCTGCTGTCCTTTATTTACATCGAGTTGGAAGAAACTCTAAGCAGCTCTCTTAGTTTGTTTGCAGAAAAGTGTTAAAATGTTTGTTAAGCTTATGGGACTTAACTATGGGGTCTTTAGCCCCTTAACTTACAAACCTCTTATGAACTACTTACGAACTAGGACGGCACAAATATCCATGCCCTAGGGGGGATTCGAACCCCCGACCATAGTGGCTGTGCAGACCGTGACTGGAGCGCCTCAGTCCCCTCGGCCACCGCGGCCGGCTTTGTTTGCAGATGACGCCGTCATTTACCGTCTAGTAAAATCATCTGAGGATCAAAACCAACTGCAGAACGATCTGAATAAGATATCACTATGGTGTAAAAATTGGCAATTGACTCTAAATCAGGAGAAGTGTGAAGTCGTCCACATGAGTACCGAAAGAAATCCTTTAAACTTTGTTTACAAGATAAATCACTCAAAAGTGAAGGCCGTAATCTGCACAAAATCCTACGAATTACCATTATTTCAGACTTAAACTTGAAAGAACACGTAGATAATGTAGTGGGAAAGGCGAACGAGGGACTGCGTCTTATTGGGAGAACCCTTAAAAGATGCAACAGAACTACCAAAGAAACTGCCCAGTGTGGGATCCTTATCGGATAGGTTTGAGGAAGGACATCGAAAGCGTCCAAAGAAGGGCAGCTCGTTTTTGTATTGTTACGATACAGGGGACACTGCGTTACGGAAACGATACAGGACATGGGATGGGAATCATTACAACAACGGCGCTTATCACTGCGCTTATCACTGCACACCCTGTTGTGCGATGTTTTAACAAGGTACCCTGAAAGCTGGATGCTGTTCCAACTATTATGTGATCATTTTCTTATGTCATCCACCTGAAGATGCATCTTTACTGATGAGAAACCGGTAGTGTCGGAATAAACACATCTTGACAGCTTGACATTCTTTCCACACCTCCACCTAAGACATCATCGATGTCAGTTTTAATTTTCGATCTTTATTTTTTTGTGGTGATAGTGTAGAGAATTCCATAAATATTATGTGAAAGTCTACTGGCGATGCCATTTGTTCGGAGGTAAGGTAGGCGCGTCAACAACGTGAACTATCAGCGACAATAGTAGATTCCATTGCATAGTGTCTCCACAGCAGTGTTGCCACAATTTAAGTTCCAGCCCTTGTATTAACAGCATGTGTGAAATGACCCGCCGTGTGTGTCTGTCGCCTGTTGCCGAACGGTTGCTGGCTGCGTATGTGGCAATCCTTTAGCGTCACGTGAAAAACGTCAACCAGCAAGTAACTTTAATCGCTGTATAGTGTGTTAATTCATGACCCCTTCCACCCAGTTTCCCTCCTTGTTGTGAGAGTCACACAGCGGTCTTGCCCCTCGCGTGCTGACTCCGGGAGAACATGACTTGCGTGTCGGCGAACCCTCCCTCGCCTTCGCCGAGTGCTGGAACCCCTTCCTTGCATGTACTGCTTACGTCACCATCCAAACATAATCACAATGGCGAAGGAAGTGTTACTCGCAACAACCACAAAGCGGTCTATAATTTGTACGCGGCGTACGATTTGAAAATGGGTAAACTAGTTCATTTTTGGGAACTAGTTCACTGATGAACGTTTCTTTTTGGGAATAGTTATTTTTTACTCGTTCACCGTGTCTTTATCCAATAAAAGGTACTCAGAATAGCTACAAACTACCGGTAAGTAGCTTGTAAGATGAACTATAATTTCTGACAAGGAATGTACTTGGGCTCGAACAAACACATATACATCAAAATCGTACGAGAGATAATGTAAAGATCCCTTATTGCACTAGTGACATTCCCGCATCTCAAACTCTGCAGTCGTCCGTTAGAGGCCTCTGCGTGTGCCTTGCCACATTGCACTTTGACCTGTCGGTACGCCAGTAGGGACGGTGCAGTGTGCCTCCGAAGTTGCGTTTTGTGACGTTATTTGTGTGGTGAAGCGTCAGATGGGGCGGCGATTGGTAATCTTCTCAACCAATCGCAATACATAAGCAGGATTGAAGTTACGAAGAACCCTTCTTAGTGAAGATGGTATTAGTTTAGAAGATGAATAATTCGCATGCTTTCTCGTATCTGTTATGCTACAGAAATATGAGCATAAGTTAGATACTATTGTAACAGTAACACAATGATAACAGGGATGATAATGACGAAGATCTCATTGCTAGCGGTAGTGCTACGGTAAGTAAGGAAAGAGGCGATGGAAGCAGTGGCAGTGAATACCAACAGTCTTTCGGGAAGAAGGTTAAAGTTGCAACTATCATCACGGCTTTTGATGACAATACGCTAGAGAACATGAACGACGATTATTACAAAAGTTACAGTTCAGATATCTGCATTACGTATGGCGTCTTCAATTACATCTACAGTGCTATCTAGAGCATGATTGCAAAGTTTTGAATAAAAACGACACCCACCAGCACATTGATGTGTACGTAGAGATACTGTAACCAAACGTTCATACAGATGTTTGTTCGAGCCCAAGTACTTTCCTTGTGAGATAAAAAAAGTGGGAAGAGAAGGGGAACCTGTTAAACATCAGAGTGTTCATGAATGTCACCGGTTGACCAAGGGTTATTGTGTGGGCAGAATGTATGTACAGTGGCCGAACCATAATGCTTATCTTGCGCACAGTGGTACTGAAGGATGATTCCTCTGAATAATGCCTGTTTGTTTACTGGTAGTGTACGGCCCATTGTCCTGATAATGGCTAATATTGTCCATCCTCACTGAAGACGATTTTAGCGAGCATATTCGATAACTGTCCCAAAAAATGTAGTGAGATTGTCGTTGTATCTTCACGCTTTTATCAGGGAAAATAATAAGCGAAGATTAGCAGTGCTCCAGCAGCAGCCGCACAGCTTTGTTATGGTCTTGCAGTACTGGCTGTCTGTTCATATAGACAAATTGAATATCGCACTAGACTAATCTGCGAACACTCTATAGAATGAAAATATAAAAGCCCTCTTGAAAGTTTTTTTCTGGTTATTGGGTAACGAGCTAGTGTTTTTCATTAAAAAAAATCACGCTGGCGTGTTTTACGGCCCACTTTACATTTGTATTTTTTGTAAGTTTTTGCAAACATTTCGGACCAAAATAATTATCTAAATAATAAAAATTAATAATTGTCTGAAACTCTTGTAGGAAAAATAATTTTAGGTAGTGGCGGGTGCCGAACCACAGACCTTCAGCGACACAGTCCAACACATTGCCCATTACGCTACAGCTAACAGTTAGAAATTACGTTCTTTAATTGATACTATTGATGGCCGTTGTTAACTGATGCTAATATAGCATTTGTAAACACTTGATTATCATTGATCGTACGAAAAACGACGTCTTTTTGTTAATTCTTCAGTGCGCCATTGCTTTGTAACGACAACGTGTAAGTTACAATTAGAAAATCATCAAATACGCAACGTAAGATGGCGTATGCCAGAGAGTTCTGGGCGAGGAATGTCAAGAGACATCTGCGAACGGCTGGTTTTTGTTAATTCAATGGTGTGTGTCTAATCTCCGTTATTTTTGATATACCTCTCAAACGATACGAGATATGAAAAGAAACATAAGGGAACGAAGTTGTAGAGAATTTTCTCCTCTACAAATTCGTTTATTCAATTTTCGCGTCAGATGAACGGTTTATATGCAATTAAAATTACATTACAAACGGCTTTTTTGTATTAGCTGTCTGAAATATTTCAGGAAGCGAGGTTCTGGTCTCTGGTAGCCAACAATTGTGTCTGTAAAATTTGGTGCCGATCGGTTGAACGGTTCGACCTAAAAAGTGGAACACGTTATAGCCAGCCAGATATCGTCAAATTGCCGTTATTTTTGCAAATATCTCTGAAACGAGACTTGAAAGAAAAGTTAGAAAAGTAGTAGAGAACTTTCTCCTCTGCAAATTCGGTTATTCAATTTTCGTGATAGATGAAAGGTTAAGCCGTTATTTTCATTTAAATTTCGAGCTGTCAAAAGACGACCGCAAAGGCCCACTTTTAGTGTTACTACCGTTACCTAAAGTGGGCCAAAAGGTTAAAATCATCCACTCCATATTTTTGTGGCGCTGGTACAGCAACCGTAATAGATATTTTGGTGAAGAACAGTCTTGGTTGCACAAAAGCGATGTTTCATTTATTTATACAAGACGCCTTTCGCCTTTACTGAACATCAACAGACGTGGAAAGGAGGAAACTTTACAAACTTGTTAAAAAAACAGGAGTTAACTAAAAATATGTTAAACATTTCTTAAACAAGAAATGTTAGAAATATTGAGTTACTAGAAAGATACGAGCATAGAAACAGTCCGCGTTTGTGGCAGGGAGCGGCTCTTATGGAAGCAAACAAAGCTTCGCGCGGATAAATTAAGTTTTACCATTGACTTCTTTGCTGAGGGGCTCAATTCTTGAGCAACAGTAACCGCATCTGTTATAAATGTTCTATTTTATTGTATTTAATGATTTAAGGCTGTGCTACCTCGGTGATCAGTAATTTTATTCGTTAAACTATGCCCTTTAGCGGTATTTATTTGTTCAGTCTTCATTGCCCCCACGCCAAAACGTGAATATGGTAATGTAGCCTGCAGTTTTATCAGTCTGCACCTCCCCTATTTCTGATATTTCTTGCTTAGGAGAGATTTTACATATTAGTTATCTCTCGTTTTTCGAACAAGTTTGTAAATAATTGTAATTACAGCCAGAAATAATAATTATACTGAAAATGAAAAGTAAATCCATCTTCTTTTAAAAATTATTCTGTAGTTTTAGTCAACTTGGTACTGAATGTCATATAATGGAGGGATCTATCAGAATGAAGCGGTACGAAATGCAAACACTGTCAATGCTTTCCAAAAAAACTTTAATTCAAAATCGATATTTCGACTGCAGAGTTCTTACTGCTGCTTCCAGATTTGATAGTGTTCACCTGCAATTGTCTGAACGAGGTAGACATCGCGACGTATTGCCAATGTGAAGAAAAAAGTTTGACATATTAATTACAGGTCTTACTGCCATCGTTTGCTCCGTGCATCAATCTACACGTCTAGGAAGCGAGTAGCTGTATGAAATTATAATCCCGTTCTCTTTCAGCCTCCCAATCAAATGGCAGTAAAATAAAAACTAGTGATTACTTTCAGAATCACAGCCATTTTAATCAACATTGTTGTATGAACGATTCTTTTTTTATAAATTACTAGCTGAAAACCCGGCGTTGCCCGAATATTTATTTATTTATTTATTTCTGCCATTTTTCAGGTAGATCTTCATTTGTATAAGGGCTGTATGGCTGCAAAATCTCTTGAGAATAAAGGTAGTAGTAAAGAAGCAATAGATTAGAAGTTGGTGCGTCATGGGGCGGTTTTCCATGAACGTTACTGTTTGTGCTCATATCTCATGAACTACGTGTCGGAATATCATATAATTTATAAGCTACACTCAACTATATGTGTATACTGTCTGTAAAATTTCCTGTCGCTACAATTTGTAGGGTTCAAATTATAAAGTGCAACGTCATACCGAGAGCCGTAGTTTTACGCCATAAACAACGGAAAAGTAGTAAGCGAGAAGCTTTTTTTCCTTTCGTCATTTTACTATGGTTGCTAGCGAGAAAAAGTTTAATAAAGGTTTGAAATTATGTTTAAAGTTTGTTGAAAGTCACCATTTACTCTTATTCTCATATAGCGTATTTATATAGTCACGCCGCATTATGTTGCAGTTTTCTGCGATTCCTATTGTTTACGACGTTATATCTCCTGAACCATGTGTCGTATGTGGTTCGTACTCGTACGGCAATTGTTATCTCACGAAAGGAATATGTGTACCAAATTCGGTTGAAATCAGTCCAGTGGTTTAGGAGAAAATCAGCAGCATTGTCACTAAATGCAGCAGTTTTATACACATTTCATTCTTTATAACGTCATATATCGTGAACTATATATAGTATATGATTATTACACTTACGACGACTGTCCTCATGGATTGAAGATTACGTGTAAAAAATTTCATAAAGATTGGAACAAAACTGTAGAATTTTATGCAACACGTACAAACACACGGACACTCTGCTTTATACGAGGGTAAGTCAATTATTATTCGCAATTTACTTATATTTTTGTTTATGTTGGTAGTACTGTCGTTTTACGTTGGTGACGCATGCTTTATTTGTTATATCTTTGCAATTTTCAAGCTGCTACGTTAGTTTCGTTGTCGCTGCCGTACTGTTAATCATGGCTGCTCCGCTGTCTATTTGCACCAAAGAAGAGCAACGTTCAGTGATACGTTTTTTTGTGGGCGGAAGGTATATCAGGGGGCGAAATTCATAGAAGACTTTCAGTACAGTACGGGAGCAGTGTTTTGCCACAACGAAGTGTGTAAGAGTGGATTGAAAAATTCCGAAATCGTCGGACGAGTGTTAAGCACGATGACGGAGCCGGACGACAGTTTACCGCCACAAATGAAGAAACCATTGAGCGATCACGTGAAATGATTCTCTTAGACAGACTATTAACTATTGATGAAGTGGCTCGTCGTCTTCAAATTAGTCATGGTTCTGCCTACGAAATCATTCAAAATAGACTTGGGTTTCGTAAAGTTTGTGCAAGATGGGTTCCAAAACAACTAACACAGTTGCATAATTAAACGCGCCTCGACATCTGCAAAACCCTTTTGGATCGCTATGGTAATGAAGGGGACAACTTCTTAGAAAGAATCATTATTGGTGACGAAACATGAATCCATCATTACGAGCCGGAGAGTAAACGGCAGAGTATTGAATGGAAACATCCAAATTCGCCGTGCAAGAGCATTATGGTGAAAGGGGCACACAATAAACAGTGTACGTTACAGTGAGATGCTTACTGACAAACTAAAATTTGCAAACAAAGCAAATGCCGAGGATTGCTGTCAGAAGGTGTTGTTTTGTTGCACGACAATTCCCGTCCGCATACTGCTGTCCACATTGCCGAAACGCTCCAGAACTCAAATTCGAAGTACTGGATCATCCTCCATATAGTCCCGATCTTGCTCTTTCTATCACTCGTTTGGTCCACTCAAACAGGCAATAAAGGGCCGTCGATTTGACTCGTACGAAGCAGTGAAGGAAGCGGTGCATTCCTAGCTCGGAGCTCAACAGAAAATCTTCTTTTATGGGGGCACAAGGAAGCCTGTAGAGCGATGGACGAAGTGCATTGAAAAGCAAGGAGACTATGTCGAAAACTGATGTTCTTGTAAGTTTCGTATTTTATTACAATAAAATTTTGTAACTACTTTGCGGATAATAACTGACTTAATGTGCCCTGGAAAATATTACTGATAGTAGGCCTAGATGTTAGAAGCAGAACCTAGTTTACTAGTACCAGGGTACATTGTTTTATAAACAAAAAGAATACAACAAATAATATGTACGTTTGTTTCTGCCCCTAACTGTAAAATTCAATGCTTACATGAAGCTATGTAAACATTTTTGATGTCATTTATTCACTTGTAAACGCTCACAAAAACGACACTCTTGGTAACACGTAGTGTATGTCACATTCAAACAAAAACAAACTGCTCTGTTGAAAAGTGCCATATCTTTGAATGAAGACCTTTGTTAATAAAACTAGTTATGACAGCGCATGCTAGCTGCTGGTGAAGTGGTGTGATATTGACAAACCAAGTTACTATAAAAAAAGCGAGTGATGTGTACCATACTCCAACAAAATCTCCTGACCACTGTAAGCCTACTGCAAAATCCATCCTTAAAGCCACAGTAACAGAATTTGGCCTTAAAAACGCACCCAGTGTCAAATCGCGATGTAAACAAAGCCTATAACGAAGTATTAAAGCATGTCAATTACCTACCACAGAGCCAGCACCCATCATGTCACTACGAAATGACCCTGTAAACTTCCTGTACCATTTTAAGATGAACTTGAATAAGTTCGAAAACCGATTAATGGAATAAAGCAAGCTCCATTTCATAAAAGGGACTGGTTGCGTTTTTATCTACCTAGAAGTTACAATGAATTCTTTCAAAAAGAATTTCGGAAAAGCTCCAATGCCCGGTACTATCCACACCTCCCCAAATGGCAACCGAAACAAGACGTCGACGGAAATCGCGAAGGCACAGCGAGAAATATTACGCGGGTCAGTGGACGGTATCGGCTTCTTCACTAAATCAACAGCTGACGGGCCACGTGACACGTGCAGGCAGTGGCGGGTGTAGCGCAGCGCAGCAGTAGACTCTGGTGCCGGAGACGCACTTCTGACGCACCTGTCGCAGGCGGCGCACGCAATGCGACGCTCGCGACGCGCCGGTCGCCGACTCCCCCGCGCGCGCCCACGCACTGCACTGCTCCGGCGTCGCGGCGCCCCAGATGGCGCCGACGCCAGCGCCGCCCCGCCGGCGAGCGGCCGCCGTCGCAACTAGCGCGCCGCGCCGACCAACACTTTGCATCTGCCGCGCTGACAGCTGACAGTCATCGGTCATAGCGAGCGAGAGAATTGCCGCCGGAGCCGGTTCAACTATGTCGGGCCCCCTACGCAATATATATGTGGCGTCTGTTCCGAAAGAACAGACGTCGCTTCTGATCCTGCAGTTATTATTTAATATTCAGAGTATGATATCAACTGTGATTGGGCAAAGCTGAAAATGTGTACCCAACCGGGATTCGAACCCGGGCTCCTGCTTTCTAGGCAGTTTTAAGCCCATACTCTAACGGGAATTAGTTTCATAACTACGAGTTTGAGTACTGTGGGCAGGGCGAAGCTGTGAATTTGTATCTGACGGGAGGCGTGCTTAAGGTAGTCCTTGCAGGTGCGGTGATCACTGTGTCCCCAGTGGTGTGCCGTGCGCCGTGGCTCAGCGCGCCCGGTCAGAGGGCTCAATGCCCCTTGTAATAAAAAACGCTGAGCCAACAACCCACCGAACAAAAACAATCAGCGTCTGCAACGATGAGAACAACCATAGAAAAAAAAGTGGTGTAGGGGTCAGCGCAACTGCCTAGAAAGCAGGAGATCCGGTTTCGAATCCCGGCTGGGCACACATTTTCAGCTTTGCCCAATCGCAGTTGTCATATATTCTGTGAATATTAAACACATAGGGGAAGCACCTATAACCTTCCCTAACCACTACAATACAGGGTGTTATAAACGGCACGGCCAAACTTTCAAGAAACATTCCTGACACACAAAAAAAGAAAATGTTATGTGGGCATGAGTCCGGAAACACTTAATTTCCATGTTAGAACTCATTTTAGTATTTATTTTTAAATGTAAATTGAAGTAATTCGTGCAGACTATTGTCAAAATACGCAATTATCTCGTTAGTATGTACTGTTCTTCCTCGATTCACCGCCAGTTGGCCCAATTGAAGGAAGGTAATGTTGACTTCCGTACTTGTGTTAACATGCGACGGATAAGGCTTCATTCCAACGTGATCAAATGGTAGATTTTCACATTGAACATGTGTGGTGTGACGAGAATCCGCACGCGATTATGCCATCACGTCAACACAGATTTTCTGTGAACGTTTGGGCAAGAAATTTTGGTGATGTCTTGATTGGGCCTAATGTTCTCCCACCTACGCTCACTGGAGCACGTTATCATGATTTCATCCGGGATACTCTACCTGTGCTGCTAGAACATGTGCCTTTACAAGTATAACACAACATGTGGTATATGCACGATGGAGCTCCTGCACAGTTCAGCCGACGTGTTCGTACGCTTCTCAACAACGGATTCGGTCACCGATGGATTGGTACAGGCGGACCAATTCCATAGCCTCCACGCTCTCCTGACCTCAACCCTCTTGACTTTCATTTATGGGGGCATTTGAAAGCTATTGTCTACGCAACCACGGTAACAAATGTAGACTCTTCGTGCTCGTATTGTGGACGGCTGTGATACAATACGCCATTCTCCAGGGCTGCATCAGCGCATCAGGGATTCCATGCGATGGAGGTTGGATGCATGTATCCTCGCTAAAGGACGACATTTTGAACATTTCCTGTAACAAAGTGTTTGAAGTCACGCTGGTACGTTCTGTTGCTGTGTGTTTCCATTCCATGATTGTGATTTGAAGAGAAGTAATAAAATGAGCTCTAACATGGAAATTAAGCGTTTCCGGACACGTGTCCACGTAACACATTTTATTTCTTTGTGTGTGAGGAATGTTTCCTGAAAGTTTGGCCGTACCTTTTTGTAACACCCTGTATATTTGAGGATGTGACGTTTCAAAACGCGATAAGTCCACTCGCGGACAAAAATTAGTTTCAAGCGAATTTCTACTCTACAGTGTGATACATCGAGCTTTGGTGTTGTTTTCATTCTAAACGATATTTTAACCGTGTAAATCAGGTGCAAAATTTGACTTTCGGTTCAAAGTGCATTAAGTCCATCAGTGAAACCGATTCAAATCATAATAAAACTATGTACTGTAGTCTTGTGTAGTTAGCGAACGAACTAGCTCGGAAGAGCGCTCCCACAGCCGAACTACGCGAACTAGTTTGGAAATTCCTCGCCTCTTAGTTCGTCCGCTCATTCTCCGAAGACTGACGGGTAACAGCGAGAGGACGCGAGAGCGCGCAGAATCACGTGATTTCCTTCTGCCACTTGCCGCCATTTCGAGCTGAGATGCAGCTCAGCTGTAGTTTTAGTAGCGGTAGCAAAAGCCAAAATGAGCGGACGAACTAAAAAGAGCACCTACTTCGCGGCCGAGCTGCGAACTAAAAGGGAGCTACCGGTCGCAAACTAAAATATACTCGATAGCTCGGGAACTAAAATATGCGTGATAGGTCGCGAACACAATTAAAAATCACGTGTTTTCCTTCTGCTAATGAGATCCATTTAGAGTATAGCGTCTGCCTGCTAGGTTACATAGTTCAGTGCTACAAAATTTCTGCTTTGAAGTATTCTGACTCTGCAATATCTAATAAATTTCATAATGACAAGATGTAGAGATACCTCTAAACTTAAACGCGAGAAATTACTCTTTTGGTTTGCGTGATATCGTTAGCGGCTCAAGCAGTAAACGCATGAAGCTGATAGGTGGGGAACTTCTCCCTCCACCTGCATGCGCAGACCACGCCGCTCAGCCGTCACTGGAAGCGGACAAACTAACAGAACGAACTAGTGAGCGCTCCCGATCGCGAAGTATTATGCGCAAGTATAATGTACTGCCGTTTATTAACGAAATTTTTTCAGTGAGACAAATAAAATCTCTGGCGCCAATACGGAATGCGTTTTAATTCTCTTGTCCAATTGTAAGATGTATGATCTAGCCGAGTTTAGAGGACTATGTGGCATCTTCTGGTGCTGATCTACTTCACAATTACAATTACAGACGTCATTACTTTATTTGATAGTAATTTGCAGATGTCCATCTGATAATGAGATACAGATGTCGAAACTCCGGTAGTCTATACATCTAAAAATAGAAACAATAATTAAATGAACAAATATTTAATATAACAACACTTACGGAAGCCACTATCAAATATTAAAGATAGTTCTTATACTTCAGAGCAATTTTTTTTATATCTAGCTTTTACCCATGGCTTCACTCGTGTCATTGTCCTGGTATACGTGTCAATACTAAATCGTATAAAAAAAAATATGCGTGTTTTCCCATGACCTTCTTTTGGGGCAGATAGAATTCTAGCCATGCCTAGGTTTTTACCGACCTTCTCGGTGCAGGGACAAGTGCACCATAAAATCGGGTCCCTTATACCTCCATCCAATGGTGAAGATAAATTTTTGCAAATTTATTTTATAGGGGACGACGGTGTCAAATTATTCATGGAGTAGAACGCGCGACTAACAGAAAATTCAGAAGGTTCTGCATGATCACAACGTATTGGTGCACGAGTTTAAAACAGCTCTGGAGAACATACCCGACGATAGCTGCAAGCTGATGATTCATTCAGATCGTGTGCCAAGCGGGCAGCACGTCCGGCGCTACAACGCACCGACCGTGGCCGAGGTGGCGGCTGTGGTCCCAGGTGCTGACCATACTGCCCCCAGGGACATTGCCCTGTTCAAGCAAGACAACTCTGCCACCAGGATTGCGGACACGCACCGCTACTATGATGCTCTACAGTATCCCATTATGTTTTGGAAAGGGCAAGGAGGATATCACTTCGGTATTCCTTAAATGAATCCTGCGACTGGGCAACCGAACCCAAACAACAAAGTTACATGTAAGGATTTCTATGCATTTCATCTTATGGTCCGCGAACACGACTTCAAATTGCCGTTGCGGTGCGAGGTACTTTTGTCGCAATTTTTGGTAGACAGGTACGTGAAGATGGAGAGTGAGCGTCTAAGGTGCATAGCGCTAAATCAAAGAAAGCTGGGTGCAGATAATTACGCCCATTTCGAAGACGCAATTGCGAACGATGCCAATGTAAATCCGAACGACGTAGGTCAGATGGTCATTCTCTCGTCATTATTTGTCAATAGTCCGAGGTATCTTCAAGAATACACTAGGGACGCGATCTCCTATGTCCGGAACTATGGTCGGCCGGACTTGTTTATCACCTTGACGTGCAACCCCGTCTGAGCCGAGATCAGGGAAGAACTGATGGTCGGGCAGAAACCGACAGATCGCCATGACATTGTAGCGCGCCTTTTTAAGATTCGTTCCAGGAAGCATGTGAGGCGATGGGACTTTTGGAAGATGATGGCCATTGGGACGCTGCAATAGAGGACGCTGCATTGTGCCAGTCATCAGCCAAGTTGAGTGAGCTCTTTTCTACAATTCTGAGCACCTGTGGACCTTCGAACCCTATGGCACTTTGGATTAAATATAAAAGCGTTTTTCTGAAGACATCGCGCATCAGTACCAAGGGACAGCACAGGCCAGCGATGAAATATATTTTAACGAATCTTTTAAGCTTATTGAGGATAAAGTTTTCTTGATGGTGGGGAAAAGGTAGTCTGATTTCGACATGTCCACCCCACAACGATGAGGAAAGTTGTCCACTGATTTGCTCAGGGAACTCAGTTACGACATGACAGACGTGGAGGCCCAAGTTGCCCAAACTGAGCCCCTGCTATTACCAGAGCAAAGGCATGTTTTCAATACAATTTTGAGTCGCGTGGAGAACGGAAAAGGGGTCTCCTTTTCTTGGACGCACCTGGGGACATTGGCAAGACATTCCTGTTGAAATTGCTGCTGGCCCAGTTGCGCAAGGACAGGAATGTCGCGCTAGCTGTTGCGTCCTCTGGTATAGCCGCGACCTTAATCAGCGGAGGAAGAACTGCCCACTCGGTATTCAAGTTTCCTTTGAACCTTGTGAGTGAGGAAACGCCCACTTGCAATATAAGCAAAACCAGTGGCCGCGCCGCTCTGTTGAAGCAGTGCAAATTAATTGTGTGGGATGAATGCTCGATGTCACACAAGCGTGCGATGGAGGCGCTCAACCGAAGCTTGCAAGACATCCGTGGTAACGGAATGTTGATGGGTGGAGTCGTTGTCTTACTCGCACGCGACTTCCGACAGACGCTGCCGGTCATAGAGCGAGGCACTGCGGCAGACGAGATCAATGCGTGCCTCAAATCCTCGCTTCTGTGGGCACACGTCAGAAGATTACAGCTGAAAACTAATATGAGGGTGCAACTCTACAATGATCAAGAATCTGGGCTCTTTGCTCAATACCTCCTCGACAATGGTGAGGGCCGCATCGCAACGGACGCGGAAGAACTAAAATTTTGAGAACCACTTCTGCACTGTTGTAAGCTCGGAAGATAACCTAATTAATGAGGTTTTTCCAAGTTTACGTGACAACTTGAGCAATGAGGAATGGTTATGTGAAAGATTTATCTTGGCACCTAAGAATAAATCGGTGAGAAATATCAATAACAAAATTATTGCTCAAGTACTTAGTGAGGTGACTACTTACATGTCAATCGATACAGTGATGACAACAGATAACGCAACTTCATACCCTGTAGAGTTCCTAAACTCATTAGAGCTGTCAGGGGTGCCATCCCACAAGTTGGAGCTGAAGGTGGGTGTGCCTGTTTTATTGATGCGTAACTTGGATGCACCACGATTATACAATTGCACCAGGTTACGCATCGCGGACCTGAGAAGACATATCGTGCAGGCCACCATCGTCACCGGTGGAGCCAAGGAGAGACTGTATTAATACCACAAATTCCCATCATCCCAACAAACTTGGCATTCCAGTTTAAACGGTTACAGTTCCCATTGAAAGTGGCCTTCTCGATTACTATAAACAAGAGTCAAGGACAAACATTAAAAGTGGCAGGTATTCATCTGGCCACACAATGTTTCTCCCACGGACAACTCTACGTAGGCTGCTTCCGTGTATCGAGAGCTAGAAATATCTACGTATACTCGGAGAACAATAAGTCTCGAAACGTCGTTTACAGGGTCGTATTGCAATAGATTTTTGGCTCTCCATCCGTTCCGTGCTAACAATGTCGCAAACAGTTCAAATTCAAATGTTCAAATGTTCAAATGTTTGTAAATCTATCGGACCAAACTGCGTGGTCATCAGTCCGTAGCTTACAAACTACTTAAACCTAGGTAAACAAACCTAAAGACAACACACACACCCATGCCCCAGGGAGGACTCGAAACTCCATGGCGAACAACCGCGCGCTTCGCAGCGAGACGCTTTAGACCGCTCGGCTACTCCACCGCGGCGTCGCAAACTGTCATGTAGTTTTTTATACCCTTTCTTGGCACTTTAATATCTGACTATTGAACCGCGGGTAACACCGCGGAGAGCAGCTAGTTCTACATTAATCTAATTATCACAGAGGAAATGCACCTATATTCGGTAGGATCGTTCAATCTCGTTTGTCTCGTGGTAGTTATGTTTGTGTTGCAGGGTTGCAGCCCTGCTTAGAACATGCTTTCACTTCTCTAACCGCTGTTTCCAGTTTCTAAAACAATGCATACTCAAACAGAAGAAGTAATCAACACCGTACGTTTCCCTTCTCACTTTTGGTCTCACGGCACATATGGAACTGATGAGTAAAACGAGGAAAAGGACGCTTATTGAGAGACGGGTGCAAAAGATAAGAAACTTTATTGCCGTCGTCTTTTAGCAACGTTACGTAACGCAGTGAGTTTACTAATAAGAGTCCCAATTTTACAATCAGAAAAGTCATTAGGACTTCTGAGTGTGCCCCATGATGGAGCACCATAAACTTCAGTGGGAAGGGCACTATAAAGAAGAATTAGCAGTTTAATATTCACTTCATAACATAAAGTTTTATTGAACAATAATTTTTAAGGATAAACATTATGTGTGTCAATAACAAATATAAAAAAGTTCAAATGAAAAATTACTGTGTTGCGTTCTCAAAATGAGATGAAATGTTAAATGATGGTCCAGTGTTTGTAATGACACAAAGGTGACACATGGCCTCTTTAGGTAGGATCGGCCTTCAGACGTGTTTCGCTGAACTTTGTGTCATCAGTGGGTATTTATTTCCTGTCTTGTTGTATTAACTGTATATTTCTGTTCTTTGTGTTATCTTACCATTGTTTCCTTCCATACTTCGCTATTGCAGTGCTTTTTCTATTATAATTACAGATAAGTTTTACTGTTTCTTTATCAGAAAAACATATGCTCTCTAATATATTACAATCACTGGTCTTCCCCTATCCTCTACAGTTCCATTCACCTTTATGGAAATCATCCCCTGATGTCTTAAGAGTAACGACAAAAATGAATAAATAAATAAAAACTTCGTTGTTAAAAAATTTGTGGAGAAACTGTAGACATTGATGTTAAGTTTGTTGGACGACGTGGGAGAATATTCAGAAATGTGTTAGATTCGTTTGAAATGTTATCTTTTGGTGTCACGATTTTCGCTATTTCACGATAATACGAAAGGAAATCCCCTCCTACGAACGTTTTTGATGTCCTCCGGCAGTGCTACATTGTAACGCTATATTTGGGATAATTTTTCCAGTCGTTGATTCACAGATTGTCTATGGTGTGCAACTCAGCTTGCCCTTTTCTCACATATCATGCGAGCCATGGATGAAGGGCAAGAGGCGGATTGTGTGTTTCTCGACTTCAAAAAGGCGTTCGACGCGGTGCCACACTGCAGACTGCTAACGAAGATATGAGCTTATGGAATAGGTTCACAGATTTGTGTCTAGCTGGAAGACTTCCTGAGTAATAGAACGCAGTACGTTGTTCTCGACGGCGAGCGTTCATCAGTGACACGTGTATCGTCAGGCGTGTCTCAGGGGAGTGTGATAGGACCGCTATTATGTTCTGTCTATAAAAATGATCTGATGGACAGAGTAAGTTGTAATTTGCGGCTGTTGATGCTGTGGTGTATGGGAGGATGTCGTCTTTAACTGTAATAGCATACAGGTTGACTTGGTCAAAATGTCTAGTTGGTGATGCGCATGAGTAGGAAAAACAATCCCATAATGTTCGAATACAGCATTACTAGATAGCTTCTTGATACAGTCGCGTCGTTCAAATGTCTAGGCGTAACACTGCAGAATGATACGATATGAAACGAATATGTAAGGGCAGTTGTAAGTAAGGCGGACAGCCGACTTCGGTTTATTGGGAGATTTTGGAAAGATGTACTTCATCCGTAAATGAGACCGCGTATAAAACGCTTGTACGATCACGTCTTGAGTATTGCTCAAGTGTTTGGGACCTGCAGAAGATCAGTTTAAAGGAAGACATGGAAGCAGTTCAGAGGCGAGCAGCTATGTTCGTTACTGCTAGGTTCGACCAATGCGCGAGTGTCACAGAAATGCTCCGGTAACTGAAATGGGGATCGCTGGAGGAAAGACGACGTTCTTTTCGTGAATTTCTGTCGAGGAAATTTGGAGGGCCGGAATTTGAAGCTGATTGTAGTACGATCTTGCTACCGCCTACTTACATTTCGCGTAGTGATAACAAAGACAAGATAAGAGAAATTATGGCTCGTACGAAGGCATATAGGCATTCTTTTTTTTACTCGTACTGTTTGGGAGTGGAATAGGAAAGGAAATGCATAGTAATGGTACAGTGTATCCTCCGCCACGCACCTTACGGTGGATTGCGGAGTGCCGACCGCGGTGGCCGAGGTGACTGAGGCGCTCCAGTCACGGTCAGCACAGCCACTACGGTCGGGGGTTCGAATCCCCCCTCGGGCATGGATATTTGTGCCGTCCTAGTTCGTAAGTAGTTCATAAGCAGTTTGTAAGTTTAGGGACTGATGACCCCGTAGTTAAGTCCCATAAGCTTTACAAACATTTGAACATTTGATTGCGGAGTATGTATGTATATGTACGTTACATGACAAAATTTGAACACAATGAAAGAATACAATGCTATTCGAACAACTCTTTTAAGAGAAAATTAAATACGCAAATTACGAAACTCGTATTAGTAACGAGAAATATCAGCCTAACGGTTCCCAAACAGTATTAGTCAAGACTGCTCCAGAGATTCGATTTTCATTTCGGTGCATAACGGGCAGCAAAAGAAATTTAACTGGAGAGGAAAACTTGTAGGTAACCATGGAAATCGAGTAGCGAGATTAAGATAGGGCCTGGGAATCCCTGGAGATAAAGACGCGGGGAAATAAATTGCCTGTCAGATTGTGTCCACGTAGCTGTACCTTTTGTTTCTGGATCGATAGGGCTTTCCATTAGCTTCAAACTTGCGTTAACTCCCGATAAAGAACATTAATCACACAGCATGGGAAGTTAATGGCTATCAGAGAAGAACAAAGCGGGCTCTGTGGCGGTGAGCCCAGAAATAAACACGGAGAAGCTAGTTAGGGAAGTTTAAGGGCTGCGAACGCTGACCTGACAAGCATTCATGGAAATTTAAAGTGTTATCCACTCTAATAAGTGTCCGCCTTGAACACAACGGGGTCTCACTCGGGCATTTATTTTTTACAGCCTTCTGTTGCTCCAACTCGCCTTCTCCCGTCTCTTTGTCCCTTTCCTACTTCCTCTCCATCACCCCGTCTTCTCTTTCCTTGTCCTTGTCCTCCTCAACATAATTACGAATCCTGCTGCTCCTGTCTCTCTCTATATTGCCATCAAGCGTATACTCTGTCTCCAATGAACACGATGTCAACGGGACATTAGACCATATTCTTCCCTCCGTTTCTGTTTTCACTGGTGTCATGGTCCGATCATGTTCTCCCCTTCTTCTGCTATAAAATGATGGTACCTATTTCATGCATTTAATCTAGTTTTACATTACTCCATTTCCTCCTCAACTCCTCTCTGTCCGTCTGTAACTACCGCTAACTCTGCCCATATCTTCCTTCTACTTGTGCTCCATCTCTCTCTCTCTCTCTCTCTCTCTCTCTCTCTCTCTCTCTCATATATATCGCTCGAGACCTTTTCTGACTATACATTCATATGTAAAAAAACTGTTTTACTTCTGATGAAGGATCCCCCAGTGAAGCCGAAAACATGGTAAAGTAAATATTTTATCAAATCTTCTGCAACCGAAGAGGTGTTCCTGAAGTGATTATTTTATGGAACTTCCTGACAGATTAAAATTGTGTGCTGGAACCGGGAATCGAACGTGGGAGCTTTGCCTTTCGCGGGCAAGCGCTCTACCGACTGATCTATACCGACACGACTCACGATGCCGCACCACAACTTCACTTCCGCCACTACCTCGCATTCTACTTTCCAAAGTTCACAGAAGATCTCCTACGAACTTTGCAAGACTAGCACTCGTGGAAGAAAGGATATGGTGGAGACATGGCTTAGCCACAGTCTAAGGGATGTTTCCAGAATGAAACTTTCACTCTGCAGCGGAGTGTGTGCTAATATGAAACTTCCTGGCAGATTAAAATTTTAATGTGGGGCGGCATCGTGAATCGTGTCAGGATAGCTCCGTCGTAGAGCGCTTACCCTCGAAAGGCAAAGATCCTAGGTTCGAGTCCCGGATCCGGCATACAATTTTATGTTTCAGGAAGTTTCATATCAGCGCTCACTCCGCTGCAGAGTGAAAATTTCATTCTGATTATTTTACATTCGGCAAACGGTTGCTGTCTTTAACAGCCATGTTTAAAATTGTAAATTTACGTATAATAAACTTGAAATGTTCAAATGTTTGTAGATCTGTCGGACCAAAGTGCGTGGCCATCAGTCCGTAGCTAACAAACTACTTAAACCTAGGTAGACTAACCTAAGGGCACACGCACACGCACACGCACACACACACACACACCCATGCCTCATGGAGGACTCGAACCTCCACGGCGAGCAACCGCGCGCTCCGCAGCGAGACGCTTAAGACCGCTCGGCTACTCCACCGCGGCTCAAACTTGGAGAGTTTTCTATCGTTTGGTAAAGGTTTCACTTTTCGATCGTTTTTTTCGGTGTTTTTGTGTGATCGGTTGAGCAATATTCACGAAAAAAGCTACTGTGATGTGTATATATTGCATTTATTAAAGTTATGGAAAGACGCTGCTAACTTTTCTCGAACCTAATATTAAAATATTTATAATACACTTGCCTCTCCTAAACTATCTAATCTTCCTTACACACTAGAGTATTCCACACGTTACAGGGCAAATATTTAACTAGACGGAAACGACTTCCCCACGTTCTCCATTTAGAGGACAAACACAACGCAGATACGTTTCTCTGTGGGGAATGAAAGCGAAGTGGATTTACTACCAAAGCCAGTTTCCTTTTACGTCGGAAACTGAGAAATGGGAACTGCCGCTGTGGCGGTTCAAATCGCTAAAGGAAAGGAGATTTTTTAAGGCTTCGGGAAACGTTTCCGTTACAGAGTATATACCGGCTACAGCGATGAATTATTCAGACAGTTGACGAGGAAAAGCAGTTTTAAGGTCGGGCGTGTATTCGGAAGGCGGTAAGCGTGAATTTCAGATGCGATCCTCTCTGTGTCAGCCGCATAATTGTGCCCGAGCGCATCGAAACTGGGACAAATGGGACCGAAATAAAACTTCGTAGACTGGCACCGGCAGCCACTGCAAGTTACGTAACGTTTGTTTCTATTTAAGGAAATTTAACGTCAAGGTTCCGTAAACAGTAACGTCATGAGCGCACTGAATATTTGCAGATACCGCGAAGGAAATTGGAAACAACACTACCCAGAACAAATAGTGCCGCGGTGGAGTAGCCGAGCGGTCTAAAGCACCTCGCTGTGGAGCGCGCGGTTGTTAGCCGTGGAGGTTCGAGTCCTCCCTGGGGCATGGGTGTGTGTGTGTGTTTGTCCGTAGGTTAGTTTACCTAGGTTTAAGTATTTTGTAAGCTACGGACTAATGACCACGCAGTTTGGTCCGATAGATTTACAAACATTTGAACATTTGAACAAATAGTGGATACACAATATACGAGGGGAGTTGGAAATTACGTTTTTCCTGTCAACTGTAGACAGAGTTGTGTATGAAAGGAAAAAAATAGCACTGACGTGTTTTACGGCCCACTTTATATTTGTAGTTTTATAAGTTCTTGCGAACGTTTTGGACCAAAATAATAATCTAAATAACAAAAAATTATTTAATAAGAGTGTCTGAAACCCTTTTAAGAAAAGAAATTAGGTAGTTGTGGGTTTCGAACCACTGACCTTCAGCATCACAGTCCAACGCATTGCCTACTACGCTACGGGTAGCAGAAGTTGCGTTCTTTAATTTCATACTATTGATGGCCGTTGTTAACTGATGCTAATATGGCATTTGTAGACACTTGATTATCATTTATCGTACGAAGAACGACGTGTTTTTGTAAATTCTTCAGTGCGCCATTGCTTTGAAATGAAAACGTGTAAAATACAATAAGAAAATCATAAAATACGCAACGAAGGTGGCGTATGCCAGAGAGTTCTGGGCGAGGAATATCACGTGACTTCTGAGAACGGCTGGTTTTCGTTAATTCAATGGAGGGTGTCAAATCTCCGTTATTTTTGCAAATATCTCTGCAATGATATGGAGGGGAAAAAAAGAAAAAAGAAAAAAGAAAAAAAAAACTTAACAGAGCATATTTGTAAAGAATTTTCTCCTCTCAAAATTCGGTTATTCCATTTTCGTGTCAGATGAATGGTTAAGACGTTATTATCATTTAAATTTTGAGCTGTCAAAAGACGATCGCAAAGGCCCACTTTTAGTGTCACTACCGTAACCTAAAGTGGGTCAAAAATAGAATGAGCCAGTAAAGGTGAGACATATCTTTTTGTACATAATTTCCAAGTACTTTGAGACATTTTTCAAACCGTTTTATAAGCTTCAAAAAGCTTTGCATACGAAAGAAGCGTTGAAAGACTGGGCGAAACGACACCTGCAAGACACCGATACACCATTGGGTAGAGGCCGACCATGAATATGGCAAAGGCGAGCCGGTGACAAATACTTCAATAGGCACGGCTAGGCAGCTCGCCGACAGCAAGAGCCGTTATAGAAACCCTCGGCAGAGACGCAACATATGGCGTCAGTCGAGGAGACGGGGTAACGAAAGCTCCAGATCACTGCTGCCGTGAGATTCCGTTGAGGCCGCCGCGCCTATAAGCCGGGGAAGTCCCAAAATTATGAAGCGAAGTTATCATTTTTAATTTATTATTATTTAACAATGTTTAGTGACATACAGGCTGTAGTAGCAGCGTAGGGGTCATCAAAAGTCGGTGTTGGTAACTTTACTTTAATATTGTTCGGATAACTAAATGTATGACTAGATCGTTCATGAACACTTCCGAACATGTACGACGACTCACGAAATTTGGTAGGTGGTCTTGGCTGCGCGCCACTGTAGTAGAAATGGGCAACACGATTCTTTTTTAGGAATCCATTCTTGCGATTCAATCCCACGTTGTGAATCGATTCCTACGATTCGTTCACGATTCTTTCGTCTGCATTGGCGCGAATCTTACTTCATCTTGCTCATAGATGGCAATACATGTCTGTGTATGGATGTTGGAATCTTAACCTTTTCCATCTGTTCCTACGATCACGATTCGATTCTTACGATTCTTTATTTGTATTCGTTCAAATGAACGACTCATTGACGAATCGCCACAACCGTACACTGTAGTCAGTCCGGTGGCCGAGGGGACTAAGGCGGTCCAGTCACGGTCTGCACGGCCAATACGGTCGGGGGTTCGAATCCCCCCCTCGGGCCTGGATATTTGTGCCGTCCTAGTTCGTAAGTAGTTCATAAGTAGTAGTTTGTAAGGGTTTTTTTTTTTTTAGTCGGCGCTAGGACCTAATACGTACCGGACAAGTAGGAATATGCTCTCAGTATCCGCGGTAAAATTAAAATTGTTCAACACTGTATTATGGAGAGGCTAGCAATAAAGTCCCATATTGACAACCCGAATTTTATTCAGAAGAAATACCTACCCGTCACTCCTACAAGTCGGCTCACAAGTCTGACTCGAAGGTGGGTCAGCTTATTTTGCAGATCCTGGATGGGAAGTGTGGCCCGGTAAATCCGCACGCCCCTACACCATCTTCTACGGACTCCTAAGTACGCCTACAGCTCCAGTATAGGTTTAGTACTTAGAGGGGTTCTTGCAGGGTCCACCATTACACGCCTGAATAGAAAGCCGCATCCATGGAGTGGAAACATCCGACTTCATATGTCCGAAAGCACTCCGTCTTCATGTAAAGTGCACCCGACCGTTTTCTGGGACACAATGCTTCATACGTATGGAAAGTCCTAATTTTTTCCTGGAAGGCGTTTTGAAGCTTATAAAACGGCATGACAAATGTCTCAATGTACTTGGAAATTATGTAGAACAATAAAGCTATGTCTTATCTGTAATGTCTAATTCATTTTTTTTCCTTTCAGTATACAACTCTGCCCACAGTTGACAGGGCAAACTTATTTTTCAACTCTCCCTCGTACATATAGTAACACATTTTATTGAGATACTGGTTACAATTGTAATTTGTGTGTGATGCAGTACGATATTTTTGTCTCAACTCTTTACTTGAGTTTTACATGTCGTTTACTAAGAGCGAGGCACCATGGGGCTACGACATTAGTAATGTCATTCTCGTCGCACTCTAATATGTTGTGTGATCACCTCGAACGGCCAGTAGAGTTGCTTATTGCGTGGCAAGGGTAGTATGATGTCATCAATCAGCTCTTGAGAGTTATTTGACTATTCTTCCATTAGTGCAAATCCACAGCTCTATAACCGGTGTGGTAGGTGCTGGTTTCGGTGCGATGCGTCTAATGCATCCCAGACAAGCTCAATCGGGTTTAAGTTCGATGAACATCCTGGCCACTCTATTCTCTATTCGTTCAATTCCCTCAGCTTCAAGAATGTGGTCCACCAGTGTAGCTCCGTGGGAACGAGGGCTATTGTCCCATCTCTTATGGCACTAGCGGAGGGCACAACGAAAGGTCGAAAGATCTATTCTCTATACCTCTGAGCTGTCAAGGCGCCATTCTGAACAACATAGAGGTCCTCACGTCCACTAATACTGACTTCTTGCCCACACCATTCGTCTACCACCACGATATGGTTATGTTTTCCGCACATTGTTTCGAGTTTCACGTTCTCTCCAGATGAGCGAACGACGAATGTCCGGCTGAAAAAATTTTGACTCATCTGTGAAAAGAACCTCGCGCCATTCGTTAAGACTCCAATCCTAAAGTTTCTCCGCCCAGTGTTTGAGGACTAGACGGTGTTGTGCTGTTAATGAGACACACACCATATCTACATCTGCATCTACATCCATACTCTTCAAGCCACCCGATGGTGTGTGGCGGAGGGTACCCAAAGTACCACTATCGATTCTCTCTCCTATTCCAGTCACGTATTGTTCGCGGAATGAAAGATTGTCGGTATGCCTCTGTGTGGGCCCTAATGTCTCTGGGACTGATGATCACGCCGTTTGGTCCGATAGATTTACAAACATTTAATGTCTCTGATTTTATCTTCATGATCTCTTTGCGAGATTTACGTAGGAGGGAGCAATATACTCCTATAAACCTCGGTAACCGTATGTTCTCGAAACTTCGACAAAAGCCCGTACCGAGCGACAGAACGTCTCTCCTGCAGAGTCTTCCACTGGAGTTTATCGAGCATCTCCGTAACGCTTTATGATTGTCAAATGACCCTGTAACGAAGCGCACTGCACTCCATTGGATCTTTTCTATTTCCTCTATCAACCCCACCTGGTACGGATCCCACACCGGTGAGCAGTATTCAAGCTGTGGGCGAAAAAGTGTACTTCCTTAGTTTTCGGACTGCATTTCCGTAGGATTCTTCCAATGAATGTAAGTCTGGCATCTGCTTTACCGACGATTTATATGGTCATTCCATTTTAAATCACTCCTATTGCCTACTCCCAGATAATTCACAGAATTAACTGCTTCCAGTTGCTGACCTGCTACAGTGTAGCTAAATGATACAGGATATTTCTTTCTATGTATTAGCAGCACATTACACTTGTGTACATTGAGATTCAATTGCCATTCCTTGCACCATGCGTCAATTCGATGCAGATCCTCCTGCATTTCAATACCATTTTCCATTGTTACAACTTCTCTATATACTACAGCACCATCCGCAAAAAGCCTCAGTGAACTTCCGATGTTATCCGCGAGGTAGAGATATCGTGAACAGCAACGGACCCACGACACGTCCCTGTGGGGAGTCTCTGTGCGCAGAGGCCACATTCCCTAAAGCGATTTACGACTTTTAGTGTTGATACTACGCGTCATGTTGCTGCCTAGATGGTATGTTGCAGCTGAGTTGCATTCAGCCTCCTGTCTCTACGGGCTCTTAACCGGAGATAACCGTTATCTCTTGCTGATGATACCCGTAGATGACCTTGTCCTTGCTTTCTTGTAAGAGTTCCTGTTGTCTAAAAACGCGTCCAGGTCCTGGAAACTACACTTTGGGACTTTCCAGTAGCTGCAGCCATTTCCCTCTGTGTTTGAAAGCGGGACAATCTTCCTACGTCTCACCATGCCACAACTTCGGGAAGGTCACGTTATTGTTGCATTTCACTATCTTCTCGCTACACTATCTAAACCCAACAGCTGTGGAATTCATTTGGATGAGTAAACACAAGTCTGCAGCATTCTGCTATTACTACTATTTCGGTTGCCGTAATGTTGTTGTCTCCACTCCGTGGAATGGAGAAAAAGTCGTAGAGACATTCCAGTTCATTCTGCCTACGAAAATACTTGACAACCTATGATGGTTGTAACTTATATAGTTTCAACACTGATATGGAACAACTGCGTAATGGAATCTACTGTTGTCATACTTTTGACGTACCTACCTTAACGTCCGAGCAAATCGACTCGCCCGTCCCACGTCACCGGCGGGGGGCACAATCGAGGGAAACAGTCACTTGCGAGCACGCTTTCTGAAGTAACGGTAACACTGTTTTCGAAACAGAAACAACGGAGTTGGATCAAGATTGAATGTGTCAAAGATCGTACAGCACGACAGTGTCATCAAGGTCTCCAAGAGACTTGCCGAGAATTGGCACTGCAGTACAGAACAGTGGTATGTTGGGTCAAAGCCTCCAACGAAGGTTGGAAAACTGTGGTAGACATGCATCGGCCAGGTCGTCCTAGCGTCTCTGAACAAGTGCATACTTTTATGGCGTTACTGGACAGTGATCGACGCCAGTATGGTGAAAGTTTTGGCGATTCTCGTGTACAGTTGTGATGGTGTTATCCTAAACCATTACGTTCCTCCACGATAGACCGTCAATACACAGTATTACTGTTAGTTTTTGGAGCATCACCTGCGACCAACTTTGCGAATGAAGCGGCAAAACTTTCTGCGCAATCCACCCATCATTTCTCGCGATAATGCGCCGGCGCATACAGCGTAAACTAAGTGTGCTCTTTTCGATCGATGGGACTGTATCATTCACCATACTCATCGGACTTAAGTCCTTGTACCTTTGATTTGATTTCGAAGATGAAGGAACCACTTCGTGGCATTCCCAACAGGGGAAACGCATTTCCCGCGGCGGAGCGGCCGAACGCAATGAGGTGCTATGCTAAGATGCACGAGGCCGTTTCCCGTCGGGGGTTTGAATCCCCCGTCGGGCATGGATATTTGTGCCGTCTTCGGTATAAGCCAGTTCATAAGTAGTTTATAAGGTTAGGGACTGATGACCCCGCAGTTAAGTCCCATAAGATTGACAAACATTGAACATTTGTACCGCTTTTCTTTCGGTTGTGAATAATTTAAGTTCCAACCCTCGTAGATATTTCAAGGGAACCCCTGATTGTTTTGAGTAGTGTACATTTTTGTATGGTTTTACTAGAGCCGATCACTAACAGTTCTCATGGCTTTCTTTTGTTCTGAAAAAAATTAACTACAGACATTACTCACATTTATTTGCTGCCTTCTTATACTTTGGAGTTACACTCATACTGTCATTTATCTGCTAGTCTAGAGACGAAAAACGTATTAGAGGACTACATAAAAAACTGATCAAAATCGATGTTGTCTTTCTAGGTGAACTTTTTCTTGTCGGGTCCGGCAGTGTATATTCTGGTTCTCAAGACACAGTAACACTAGTGCTAACTGAAGTCCTAAACTAATCTCAAAAACCACATGGGAATAGTACCTGTGCCGATAATGGTTTCGAAGCGACCCGCCACCAGATAGCGTAGTGATATAGCTGCCACAGTGCCCTCCTGTGTGTACCCTTGAAAAGGAAATGTTTACAGCCATAAGACGCATATTGATATCAACGTGTCACGTAAACAGGTGCCTTGCTTCAGCGGCACACTCGTACTACGCACAGCCAACTGTGTGAAAGGGGGCAGGCAGTGACTTTTCGATTTGTGGGATGCTCCTTTTGGAGAACTGCCATACAAGTCGGACGTGCTGCGTCAGTCATTCTACGATGCTGGTTGCAATGGTCAAGTGAACATTTTTACATCCGTAAACGAGCTACTAGATGTCGACGCAGCACACACGTCCACCAAGATCGTGTTATTGTATGGGCAGCAGTGGCAGAACGCACAGATACCACAGAACAGACTAGACGGTTTTTGAGTCCAGAAGTGTCAACACGAACTCTTGCCAACAGGTTACCAGCAGAGGGACTACGCACACGAGCGCCTATAGCACGTCTACCAGTCACGCCAAAGGATTCACGTGCTCGGACACGGCTTGACGGGTTCCGTCAGAGGATTATCTGGAAGATGGAATAGCGGGCAGTGGCCTTCAGCAATGGAAGCATTTTCTGCCTGCATGCAAGTGCTAGTCGTTTGCGCTTAGGACGCTACCGCTGTCTCGTAGTGTGGATTCCTCTACGATACATACCTCTTCTTCGTTCTCTTTGGCCATGTATCCTCATATGCAGAGTAGGCCTTGTTAAATTCCAATTTGACGAGTATTAACCCTTCAAGCCGGCAGTTACCGCTCGCCTGCCGAGCCTACTGATGGTAGTTAAGGCTCCTGGCGCCGTAATACAACGTTTAGTTGAAATTACTCTAGCGCGGAAATTATTTATTAAAAAGCAATGATATTTTCAGGAGTTGTTAACAATATATTTTTATTACGTTAAAAACACACTCTTTCAACTCGCTCGTCCTATCTGCTGCTTCTTCACTTTTTACGGTGTTTCATCCAAAAAGTCCGTGTCGTTGTCATCATCAGTATCCAGATCACTACCGCTGTCATTTATACCATCTAATTTATCCATCGGTTCACTCAGAAACGCAAGAATTTGTTCCGACTAAGACCCCGCAAATTGCTTGGCTTCATCGTTTCGCATCGAGAGCAACCTTCAGACTGATGATATAACTCGTGATTTGTTCCAATTCGCTCACTTCCTGACAAAGATCTCCCTCAAATGTCAACACAGATATGTCTACAGTTGGTTGACAAAGTAATATTGTCCACCAGCAACAGATAGCAGAGAAATACAGTCGGGATGCCGCTAGTGCGGACAGTCAGGGCGCGGGAGTACATACTCGAGATCCCGGCTTGAGGGGTTAATATTTACAAGGTGGCCGGATGTCCTTCCTGTCGCCCCCCCCCCCCTCCCCCATGACCTCCGGGAGCAAATGTATGCCCCAAATGTCTACGTATAGTATTATAGCTGTGAAAATGTGTGAAGCGTTACGAAATGTGGAACTGAGGCGGGACTTGGGGATCAGCCCGGTATTCACCTAGGGATGTGGAAAACCACATCAAAACCTCATCCAGGTTGGCCGGCACTCTGTCCCCCTTCGTTAATACGCCGGGAGGATGCATACCGGAACCAGTACACCATCCCGTTTCGAAAAGCGGTGCGTAAGACCACGCGACTAACCGAGTGGGTGCAATGTTTTATACTACAATTGTTGTTTACCTTTGGTGTCTGTGGAGGGAAGCGATGACCAGTGTAATTTGGTTCCTTGAAACCCAAACCAAAGTCTGTGGAGGGAACGGTGACCAGTGCTTCATACGTGCAGAATCTTGGAAGTCCTCCTGACAGTCTTCAACTGGAAGCTAATTAGATATCCCAACGGAAAAACGCTTGCCCATATATTCCGCGGGAAATTGAAGTGCTCTGCAAGACATGAAGGACCTTTCCTGACTATCACGATTTCGCGACCTCTCCAGTGGGTCACGTATGTGATATGACGTGACGGAAACTGCTATGTGTGACTCGTCAACCCTTAACTCTTGCAGAACTACGTGAAGAGCTACAGCAGGTAGTAATACCGTTTTTAGTATTGTTAAATATATGTTTGTTAAATGTAAACAACATTTGTAGGGAGTTGGTCAAAGCATTTAATTCTGTGATATTCAAATATATATTATTTTGGAAGGTAAATTGTATTTTGAAGATGAGGCGTTAGGATGCACGGAAGGATACAGTTTTGGGAGCAGGGAGAGCATGCTTTCGAACGATTGGGTAGGGGACTCGTAACTTGGACGTGGTGGTGAAAGGTTGTGACGTTGGGCGGTCTGAAGCCGCGTTACGAACTTGTGATTTGAAGAGATAGGCATGTATGGACTTAAAAATATTTACGTAACTGTGACTGCAGAACTTAGTCTCTAGTGAAAAGTGGTAAACTATGGACGTTAGTAGGGCTGTGGAACTGTGATAATTCAGTAATCGTGTACTTGTGTGATGACAAACTGTGTTTTATAACAAATACTGTAATTAATCGCTGATTAATTTACAACTGAAATCTTTGATGGACTTCACTAATTTACGAGTGATAATTTGGAACTTTTACTCTCGAGTGCGTGTGATACTTATTGTGCCTCTCATGAACAATAGTTGGGGAAATATTCAGTTATTTGCCGATGTACAAAGGAGGTCCATCTCCGCATTTTCATGTCCAAAACAAGAGTAATAAACTCCATTTATAAAGAATTACTTCGTGAGTGAATCACTTCTTTGTCTTAGAATCTTATGAAGAGTTTTAATTTATGTAAGTTTAAATATAATTTCGAGTCATCACATGCAGATTGATAGAAAGTCTAAACTAAAGATTATTGATCTTGTTTAAACAGTCTGGGTAGCTGTTTACGGTATAGAAGCTGACATACATCTCACCCCTATGAACAGACAACGAGCCGTAAGCCTTTTACTACCCTGAGTTACGTATTGCCCAATTCTCATTGGTGAGTACCGATAGGAAAGTCGCAACCATGTATTAATATTGGTGTTTCAGCATGGATCCATACTTGATACCTCAGTACCCCTTGAGAAATGACCTGTAAATGCAATCATTTCATGTACATAGTATGCAATGTTTCAGTAATAATTATTGAGTCAATTGAAAAAAAAAAAAAAAAAAAAAAAACTAATTTTTATTTATTTTTATTTCCGACTGTGTACATTTATGGGAGTATTTCGGTGATCCCTGCAGATATTTCCACGACCGAATCGAAGTCCTAGTTCTGAAACGCTGTAGTAAATCTTGGCTTGCCGCTTTTATGGGGGCGTAAAGCAAACGAAGCGAAGTACAAAAGCGGTGATGTACAGCGTATTCTTTCGAAGTGTTCCACTTGTATGTGGGCCACGCTCTCTTGGCAGGAGCAGATGCTTTAAAAAAAGATCCGGTGTTGCAGTTGTAAAACTGATGGTAGCTACACACAGTTACAAAGAACGAATGTCACCCAACACTTTATTCAAAAATACGAAAACGTGGAAACTGTCGTCAGAGCTCCTGCCTCGATTTTACGACTTGTAGGGACTGTCATCTGCAAGTTGTAATATTTCACAGCGCATAGAAAGGTGCGATCCGGAGCAGAAATACCGCCGGTTAGAGTTAAACTGACACAGGATGGCAATTACAGTTTCTCTTATTTTTATAACGTCATCTTCCATCAGATCCTCTTGTTAAGCGCTACCTACAATCACATAGCTCCACGCGTACACGGTGAATCACCTAACACTTGCTGCACAGATATTGCGGAAAGGGAAATTGCTATTGATTTCTACATCTACATAAATACTCTAAGTCCCATTGAGGTGCATGGCAGAGGGTTCATCGAACCGCTTTTATGATGTGATTGCTTAATTTCTCCAGAACTTACGGGTATGCTGCCAGGTATCAAAATCGACGACGGCCGATATTTCGGCAGGATACCATCCCGCCATTTTCAAACTGCAGTGAGGAAGCAATGTGCAACGATCTTTAAAACTTCAGGTTTCAATGAGGAAACATGAAAGACAACACGCACCGAGCAAGCAAGCAACCACACAGAGCCGACACTACCAATGATGAAACCGGTCAAAATATCGATAATAAACATCAGTTATCGACTTTTTTTGGCAAGTGAGAGAGCAGGATTCCAAGCGGAATTTAAGCAGAACCATCCATCCCTATTCATAAGGTTGTCACCTACTTTTATTTCTATCGCTTCCTTGATAACACAGTCCCAGTAGTTGGAAGTTAATGCCAGAATTTCCGTTTTGTTGTATTCCATAGGGTGACCTGTGTCAAGACAGTGTTCGGCTACGGCAGATTTGTTTGGCTGTTGTAAGCGTGCGTGACGTTTATGCTCAATACAACGGTCCTTAAGAGTCCTAATAGTTTGACCAACATATGACATGTCCCAGCTGCATGGGATACGGTAGACACCCGCCTTGCGCAAACCGAGATCATCCTTAACGGATCCCAACAGTGTCTTAATTTTAGAAGGTGGACGAAACACACATTTTACATATTTTTTTTACGCAAAATGCATCCATTCTTGTTGTAAGTGCTGCCAACGTATGGTATAAAGGCCACTAACATGGGTGACGACTCTGTGCTGCCATCACTAGCCCGTTGCACACGTCGTCGATAGCGCAACGCTCTTTTTATACCCTTCACCATAGCCATTCTGTCGAAAAGTTTCCTCCAGGTGAGCCAGTTCATTGGGCAAACTTTCAGGGTCCGAAATGACGTGAGCCCTTGCACTAAGGTTCGAAGAACCCCATAGGTGACAAAGGGCTTCCCATCGCTACTCCATCTATCTGCTCATAGTATTCGTCATTGAATAAAAAGTAGGTGGAAGTCAAAATATATCGAAATTCGTTAAATCAGGTCAAGCAGGCGTGGAGCGTGTAATGATTTCTACACTACTGACCATTAAAATTGAAACACTAAGAAGAAATGTAGATGATAAGTTTCTTAGGCTATGTGACTGCGTTTTAAATTCATAAAATTGAGTGGTGTCTCAGTCATAATTGTAAGTAGCCTGCCTCAATGTGTGGAGGAAGGCAACTTACAATAGTAGTTGAACGTTGTGCAATTTTATAAATTGGCTATATGGACATGCACCCTGAAGAATTGTTTCGACACAATCACTTCACAACTTTCACAAATTAACAAAACATTACAATGTAAATCTTAATTAAAAGTGCATCCTCCAGTGATGCCATTTCATGTCCATCCGTCGAAAATATACCTATAACGAAGGGGAAAAAATGTAGCTTTTCACGTTAGAGTACAATTTGTTCAATAATTAAGATATATTCAGAGATATTAACTCATAAAATAAAAAATGTAATGGAAGTAAAATAGGAGCTTTTCTTTAATTCCATGTGGAATACAGCTGGCAGAAATTATTGTAAAAGACCACCGTAAAGTGTGTAATATAGCAGACAATAACAAAAAACAATCGTCCCTAAAATCAAGCTACTGGCATATATTTGCGTTTTCTAACAAACATTTGTGTTTAATGCAAGGAAACCAAATATATATCTGCAGAGTGAATGAAACATATAAAATATGAAAGAAAAAATTTATAAACATCTAATTCAATAAATTTGCGCTACACCTTCACAAGCAAGAAAGATATTGTTCGAAGTCCTTCTTTCCTCATTTGATATTTATTTATACCTCAAAGTATAATTCAAACATCTTGGGCCTTTCTTTAATTGATGTTAAATACACTACTGGCCATTAAAACTGCTACAACAAGAAGAAACGCAGATTATAAACGGGTAATCATTGGACAAATATACTAGAACTGACATGTGATTACATTTTCACGGAATTTGAGTACATAGATCCAGAGAAATCAGTACCCAGAACAACCACCTCTGACGTAATAAATGCCTTGATACGCCTGGGTACTGAGTCAAACAGAGCTAGGATGGCGTGTACAGGTACAACACGAGCTTCTACACGATGCCACAGTTCATCAAGAGTAGTGACTGGCGAATTGTGACGAGCCAGTTCCTCGGCCACCATTGACCAGACTTTTCAGTGCGTGAGACACCTGGAGAATGTCCTGGCAAGGGCAGCAGTCGAACATTTTCCGTATCCAGAAAGGCCAGTACAGGACCTGCAAAATGCGGCCGTGCGTTATCCTACTGAAATGTAGGGTTTCGCAGGGATCGAATGAAGGGTAGAGCCACGGGTCGTAACACATCTGAAATGTAACGGCAACTGTTCAAAGTACCGTCGATGCGAACAAAAGGTGACCGAGACGTGAAACCAATGGCATCCCATATCATCACGCCGGGTGATACGCCAGTATGACGATGACGAATACACGTTTTCAATGTGCGTTCACCGCGATGTCGCCAAACACGGATGCGACCATCACAATGCTGTAAACAGAAGCTGGATTCATCCGAAAAATGACATTTAACCATGCGTGCACTCAGTTTCGTTGTTGCGTACACCATCGCAGGCGCTCCTGTCTGTGATGCAGCTCAAGGGTAACGGCAGCCAAGGTCTCCTACCTGATAGTCCATGCTGCTGCAAACGTCGTCGAACTGTTCATGCAGATGGCTACAATCCGACGTTTATGAAAGTCGAAAACGTGATTGTACGAATTTCTCCTCCTTACATGAGGCATGACAACAACGTTTCACCAGGCAACGCCGGTCAACTGCTGTTTGAGTATGAGAAAACGTTTGGAAACTTTCCTCACGTCAGCACGTTGTAGGTGTCGCCATCGGCGCCAACCTTGTGTGAATGCTCTGAAAAGGTAGTCTTTTGCATATCACAGCATCTTTTTCTGGACAGTTAAATTTCGCGTCTGTAGCACGTCAGCTTGGAGGTGTAGCACTTTTAATGGTCAGGAGTGTATTTCTGGCAGTGTCTTCAGGGTCTAGTGTTGATACTTGGGGGAAGGCGTCCGGTTCGCGGAGGCAACCGCCGTTACCTAAAATATCCCGGAGGGAAATATCGGCAATTTTCCCTTGGAAAGAACGGTATGGTTTCCCTGTGCAGTCGGAAATTTTCCCCATCACTAATGACATCGTCCTCGGCGGAGCACTAACATGTACTCTGCCATTTGTTATTACAGTGATGTGGTTAATGATGACTTTATTTTCAGGACGTATCATGTGTCGTTTCCTGAAATTCTAGGGCAGATATCGGCGGAGGAAATTGTTGTAGAACGCGTTTGTTTGGAACTTAATTTTGAAATTCAGTTCCAAACACTGACTTATATCAGACAACGTCCCTTGAATTTCTAAAGTGTCGTAGATTTATTCTTCTGGGTAGGGGGGGGGGGGGGGCAGGGCTATCAGTACTCTTCTGCAGGCGTCGGGGGAGGGGACCTTGGAGAAGGGGGTGTTTAAAGTTGAAACATGTCTGTACAAATTCAATAACATTCTTTCTCCGGTCTTGTATTGATATTTGGATGTAAAATGTTATATAAAATTCTTTGAGTAACTACGTCTATGGTTTACTCTGTTGTGTAACATCTCTGTAAAAGACTAAGTATGTGAGTAGTAGCTGAACAGAAAGAGAGAGTCGGTGTGTAGCTCTGGTATTGATCGGACGTGCTTTGGTTAGCTGGTTTTGTACGAGCTGATGGAATAATTTTGAAACCAGATTTTCACAGATACAGTGCTGTCTTTATAATATTTTGTATCATTCATATCTGTATCAGTCTGAAAAGATTTTTGTTGTTCTTCAATCATAAGGTAATGTAATCATTATTGTTAATAATAATTGAGAAAGTTGAACCTCTTTTGTAGTTATAAAGCTAACCCTCTTCCTTTCATTGAAAGTTATTGGCTATTGAAATCAAGTCATAATATTGACTAAGCTGAGTTTGATTAACATATTTCTTTATTGATGTGACGTTTAAACCCACTGTTTCCTAATTAACTGTGCAGGTATTAATATTAGGGCCATAAATAATCAGAATTAGTGTTAATGAATAAAAAATGCGTTCAACTAATCTTTAATCAGCTTAATTGGAAAGTTAGTTATTGTGAGTGTTAACTACAAGCCGATGACAATTATTAATGCCGCATTTAACACCAGATAAGTTTTGAATAGTAGCTTTTGAAATAGACCTCTTTAGCTGGCTCACTATTGCCAAATCCTTGTAGCGACCCTGTTTTTCCAATCAGTAGAACAGCCTTACCTTTATCCTACCAAACAACATACCAGTTTTAAAGTCTCATTCAAATTAGTAATCAATATGCAAATTATTTGACGCCGTTTCAACGCGAGAAACTGAAACATACAAAGGGTGCATCATGGGCAATAAATAAATAAATAAATAAATAAAAACAAAAAATATGAAAACAATTATAAAAGAGACCATTGGGTTGAGGGTTATGTCTCCTGTCTTCCCCCCGTTCTTACTTTCTCGCCCTTGACAGTGGGGGCTAGTGCTTCAGGTGCGCCAGTAGATAGCACCCCGGTTTCCCTCTTGCTCTCTCCCCCCCCCCCCCCCCCCTCTTAGATATCTTTACGTTAAAAGGTTTGCAGAAGGTCTCAGATTGTTTGCGCTTTCTTCAACCCGAGCTGAGGCGTCGGCCTACCAAGGTTCTTTCACATTTTCGTTTCAAGTTTAAAGCTGAGAAATTTGTTTCTAAAAGATACTATAAGTTATTCAGTTTTATTTGATAGTAAACACCAAGAACTTATTAATATGCACATGAACACTAAAATATAGTAAGTAACCGATTACACTGTTAAGTGACTGTAACAAAAAGAATCTGTTACGATGGAGAGATAAACTACCTTTGGGTCACGTGACACTGAAAGCAGCACACCCTCCTAGCCTTTCGTGTGCGCAAAGGCTGCTCTCCCCCACATCTTTTCGAACAGTTAAATATTTGTTGCAACGAAGAGTATGTCATTTACCCTCAAAATCGCGGCCAATTTGCGGAAATGTCCAAAGATATGTGACAAGTAATTATACAGAAGTAATTGTTGTTCCCGTATCAATTAAAAAAAAGAATAGGTTTTAAAAAATTGCTTACAGTCGGACTCGAACCCACTACCTTCGACAACGCAGCGTGATGCCGCTAACCACACAGCTATTCTGGCTAGGTGGAGAGTAGTGACTTCATTATTATTCATGATCGGATCTTCTGAAGGCTTTCACAGTTAATACGGCTGTAATTTATAGTTATACTAGCTTAAACCCGCGGCTCCGCTCGCGTGCTGGTTGATTATGATACACTATCTTTCAGTAGTGTCCTATGAGACTGGTTTTGAAGGATGGAATGAAATACTTTTCTTTTAAAGAGATGTATTAAACATTAATTTTTACTGTTTTATTTATATATTCATATGTTTAGTTATTCGTATTCTTATCCTAAAAGAGAAAGAGCAGAAGACGTCGTAGCACGCACAGAACAAACATATGGTCTGTGGCATCACGTTTCGCTGTATGTAACCTCCTTGCTATAGAGTGGCAAACATCATCGCTGGCCTTCAGTCCGAAGTTTTTTATAATTTGACGACTTTCAACCACCATATCTTCCACCCCCTTATAGCTATCGGCATGGATCTGCTATGGTGTACAACGGGAGACTTCGGACAACAATTAACACAAACCATTCGTTTGCGTTCTGTAGTTTTCGCTACAGAGCGAAATATTAACATACATACAAACTCGTAGAATTTTATATACACCGATAAATTTCCTTCCCAATTTATTCCACCCTTTTATCATTATCAACCTTCAAGCAACAATGCAACCAATAAAACCATTTTCAAAGAGTAAATATAAGTTTCAAAGAGTAATTATTGTTCCGCATTTCGCGTTATGTTCTTCAAATTACTAAATATCTATCAGATCGCTATAAAATCATGCCTAAAACCTTCCTCATATATAATCCCCGGGTAGACATTAGTAACTGTACAAATTTTTAGCTCTTTGTCTTTTGGTTCAGACACGATAAACGTACACCGAACATACATTCACATTTATAGATATTACCAAATATGACGTGTTTTTGCTGAATATTCAATGCGCGATAACAAGTATTAAGGGCGGATTTGCGCATGCACAAGGCGTGGTGCATAGTAGCTCCATTGCCTTTGCTTCGGGACCACTCGTGCGTAACAGCCAGAGCTCGAGTAGCCAGGAGCTAGTGTCTCTATCAGCTCAAATGTCAATGTTAAACGCGGCGTTTTCCCTCGCCCCTCCCTGGCGCTGGAGCGCCCAAATACTGCCTCCAGGGGGTTCATAAGAGAATTTGAACCTGTCGCGCGTGCGCATTGCATCGCTACGGTCACTGCCAACTATATTAAGCGGCCGTGCGACGTAAGACTTTTCTCATGTGATAACAATTGAATTTGCATATAAAATTTTCGTTTAAAAACACATTTTATTTATTTAGTTACCGTAAACCGGGGTTACTTCGTACCGCACAGAAGCCTTTGTGCCACCCGCGCTTTCTTGCGAACAAATGCGCCCTAGCACTTCACAGCATCCCTACCAGATGCGCTGATGTACTCTAAACCTTGCTGGATAGTTGTGCCATGTGTAGGTGTATTCGTCATTTACGTCATGCTAAAGATTTCCCCGCCAGATCTTGCAAACTGTTTTCAGTGTTGGTGCGAGCGTGTTTGTTGACAACTTTTTATTGTGTCTTACAGCTAACTCAGGTTAGTATATTGCTTTGCTACTTTATTCATTATTCTGCCGTCAAAGTGTGATTGTTCTATCACTATTGGTTTTTGCACATTATCGACATTTGTAAAATATTGAAAGAATTGAGGGTGACTTTGTACCATGTTTCCATGAAGGCTTTGGACGATTTTTGTATTATATACTGCACCGGTATTCATAATAATGATTTGCTATATACGATACTGTTGCAGAAAATTCCACGAACCTATAAAAAAAGTCGCTGGTTGTCGTCCCTATGCCAACTACACTGAAGATATGTTGAATGTTTCTAGAGAAATTCGTGATAAGAGAATTTCAATTCGCGCAGCAGCAAATAAATATGGTATTCACCGAAATACCCTCATGAGCAAGTTGCTTTTTTTAATTATGGGACTTAACTGTGGGGTCATAAGTCCCTAAACTTACAAACTACTTATGAACTACTTACGAACTAGGACGGCACAAATATCCATGCCCGAGGGGGGATTCGAACCGCCGACCGTAGTGGCCGTGCAGACCGTGACTGAAGCGCTTCAGTCCCCTCGGCCACCGCGGCCGGCGAGCAAGTTGCATGGGATACATAACGCACAGATAGGGGGACAAACAGCCTTTAGTCACGAGGAGGAGGATATGTTCGCTGCACATGCCGTGACAATGTGTTATGGTTTCCCACTTTCATTGCTGGATTTGCGGTTTAGTGTAAAATCATATCTTGACCGATGTGGTCGAAAAGTGTTAACTTTTGAAAATAACTTGCCAGGCAGAGAATGGGCCAAGTCTTTTCTGGCACGCCACAGTGGAACAATATGCAACAGGCTTGCCCAAAACATTACTAGGGCTACAGCAGCTGTTAATGACGTGACGATCAATAAATATTTTGATTCTTTGTCAAGGGAGCTAAAAGGAATTCCTCCATCCCATGTATGGAAATACGAAGAGACAAACTTGGTACGCGATCCAGGGACAGAGTTATTCCTAAACGTGGTGCCAAATTTCCAAAAGGATATGCAACACATTTGTCGTGTACGTCTCTAATGATGTGTGGTAATGCCGAATAGATACTAGCACCTCCATACCTGTTTACAAGTCAGAAGTTCTGGAGCACCTGGAGGAAAAATGGCCCTTCCCATGCAAGATAATGTTAATTATGTAATAAAATATAATTTTTTATCTTCTTACTGTATGTCACAAAGGTACCTTGAAGATAAGTGTCATTGGGTCACTCACTGTTTAACATTGAAAAACCCTAAATGAGAACAGTGGCACAAAGTCACCCCCACCCCCCTCTATGGTAGAAAATTTTGTTCATTGAACTTAGTAATACTTCCGTTGGACGAGACATGTATTCAACTCATACACAGATTCACAGTTTAAAAAAAATTGTGTAGATAAATGTTTTGGGAAGAAAACATGAAAAAGTGGCACAAAGTTGGTTTACAGTTGTTTTTTTCCACGATGAGCTTTTTCCGGGTGTTCACTGAACCAGTGAACATTTAGGTCGCGCCGCCATTAGAAATCAATCTAATTTGACAAGCTGCGATCACGCATGGCAGCCGCGCACGTGCGGCGCAAACGAATCGGCCACGTCACCCACTGCTAAAAATAGGCAACAGACTCAGCCGGATGCGCTCGGAGTACTCTAGGTTGGCAGCGCGACCCACTGCCTGGAGGACTGGCATCGCTTCAAAACACGGCAGAGCGCAGGTTCACGACCGACGACGCACTTGGCAGTCGTCGCCAGCGACAGCTGCTCCGACATTACTTAATAGTCAGCCGCCGGCCACTCCTGTTGTGTCAACACCTGCTAGGGACAAGGCCTCACAACAGGCCGTGTTACGTCACACCCATAGGCCGCGACCGCATTGCTGAGTGGCTGGCCGAAACAAGGCAGTACAGTCTCGGGGTGCTCAGTCCATCTACATCTACATGGGATACTCTGCAAATCACATTTAAGTGCCTGGCAGAGGGTTCATCGAACCACCGTTATCCTATTTATCTCCCATTTCATTCTCGAATAGCGCGCGGGTAGAAAGAACACCTGAATCTCCCCGTTCGGGCTCTGATATCTCGTATTTTATTCTGACGATCATTTCTACCTATGTAAGTGGGAGTAAGCAATATATTTTCGCATTCGGAGGAGAATGTTTGCGATTTGAGTTCCGTAGTTAGCCCACTTGGCAGCGATAAGCGCCGTTGTTGTAATGATTCCCATGCCAGATCCTGTATCATTTCCGTAACGCTGTCTCCCCTGTACCGTGACAATACGAAACGAGCTGGAATCTTTCGATGTCCTCCGTCAAACCCACCCGATAAGGATCCCACACTGGGCAGCAATGTTCCAAAAATGGACGGACAACCGTGGTGTATGCAGTGTCTTTTGTAGTTGTGTTAAATGTTTTAAGGGTTCTGCCAATAAAACGCAGTCTCCGGTTCGCCTTTTCTACGACATTGACTACGTGTTCTTTCCAGTTTAGGTCGGAAGTAATAGTAATTTAGAGGTCTTTTGTGGAGTTTACGGCATTCACTTTTGATTGATTTATCTTGTAAACAAAGTTTAACTGATTTCTTTTCGTACTCGTGTGGACGACTTCACACTTCTCATTATTTAGAGTCAATTGCCAATTTTTGCACCATAGTGATATCTTATTCAGATCGTTCTGCAGTTGGTTTTATTCTTCGGATGATTTTACTAGACGGTAAATGATGGCGTCTTCTGTAAACAATCTAAGAGAGCTACTTAGATTTCCCCCTAAATCCTTTATGTAAATAAGGAACAGCAGAGGAACAATAACACAACCCTGTGAAACGCCCGCTATCATCTCTGATTTAGTCGATGCCCGATGCCTCACCGTCGATTACTACGAACTGTGTCCTCACTGACAGGAAATCCCCTATCCAGTCGTAAATTTGGGGCGATATACCATAAGCACGCAATTTGATTAAAAGTCGTTTGCGAGGTACGGTGTCAAAAGCCTCCTGGAAATCAAGAAATACGGACTCGATTTGCAAACTCTTGTCGATAGCACCCATCAGTTCGTGTGAATAAAGAGCTAGTTGTGTTTCGCATGAACGATATTTTCTAAATCCGTGTTGACCTTCGGTTAATAGATCGTTCTGTTCGAGATAATTCATAATACTTGAATACAGGATATGTTCCAAAACCCTGCTGCAAATCGCCATCGACCAGGTCATCTTTCCAAAACGTATGTCTGAAATGAGCTGTTTTCCAAAATACTAGTTTGTTGACAATGAGTGTTCCGCGCGGTATCTGTATGCGGTAAACATGACAACGACGTCTTCGCATCTTTGGTGTCCTTGTGCATTTCTTCGCCTCAACTTTCGCACCAAGCAGTAACACTTCCTCTTTAAGAATAAAGGAAACTTAGGGTTAACGTCCCGACAACAGCTTCGTCATTAGAGACGGAGCTAACGCACGGAGTTTTTGGGCAAGAATGGGAATACCAATAAATGACAGAACAATATATTCATTGCAATTTGCAGATGACCAACTGATTTAGCCCAAGATCATGAGGACATAGAACATATGAACTGGAAGCTGATTCAAGAATATAAAAAAGCAGGTCTAAATGTCAACAAGCATAAAACGAAATACATGGTAATTGGTGGAATAAATGAAAATATTAGAAGTTATGGTAACAATAACTACAGAGGAATAAAAATGTTTAGGAGTGAAAATTACAGATGATGGGAAACACGAAAAAGAAATTAGATCAAGAATAAATGCAGGAAAGACAATTTCTTTGTTGAGTGGAATTCTCCGGGACAAACACACAACTACAGATAACAAAATAAGGAAATATAAAACAATAGTTCGGAGCATTATTACATATGGTTCAGATATGTAGATAACAAAATGGCAAGTGAAATCAAAATTATTAGCCAGAGAAATGGATTTCTGGAGACGTTCAGCAAGAATATCAAGAGAAACAATAAGAAATGAAGTAATCAGAGAAAAAATTAAATGTAAAAATTCAATTATTGAATTCATCGAGCACAAACATCTAAAATGGTATGGACACTTCAGAAGAATAGGACAATAAATGCTTCCAAAATACTCGACTGGACACCGAACGGAAGAAGAAAAACGGGACGTCCACCTATCACATGGATGCAGGAAGTTCAGTCAGCAATGAGGAAGAACAATATTCCTGAGGACTTATGGGGGGACAGAGAAGAGTGGAGAACAATAATTCGTAACTTAATGTAATCTAATAGAGGTGCTGGAAAAATCTACTTACATTGTAAAACCATAATAATAATAATAATAATAATAATAATAATAATAATAATAATAATAATAATAATAATAATAATAATAATAATAATAATAATGGGGAAGTAAATCGGCCGTGCCCTTGGAAAGGAACCATCCCGGCATTTTCCTGGAGTGATTTAGGGAAATCACAGAAAAACCTAAATCTGGATGGCCGGAGGTAGATTTGAACCATCATTCTCCTGAATGCGACTGCAGTGGGTTACCACTGCTCCACATCGCTCAGTTCTTCAAGAATACCGAGTCACCACAGGTCGGATCGGCAGCGTTCACCTGGCACCGCATCTGACAACAGCAACGCGAAGCAGTTCTGTCGAACTTTTGTGTCCCAGCCTCGTCGTCGCTTTTGTCTCGTTTCCGTCGTAGGTGTCGGTGGCCGAGTAGAAAGACCGACACAGGAATAAAGGATGCACGCTTGTGCAGGTAGGAGGTGACCAGCCAGTGGGACAGCAGAAACCAGAAACACTAGAGTAAATTAGAACGAGATATATATTGCACATAATTTATGCAATACTTAACTTTTACATAGCTCAGTACTGCAGAATGCTGATACATAGTTGAGCTAGAGGCCTGCCTAGTGCCTATCCGATAGCCAAGTCTTCACTGGTGCCTATCTGATTCAGAAGTGTTAGCTGGTTCCTATCTCAGTCCCAAGTGAACGATGTCGTTCAGTAGTGGCCACGAGCGGAGTTGTAGCGGAGGGCGCTCGTGGCTGTCGTCGTAAGAACGCCGCGCCGTGCGTGCATGGCGGCGCGCGGCGAAAGTAGGTGGCGCGCACTTTATACTTGTGCGACACCACACGCACCGCGCGGCACACACAAGTTCAAAATGTCTACATCTACATCTGTATCTACTTAAATACTCTGCAAGCCACATTGAAGTCCATCACAAAGCGTTCATCTAACCGCTCTTATGATGTTCTTCTACGGTTCCATTCTCTAATACATCGCTGCAAAAAGGAACACCTACATCTTTCTGTTTTCGATCCGATTTCTCTTATTTTATTTTCATGATCATGTTTTACTATGTAGGTGGGTGCTAACAAAAAATTTGTTCGCATTCGGATGAGAAAGTTGGTGAAAGAAATTTTGCAAATAGATCTCGTCTCAACAAATAACGCCACTCTTTTAATGATTTCCACCCCAACTCGTGCATTATTCCTGTTACACTCTTTCTCCGATATCATGATAGTACAAAACGAGCTGCCCTTCTCTGAACTTCCTCTAAATCGTCTGTCAGTTCCATTTGGTGGGGATCCTACAACGCGCAGAAATACTATAAAATAGGACGCACAAGTGCAATGTAGTCAGTTTCTTTAGTAGAAATATTGTATCTTCAAAGTGTTCTGCCAAGAAACGTAGTCTTTGGTTCGTTTTCCCTACAATATTTTCTGTGTGTTCTTCCAATTTAAGTTGTTCGTAATTGCTACTTTTAGGTATTTAGTTGAATTTACGGCATGTAGTTTTGACTGATTTATATCCTCTCGGTTAGCCGTGTGGTCTAACGCACCGCATTCCCAGACGGGGAGGCGTACCGGCCCAGGTTCGAATCCGCCCGGCGGTTTAACGAAAGGGGTCTGAGAGCCGGCCAGCCTGGACGTGGTTTTTAGGCGCTTTTCCACATCCACCTAGGTGAATACCGGGCTGGTCCCCAAGTCCCGCCTCGCATGATTCGCAAACATTTCATAAAACTCTCCACTTTCACACATTTAACACTCTACACAGACATTTGGGGTACACATTTCTTCCAGGGGAGCAGGGGTGGCGGCTGGAAGGGCATCCGGCCACCTCGTCAATACTAACATGCCAAATCTGCAATAACAAAGCCGATCCTGCTTGTGCGGAAAAAGGGCTGAAGAGAAAGAAAGAAAGTTTTGACTGACTTATCGTGTGAATGAAGTATAACGGGCTTCTTTTAATGGTCATATGGATGACTTCAAACTTCTCATTATTGAGGCTCAGTAGCCATTTTTTGTACCTTGCAGATATCTAAATCATTTTGCAGTTGCTTTTGATCTTCTGGTGACTTTTCTAACCGATAAATGATATCATCTGCGAACAGTGTAACAGAGCTATTCTGATTGTCTCCTAAATCGTTCATAAAAATAAGGAACAGTAGCGGCCCTGTAACCCTTCCCTTATAAACGCCAAATGTCACTTCAGTTCTACTCCATGACTTTCCGTCAATTATTACGTACTGTGTGTGTCCTGTCTAATACGAAATCAAGAATCCAATTGCACAATTCTGACGGTATTCCATAAGCACGCAGTTAGATTAGAACACCTTTGTGAGGTAGTGTCAAAAGCCTTCCGGAAATCTAGACATACGGAATCTGACATCCCTTGTCTATAGCACTCATCACATCATGTGAGTAAAGAGCTAGCTGTGTTTCACAATAATGATACTTTCTAAATCCGTGTTGACTATGGGTGAAATAGGCCGTTCTCTTCGAGGTAGTTCATAATATTTGAGTCCGCTTTCGCAGCCGCAGTCACCGCTGCCAGCAGCTTTGGCCAGTGTTGCGTTCACTGCCGCTGAACCCACCTGGTATCTTATGTGCTGTCTGCCACGATGGCAAGCCGCATTCGGTCTGGCCGTTACTGTTCTGTGAAAAATGAGTGCAGCAAAACACAGGAAAACGTACTACTTGCATAATGAGTGGAAAGAAAAATTTTTTTGTTACAATGCTTAAAGAAAAGTGTATGATACGCGACGCTACTTTATCCATAACTAAAAGGGCAATATTGAACGCCATTTTAAAACAGTTAATAAAGACTTCGAATCGGAAGCAGCTGTCGGTACTCAGTTCAGGAGGAAGAAATTTTCTAATCTTAAAGGTAAATAAGAATCACAGTAGCCGTTTTTTGTAAGGCCTGAATAAAAATGTCATCAAACATAGCGTCATTTCGTGCATCTGAAGTACTGATGAAACATGTAAAGCCGTTTGACGATGGCACAGTTGTTAAAGAGTGCTTTCTGGCAGCTAGTGAGTTTTTGTTTTGCATCTCCAAAAAGGAATCAGAGATATCAGCCATCAGAGACATGCCTCTCTGGTTATTGTGTAGCTTTATTACGATGTTGGGATCGTAGTCGTTTTGTTGGGCAATGCATTGAAGAATACTTCATTGCCAACACAACGAATACGAGCGCAACATCGTAATAAAGCTTTACAATAAAGAAACCAGTCATGTTCCACTTTACAGGAATCACATTACAAAGAGAAACACCACAAAGAAAAATATATATATATCAGTACAACATATCTATGAAAAATCACAAATGAAATGCACATATTTGTAGAAATACTGACGTCACTTTTTGCATACCAAAAGACACATCATAAGCAAAATCGTCTCACACACACGACAAAACCTTCTAAATTCCTAAATACTGAAATAAATATTATATAGACCAAGCTGGGTGTAATTTCACCGTTAGTTATAAAGAATACACTAGGGAGAGAGAAAAAACCCATATACTTTTTACCAGCACTTACAATCGGAAAACCACTCAGTAGGCACTATAGAAAATACACTCGAAATGTTATGTATATTACAGAAGGGATATGAAATGAATATTCTGGAGGAAATTCAAGTACCGATTGATCAAAAAGTCAGTATAAATTTGAAACTTAATTAGTCACGGAATAATGCAGATAGAGGGGTAAAAAATTGACACACATGCTTGGAATGACATGGGGTTTTATTAGAACCGAAAAAAAAACAAAATTCAAAAAATGTCTGATAGACGGCGCTTCATCTTATCAGAAAAACAATAATTAGCATAACAAATTAAGACAAATCAAAGACGATGTTCTTTACAGGAAATGCTCAATATGTTCACAATCATTCAAATGTTCAAATGTCTGTACATCTATCGGAACAAACTGCGTGGTCATCAGTCCGTAGCTTACAAACTACTTAAACCAAGGTTAACTAACCTACGGACAAACACATACACCCATGCCCCAGGGAGGACTCGAACCTCCACGGCGAGCAACCGCGCGCTCCGCAGCGAGACGCTTTAGACCGCTCGGCTACTCCACCGCGGCCACGATCATTCCTAAACAATAGCTGTAATCGAGGAATAATGTTATGAACAGCACTGTAAAGCATGTCCGGAGTTATGGTGAGGCATTGTCATTGTGAGACATCCCTAGAGATGTCGGTCGATCACGATACACTTGCGACTTCAAGTAACCCCAAAGCCAATAACCACACGGACTGAGGTCTGGGAACCTGGGAGGCCAAGCATGACGAAAGTGGCGGCTGATGACACGATCACCACCAAACGACGCGTGCAAGATATCTTTCACGCATCTGCTGCGTAAAAATCGTACGTGCCAGCTGGTGTTTATCATCGAGGCTGGGGATGATGCGATTCTGTAACATATCGGCGTATCTTTCACCCGTCACGGCAGCAGTCACTGTCCAGCGCCAATTTTTACCTCGATATCTACACTATTTAGTTATTTTGTTAAGTTTTCAAGTTTATACTGACTTTTTGATCACTCGGTATGCATCCACGCAACTAGCGACGCAAATAATTTCTTAAACGATCAAACCGATTTTAAACACAAAAATTTAATCGATAATTTTATTTATTATTTAACGCTGGACAAAGGATAAACAGCTTACATTGATTAGAGATAGTACTATAATATTAAAGTCACTGAAAGAATAAATAAAGACAATTGTGCTAGAATGATTGAGCGGAGTGGTGGGCATGCGGTTGAATGAGAAGGCGTGAAGTTAAGATAACATCAAAAAGGGCTTTATTGCTTTATTGCTTTATTGCCTCAGTTTCTTACATTTAACTAAAGAGGACCCGGGGGTAGGTCAACACCTGTTCCTGGAGGTTACATGCTAAGGAAAAGTTGAAGTCTGTTCCAGCTCAAGAGAGCACGTCTGATCAGGTCTGTGGACGGAACGTAAGAGAGCGTCCGTTTTTCAGGTCGGCTTTGAGGTCTGCGTACAGTGTACCCCACGTGACCATTAGCTAGCTTTTGGTTGGTGGCTGGGTTCTGCGTAACCTCAGAGGGTAGCGTACCCTCGTTAGCAGAGCTAAGCCACCCAGCAGTGCCGAATCGACAGACACGTGCCGGGATCCTGCGTGTGGAAACTTCCAGCAGCAGGCACGCGGCACGGCCCATGACTCGGCCAGACCACCAGACTGAGTGAATTGCGAATGAAGATTTTTATAGAAAATAATTTCCCGTCCTTATGTACCCCAGGGGCAGGCGTCGCCCTCGTACACAATCATATCAAACATACGTGTATCATCTATAACGTCTTCCCAAAATCAATATACGAGGCGCGTCCAGAAAGTAAGTTCCGTTTGGTTACATAAAACGAACGGGTGCAGATACAGAAAAAATGATTGTACAAAAATCTACAACTGTTAAACTACTTTTCGACATAGCTTCCGAAATTTTGTAGGCAATTGTCATAGCATGGCACAAGGTTTTGTGTGCCTTTTTCATAGAATGTTGCCGCCTGTGTATTCAACCATGTGGTAAACATGTTCTTTCAGCTCGTCACCATCGTTGAAGTGTTGTCCACCAAGGACAGATTTTAGGTGTAAGAAGAGGATTACTGTCAAAACTTTTTTCACGATAATGCCTGAGCGCGCACACACCGAATGTGACAAAACAATTCTTACGGAAATTTCAATTGGACCTGTTTGATCATCCTCCATACAGCTCGGACCTCTCTCCTAGCGACTTTCATATCTTCTTACACGTAAAATCTGTCCTTGATGGTCAACATTTCAACGATGATAAAGCGCTGTTACCACATGGTTGAAAACGCAGGCGGCAACCTTGTGTGAAGGATGCATGCAAACACTTGTGGCACGCTATGACAAGTGCCTACAAAATTTCGGCAGTTACATGGAAAAGTAGTTTAATAGTTGTAGAATTTTGTGCAATAAAAATTTCTTCTGTATCTGTGTACAATTTCATTTTATTACCAAACGAAACTTACTTTCTGGACACGCCTCGTACATATATAAAAATGGAACGTGGGACGTGTGTCCGTATATTTCACTTGGCAGCTAAAATAATTCACTGCAGACCAATGGCAATTATGCATGAGGGTAGCCTTTAGGTTCGCGGTGTGCACTATGGTGCTTTGGTCGCGGTGTGTGGCGGTGGGTGAGTGTGGCGAACAATAATGCGTAAAATGTGGAGCAATGCGGCAATCAACAGATGCTCAAACATAAAAAGACTCAAAGATCAAACACTGGGAAACACAGACATACATTACAAATATTCAAATGTTTGTATAGCGTATGGGACTTAACTGCGGGGTCATCAGTCCCTAAACTTACAAACACTTACCAACTAGCTTATCCTAAGAACGGCACAAATATACATGCCCGAAAGGGGATTCGAACCTCCGACCGTAGTGGCCGTGCAGACCGTGACTGGAGCGCCTCAGCCCCTCGGCCACCGCGGCTTAACTACACTGCCAATACACCTATAATCTCAATATAAACACTTGAAAGACAACTGTAGTGCTTAGGATCAAAATACTGACAACTGGATTAGCAGATCTGTGTCGATAGCTACAAAAGGGTGGATGATGATAGTAGTTGAAAGTCGTCGGCTTATATGAAATTAGTACTGAACACTAACGATGACTTTTGACACTATAATGACCAAGGAGGTTAAAATAATATCAAAGAGGTTATATACAGCAAAACGTGATGCACATTCTTCAGATGTTTTTCTGCAGCAAGTGTACGAATAAAGAAAAATAAGTGCATATTGCAGTTTGAAAAGTAAAACTACCAAGAAAGATGCGAAAGCTTAAGAAATTTCACGTTCTTGATCCGTTTCTAAAAGACAGAAAATGGCGCTGAAAAGTGAAACTACAGATGATAGAATCTCGAAATTTGTAGATGTTGTTTATCTTACACTGTAGGCATCAGAGATTTATCGATATTCCCATCCCTAAGGGGGTGAAATAGGGGATGAACGATTTTTCGAAAATACGTTTCTATTCGGGCAGTTTTGAAGAAGAAATATAAAACTTCGTTACTTTAATGGAAATGCAATCATTAAGCGGATGAAATAAGGGAAAATCTCTTAAGGGTGCTACTAAGACTATTTTGATGCTAGAAATGTGAAAATTTGGGATTGGAACCATGGTTATAACTTTTTTAAATGCGTTTCTGGATGTTTTGAATTCTGCCAGAAATGGTGCAATAGGGAGTGGCAAGTTGTATCAAAATACTTGATCAGGAAAGCATTTTGAAAGCAAAAGCTAAAAAAAATTTATATTTAGAAGTAGAAACAACAAATGCAGACCATCCAGTTTACGTGTGCGAATCTGCGGGAATTAAGCTAGTTTCTAATAAAATCTCAACCATACTCGCTATATAATAGAGTACACAGAAATAATAAATAAAATTATGCATTATATGTTAACTAATATATTTTCTCTTTGAAAGAAAACGTTGTAAACGTTTGTATTCTGAGGCATTGACAGATGCGGTAACTGGCTAAAATTCGTGAATGAAATATAAAACACAACCTCATAAACAGTCAGTTGAAGCAGTTAAGACCTGTAAATACCGTACTTACTGCACTTTATAATTGCAGTTTTTAAATTTTATTCATGTAAATTTATCTAGTACTTAGATACATTCTGATAACAAATAATAGTTTTGCAGAAAGACACCTTACGACGGCACTTGCGCCGAAATATATACCGTGATAAATAAATGAAGTAATACATTTCAGTGTTCTGGAACAACCTTTTACAATTATGTCAATTTATAACACTGTGGGCCCAAGTTATAACAGGATATTTTGGTGTCTTAACTCTTTTCTTGAGGTTTACATGGCGTTTACGTAGAGCGAGGCATCATGGAGCTACCATAATAGTGAAGTAGTCATCCCCTTTGCCCTCTAATAAAGTGTGTGATCACCTCGGACGGACAGTACAGTCGCACATCTGTGTGGCATTGACAGTTTGAGGTTATCAATCAGCTATTGAGGAATATTTGGCCATTCTTCCGCGAGTGCCATGTCCGGCTCTGCAACCGTTGAGGGAGGTGTTAGTCTGATTGCAATGCGTTTTCCAAGTGCGCCCTAGAAATTCTGAATCTGATTTGAGTCCGATGAACAAATTGGCCCCAAATTGGTTCAATTCCCTCAGCTTCAATAATGTTGTCCACACCAGTGCAACTCTGTGGTAACAAGCGTTATCATCCACTAGAAGGAACCCATGTCCCATGGCACAAGAGTAGGGGATAACAAAAGGTCTAAGGATCTCTTATATATACACCTCTCAGCAGTCAGTGCCGTTCTGAACGACATAAAGGTCCGTACGTCCGCCAATACAAACTCCTGTCCACGCCATTCGTTCACTACAATGATACGGCGAGCTTCGTAGCTAGGCGTCTTGGAACGCTAGGGGACTCCACCGCGGTTACTGTGTCTCCGCTCCGTCGATTCCATATTTCCGGAAGGCTTTTGATACTGTACCCCAAACGCGGCTTCTTATGAAATTGCGTGCTTATGGAATATCGTCCCAATTGTGCGATTGGATTCACGATTTCCCATCAAAAAGGACACAGTTCGTTGTAATTGACGGTAAGTCATCAAGTAAAACAGAAGTGATATCTGGCGTTCCACAGGGAAGCGTTATAGTTCCCCTACTCTTCCTCGTGTTTACAAATGATTTAGGAGACAATCTGAATAGCTCCCTTAGATTGTTCGCGGATGATACTGTCGTTTATCGGTTAGTGAAGGCAACAGAGGATCAAAAGCAACTGCAAAGCGATTTAGACAAAATTTCTACTTGGTGCGAAAATTGGCAATTGACACTAAATAAAGAAAAGTGTGAAGTAATACACATGACCACTAAAAGAAATCCGCTGAACTTCAATTACGTGATAAATCAGTCAAACCTTAAGGTCGTAAATTCTACTAAATATCTAGGAGTTCCAATTACGAACAATTTTGACTGGAGGGAACACGTAGTAAATATTGTGGGGAAGACGAATCAATGGTTACGTTTCATAGGCAGAACGCTTCGAAGATGCACCAGCTCCACCAGAGAGACTGGCGGAAGATATTGAGAAGATTCAAAGAAGGGCAGCTCGTTTTGTTTTATCACGTTACGGGGGGGAAAGCGTCACGGAAATTTTGCACAAAATTGGGGTGGAAATCATGAAAAGAAAGACGTTATTCATTGCGGCGTGATCTGTTTGCGAAGTTTCAATCACCGACTTTTACTTCTGAATGTTAAAATATTTTGCTATCACCCACCTACTCAGGGAGACCATCCTAATCCCAATTAAATAAGAGAAATCAGAAAGAAAACGGAACGATTTAGGTGTTCTTTCTTCCCGCGCGCTATTAGAGAATGGAACGGTAGAGAAAAGTTATGAAATTGGTTAATGAACCCTCTGCCAGGCACTTGAATGTGATTTGCAGAGTATCGATGTAGATGTAGAACCGACAGAAATATGACGAACCACTTCAGTTCATTCTGCCAATGACAATACATCAGAACCTAGACATCTCAACTGATCTCCTTAATTGTTTCGAACAGCGTAATCTACTGCAATCTGGTAGTTGAATCTGTCGAAATGATATTCACATAAAGGCAAATGCGAGGATCAAAGTATAGAAGGAAAGATACGAGACAAAGTGTCATAGCTGGAATAAAGGGCTGGCTTTTTATTTCTTCTGATGAAAGTTACCCATTGTTGGCAAAATCGAATAGTACACTCGGAGTTACTCTTGGGTGAATATCGGACGGCAGCTAGATAGCAGGGGCGGCTTAGCACCTCCTAGACATTAGCGCCCGCCTAGGCTGCAGATATTCCTGGCCCGCTGCCAGCGCGCGCGAGGCGAGACGCACCACGGCTTATCTCTCTGCGCAGAGCCCAGGAAATTAATGTCTTGCGGCTCACCAGCGTAAACACGGGTCAGTGAACATTACTTTCTTCGCCGGCGACGTAAACGCCCTCACCGAAATGTGAACGATGCGGCGGAAAACGCTTTAACGTTAACTCACACCTTTCTAACTTACCGTCGAATACATTGCGTCTAAGATATCTTGTTGATTCGCTTTCCGGGCGTGGCAACGGCTCACTTCATGGAATGAACTGCGAAAATTTTTCTTCAAGGGAAAGAACCAACTTGTTCTCCGCTATTTCTGGAAAACAATTAGACTACCGAAAATAAAAATTGGTATACTCTCTTAGAGACACTTCCTTTCCTATTCCACTCCCAACGAGAGAAAAATGTCTATATGTCTCTGTAAAAGCTCTAATTTCTCTTAGCTTGTCTTTGTGATCACTACGCGAAATGTAAGTAGGCGGCAGCATGATAGTTTCGCAATTAGCTTCAAATTCCGGCCCTCTAAATGTCCTCAACAGAATTTCTCGAAAAGAGCGTCTTGACTTTCATTTATGGGGGCTTTTGAAATCTCTTGTCTACGCAACTCCGGTAACAAATGCAGAGACTCTTCGTGCTCGTATTGTGGACGGCTGTGATACAATACGCCATTCTCCAGGGCTGCATCAGCGCATCACGGATTCCATGCGACGGAGGGTAGATGAATGTATCCTCGCTAACGGAGGACATTTTGAACATTTCCTGTAACAAAGTGTTTGAAGTCACGCTGGTACGTTCTGTTGCTGTGTGTTTCCATTCCATGATTTGAAGAGAAGTAATAAAATGAGCTCTAACATGGAAATTAAGTTTCCGGACAAATGTCCACATAACATTTTCTTTCTTTGTGTGTGAGGAATTTTTCCTGAAAGTTTGGCCGTACCTTTTTGTATCACCATGTATAGACCACTTTGGGAATCACTGGTATAAACCAATAGCCCGAAGACTTGAAATTTTATTAAAACGACCATTTCTTGTAAATATGATTTCTGGAGGAATATTTCAGCAATAAGCTTACAAGTTGGCGCTATAAAATGAAGCTAATGGCTAAGTGAGAGAGCGCGACCTCTTTGAAAATTTTCTTTTCTCTCTGGCCCACAGCAATAAATGTCAGACAATGACATTTATATCCTGAAAATTATTCAGTGCACAAATCAAGCCTAAACAAAAGAATTTTATACATACTTACATACGCCTAACAGGAGAAAAACCACAAAGACAAAAAATAAAATACATTCCGACAATCTATATGGGTCAAGTATCCAACAAAATTAATACATCATTCAAAAGTAGTAACATCCAATTTGCATTTCTAACTAACAACCACCTTCGGATAAAACTTCACTCAGGCACATCTATAACGTCTAAGTATGATAATCCAGGAATATATAAGATAACCTGTAAAAAAAATTCAATAACTTTTACATCGGCCAGACAAGTCGAAATTTTAACGTCAGATTTAAAGAACATATCAGAAATAGCGACAATAATCAATCTTCAATTTTCTCGGATGTATGGTGATGTGTTTTCAGATGAAGAAAAAAGCTAAACACGTTACAGATTCTACGCAAACTACCAAATGGTCTCACTGCGAACAATGTTGAAGAATTTGAAGTCTATATACACATTAAGAACTATCCAGAACTTATATTAAACGAACAGACAGACTTCAAATATAAATACTACGTAAGAAATTGTATTGACATGATAAACGATAACGGATGATTAGAAACATAAACATTAACAACCAGATTTATGAATTTGGCCTCCATAATGATCAAAGATAACCCACAATAAAAATACGATCCATGATAATATCATCGTTGCTTATTTGCATATAGCTTCTATGTAAACATAGAGCATCTTAGTAGTTAACTGCCAAAGTATGTAACTGTCAAAAAGTACGAAATTTATCAAAATAAAAATAAAATTACCAACTTATACATTTGGCAGTTATATGATAGAATACTACTGATGCAATATGGACGTCATGCCGGTCTACACGCAAGTAAAAAATGTGTTATTAGGCTATAATCAAATTCATAAAACCTTTGTTGACGGACATCTACAAATGATACATTTTTTGATAAAGGGGTCCGCTTCAGCTGTTTAATGTTTTTAAAAAGACGATCGAGTTTTAAAGCAGTCTCAATCTCATACACTTAACACCCAAACTGAATTTAGGCACAAATCCATTCTGGAAAACTTTGACTACCTCAGTGTATAACCGAGCCCACTCATGTTTCACAGTGGCTTCTACCTTCCCCGATTTCCTGTTACCATTTACCTGGTTTAAAAAAATTCTGAATCCTCTATTGATGCGGGATTTTAGCTCTTTAATAGATCCATGTTTCGTGGTTTTGGCTTCTTGCAGTGCCATGTTTCACTTCACGCAATATCATGTCTCGTCTGGTGCTACACTAGCTTACGTTTGAACGTTCCGTTCATGTACTTTGTGTACCAAGAGTTGTTTTTCCTGTGATTAGTCCGCCAAACGCACTTTGCGCATGCGCGACTCCCGGTGCAGTCTGTCATCTCGAGCTCCTGCGCCAGTTTACGTCCAGCCACGCCGCTGCCCGTGCCGCCTGGTACATTGGTTTATCGTCGATGGTTTACATCTAGTTCTTCCCCTGCCGTATTTAAATGGCGTTTTCGCACCGCATTGTAATTATCGCACCTACTTGGTTTTCATGTTTGGTCGACGAGGGCTGTTGTCACCTTGATGTTTAACGAGTGTTCTGAGAGCGTGGGTTGTTGTTGTTGTTGTTGTTGTTGTTGTTTGTATTTGGGAGCCCCTGGTTTCATATTTTAATTGTAAGTACCATCCTTCTTGTATTCCATCTTTATCCGGACAGTTTTCCTGGTTTGTCACTTCAAATGTTTCTAGAGCTTATGGGACTTAACTACGGGGTTCAAAACTGTTCAAATGTCTGTAAATCTAACGGACCAAACTGCGTGGTCATCAGTCCGTAGCTTACAAACTACTTAAACCTAGGTAAACTAACCTACGGACACACACACACACACACACACACACACACACGCCCCAGGGAGGACTCGAACCTCCACGGCGAGCAACCGCGCGCTCCGCAGCGAGACGCTTTAGACCGCTCGGCTACTCCACCGCGGCTAACTACGGGGTCATCAGTCCCTAAACTTACAAACTACTTATGACCTAGGTAACACTAAGGACGGCACAAATATCCATGCCCGAGGGGGGATTCGAATCCCCGACCGTAGTGGCCGTGCAGACCGTGACTGGAGCGCCTCAGTCCCTTCGGCCACCGCGGCCGGCGTTTGTGACTTGCTTATGGTCTGGTGTTTCCTTTTTTATTCAGGTATTTGACCCGAAGATGCGACTTTCAAGTCGCGAAAACAGTCGACTTTTTTTAAAAAAAGTAAACAGCTGAAGCGGCCCCTTTATCAAAAGATATAATCAAATTGTATAAGAAATTTACGAAATATATTCCAATATGTTCACCAAGTATTGGACAATGGCTATAAAATCCGAAACAGCTGTAGTACATTATAAATAAATATTTACAGCAGCAAACTGGACGAATTATTAACTTGAAGCCGGCCGCGGTGGCCGAGGGGCTGAGGCGCTCCAGTCAAGGTCTGCACGGCCACTACGGTCGTGGGTTCGAATCCCCCCTCGGGCATGGATATTTGTGCCATCCTTAGTATTAGCTCGTATGTAAGTAGTTTGTAAGTTTAGGGACTGATGACTCCGTAGTTAAGTCACTTAAGCTATACAAACATTTGAACATTTTTGATTAACTTGAAATGTTTGAAATTTTGCTGAACGATGACCTACGGCTGACGGTAGGGCAGGAAACGAAGCTTAAAAGCCGAACCATCGGCATATGTCTGCCGCTGCAAAAAAAAAAAAAAAAAAAAAAAAAACCACTGCCGTCTGGGCGGCTGGGGGTTAGGGATAAATCTCTGGGCGCACGGCAGGAAGGATGCCAAGCGCGCATGCCAGCAACGCATCCGGAAGCCGCAGATAGCGGTAGCTGCCGCGGTGGACCCATTAGACCGACCACCGGCCGTACGAGCAAAAACAGGAAGAGTAGCGGCCGACACAAGAGTACCAGTAGTGCAGGGGTATGATCCACTTCCTAACGGGACACGGCCCCTACCCCGCACACCTCACACGGGTTGGTCTCAGTGACAGTCCATGCTGTACGTGTGGAGAAATTGGGACCCCAGAACACAGTCAGCTCTACAAAACACACAGTCACACTATGTTTGACACGACTAAAGACCTAAACGAACTAATACGAGATAAGAAGGGATGGGACATAATGAACAGACTGACGGACGAAGTCTCACTACGAAAAAAAAAGGAGAGTACACATAGAACGTAAGACGTAATACAACACGAAACGACCACAACAGAAGACAAAACACTTATGATGAATCTGACACTGAAAGCGCAAACTGTACAAATTACACCACAGATGACTGCCCCGACACAGAGGACGATATAAACACATGCGAAATGTAACTTACAGATATAGCTCATCATACGAGTCTCCAAATGAGAACTCCAGGATGGCAGGGCTCGAAGTAAATTCCGAGGCCTCCCATCCTGGACTTTCCACTCTTATTCTTCAGACTGTCACTCAAACCAATCTTTCCTATCTTCTATTATTCTCTTCTTAAAATAGTTGATATTTTTAAGTTGCCTTTCCATTTTCCTGATAAGATTTTACGCTTTTCTTTGTATTTTTTATTACTGAAAATGTATATAGAAAATAATGTATCGCAGCCGCATAAATGTATCACGTAGTTTTTGTAATTACGACCAGCTATATACCCAAAGGCAGCTGGTCCGCAACAATGGTAAATAAATAAAATAGTGCAGGTCACAGGTTGCCAGCTCGCCAATCTGACGTAAGTACATCATTCTCATATCGGAACTGGCCCGACTAACCAAAATCAAATGTTCAAATGTTTTCAAGCTTACGGGACTTAACTGCGGGGTCATCAGTCCCTAAACTTACAAACTAATTAAGAACTTATTTTAGACTGAAAGTCTTGATAGATGTATGTAACCTTGTAAAATTGCATTGTAAAATTTTAACAATGATTCTAAAATTGCTAGAGATTGCTTGAATAATCAAAAGATGTCATCTGTAGATTATTTATTTTCAGTTCACAACATGTTTCGGGCATAGTCCATCATCTGGTGATATGTCCATAAGATACATATATAGCTAATTAAGTATATACACAAAATTAAATGCAATTTATAATTAACATATGACATATTTTTATAGTTTTACATAATTTGGAATTACATACCGAAGCCATAACTGATCGCAAAGTGCGATTTATTTCATTCATTTGAACGCTGTAACGTCGTCAAAAATATACAATCATATCGAAGTGTGTACTGTTCTTGTGACCATTCAAACGACGTCAAAGCCTATTGTAATGTGCCCTCTGTCACTCACCGTACGTCAGCTTACGAAACCTATTGGTTAATTCAGGATATAAGCTACTTTGATTACAAATTTTATCTCAGTCTATTCAGCCATTTCAGCACGAAAGAATTGCAAACACTCAATGTTAGGTGGTCGCCACTATGCTCTGTACAATACAGCTTACAGGATTTAAAAACCTTGAAAACCTGCGTGCGTATGTCAACTTCCATGACCATCGGCCAGAGCCTCTCAGAACTTCAGACACAACTTGCGATACTCTACACTATAGCATAGTATAATGGATGTAACTGACAGACTGACAGCGGTACTGTGTTGTGTTTTGTAGACTAACGTCGTGGCCTAGCAGCAAGCGCCAACAACAATAATTTTCACGCTCGGTAGCGCCATTGGGTGACGTTTCCGGGCATGGGTTCCCTACCTAATTTTGTTTCTCAAGCCATACTCTACCACCACACGAACTTTCCTAGTATCGTTTAGAAACACCCTGTATATTCACCACGAAGATGACGTGCTACAGACGGGAAATTTAACAGACGTGTTGAAGATGCTGTGATATGCAAATGATTAGCTTTTTCAGAGCATTCACACAAGGTTGGCGCAGGTGGCGACACCTAGAACGTGCTGACATGAGGAAAGTAACCAACCGATTTCTCACACACAAACAGCAGTTGACTGGCATTGCCTGGTGAAACATTGTTGTGATGCCTCGCGTAAGGAGAAGTGCGTACCATCATGTTTCCAACTTTGATAAAGGTCTGATTGTAGCCTATCGCGACATTGCTGCTCGCGTTGGTCGCGATCGAGTGACTGTTAGCAGAATATGGAATCGGTAAGTTCAGGAGGACAACACGGAACGCCGTGCTGAATCCGAACGGCCTCTAATCACTAGCAGTCGAGATGACAAGCACCTTATACACATGTGTGTAACGGATCGTGCAGCCACCTCTCGATCCCTGAGTCAACAGATGAGGACGTTTGCAAGACAGCAACTATCTGCACGAACAGTTAGACGACATTTCAGCAACATGGACTATCAGCTCGGAGGTCATGGCTGCGGTTACAAATGTTCAAACGTTTGTAATAGTTAACTGCGGTATCATCACTCCCTAAACTTACAAACAACTTATGAAGTACCTTATACTAAAGACGATACAGACATTCATACCCGAGGGGGGATTCGAACCCCCGACGACGGACGGCCGCGCGCACTGCAACACGGCGGACCAGGACGCGCGGCTATTCCGCCGCGGCGCTGCGGTTACCCTTGACGCTGCATCACAGACAGGAGCGCCTGCGATGGTGTACGAAACGACCAATCTGGGTGCACGAATGGAAAAACGTAATTTTTTCGGATGAATCCAGGTTCTGTTTAAAGCATCATGATGGTCGCATCCGTGTTTTCCAACATCGCGGTGAACGAACATTGGAAGCATGTATTCGACATCGCCGTACTGGCGTATCACCGGGCGTGAGAGTATGGGGTGCCATTGGTTACACATCTCGGTTACCTCTTGTTCGCATCGACGGCACTTCGAATATTGGCCGTTACATTTCAGAAGAGTTACGACCCGTGGCTCTACCCTTCATTCGATCCCTGCCAAGCTCTGCATTTCAGAAGTATAATGCACGGCCGCGTGTTGCAGGTCCTGTACGGGCCTTTCTGGATACGGAAAACGTTGGACTACTGCCCTGGCCAGCACATTCTCCAGATCTGTCACCAATTGAAAACGTCTGGTCAATGGTGGCCGAGCAACTGGCTCGTCACAATACGCCAGCCACTACTTGCGAGAGTGAAGGTCGGGGGTGAGAGTTTAAAATAGGGAAAGATTAATTTTTAAACCTCACAACCACCAACTACGAACCAAATTCCTAAACATGCAAAAACACTGGAACTGTGATTGCGACTGTTTGAGTCGTTTTCTAGGGGATGATATCACATGTTCGCAGCTTTCCTTCCCTGCATATGATTAGCAAAACAAATACATAATAAAATCAAGTTCATGATAGAAAAGGGTGTACTAACTACTATTTTTTGAAAACACTTAAAAGTTCACTTTATGTTGTTTATTTCACAATCTTAGAACCCTGTGGCTGATACGTCTGTACGTCGGCACATTTATCAAATGAAGTTATAGCTCGTGAGCCCCCAGACAAAATGAATATTTGTCGCGAATTGTTTTCACACCACGTGGCAGTCTCAAACACCGTTTATGTTCATGCCTATGCGACGACACGTGTTAAATTAACAAATCACAGTCACTTTAAGTCAATGCGATGCACACCTTGTTCCACCGGCTAAATACAAACACACAGTAGCACTCGATTTAACTTGGTGCAGTCTACGACGAGCAACCACACGTGGCGATTCCCACACATATCTAAAGTCTCCACCTGGAGATACACATGCCGACTGATGCAGAGCGACGCCGCCCGGCCAGCTCCCCATGTGCTACCGCCTCGTCACTTCCTGCCCACGCGCGCGCGCACCGAAAGCTCAACTGCCGGGGTTTTTTCCCTACGTCATCAACTTCCCCATGTCAGCTGTTCTAACAGATTTGCCAACCTACAACGCTCAGCCAATACATTTCTACAACTTTACTTACAATCAAAATAATTACACTACACATTAAAGAAATTTCTTCTTAGGTTTTTATTTTGTATAAACATCCTTTGTACTATTCATCATAATCGTGCAATTTCTTATATCACAGATAAGTGATTTAACTGAATACTTCAAGATAAAATACACAAGATTAATTGAAAATAAAATGAGAAATAGTTTATTATATTATTTTTATAAACAAACATTACCATGCTGGTTGTGTAACTGTCTTGTATTCATTGGTAATTTATTACTTTTCATTGTCAATTAAAGATATTACGCTAGATGTGACTATATCAGCTAATGTATTGTTTATTTATCAATAGGCTATTTTGTAATGAGGGCCTTAAAGGTTCCTAACTGCATCATATTACTTCAAATGCCAGTAGTATTAGAATATTTTATTTCACGCTGTGCACTGCACTGTGCCTGGCACTCGCCATTGTCCCTCTCTCCCCTCACCGGAAACGAACTTGGAAAATCCTAAGCTGGAACACGCCACCAACGTCGGCCTGCTCGCTGCCCTCCCGTCAGCTACAAGCACACAGCAAATCTCAACGTGGAGATTTTCTACCTATGGCCTAACTATAAATGTTGTCACCCAACTGTGTACATACATTGCTACCATAATTAATAAGATTAAAATTGTGTAACATTTAGTGCATTGGCATGGTCAATGTTTGCAGTGAACATCATACTGTTTAACTATCAAATGCTATTAATTACCAATATTTCTATTGGGCGGTAATCTTACATACTGTTGATGAACTGTCGTATCGTGTTGAAGCTGCATGGGCATTTGTACCTGTACATGCCATCCAAGCTCTGTTTGATTCAATGCCCAGGCCTATCAAGGCCGTTTTTACGGCTAGAGGTGGTTGTTCTCGATACCAATTTCTCAGGATATGTGCACCCAAATTACATGAAAATGTAATCACATGTTAGTTCCAGTATAATATTTGTCTAATTTATACCCGTTTATCACCTGCATTGCTTCTTGGTGTAGCAATTTTAATGGCCAGAAGTGTATATTCTCACTGCACGCAAGTGAAGGTCTTTGCGCATACGACATAGACATAGCAAAGGCTATGTCGTAGACTGCGCTCGGCCAAAACAATGTCCTCAGCTTATGCATTATGTCGAAAAGGTGCGATAGGCTACAACTATCGTTCAAATTTGTTGTTTGTATGAGCACTAACCAACGCTTAGTACATGAATAATGTCGGAAGACTCAATCTTTCGGTATTCTGGCAACAGGAAGTTATGTAAAGTATTACAAGAAAGTACTCGCCATCCGTATGATCGAATGAGTGCCAGAACCAGCGCCCGTGGAAGCTACGCCAGGTACTAATATGGCTGTTTGAGTGTAGATGGACGGCTGGTGCCTTTGTACCGCTTGAGCTACTTATCTGTGAATGTAATCGTTTTGTGTACTCCATATACTCTGCTTCACTAATAACTATGGACTGAATCGGAAACCTACAAGTGGGCGTATTAATTTTTGTTTCTATTTGATTGTATATGGAGGGAGTGTCTACAAGGAATCGGTATGAAAAATATAACCAATTACTCATTACGCTCTGGTGACTGTAATTTCATATTTTTTCAAAGTGGATAATATAAAGTTACTGATCGAAATAAACACCTATTGTAAAAGCCCTCCTTAATAGCTCGTAAACAAAACATCGGTGACAGTATTCGTGTTGGGTACATATTCAGGAAACATTTTTTATTAAAAATATAGTTCTGCTATTCTCATATACGTGGGTTGGGGCTAAAGTCATTGCAACCATTTACCTTCTCGTAGATATGTTTTCGGATCACAAAAGTGTAATGTATGTATCGCGTGGACGTTCTGCAGGCATAGTGTGTATGCAGAACAACAGTTGGCTCTGCGATAGCTGGAAATAGAGCAGCGAGGGCTGTGAAAGTAATCAGTTGGTGAGTGCCGTGCAGAGATGGAAGTAACTCGTGTTGAGCAGCGCGCTTACATCAAAATAGCCGTTCCCTGAGGGAGAAGTGCGATGCAATGTCACAGTGAAATAGTGGAAGCCCTTGGGAATAATGCCCTGTCATACCGGTGTAGCTCGACGGACAGGAAAACTAGAACAAGGACGTGTGTCAAACATTGATTAGAAGCTTTCGGGACGACCTGCAGCGTGCGGACCGAAGTGGCGACGTTTATGGCGTGGCGTCGGGAGAAACTTCCGGATCTTGCTGACAGTGGAATGATCCCGCACAACAATACAGGACCACATAAAGCAGATTGTGTAAGGCAGCTACTGCGACGTTGGAGATAGAAAGAATTGAGCACCCACCGTACTCCCCGAAATTTCGCGGTCTTATTCCGAAGATTAAGGAATCACTATGTGGTAGGCGGTTTGCAACACGAGACGACATTGTTAATGGGATGCGCAATCAGGTGACTCCATTCAGACATGTTGGGGCAAAAGCTGTGGCAGAGGTATTCAGTGTCTCCCACATCGTTGGCAGTGTGCGGTGACAGTAACAGAGGACTGCTTTGAGTGTCTGTAGGCCCAAGCTTGGCATGTCAACTGATTGTGTACTGTGTTTACATTATTTTGCGCCGTGAAGGCCATTTTGACCTGTATACTACCGTAGTGAAATACTGTGTTACGATATTACAGTGCTATTCATTGTTCACGCGTGTTATTGACACTGTGTCCTTTAGTCTGTATTATGTCACAGTTTCCAACCTGACGGCATCTACAAGAAAAAAAAAAAAATAGTTGCATGACTTTTGCCCTAACACTCTTAAGTATTCCGTTGTTTTTTATATTATTGTAGGCAAGTGAGTGGCACTTAAATCCGATGCGTCTCTCAGATTCGCCTATCTGTATTTTTGGAACGAAAGCTTCATGATATTACAGTGTGCTGGTTGTTTCTTGCTACAGCAAATTTATTAGATTCCGGATGACGTAACAGTCAAAATTCCCAAAAGTAAATTTTCATTCTTCAACGCCAGATATTAAGAGTGGAAGATATTAGGTCATAAAATAAAACCAGAGCTTTTCTAAGAATCTTCTACATCTGGTAGATGACCCGAAGATAGGCTATGGCCATATCTGAACTAGTCATATATAGTTTGTTTGTATGTCCTCCATGTGTTCATAAACCATTCATTAGATTGCAATGTTCAAAATGTTAAAATGTTTGTAGAGCTTATGGAACTTAACTACGGGGGTCATCAGTCCATAAACTTACAAACTAATTAACTACCTAATACTAAGGACGGCACAAATATCCACACCCGAGGGGGATTCGAACCCCCGACCGTAGTGGCCGTGCGATTGAAATGGAACTTTGGTGAACTGTTCACCGTACGCCAAGGAAGGTTCCTGACCCAAAAACCAAAGAGCTCGACACGTAGCTCAGAAGATATGACGTCATAAATAATGAGCAGCCACCGCGTGAGAATACCCACATTTATGTGCAACAATTATTGGAAATGGGAGTAGTTAGGGACCTGCAACAAAGTTTGCATGTAATTTCGGACGTTTATGAAGCTTTTTGTAACTGCCCTCCCCCCTCCACACACACACACACACACACACACACACACAAAATGATGAAACGAAAATAAGTCTACCGCTCACAACATTTTCGCTGTTGATGCCGTGAAACTGTCGCATCAGGCATGACCTTGTATCAAATATAGTTAGCATTACAGATTTGCATGTTACTATTTATTTTTGTCTGATAGTCTACCTTAAGTATCCTGAGTCCAAAATTTAGCAATATGTTTTCTTCACCTCTATCTATATAAAAGCGAAAGGACACTCACTCACTGACTAAACACGAAATCTCGAAAACTTCTTCACTTATAAAGCTGAAATTTGGCAGCAATGAAGTTAGTAGATAGAGAAAGGCATCTAAGAAAGTATTTTGTGATAGGTGCATGGCGGAGCATACTTATCCTACAGACTCACGAAATCTACAGTTTCATTCCGATTTTCACGAAATTTCGCACGCTTGACCTTAAAACTAGAGGAATGTCACTGTCTGTAGAAAATTTCGTTCGGTGCATGGTGGAGGGCACTTAACATACGGAATTTTACAAAATCCATAGTTTTGCACCAATCTTTATGAACTTTTGCAAAAAAATGTTCAAATGTTTGTATAGCTTATGGGACTGAACTTACAAATTACTTATGAAGTAGCTAACAATAAGGACGGTACAAATATCCATGCCTGAGGTGGGATTTGAATCCCCGACCGTAGGTGGCCGTGCAGACCGTGACTGACGCGCCTCAGTCCCCTCGGCCACCGCGGCCGGCGAACTTTTGCATACATGACCTTTAAACCAAGAGAAAGATCACTGGGGAAATAAATGTTTGTATGGTACATGACAGATGGTACGTTGCAGAAAACTTTGTCGAGAGAGGGAAAGGTGGAAACGAATAGTTGGAAAAGAAAGAAGCGGATGCAGAGAAACGGGAGAAGGGGATGTGGACAACGAGTGTGTGGCATAAATAAACGCCCGGGCAACGCCCGGTTTACGGCTAGTTGATTAATAAAAATCTAATTTCAGAACTTTGACTGTTACGACATCTGGAATTAAGCAGCTCTGTCGATGAAGTGTTGAACTGTTAAAAATTCACCCCTCACAAATACCCACTACTTTACAGACTAATTATCGTCTACACTTCTTCATTTTGCAGAAAAGGAAATAACATTACAAGTTCCTCCAAAGTTAATTCCCAAGTTTCACTGTCGAGGCGACTTAGCTCGTGGTTCCACTTATAAATTGAATTACGGCCGCCTGAAGAATAGTGCCGGCTGTCGGAGTAACTGTTGCGCCCGTGTTCGCCGGAACAGTAAATCGCAAAAGCCGCGGAAAGGCAGGGAGGGAACGATGAAGTAACTTGTTGATGAACAGCGTAATTCGTCGCGACGAGCTGGTAAGTTACCGAGGGGAAGTTTCCATGTCAGGCGAGTTGGGCCCAGGGGTGCTTTCTGCCGCAGCCCGCTTCGCAGAGAAACTTTTTGCTGCGGGGCTGGCGATGGCGAGTTGGAGGGCCTAGGAAGGAGACCTACCTAATCCATAGCATAGCAAAGAATACGCCGCGAGCGAAGCTAGGAAAACTGAGCTCAGTCGAATTAGCGCCCGACTAGAAATCTGTGAAATCTGTTAAAACCGCCGGCCGCGGTGGCCGAGGGGACTGAGGCGCTCCAGTCACGGTCTGCACGGCCACTACAGTCGGGGGTTGGAATCCCTCCTCGGGCATGGATATTTGTGCCGTCCTAGTTCGTAAGTAGTTCATAAGTAATTTGTAAGTTTAGGGGCTGATGACCCTGTAGTTAAGTCCCATAAGCTATACAAACATTTGAACATTTTTGTTAAATACCTACTCCCTTTGAGGAACTAATTATGCGGAACTACCTGAACCCTCTCCATAGCGTCGCAAAGAATACTTCGCGAGCGAAGCTATGAAAACTGAGGACAGTGGAATTTGCGCCTGGCTAGAAATCCCTGAAATCTGCGTCCAATACCACTTCCTTTGAGGAAAGTTTTATCTGCGCCCAAACAGTCCTAATTATTCGGAACTACCGGCACCTTCGATGAGGCCGCATTGCACCTCGATAGACATTCTCTACCACAGTACCGAACGACGAGGCGCAATGGTAATACAAACTACTTGCTTTCGGGATGACAGTGATTCAAATCCACCTTCAGAAATCCAGATTAATTGTGATATCTAAGTTTCCTACTCATATGCATCATTCTACACTTTTCTACATGTAGAGCTAGCTGCCATTCTTCACACCAACTAGAAATTTTCTCTCTATCATCCTGTATGCTATTAGTGTTAATGACGACACCCTCCCATACACAAACAGCATCATCAACTAACAGCCGCAAATTAAGTTACTCTGTCCATCGGATAATTTATATAAATCGAAAATAATAGCGGTCCTATCACACTTCCCTGGGACACGCTTGACGATACACTCGTCTCTGATGAACACTAGCCGCCGAGAATTACGTAGTGAGTTCTATTACTTAGAAAGTATTCCAGACAGCTACAAATCTGTGAACCTATTCCATATGCTCATATCTTCGTTACCAGTCTGCAGTGCGACTGTCCTGGAGAGAGATTTTGGATTGCCACCAGTGTAGATAACAGGTGTAATTTCGATCGTCTTTTTTAGTGATGTTAGGTACTGACCGTTTCTGGTAATAAAATGATTGTACTTTCTGATCTTTAAACGTATTTTTCCGGCGTCGTGAGAGAGATGGCTGGCGAGATGTGGAAGCGTTGGCTGACCGCCAAGCTGCAGCGCAACTAGGTCGCAGGGGCGATGATAACACGTGGCGGGTCACCCCATACCGACCAGGAGGGCACAGAATCTGGAGCCGACACAGGAATCCCGGCCTCCAGGCAAGCTGGAACGCCTGGAGCGCGCTGGAAGAGCCCAACTATGCCAACATCCCATATCCGTTTCTCTCAAGGAGACTGTCTGGCTTCAACTGCTAGAGTAGTAGGCGACCCCGTACCAGGTTAAGTAACACATCCGTTTTATTTTTGTTTTAATTATATCCATAATGTATGTGAGGTCGTAGTTGTATTACTTATTTTGTCAAGTAGGCTCAACCACAGAAATCGTGTAAAAACAATAAAATATGACGCGTTTCAAGGGTCAAGCCCTCATCATTAGACAATCTGTACAAGAATCTTAAAACCTGAGACAATAAAAATCTAAAACGCAATAAAAGAAAACGTGGTTTATTTCCTTGTAACCGCGTCAACGCAGAAAGGTCCTGAGCATACTGTGCTTCGTCAGGATTCAAATCAGACTCCGGCAATGGCGGCGCAGAACACTACCGAAATGCATCGAGTCAACAACACGACTCCTAGAAAACCGGCTTTTCACAAAGATGCAGCAACCAGTTGATAAAATCTTATATTATAAACGCTACGTTGACGATACGTTGCTATTGATAGATGGAGGACAAACTGAAATAATTGCCGGCCGCGGTGGCCGAGGGGACTGAGGCGCTCCAGTCACGGTCTACACGGCCACTACGGTCGTGGGTTCGAATCCCCCCTCGGGCATGGATATTTGTGCCGTCCTTAGTTGTAGGTAGTTAATAAGTAGTTTGTAAGTTTAGGGACTGCTGACCCCGTAGTTAAGTCCCATAAGCTTAACAAACATTTGAACATTTTTTGAACAAACTGAAATTACTGATATAGTTAATGCATTTAACAGCCTACATGAGGAAATGGAATTTACCGTTGAACAAGAGAAGGATGGCACACATTTCCTTGACCTTAACCTTACGAATCAGGATGGTAGACAATTATTTAAAGTATATACGAAAGCTACAACAACCGACATTGTAATACATAACAGCTCTTGTCACCCTAATGGCCAAAAACTTTCTGCCCTACGCTGTTTAGTCGATATAGCCTTCAAAGTGACAATGAACGAAAAAGACAGAACCACTGTATTTAGCATTACGAGACAGCTTGCTAAGGTGAATGGTTACCAGAAAAATGTAGTGAATAACTTAATACGAAATCCAATAAAAATGGCACTGAAAATATCAAGAGTTATGGTTTCGTATTTTGGTAATCTATCTTAGAAAGTGGCCAACATACTAAAACCTTTTAAAGTTGAAGCTGATTTTAAAACTAATAATACGTTACATCATAAATTACGGAATAACTTAAACCAAGAGACTGATAACTATGACAAAGAAGGGGTTTATAAGATATATTGTAGTAGTTGCAATGCCAACTACATTGGTCAGACCGGTAGGTCGTTTAAATGTAGGTACAAGGAACATATTGCCGCCTTCAGACTTAATAATTTTGACAAGTCCGCTGTAGCTACGCATAACCGCGAACTAGCTACCCATTAAAGCGGATTAAAGATTTTGCATAAACAGGATAAGGTAAGAAAGTTAGATCTGCTAGAACAGCTGGAGATTACAGTACATAACGCTAGAAGCTATATTTCATTAAATGAACAAGTTCAAGGTAATACAAACAGCTTTCTTAAACACTTTGTGGATTTATTATAACAAGTCATTTATTTTGAATTTCAACCTCTGTCTTACTGTTCAAATGATTTTGTGACACCTGAATATACCCAATAGCTTGGGGATGATCTTTGGAATTTAGAGGTCTTTGTTTTCATGTGCATACGTGCGCACCACTCGTGTTGTTGACTCCGTGCGTTTCACTAGTGTTATGCACCGCAAGTGCTGGGGTCTGATTTGAATCCTGACGAAGCACAGTATGCTGAGGACCTTTCTGCGTAGACACGGTTACAAGGGAAGTAACCAGTTTTCTTTAATTACCTTTTATATTTTTATTGTATCAGGTTTTAAGATTCTTGTACAAATTATCTGATAAGGGCTTGACCCAGGAAACCCGTAATAGTTTCGTGTTTTTACACGAGTTCTGTGGGTGAGCCTACTTGACAAATAATTAACACATCCGTTTACGAGTGATAAACGTTGACGGCGAATAGATGCGCAAAACGGTAGGCCCCCCAGGGGGCCCACAGCTCTTTTGTGGGTACGTGTGTGGCGCGCACGGGTCCCCGAGCCATTGCAGCCTTTTTTCCTGCTTTCCCCAGGCTGCATTACCCCTCCTAGTTCCCCCTCCTTCCCATCCCAATTCCTCCTTCCCACCCTCTCCAACCCCGTCTCTTGGTGGTACTCTGGATGACGGCTTGGCTATCCCATGGTACCGATTGTCCTGCACTTTGGTTTTGTCTGCTGTGTACACCGGTTTTTGGCCCAGTTTGGTCCCCCTTGGGGTTTGACCTTCCATACCAAAATTGTCCGATAATGTGTGAGCCAATTGGGGAAGAACTCCCGACCTAGCCCCTACAGCGCGGGTCCTATCCTTTCCTTTCCACTTCCTTTCCTCGCTGTAGCCCCCATCCCCTGCTAGGTCCCCAGCACGTGTAGCCAGTCCGTGTGGGGGGGCTGTTATGTACCCTTTGGCTGAGCCCCCTGACACCACAGGGATCACACTACTGGTGTCTGAGCTGCGACCTCTCCATGCAAGCCAAGGAGTTGATGCCTGTCCTCGGGGGTATCAGAACTCCCGGCAATGGCCATCGTGCCAGGTGGCCTTTGCTGAGGCTGGGTGGCGCCCATGGAGAGAGCCCCGGTTTCGGAGTGGGTGACACCAGGGCGGATGTCTAGCCCCATGAAAAGAGTTAGACTCCAAAATGGTCGTGCATCGGCCGTCTCTCAAGACAGGAAGAGATCGTTTAATGCTGTTACTGCGGATAAGAGGATGTTTCCCTCCCTTGCTACCCCTTGGGAGGAAGGCCAGGCTCGCCGGTTAGGAGCAAAACCCTTTCCTCGCTATCTCGTTTGTTCAAGGACTGATGGAGGGACTTTCACTTCCACCAAACCTCTGTTCTTTGTCGAGACCATAGAGGACAAGTTTGGTGAAGTGGAATCAATGGGTAAGCTTAGATCTGGTTCATTACTCATTAAAACAGTCTCGGAAGCCCAGTCTGAAGCGTTGCTCGCCTGCAACACCCTTGGCGACATTCCAGTCACAATTGTCCCGCACAAATCCTTGAATATGGTACAGGGTGTGATATTCCACCGGGACCTCCTCCTTCAAACTGATGAGGAGTTTAGGGCCTATCTCGAGCGGCGTGGTGTACATTTTGTTCGCCGCGTTCAGAGGGGACCTAAAGATAACCGCGTCGATACTGGGGCCTTTATCTTGGCCTTTGAGGGGGACACACTCCCAGAGGTCAAGATAATGATATATCGATGTGAAGTGAAGCCCTACATTCCACCTCCCATGCGGTGTTTTCGATGTATGAGGTTTGGTCATATGTCCTCTCGCTGTACAGCAGTCCCAGTATGCGGTGATTGTGGACGCCCACTACATGAGGGGAGCCCCTGTGTTCCTCCGCCGGTGTGCGTCAACTGTCAACAACACCACTCTTCACGGTCGCCAGATTGCCCTATGTTCAAAAAAGAAAAGATACAAGAGTACAAATCCCTGGAGCGTTTGACGTACCCTGAGGCCCGCAGCAAATATGAACGTCTGCATCCCGTGCAAATGGCGACGACCTTCGCTACGACGTTATCGTCTAGCCTTTCACCCTCCCCTTCCCACTCCCATCTCCCCCCTACACCCCGTCCACACCCCTCCCTCACATCTCCCTCTCCTGTAGCTCCTGTAGCCCTCCCTTTGTGTCCCACACCTTCCCAGTCGGAGAAGTGCACCCCTTCTCCGTCGCCTGCCGGTGACAGTGCCCTATCTCAGGGCCTTCCGTCCCGGCGTTCCCCAGATCGGAGATCTTCGACCTCTAGCCGGCCATCGGACTCCCAGTCAGTGAGTTCAAAGGTCGCCCGATCCTCGTCAGTACCAGACCTAACTGACAAAAGTCCTCTCTCTGGGGTGGGTCCTGCCCGTCCCACACGAGAGAAGGAGAAGGAGAAAGAGAAAGAGAAGGAGAAGGAGAAGAAGAAGAAGAAGAAACCAAAGTTACAAGATAAAGCCCCTCCGGTACCGCCGGAGGTGCCGACTGTGCTTTCGCAACTCGCCCATCCCATTGAGCCCGAGGCTGATCAGCTATTTATGGATGTTGTCCCTTCTTCTTTGGTGACGGACGCTGACAAAGCAGCGTGACAGACGTTATGCCATTCGCTTCCCGCCTAGATCCTCGTGATGTGATCATCCAATGGAACTGTAATGGTTACTACCGTCACCTCTTGGAGATTAAACAGCTAATCTCTCTCTCTTCTGCGGCCTGTGTCATCCTGCAGGAATTGAGGTTTATGGATGCACATTCACCGACCCTCCGTGGGTTCCGTGCTTTTTGTCGGAACCGGGTTGGTCCCCTCCAGGCGTCTGGTGGGGTTTGTACTTTGGTCCGGACAGATATTGTCAGTACCTGGATTCCTCTCCAAACTCCATTGGAAGTGGTTGCTGTCCGGGTTCACTTGGACACTCCATTGACCATTTGCAACCTCTACCTTCCACCTAACAGGCCACCTACTCTCACGTCCCTAGTGGCCCTCCTTCGGCAACTCCCCCCTCCTTACCTCATCCTTGGGGACTTCAATGCCCACCATCCTTTGTGGGGCAGTGCTTATACATCTAGCCGGGGCCGCCTCATAGACCAGTTTCTTGCTGACCACAATCTGAGCCTTCTCAACGATGGTTCCCCAACTCAATTTAGTGCCGCTCACGGCACCTTTTCTGCCATAGACCTCTCTCTCACTTCTCCTTCTCTCCTTCCTTTATTTCACTGGTCGGCGTATGACGACCTCTGCGATAGCGACCACTTTCCGTTGATCCTTTCACTTCCCTCACGCCTACCACGAGCCAGGGTACCCCGCTGGGTATTCCGTCGTGCTAATTGGCCGCTATATACATCCCAGGTTGTGTTCCCATCTTCCCCCTCAGGCTGTATAGATATTATAAGCCAAATGACCAACATGATCACCCAAGCTGCCAACGCCGCTGTTCCCCGGTCGACAGGCCCTCCTTCTCGCCGGCCTGTCCCTTGGTGGAATGCAACTGTTGCCGCAGCCATTCGCGAGCGCCGAAGGGCCTTGCAACATCTTAAGCGCCACCCATCGCTCGCTGGACTAATAAATTTCAAACGTCTGCGTGCCAGAGCTCGTTACTTAATCAAACAAAGTAAGCGGACATGCTGGGAGCATTTTGTCTCCTCGTTGGGTTCTTCTGTCCCTTTGACAAGAGTGTGGGCTATGCTCCGATCTATCCAAGGTAGCTGGCGGCCGTCTTCCGTCCCTGGTCTTGCCCTGCCTGATGGGGTCTCCACGGAGCCATCTGTTGTTGCAGAACATCTTGCAACTCACTTCGCCAATGTCTCGGCGACAACTTCATATCCAGCGACTTTTCTCCTTCAGAAACACCAGGCCGAAACCTTCAAATTAGGCTTTACTTCTCACCAGGTGGAACCATATAACGAACCTTTTACTGACTGGGAGCTGTCGCTGGCCCTCTCCTCTTCTCGTGATTCAGCACCTGGCCCTGATGATATCCATAATCAATTGCTGAAACACCTTAACCCCTCACAACGACAATTTCTCCTAAAAGTTTTTAACCGTATTTGGCTTCAAGGGGTGTTCCCCTCCCAGTAGAGGGAGAGTATTGTGGTCCCTGCCCTCAAGCCTGGCAAGGACCCGTCGGCGCTGGACAGTTATCGGCCAATAAGCCTGACAAGTGTCCCCTGTAAACTACTTGAGCGGATGGTAGCCCGCAGATTATGCTGGGTTCTTGAATCCCGGGGTCTTCTCTCACCTTACCAGTGTGGGTTCCGGGAGGGACGATCCCCTATTGACCATTTACTTCGACTGGAGACTGCGATCAGACAGGCCTTCTCTAAAAGACATCATCTGGTAGCAGTCTTCTTCGATCTGCATAAGGCGTACGACACTGCTTGGCGTCATCATATTTTACGTTCTCTTCATGACTGGGGCCTCAGAGGCTCCTTACCAATTTTTATCCATCAGTTTTTATCCCACCGCCTGTTCCGTGTCAGAGTTGGCTCTTCCGTTAGCTCCTCTCGGATACAGGAGAACGGTGTCCCCCAGGGCTCAGTGTTGAGTGTTACACTTTTTCTAATCGCCATCAATGGGTTGGTGAGCTCTGTTGGGTCACTGGTAACCCCGGCATTGTATGTCGACGACTTTTGCATATGGTACAGCTCCTACTCATTAGCCTCTACTGAACGTCAGCTCCAGAGCGCCATTCGGCGGGCTTCAGTGTGGGCTACGTCCCATGGTTTCCAGTTTTCCTCATCAAAAACGAGGGTGGTGCACTTTTGTCGTCGTACTACAGTTCACCCTGATCCAGAACTGTTCTTGGGTAATCAGCGCCTGGAAGTTGTAGCACAGCATCGTTTCCTGGGTCTTCTCTTTGACAAAAAATTGACTTGGGTGCCCCATATTCGCCACCTAAAGATTAGTTGTATGAGGAAACTCAATGCCCTACGTTTCCTTGCTCATTCATCTTGGGGTGCAGACCGAACAACTATCCTCCGTATCTATCGGGCTCTAATCTTGTCCCGATTGGACTATGGTTGTCAAGTTTATGGCTCGGCAGCTCCTTCTGCCCTGAAATTATTAGACCCGGTTCACCATTATGGTGTCCGCTTGGCTACAGGTGCATTCCCGACTAGCCCGGTCGACAGTCTCCTTGTTGAGGCAGGAATCTGCCCTCTTCAGGTCAGGCGGCATCAGCTTCTGGCGTCTTATGCCATCACCATCCGGCAATATCCTGCTCATCCCGCTTATCAGGTTCTTTTTGCATATGAAGGGCTTCGACCCCCTGATACCTGGCCGCGGGCGGGCCTTCCCGTCGGACTGCGGCTTGCCTCTCTTTGCCGGGATTTCCATTCCCCTTCGCTAGATTGCGCCCCCCATTTTACTGCACGCACACCTCCGTGGATGGTGCCACGACCACTAATTCGGACGGATCTCTTCCAGGGCCCAAAAGCTTTAATTTCCCCCATGGTCTTTCGGCGTTTGGTGCGCCCAGTACTAGAAGAGTTTCAGGGAGCCTCTATCTTCTACACTGATGGCTCGAAAACAGCGGGCCACTCCGGATATGCTTTTACGTCTCCTGTTGGGGCGGAATGCCATTCTCTGCCAGAGGCATGCAGTGTGTTTACGGCAGAGCTGATGGCGATTTATAGAACCCTCTGTTTTATTAAACGTTCTGCCGTGGAACGTGGTTTAATCTGTGCTGACTCCATGAGCAGTCTGCAGGCCATTGATCGTTGTTTCCCCTCCCATCCTTTAGTTATTTCCATCCATGAACTCCTTGCTGACCTTCATCGTGCTGCCTGCTCAGTTACCTTTCTCTGGGTGCCAAGCCATGTTGGTATTACAGGGAATGAAGTGGCTGACCAGTTGGCTAGATCGGCAATTACTCGCTGCCCGTCTCCCTTTCAAATTCCGGGTGCGGATCTGCGGGTGCAGATCAGATCTTTGCTTCACTCCTCATGGGATAGCAGTTGGAAAGCTACTGCCCCTTCCAATAAACTCCGCACCATCAAGGATACGACTGCAGCTTGGAGTTCATCTTTACGCCCTTCCCGGAGAGAATCAATTGTCCTCTGTCGCCTCCGTCTTGGACACTGCAGACTGACCCATGGATTTCTTTTACGAAATGACAATCCACCACATTGTGATTGTGGAGCCGTACAATCCGTGTCTCATATTCTGACTGAATGTCCTCTCCATTCCACACTCCGTGGCGACTATGGCCTACCGCCTGCATTGCCTTCAGTTTTGGCGGATGACCCACGGATGGTTGACCGCGTCCTTGCCTTCCTCCGTGAAAGTAGATTTTATTGTCAGCTCTAGGACTCGCTTGTTTGGGGTGAGTGGGTTTGTGATTCTTGGCTGATTGTGGGGTTTAGAGCCTTATCCCCATCAGCCCCCCCCCCCCACTCTTTTACATTCTAATGTAGTTTTATTTCTCCCTGTTCTGGAGCTATGATACGTTGACCACTGTGCCATTAGTACCTTGTGGTTAAGGCTGGAGGTCGCTTCCAGAGCTGTGGGTTCGGACACTGTAGCATTTGCTGCCCTGGGTTGGTCTTAGTCTTGTTGACGTCGATTTTACTTCCTAGTGTAATGGTCTTTTGGCTTTCACCTATTTTTTGTCGAGTTCCATGGCGTATTCAATTTGAGGTTGAAGGGACTGATGACCTCGTTGTTTGGTCCCTCTTGTCCACCACCACCACCACCACCACCACAAAACGGTAGGCCTGTTTATCTGACTGTTAAAAATTCTCTTGGACATCCAGCTGATAGACATAAAACAAGATACGATTTCTGGAGTGGTTTTCGGTGAATGGGACATTTTAATACCGTGCACTCGTAAGGGGGGACTCACACGAAAAAAAAGTACAAATATAACCTGTCACAAAATCCACAATTTTTGAGTTACATAAATGAAACGAATTATTTACAGACGAATGGAAAAACTTGTGGAATCCAACTTCGGGGAAGATCAGTTTGGATTTAGAACTGTAGGAACACGAGAGGCAATACTCACATTATGACTTGTCTTAGAAGATAGACTAAGGAAAGGAAAAACTAAGTTTTTAGCGTTTGTCGATTTGGAGAAAGCTTTTGACAATGTCAACTGGAATTCACTCTTCAGAATTTGGACGGTAGTAGGGGTAAAATATAGGTAGCGAAGAGTTATATTGAACCTATACAAAAACCAGACGCCGGCCGCGGTGGCCGAGGTGACTGAGGCGCTCCAGTCACGGTCAGCACGGCTACTACGGTCGGGTTTTCGAATCCCCCGTTGGGCATGGGTATTTGTGCCGCCTTTAGTCTTAGGTAGTTCATAAGTAGTTTCTAAGCTTAGAGACTGATAACCCCATAGTTAAGTCCCATAAGTTGTACAAACATTTGAATTTGAAAAACCAGACAGCGGCTATTAGAGTCGAAGGGCAAGAAAGGGACGTATAGGTTGGGAAGGGAGTAAGACAGGGTTGTAGCCTTATCCCAATGTTGTTCAATCTGTACATTGAGCAGGCAGTGAAGGAACGGAAGGAGAAATTTGGAGAGGGCATTAAAGTGCAGGGAGAAGAAATAAAAACATTGCGGTTTGCTGATGACATAGTAATTCTGTCGGAGACCGCAAAAGATCTGGAAGAGCAATTGAATGGAATGGAGTCTTTAAAGGAAGATATAAGATGAACATTAACAAGAGTAAAACGAAGGTAACGGAATGCAGTGTCAGAAAATCAGGCGATGCTGAAGGAGTTAGATTAGATGATACAATAAAAGTAGTAGATGAATTTTATTTGGGTAGCAAGATAACTTCTGGTGGCCGAAGTAAAGAAGATATAAAATGCAGAATGGCTATTGGAAGAAAAGCATTTCTAAAGAAGCGAAAGTTGTTAACATCCAATATCAATTTAAATGTTAGGAAGTCCTTTCTGAAAGCATTTGTCTGGAGTGTAGAATTGTATGGGAGTGAAATGTCGAAGATAAGGAGTTCAGATAAAAAGATGATAGAGGCGTTTAAAATGTGGTGCTACAGACGAATGATGAAAATTAGATGGGTTGATCACGTAACTGAGGTGGTGCTTCACCGAATCGGGGAGAAAAGGAGTTTAGGGCATATCCTGACTAAGAGAAGGGATAGATTGGTTGGACACATTCTGAGACATCAAGGAATTGTCAACATTAGAAGGAATCGTGTGGGGTAAAAATCGTAGAGGGAGACCGAGGGATGAATACAGTAAGCAGATTCGAAAGGATGTAGGTTGCCGAACGTATTCTCAGATGAAGAGACATGCACAGGACAGGGTAGCGTGGAGTGCTGAATCAAACGACAACAACAAATGAAATTATGAACAATTGTTGAAATTGTTTTGTAATTTTAATTGAATTTAGTTTTTAAGTTTATGAATTTGATTCAAAAAGTTACCATTTACTAAGAAAGTTTCTACGAAATTACCTAGAATTTTTAGCAGTATAATCCGAACCGTTACATAAAGAAACCCACAGAATCGTTTCAATTTATTGATATTTAACGAAGTTGTAGGTTTAATTATTTTTAATTGAAAAACTACACATATAATTCTACTTTATTTTCAATCTTGACATATGTAAATGATAATAAATATTCACTCTGTATACATGTTTATTATATATGATGCATAAAACATGCCAAAATCACAGTCAAACCTTTCCTTGGTTTGGAAATGCATTTCAAAGTTAAATAGGCATTTTAGTTGCCATTCCCACCTTCAAAAGTCTCCAGATCAGTAATGTCTGCATTTAGTTGTTTGTTCTGCACGGCCATCAATGGATTTAATGGCTGAAAGTATACGTTGAGTGTCAATCTCAAAGATGTTGCGATTGAAAACTCCGGGGTTGATGATTTTTATCCTCTCTGAGCTGCCATCATTGACGACAATAACTGCATCATAAATTGCAATATTAACTACCTTGGATGGAAAACTGTAGTTTTGGGGCCACATTTTCAGATGAACGCCTTCAGCGACTAAATAGGATTGTGTTTTGCCATGAACACATTTCTTGGGAGGGCTGTAATTCTGCAGCTTTGTTGATGTAGTATACAGGCATTCCCTACATTCAACATTTCCGTGACGCTGTCTCCCCTCACAAAATTATGTCGTCGTGTACGGAACATCTTCAAATAGTAGAATCCTTCTCGTAAATTAGGACATTCGACTTATCTAACGCCCCTCAGGAGGCTCACGGTTCTTTCGTGAGTACGTGCGTGGCGAGTACGGGGCCCCGAGTTAATGCAGTCTTCCTTCCTTCTTTACTTCCCACACTGCATTTCCTTTCCCCTCTCCCCGGCTTTCGTATCCTCACTCCTTCCCCTCCCTATCGTATCAATTATACAGGGTGAGATATGAAATTTGAAAAGGACCGTTAACTGAATTTAGCGGGACAATTCTGTACTACTTGTGAATGTAACTGCACTGTCACAGTGTTGCCAACTATTTGCAACCACGTTGTCAGTTCGTAGATCTGCTAGGGATAGCTTTGTAGCGATATGCTATTGCAAAATCCGTACCAGTCTTACACGTAATTCCTAGCGGCAGTCCTGGATTTTCCTTAATATATAGCGCTATCTTCTGAAAATTTTCAACTTGCTAAGTCATTTTACTCATTCAATTAGCCTGAAACCAGTGTTTTAGAATTTCCGCATCGGGATAGTGTCTTTTATACAATTATCTGCATGTTGATGATTAAACTATACAATCTTCCTTAGCAGTAACGGCTTCTCCCAAAACGTAATTGAATAAACTTTTTACTTTGATTGCATCTAATGCTATTTTCGTGTAATGAAAAATTACTGCACATTTTGAAAATTAAATGTCACGACTTCCACGACAATTCAGGGATATATTGTTGTAAATGGAAGCAAGAAGAAACATAGTAAACTAATTATTCGTTGCCTCACAGTAACCAATTTATTTCAGAATTCAGAACAAAATACACTATTAATACACAAAGAGAGCAGCTGTATTAATGTATCTTCCACAGATCCCAAATGTATATGCCCATGTGGAATTGGTCAGAAAAAACAATATTTAAATTTTAAAGGACATAAAACTTATAACTATGTACTAAACGTTGAATTAAAGGACATAAAACTTATTACTATGTACTACACGTTGAGCACCAGATTAGCACTACACTCAGAGTAAACACAATGTTCACATTGAAAAGAAAACGCCATATAAACGGATAATACGAGAGAACTAAGAACAAGTAAGAATGCGTGGCCCTGTGCAATCTATTAATTATTTTTTTCGCATTTAGATGCGGAATTGTAACGTAAAATTTTGTAATTGAAATTTCAGTACCATGTTGTCAATGAACAGATATTAATTTTTTTTTTAGTAATTTTCGTGTACGTCTCCCCTTAATAGACCAGCAAATGGCACTACATCTGCATCTACATATAGTCTGCAAGTCATACTGAAGTGCATCGCAGAGGGTTCATCGAATGGCTTTCATTATTTTTCTCTACAGTTCCATTCTTTAATAGCTTGCGGGAAAAAGTAGCACCTAAATTTTTATTTTTTCGATCCGATTTATTATTTTATTATGATCATCATGTCTCCCTCTGTATGTGGGTGCTAACCAAATATTTCCGCATTCGGAAGCAAAAAATTGAGAAAAAATTTACAAATAGATCTCACGGCAACGAATACCACCTGTTTTAATGATTTCCACTTCGTGCATAATTTCCATTATCGTCTCTTCCTATATCGCGATAAATCAAAACGAGCAGCACTTCTCTGAAATTTCTTTAAATCTTCAGTCAGGCCCAACTGGCGTGGAACCCAAATGCACAGCATAACTCCGAAATGGGACCCAGAAATGTAGACAGTTTCTTTAGAAGTGCTGCATAAGTGTTCTTTCAATGAAACGTAGCCTTCTCTTGTACATACTATATTTAATTCCAAAGCAATGTTTACTGGCGCTTCAGCATGGAGTAGAAACCACCTTAGTAAACGTCTTAAAATGTACATATTCTACAATATAGGAACGAGGCAAATCTTATCACAAATACAAATTCGGATGGAAACACGAATGGTAGTCTGAAAGCAGTGCGTGAAGCTTTCAATAACTTCTGAAGCATTATCAGGGAAGCACTTCCTAAGTCAGATTTTCTTAAAAATTAAGTGTGCGGATACTCTTTGATCCGAAGAACTTGTCAAATCACCTTCACATTGTCTAGAACCGTCATGTCTGTCTCTTTAATCGTCAAAACTACTAAAGAATTTTCAGGTGATTTTGACAGGTAACTTGAGCGTATTGTCCGGTTAGATTCGCCTCATTTCGTGAAAAACGGATCAGAGTAAACGTATCATAATTTAGAAAATTCTATAAAAGCAATCGTGCGTTCATGCTAAGCTACAAAATCACTACAGCAAGTCTCAATGGCATTCACACCTAAACTGAGAGTAGTTTGGGGCAATATATCAGCTTCATTCATCAAAATCCGATCAGAGGAAGAAAATATATCATTTGAAATTTTAGTTGTGATATGCTTATACCTACAACAAAGTACAGCAAAGAAGCAATGGAGGTGCTGTTAATTACGTAGGGCACGAAAAAAGTATTGGATCGTAATGTTGCATTATTTATTTTTTCCATTTTCTAATCAACAGATGGATGTTAGTTTCTCAGTGCAGCAAAGAAAAAAATGTGGCCCTGTTGCGTATAATGTCTGAGTAACGGAAGTATTTTGGTAATCGTAAGTCTGTGATACAATTAAGCACCGAACTCTTATTTCAAGAAACACAAAGTAACACACCAAGTTATTGATTTCGTTTTCTTTCTTAAAATCCTAACGAGATTTATTTGCTAATTCAGACAGGTTTCATTTGTATTTAAAACCCGACATTTATTAACTTTTATTGATAAGTTTCATTTACATGAAGATTCTTTCAAGGAGAATCGAAGTTAGTTTTCTTATTTATTTCGGTTTGTACTTGTTACATTTTGATTGGCCATGCCTAGAAAACAGTCTACAAGGCTCAGGACTATGTATTTTCTTGACTTGGCCAACTGAGTTTCTCGACAAACGGTCCAACAAGGAGCCGCGTCCAAGGCGATGTCCTCAAAGTGCTCCATTCACTGACGTCCGGAATCTTAAAAGCTGAAGTGCACTCTTTTATCTTCGGCTGGGTCCCAAGCTATGCTTACATCAAACCGCAGTCTTTGTTAAGAGTGATATCTCTATCGCCTATTTCATTACGCTACCCCAGAAGCTGTGTGTTCTTGTTTTAATGGAGGTCTCCACGAACGCAGTACGATGTCTGGTATCATGAACAGGTTCCGCAATCGCCTATTTTTTGGAATGACGTAATCGAAAACGTCTTACGTATTTGACTCGGCGCTGTTCAATAGTACGCACGATCTGCCCGATGTAAAGACATACTTCATCTTTCACATGTCTCAACAGTTGTATCTTTGTAGGAAGCCTGAAAGTCGTCAGTCTTGAATTTCTTAAGGAACTGACTAATTCTTCCCGTTTCTGATCCATAAAACGACGAAAATGCAAGCTTCTTCGTGTCCTCTTCGGGAGATGGGACGACGGTATTCTGTTTGCGTGTCTTAGTGGAGAGAGAGAGAGAGAGAGAGAGAGAGAGAGAGAGACTGTGAAATCTGTCGTTTGCTGTACCCGTTTTCCCTAAACACTTTCCCAAGTAGCTCAGTTCTTTCCGTAGATTGTCAGTGTCTGGAACTAATTCAGATGGTTGCATCTAGCTACACTGAAGAATGTATTATGACAAATTAAGGTCAAATAAGTACTTCTTGAAACCTGTTCATATAGGCCTAATTATCTCGTCCCATACTTGCCACAAATAATGATTTTGGAAACGTGAATGTTGCCTAATTATAAAAATATCTAGTTTTTTAAAGGCTTTTGAGCGTTTTTTATATATCTCGAAACGTAAAAAAACAATCGATAATAACAAACAAAAAATCGAAAGACAAATTAAAGGCCTGTAAGTTTTGACAATGTTGGTCATCTTTGCTTGAGTTTCATGAAACATAAACTCATCTTCAATTTTAATTCCTATTGGCTAATATTTGTTGTTTGTTAGCACTCGTTTGGTTGTTCCAAATGCTTAAACCATAAATTCGGCCACTGGGCTGTCGAATCACTTTTTTCTCTCTCTTCTTCGACGTTTGTAATGTATAGCCGATAGAAGTCTCCGACTACCTCGTTATCTCACTTCTTAATTTTCCACGCGAAAAGTACCTTAGAGTGATTGTTGATTTAGAGTTCGTGCAGAAAGCGTCGTTCTATAGTGTGAAAACAAGCGCTCACGCGCCCGAATCTTGGTTTTGTAAGACATTAATTTGTCAGGATTTTGCCATTCCGGTCCGTGTGTAATGTTCTCAGACAAGCGTCAGTTTCCCCCGCCCCCCTGCCATCTTCGCTAGAGTTTCATGAAATAGAAGCTGTATTTAAAATTTAATTTTTCTATACGATCATATTTTGTTTCCCGGTGATAATTTTTGCACTCGCTGCTAATGCTTGGACTACAGCGGCGGTGGCGTCTGAGCAACGCCACCTACAAGACAAGGCCTTACAACAGGCCGTGCCTACGTCACACCTAGATGCCTCGGCCGCCATCTGACTGGCCGGCCGCTGCCAGCACCCCCTATAGAAGAAAGTCTGCGCACGACGTAACAACATGGCGGGGGTGGGAGGCTTAGTCCTCTGAAAGATTGTAAACATTAGCAGTGCACACTGTTTATAGTGCATTCTTTCGTTCAGGAGTGTATTTATTACGTAAATTTATGTTGTGTAAGGTGTGATCGCTACGCTGGACTATATGTGTGTGTGTGTGAGAACAACGTCTGATCTCTTTTTTACTAACAAAATTCCGTTTCGCTGTTCTGTGCCGAAATGTAGAGGAAATTACGACTGTAGCCCAAAAGTTAGTCTTTAAACGTCAGGAGAAGAATAAGCTAATGGGGGGTTGGTTACGTAAATAAAATGAATCGCAATATCCAACAGACATGACTTAAAACTTTTATAAGGTTAAACAACACGAAAACTTACTCATTAACTTGAAGGAGCCAAGTTATCCTTGGAATTATTGATATCCATTTCTTCTCCGGACGTTTAAAAACGGTAATGTTTGGGCCACAGTCATAATTTCCTCTACATTTCGGCACAGAACAGCGAAACGGCTATTTGTCAGTAAAAAGAGATCACACGTGATTCTCACACACACAAATCGTCCAGCGTAGCGATCGCACCGTACACAACAGCAATTTACGTAATAAATATACTCCTGAACGAAAGAATGCACTATAAACAGCGTGCACTGCTAACGTTTACAATCTTTCAGAGGACTCCAAGCCTCTCACCGCCGCCATGTTGTGACGTCGTGCGCAGGCTTTCTTCTCTAGGGGGTGCTGCCCCTGCGCAGCGGTGGGCGTGCCCCAGCCAACAGCCAGTGAGGTGGCGGCCGTGGCCTCTAGGTGTGACGTAGGCACGGCCTGTTGTAAGGCCTTGTCTCTAGCTGGTGTTGGTCTGAGGCTTGGGTCCCCGACCACTGCGACTGCCCGCGCCGGCCCCTGCAGCGCTGCAACCCAGTGCTACAATCGCCCAGTGCAAACCCTCACACGCTTTTATTTTCGCCTTCAGCGTTAGCGCACCCTATGGCAGTGTTTTTCAACCTGTGGGTCGCGCCCCTAGGGGGCGCCAAGTATTGCAGGCGTTCGCCGTCACAGGAGGAAGTATTGCAACATAAGGACCGTGCTATGCTTCACAAGTACAAGTGCCATTACTTTATATTTCTGATGTGACCGCAATTAGTGCTGTTTAGTATTTATTTACGGTGGGATTTTACTACTAAGTGAAAGAACACTAACCCTTCTTTGGTACAAAAAGTTGAGAAACATTCATAAATAAATATATATTTTAAAAACCTGTAAAATTTACGTCCCATTGTGTCAGTTATGACATATGGCGCTTGGATTAGTGATGCATAACACCGCCCATAAAATAACTAGCGGTTCAGTAACACAGAGCATCGCCAACATTCTGTTCCGAATGCGAAAATATATTGTTGACTCCCACTTACATAGGTAGAAATGATCATCAGAATAAAATAAGAGAAATCGGAGCCCGGACGGAGAGATTCAGGTGTTCATTCTTCCCGCGTGCTATTAGAGAATAGAATGGGAGACAAAATATTATAACGGTGGTTCGATGAACCCTCTGCCAGGCATTAAATTGTGATTTGCAGAGTATCCCGTGTAAATGTAGATACGCCTAAGTGAAGTTTCTGTAATGTTAAAATTTCGGAGTTCCTTGTGTAACATTAAGTATGAATTGAGTAGATCATAGATGGTTTCATAATACAGAGTGTTAATGATGAATAAGCACAATGCCTGTAAAATGTTTTCAGGAACCATCGACAGGTAAAAGAACATGACACGATAAGTAAATCTGAAAAATTAAAAAAATAAAATTAAATAAATAAATAAATAGATTTTATTTATTTACTTCCTTATAAATTATCTATACAGTGGGACCTTTCTTTCAATAATTTAAAAGAAATTTGGAGCAAAAGAAAGATTAAATTTTTCCTCTGAGATTTGTTACAATTCGCGAGGGGAGGGGGGGAGGGGGGAGGGGAATCGACAGAATATTTTTACTTTAATAGATGTAGATCAATGTTCTATTGGAAATGGGACTGCGGTTGGTCTAGTTTTAATTAGAAGTAATTAATGTTTTCAAAAATGTTCAAATGTTTGTATAGCTTATGGGACTTAACTACTTATGAATTAGCTTATGCTAAAGACGGCACAAACATCGATGCTCGAGGGAGGATTCGAACCCCCGACCGCAGCGGCTGTGCAGACCATGACTGGCACGCTGCATGCCGCTCGGCCACTGCGACTGGCTTAATGTTTTTCCCAAAAGCCGTAAAGTTATATTGTTTTACTGAACGACAGGTTTCGCAATTTACTAATACCATCTTCAGGCTACGTCATAACATACATCCAAGTAACTTGAAATGGCCGTATATACCGGTAAATTTAATAATTCCCAGCAAGCCTGATATTTATTTAGAAGGGATCGTCAGAATATTTTTACATGGAAGGGTCTCATATTCGAAATGGTTAAAAAAACACTGCCCCACGGCAATGCTTGCCAATGTTTTACCCTGCGGACTACATATTTCGCTTTCAGGTGCAGTAAGTAATATTAAAATAATAAAAAAATAACTCAAAGGGACATCCACATACGTACGTTTACACTGAGGTGCCTAAAATACATGGGATTCATCCTGATGTACTGTACCTTCCTCTACTCGGTGCAATGCGGAAAAAATAACGTATCGCCAACTGATCAATTAGTGGCATGTGTCAACAAGAAAGTGAACTCGTGCTGCGCTGTACCTGTCAATAATTGCGAAAGTACACATGTGTGATCTTGCGAGTGGTTTCACGGGACTCAAAAAAGGAATTTACGACGCTACCTGAAAGTGTGCACCGAAATTTGTGGCCAGACGGGATTGGAACCGAGGATCTTAAAGTGGTGATAACGGGAAATTTTGCCGGTGAATATGAGCCGACTCTGTACGCACATACGAATCGTAAATAAACACTCGTTGTGGCACGGCATCATTACGTCTTGCCATCGTAGTGTTTGTACACTTCACTGTTACCCTCCTTGTTGCTTCACTGGGTGAAAAGGTGCGCAATGCAGGTAGGGCACTGAAGGTTGGCCAGTATACCACTCATTAATAGTAGCCGCGGCGGAGCGGCCGAGCGCATTGAGGCGCTATGCTACGATGCGCGAGGCCGTTTCCCGTCGGGGGTTCGAACCCTCCCCACCCCCTCTCTCGGGCATGAATGTTTGTGCAGTCTTTAGTATAAGGTATTTCATAAGTAGTTTGTAAGTTTAGGGACTGCTGACCCCGCAGTTAAGTCCCATAAGTTTAACAAACATTTGAACATTTGAACTCATTGATAAGGGTTCACAGAAACAAGCTACAATACTAAGTTTTTACTCGCATGTAGTGGGTGCCATTTAAAACGTTTCACGGTCAGATCACATTTATAAGATCATACGTAAAGGTTGTGGGTTACAAAAGATCCATTTTACAGTACTAAATAACTGTCGAAGGTCCAACTGCAGATGAAGAAGGGGGATAAACTCATTACATGCTAGAAATATCAAATAATAATTCTATTTTGAAAGACAAGTTGTTTTTTGATGTCTCAAAGATATTGAATAGAAAGAAATGCGCTGAATTAAAATTTCTGCATTGGCCGGGATTCGAAGCCGGGACCTCTTGATTACTAAGCAGAGGCCTTAATTACTCAGCCACAGCGATCGTATAAATACCGCTTCCATCAGGTGTAAATCATTTAAAGTATCACCTTCTTTGTATTTATTTTCGTTAAAAATGAATTTAGTTGGAGATGAGCGATTGGGAACCCGTACCTAATACGCTTATTGGTGTGAAATCATCATTATACCAAAATTTTGATCATTCCGGGGAGTTATGTTCAGTGGTGATGTATCTAAAGTACAAGGCCGCGGCGGAGTGACAGAGCGCATTGAGGCGCTATGTTCCGATGTGTGATGCCGTTACCCGTCGCGGGTTCGATCCTGACTTTAGGGACTGATGATCCCGCTGTTAAGTCCCATAAGCTTAACAAATATTTGAGTTTTTTCTTCATTACAGGAGTAGAAGATATAATTTGTTTCCATATTTAGAATTCAATAACTCTGATAGTACACTTAGCTGAAAACCGAGCGATTGCCACGTATTTATTTGTTCTAATCTTCTGTTCTCATCTTCTCTTGCCTCCACTGTTCAGCTCCTGCCCCTCTCTTTGTCAATCTCCTACGTTCTTTCTGTCCACCTCCTACATTCATGCTGATCAGCGAAATGGCATTAAAGTCTACATGGGTTAGTCTGCAAATCATATTTAAGTGCCTATTTATCTCCCTTTCCATTCTCGAATAACGCGCGGGAGTAAAGAACACCTAAATCTCTCCTATATAAGTGGGGGTCAACAATATATTTTCGCATTCGGAGGAGAATGTTGGCGATTGGAGTTTCGTAAGTAGCCCACGCCGCAGCGATAAGCGCCGTTGTTGTAATGATTCACATCCCAGATCCTGTATCATTTCCGTAACGCTGTCTCCCCTGAATCGTGACAATATGAAACGAGCTGCCATTATTTTGACTCTTTCGATGTCCTCCGTCTCTTGCACTGCTCCATTCGCCGTGCAATATAGAATGGTTCGCAGAGTATAAAAATGTTCTCAATAAAAATATACTTGTGTCGAATTTCATAATGGTCGATCGAACTGTGACGAAGACATAACACCATTCATTTTACACTTACAGAACTAATAAAATAAATTAAAACTGTATGACAACTACTGCACAATTGCTCATGAATCTGTTTTGTTTTCCAGTTGCCGCATTTGTGATGAAAACTTTGGACTCAACTGTAGCAAGATAGCACATTTTTCACCAGTATCTCTTGGTTTAAAATATATAACGTAAACAAGACGCCTGTCTATCGTCACAGATACTAAAGGAATCGTGCCCGCGCAGAGGAACACCTTAGCGCATTACGAGTTATCCTACTACAGGTGTCATGACGAGTCTGCAAGAATAAATCACGGAAAAAAGCGGTCTGGTGGACAGGAGTTGGGCGCTAATGTGTTTGTAACGACCTGCCGAACTTCGGGTTCAGGGGGGTATGATCGATTGCCGCCGCAGAGACCGAGAGAGAATATTACCGAAAGTCGCTCTGTGCCAAAGCCACTGCACATTGCGGGTACATTTTTCACGGCGGCTGCTTCGCTGACTGTACCAGAGTCATTGTTATACCGCCATCGATTTAAGCCAGATGATCCTGACGTCTTTCCAGAAGGATGGTGTTGTTTTTTCTTTTTTTCTTCTTTTTGAAACATTTAAAGTAAATTGTTTCTTGTTGCCACAAAACACTTTCTCTAACATCTGAATGTCATTTGAATGTCAATGTCGGTCATTGACATGCACATACGTACTAACAATCCCTGATTAAGCACGTTATTTTATGTTAGCCACCTATGAAGATACGGATACAGAAGCAACCTGTGAGACATTAGTACAACCGACTTAGTAATAATAACAGAACTTTCTTCTGAGCTAGTTGGCGTTTACTTGCGTTTACCAAACGAGTTATACAAGCAGTTGATTCAGAAAGTGTAGTGAGAATGTAGTGCAACGCACCAATAAAGGGAAGCAATGGCATAGAGAGCCATAGGAAGACACAGAGGTGGCTGCAGCTATTGCAGTGTTAAAGACTGTCATTTCCCGAACCTGGACACGATTTCAGACAGCAGGAACCGTTAAAAGAAGACAAGGCAAAAGGTCGTTAACAGCTAACATATTCAAGAGATGACCGTTATCTCCGATCAACTGCTCGTCGAGACAGGAGGCTGAATGCAACTCAGCTGTAAAGCATGTTCCAGGCAGATAAAGGACACGCAATATAAACACGATCAGTTCGAAATCGCCTTAGGTAATGTAGTATCTACGGACGCAGGCCTGTGTTGTTGGTTCCATTAAAACCATGACACCGTTCAGCCCGGAGGAACATCAGGATTGGAGTCGTAACGAACGGCGCCGGGTTCTGTTCACAGATTTTGTGTTCAGCCAGACAATCGTTCCCTCGATTAGAGAGAACTTCGAACAATCCTGCTTATGTACAGGAAACACCACCAGATCATGGTGGACGTACGGACTTCTTTGTCGCTCAGATTGACTCTTTGCCTCTTGAGAGGTATAGAGACGAAATCCTTAGAAACTTCCTGCCAGATTAAAATTGTGTGCCGGAACCGGGACTCGAACCTGGGTCCTTTGCCTTTCGCGGGCAAGCGGTCTACCGACTGAGCAATCCCGACACGACTCACGATGACGCCTCACCAACTCTACTTCCGCCAGCACCTCGCTTCCTACTTTCCAAACTTCAGAGAAGCTCTCCTGCGAACCATGCAAGACTAGCACTCCTGGATGAGAGGATATGGTGGACACATGGCTTAGCCACAGCCTAAGGGATGTTTCCACAATGAAACTTTTCAGTCACTTGTCTCCACCATATCCTTTCTTCTAGGAGTGCTAGTCTTGCATGTTTCGCAGGAGAGCTTCCGTGAAGTTTGGAAAGTAGGAGGCGAGGTACTGGCGAAAGTAGTCGTGAAACGGCATCGTGAGTCGTGTAGGGATAGCTCAGTCGGTAGAGTGCTTGCCCGCGAATGGCAAAGGTCCCTGGTGCGAGTCCCGGTTCCGGCACACAATTTTTATCTGCCAGGAAGTTTCATGTCAGCGCACACTCCTCTGCAGAGTGAACATTTTCTTTCTTGATCTTTAGACATTTTGTTGTGCGCTACGCTGGTTCCATAGGAGGTGGGTTGCTTCTGGTGGACGGTAACGCTCGTCCCCACAGAGCTGTGTTGGTGGACAGTGTGCTTCAAGCTGTGGGAACTGAACGAGTGGACTTAGTCAGCACTAGTCTAGCGGCTGGTACATAACATTACAGGTTGTCAGTTACGGCGATTTCGCATCACGGGACAGAATTCGCAACTTCTTGCGGCTACGGTACATCAGAGAAACCTACTTCACCGACAGTAATTTGGCCACCAATTACGTCGTTCTAAGTGACAAATCAGCCAAACTACAGACACGTCGGCTTCTTAATGATTTTTTCTGCATGACACGAACCGGACGGTAAACCATTTTACCTCTGATGTGCTGAGGGAGAAAAGTAAGCAATGGTCCTAACCAGTAAGTCTAATTAGCAAACGCAAACGTCATATGCAGAAATAATTTCCAACACCTGAAGATGCAACTGTAATGTGTTGCGAAACCTGTTATGCAGGTCTCCAAGACTCGAAATAAAAATACAGCTAACGTGGGTTAGACCATTCTTTCAGTAGTATTTATTTTAAAATTTTAGTTATTTTAACATCAACACTTGTAATTGTATTAAAGAACTTTTTATTATCTACTAGCTGAAAACCCGGCGTCGCCCGGGTAGTAATTTATTGCTATCTTCAGTTAGTATATCCCTCCTTCCGTTCTCTCTCTCTGATAACCTAATGTTTTCTTCTCTCTCTGTTCGTCTTCTCCCCTCCCCCTCCCGTCACACTTTCTCTCTCTCTTCATATCCACCCCCGTCTTTTCCTATCCCTTTCTCTGTCCATTTCGTCCCCCCTCTCTCCCTCCCCCTTCACCTGTCTGCCACCATCTCTCATCTCCCCTCTCTCATTCTACATCTACATCTACATAGATACTCTGCAAATCACATTAAACTGCCTGGCAGAGGTTCATTAACCACTTTCATAACTTTTCTCTACCGTTCCATTCTCTAATAGCGCGCGGGAAGAAAAAAACGCCGGCCGCGGTGGCCGAGGGGATTGAGGCGCTCCAGTCAAGATCTGCACGGCCACTACGGTCAGGGGTTCGAATCCCCCCTCGGGCATGGATATTTGTGCCGTCCTTAGTGTTAGTTCATAAGTAGTTTGTAAGTTTAGGGACTGATGACCCCATAGTTAAGTCCCATAAGCTATACAAACATTTGAAGAAAGAACACCTAAATCGTTCCGTTTTCGACCTGATTTCTCTTACTTTATTGGGATGGTCATGTCTCCCTAAGTAGGTGGGTGCTTGCAAAAGATTTTCACATTCAGAACTAAAAGTCGGTGATTGAAACTTCGCAAACAGATCACGCCGCAATGAATAACGTCTTTCTTTTGATTTCCACCCCAATTCTTGCAACATTTCCGTGATGCTTTCCCCCACGTAACGTGATAAAACAAAACGAGCTGCCCTTCTCTGAACCTTCTCAATGTCTTCCGTCAGTCCCACCTGGTGAGGGTCCCAGAAGGGGCAACAGTACTCCAGGAGAGGACGCACAAGTGTGATGTAGGCAGTCTCTTTGGTGGAGCTGGTGCATCTTCGAAGCGTTCTACCGATGAAACGTAACCTTTGGTTCGCCTTCCCCACAGGATTTTCTGTGTTCTCTCCCTTCTGTTAGTCTCCTCCCTCTTTCTGTCCGTCTCCTCCTCCACCTACTCCTCTCCCTCCTATATATGAAAACATACATATATGCGCCAAGTTTCATGGTGACTGGTCAAACGGTGTCAAAGCCGCAAGGTACTCTCCGCCATGCTAAATTCAATGGCTTGCAGATTATTAAAATATCTTTCGGAAAACGTGCATCTTTGTGCTGACTTTCATGGTGACCACTCAAATAATTGGGATGTTTGTTGTAACGTACCCTCCGCCATGCACCTACCGTGGCTTGGCTTACGAAAGGTAGCCCGTATATTAATCACGGTATAAGCTACCTCTCTCCAAATTTCATTCACATCCGTTAAACCATTTCAGCATGAAGTCGTAAGAGAGGAATTAACTAATCGTAAAGCATCCTCCGCCATGCACCATACGAATTTTAGTATGCCTATAACTTTAGCGCTAGTGCAAGCATTAGCTGAGGAAGTTATATCACAATTTGGTGTACGGTATGGCCTTGCATAAAATACGACCAAAACGACGAACAAACATTAATTTTTATATATTAGATTTATGTATTTATTTTCAAATTCACATTAAAACCATACGTTGATAAGATTCCTTCTGCTGCTGATTTTCACCCCAATGATTCGTTACGCTTGGTATCCGTCAAAGCAGACAGCCAGAAACCCGTCATTTACAAATCAGAATGAAGTATGGTTTCCACTGAAGCATATTTTTTTAAAAAAAAGTCTTAAATTGCTTACATAAAATTCACATGGTGTGAACAATTGTTTGATGATTATCACCCTTAAAAATGTAAGGTAACTTCCAGAGAGCTGCTAGAATTTTCAGACATTTTATTTCGAAAATGTGAAAATTAACTGTATAGTCACGTTAATTAATTGAAATGATTATTGGTAATCTGAATATATTAATACTGCACTGATAAACTGAATTGTTCAATCATATTTAAAAATTTCATGAGGATCGGAATACAACTGTAGAATCTGACGAAGTCCATATGTAAAGTATCCTCCGACGTGCAACATCCAATGATCTTCCTCTTGTATCCAAAATGGCATGAATATTTTAGAATGAATAAAGTGACCTTATTCGCATGTTGCATGGTGCTACAGGTTTACAACCATAGAATTGTTTATGACGGCATATCTTCTGAAATATATGTCTTAAGCAGTTCTTCCCCCTACGATAATTGAAGACCTAACATTCTAAATGTGCAATGCGCCATTGTTTTTACAAATTGGTTATTTCAATCTAAATGTTACGTACCTGATGATTTACAAGAAGTAATTACTTCAGCACGCCCTTCTCTCCCATTCATAGCACTCAGAATGGAAGAGAAGACTTTACTGACTTCCAGGCAGCTGCTGATAAAGTGTTCAACACAACGAAGCTACACGTAAGTTCTGCCGCACAAATAAAAATCACGTCACCTGGAATAGCGTACATAAAAAGGACATTCAGTGAAACTGAACAGCGGGAAAACGTAAACATCCTAAAAAATGGCAAAACTGTAGACGATTTCATTCATACACTACTTTGATTACTATGGTACCCTTTATACCACATAGTCATAGTCAGTGATTTACTGATTTGTGTAGTGATTATGCAAACTGAAGATGTTTGTTTCACATTTTCATTTCCTATTTTTAGTTTTGACGTCAAGCGCTACAGCTTGATACCTCTGTTGGATAAGACACCTTATTTCACGTTTTTAATTTTCTTATTTTCGTCAATTCTATGCCATTTTTTCTCTTGACTTGCTCTATAGTATGTATTAACTGGATGTCAATAAACGTTATAATACTATAAAATGTGTGTTAATTTCGTATGATAAAAAGTTTTTTTTTGCTATATCTCAAAACTTTATCTTTGGTCATTAGCACATTTAAAATGTTAAGTCTTAAATTATCTCATGGAAGGACACCATATCTCGAACAACGCATTGAAGAAGCGTGTGTCAGTATTTCTGTGGAAATCTTTCTGCGAGTGCATGAGGATTGGATTCAGCGCATTGAGTTGTGCGTTGCCCGAGAAGGGGGGCCATGTTGAACACATTAAATGACTGTCCTTTATGGGTGCATCCAACCGGTAATTCCAACGAAAATGTGTTGTAACTCTTGAACCATAACTGCTATTTCCAATGTGTTTATAGGATTAAACTTCTCGTAAAATGCTGATTTTATATGATGTAACACACGACCCCCTTTCCATAAAAAAAGAATACATAATAAAAAAATCGCACTGACGTGTTTTACGGACCACTTTACATTTGTGGTTTTATACGTTTTTGCAAACATTCCGGACCAAAATAATAAAAAAATTAGTGTCTCAAGCCCTTATAGGAAAAAAATTTAGGTAATGGCGGGTTCAGAACCACTGAAGTTCAGCGTCATAGTCGAATGCATTGTTCACTACGCTACGGCTAACAGGAGTTGCGTTCTTTAATCTCATATTATTCATGGCCGTTGTTAACTGATGCTAATACGGCATTTGTAGACACTATATTATCATTTATCGTACGAAGTGTTTTTGTTAATTCTTCAGTGCTCCATTGTCTTGAAGAGGCAACGTGTAAGTTATAATAACAAAATCATCAAATACGCAACGCAAGATGGCGTATGCCGCAGAGAATTCTGGGCGAGGAATGTCACGTGATAACTGCGAACGGCTGGTTTTCGTTAATTCAATGGAGGGTGCCAAAACTCCGTATCTCTCAAACGATACGAGATATGAAAAAAACATAAGGGAACAAAGTAGTAGAGAATTTTCTATTCTACAAATTCGTTTATTCAATTTTCGCGTCAGATGAACGTTTTATTTGCAATTAAAATCACACTTAAAACGGCTTTTTTTGGTATTACTAACGTATTTCTTGTCCGAAATATTTCAAAAAGCGAGGTTCTGGTCTCTGGTAGCCAATAATTATGTCTGTAAGATTTGGTGATCGGTTGAACGGTTCGTATTGAAAATAGGGAACACCTTACGGGCAGACAGACATCCCAAAATCGCCGTTATTTTTTGCAAATATCTCTGAAACGATACGAGATTTGGAAGAAAAAAAAAAAAAAAAAAAAAAACACATAACAGAGCAAAGTTGTAGAGAATTTTCTCCTCTACAAAGCTGGTTATTCAATTTTCGTGTCAGATGAATGGTTAAGCCGTTATTTACATTTAAATTTCAAGCTGTCAAAAGACGATCGCAAAGGCCCACTTTTAGTTTTACTACCGTAACCTAAAGTGTGCCAAAAAATGGTCTTAGAATGAAGATTGTTGATTTTAAGATGGACTACCTCCCCGCCGGCCGCGTTGCCCGAGGGGACTAAGGCGCTCCAGTCACGGTCTGCACGGCCACTACGGTCGGGGGTACGAATCCCCCCTCGGGCATGGATATTTGTGCCGTCCTTAGTATTAGCTCGTATGTAAGTAGTTCGTAAGTTTAGGGACTGATGACCCCGTAGTTAAGTCCCATAGACTACAAACATTTGAACATTTAACTACCTCCCCCATACCTTACTGGAATAGTCAGGTTTCCCAAATGCCGCAGGGTTTTTGAAATAACAGGGTGTACTGCGACTTCTGACTCAATCTGTACATTGCGTATATCTCACCTGAACCCTAAGTGTTTTGAGCAGTGTAATTTCCTAATACTCACACAATCCGTGCGGGGCAATTGCAACCTTTACATGGGAGCAGCCTTTAACAGCCGCCGCTGGCCAACAGCCGTCAACTTTGGCAAATTCTCGGTCTCCCCAGGAGTATCGGAACTTCTCAAATAAGGCAGCCACGTGGTCGCCGGAAGTGATGAATAATTCAGGACGAGCCGGTAGCCGCCTGCCGCGGGCGTCGGTCGATATCTCGCCAGGTAATCATCAGGCGAGCACTCACTCCCTACCACTGACCAGTGGGGACCTAGGGGACTGAGGCACGATTCACAGAGTCTACCGCTCCTGACGCCGCCAGACCAAACAAACATACATACACTCATGTTAAGAAAAAAAGAATACCTTGAAATACAACAGGAGTCGTAATTACAGATCACGTTCATTAGTATGTGCTGAAGAAATTCATACAGTGAAGGCTTTCACGACCGACTGACATACACTACTGGCCATTAAAATTGCTACACTAAGAAGAAATGCAGATGATAAACTGGTATTCATTGGACAAATATATTATAATAGAACTTACATGTGATTACATTTTCAAGCAAATTTTGAGCATAGATCCTGACAAATCAGTGTCCAGAACAACCACCTCTGGCGTAATAACGGCCTTGATACGCCTGGGCATTTAGTCAAACTGAGCTTTTTGATGGCCATGCAGCTTCAACAGGATACCACAGTTCATCAAGAGTAGTGACTGGTGTATTGTGACGAGCCAGTTGCTCGGCCACCATTGACCAGACGTTTTCAGTTGGTGAGAGATCTGGAGAATGTGCTGGCTAGGGCAGTAGTCGAATATTTTCTGTATCCAGAAATGCCCGTACAGGACCTGCAACATGCGGTCGTTCATTATCCTGCTGAAATGTAGGGTTTCACATGGATCGACTAAAGGGTAGAGACACGGGTCGTAATACATCTGAAACGGCCACTGGTCATTGTACCGTCGATGCGAAAGAGAGGGTGACAGACGTGTAACCAATGGCACCCCATAACATCACGCCAGGTGATACGCCGGTATGGCGATAACAAATACACGCTTCCAATAGACGTCCAACGCGATGTCGCCAAACACGGATGCGACCATCATGATGTTGTAAATAGAACCTGGATACATCCGAAAAAAAAAAAAAGTTTTGCCATTCGTACACCACCACAGGCGCTCCAGTCTGTGATGCAGCGTCAAGGCTAACCGCAGTCAAGGTCTCAGAGCTGATAGTCCATGCTGCTGCATGCCAGAGACCAGACAGAACCTTCCTTTTTCAAACTTTTTGGATAACAAATACGGTAGTAATAAAAAAAAGTTTGTAATTTAATTATAATTGTAAACGAACTGTGATCCGAGACGAAAATTGAATAACGTAATTGGTAGAGGGGAAAATTCTCTACAACTTTGCTCTATTGTGTTTTTTTTCATATCTCGCATCGTTGCAGAGATATTTGCAAAACTAACGGCGATTTGACGATGTCTGTCTGTAACGTGTTACCACTTTTTAGGTCCAACCGTTCAACCGATCAGCATCAAATTTTACAAACATAATTGTTGGCTACCAGAGACCAGAACCTCGATTTTTTCAGATATTACGGACAATAAATACGTTATTAATGCCAAAAAAAGCCATTTGTAAGGTAATTTTAATTTCAAATAAACCGTTCATCTGACGCGAAAATTGAATACCCGAATTTTTGGAGGAGAAAATTCTCTAACTTTGTTCCCTTATGTTTTCTTCATACTTTGAATCGTTTCAGAGATATTTGCAAAAATAACGGACACCCTCAATTGAATTAACGAATGCCCGCCGTTCGAAGATGCCACGTGACATTCCTTGCCCAAAACTCTCTGGCATACCCCACCTTGCGTTGCGTATGTGATGATTTTCTCATTGTTACTTACACGTTGTCATTCCAAAGCAATGGCGCACTGCAGAATTGACAAAAACACGTCGTTTTTCGTACGATAAATGATAATCTAGTGTCTAAAAATGTCAGTAGTATCAGTCAACAACTGCCATTATTAGTACTTGATTAAAGAACGTGTCTTCTGTTAGCCGTAGCGTATTGAGTAATGTGTTGGTCTATGATGCTGACGGTCAGTGGTTCGAAACACCTCACTACCTAATTTTTTTTCTTAAAAGGATTCACTCTTATTAATTAAATAGAGCTATGTTCTTCAATGTTTAGAATTGTGCATATGTAAGAATGCTCCCTCTAAAATGCGTGTATCTTTTATTTCGTGAACGTGCCTTCAAATACGTAACAACTAATTGAACAATGATCTTCTGAAGCATATGCACGTAAAATGGGAGGATACTGTAATAATGAACATAATGCACAAAGTGCTGATACAGGTAGTTTCGTATATAAAGGAAGTCCCAGATTTCTGTGGAAAGTGTAGTTCCTTAATCAAACAGAAGTGAAGTGTATACATTGCAACAAATTACCTTGTTTATTTTTTTCCACTATTTGTGGAATATATGGGAAGTCATTAATTAGAATCAATTCATCTACGACAAATGTACGCTGTGTTCCATCCAGGCTAGAGTCACTCGTCCCAACGCCAAATGTACGCTGCGTTCGTTCCAGCCTATAGTCATTCGTAACCAGTACAGGTAAAGAAAATAAACTTAGAACTACCAAGGCAAGACAGGTGTTAATATTTTAACGGAAAAATATAATGAAAATGTGCGAGAGATATTAAAATGATAGTTAAAAGAGGTAAAAGTTCGAAAAAAGAGTATGTTTATCAAAGATAATATCAAACATTTAATTTTTGCTGTTTGTTAAAATACGGTCAGAAAGAATATTACGTGTTGGGTGCATAGATATTACAATAGTAGAGTCGTAATCTTATCTAAGCTTTGTTTTACAGCTAAATCACAAACGGAATAAGTGTGGTAATACTGAATTCCATATAACTCTAGTACTGAATATATATATATATATATACAAAGTTAGTACTATCAATACGTCATTTACAACAGTCATTAACAGTATCTCCTCAGTTTATGTACATGTCTTAATGTGCCGACCGCGGTGGCCGAGGGGACTGAGGCGCTTCAGTCACGGTCTGCACGGCCACTACCGTCGGGGGTTCGAATCCCCCATCGGGCATGCATATTTGTGCCGTCCTTAATATAAGGTAGTATATAAGTAGTCTGTAAGTTTAGGGACTGATGACCCCGTAGTTTAGTCCCATAAGCTTAACAATTTTGGATCTTGGAAGTCTATGTTTACAATTCGTCGCTATGTATTTCAAGACATGTTCTCGAAACAGAACAAATGCGCTTTTCAGAGAAAGTGCTGTTACCTTTGAGTTGTTCAATCTTGCAGAATACAGTTGCGTTCAGTTAACAAGAGTGTGCGAAAACCTTTTAGGAAGCGAGACGAAAAATAAAGTGGGACAAAAAAATTGTTAGTGTTGGTTATATTTATTAAAATGATAGTTCAATGAGGTAAAAGTTCAAAAAAGATTGTTTGTCAAAGCTAAACTGAAACATGATATAATTTTGGCTGTTTGTTAAAATACGGTTAGAAAGAATATTACGTGTTTGGTGCATAGATATTACCACAATAGTAGAGTCGTAATCATATCAGCATAATTTTTTATTACTTAGATTATTATTTTGGTCCAAAATGTTTGCAAAACCTTATAAAACTACACATCTAAAGTGGGCCGTAAAACACGGCAGTGCGATTTCTTAGATCCATGTTTCTACACTGGATGACACCAGCAGTCGGTAAAGTCGGCAAACTTACAGTACACTTAAATGGCGGCAAGAAGGACTTGTTCACAAGGTGTTGATATACTTGTTTTGACATGTTAAGCTATCATACCTGACAGTTGATATTATATGATCCTGTGATGTTATGTCATTCCCTTCAAAGACATGTTAATCTAAGATGGTGCAGGTCATAAAAATTTGTAGTGAAGCCCAAAAGCAGACAACTGTGTGGGTACAAAACTTTTGAAAATTTATTTTCTTTTTGTAATGAATTACGGTATGTGTTTTGTATCTTAAACCTTTAATGCATGACTTTTTTATTTGAAGCTATAAAAGCTACCACGATTATTGTATACTAAGGAAAAATATTGAAAAAAAGTCCTTAAAATATAATGCGCTACTAACAACAAAAGTTCATAGCAGATCAGCTATCTAGTGCTTCCATGATGTACACGATGCAGTAAATGTCACTATTATGCCTCCAATCTTTCCAGAAAGTAACACATAATCCAACAGTACTATGTGACTATTTTTACATGAAAAAATAGGAATACTGAAGTATGCAAACGCACACGTTAGGAGTAATTCAATGCAGCTAAATGTCTAACAGTTTCAGTAGCACTCTGCAATTTATAATTTCCAGGACGAGCTACTTGCATGTCTAACACTATGTATAGAAGTAGCTAAGAATGAATTTGTGGTAAAATGTTGATTAGTTTGAAAGATAATCGAAAAAATAAGGCCTGTAGCTGATCAGCTACACTATGCTTTAAAGGGTTAAACGTCCCTTTCTATATTAATGTCGCAGCACCAACTACTTTGGGTCTGAAAGGGTTAAGGGTCCCTTGTTCTGCAAGATCATAGGATATGCACATGCACGTAAGCTCCGAACTACCAAAGTTTAACTAGAGCAGACTTCGCTTAGTCACGAGCGCTTTGTTTTACGTCTAACGACGTATTCTAAGACGGGCCCTCAAGGAGAGGCACGGTTTGTTTTCGGGACGGATGTGGGTTTCTTCAACTGACGGACGGAGGGAAATAAACGCCGTTACCTAAAAGCGACGACTGTTTGACGCCTCAGGCAACAACTCAGTTGTTTCTCCGGTTTATTCGGGCACACTGCGCTTCTGTTGTCGGACGTATGCTGTCGTCATAGGAATATAGGGAAACGCAATCTTCTTGAAAATATATGATTTGATCTTAATGTTATGTTGTACTTTTATTGAGAAGAATTATCTGTTATAACAGTTCATCCAATAAGATGAACTATTATAACAGTAAGAAATGGCTCTCCGAAATTGGAAGAACAGATGCAGAGGAACGGGACTCACTGTCGACAATGTACAGATATTTTAAGTTTTGCTGACAATCAAGCCATTACGGCACAAGATTACGGCCTTGAGTTCATGATACGACGATTATATCACGAATACAACAAATGGGGACTACAAATGAGTCTAAGAAAAAGAGTATCTGGTGGTGAATAGTGATGCTAAATTTGAAGTAAATATAAATTACGAAACAGGTAGAGAAATTTAAACATCTCGAAGCACATATCGATAAAAATGGATTGGGTCACAGAAGTAAAATATAGAATACAGCAAAGCAGAAAGGTGTTACGGTGTATGAATTCTTTTTGGCGGGATAAGAATATTTCCAACAACAATAAGGAAGGAGTTAGTAAGATAATGATTGAATCACTGGTATGCTGTGGATCAGAACTATGGATATTAAATGCGGATCTCAAAAGAAGACTAATCGCTGTGGAAATGGACTATTTGCGTAGGAGTGCCAGAATATCAAGAATTGAAAGAAAAAAAACTAATGATAAAGTAAGAGCTATAATGAAGGCAAATGATAGTGATAGACAGAATTAAAACAAAATCACTGAAATGGTACGGACATATGATAATGCCAGATCATCGGTGGCCAAAGAAAGCTTATGAATGGAAACCACCCGCCGAATACCACGACGCTCTTGGACAGACCAGATAAATGGAGTAACGGTACATCGCGGCATCGACAAGAAGGAAGCGCTGGATAAAGAGGCTTGGCGGAGAATAACAGGAATACGACAAGATGTTATTAATTAATCTATGTATTGATTAATCCTGTAATAATAATAGTTCATCGATCACAGACTTTCGTCAACAATCCAACCGATGTAAGTGGTGCAGTCGGTAACGCTCTAGAGTAACGTCATTGCTTTGCAAATCGTAAATGTGTATAGGAATTGGGGTCAGGTCATAATCTTCTCCTCTCTCTGTTCGTAACCTGATTCACGTGACACCTGAAGTGGCAAAAGAAGTTACTTAAAATGAATTCGTGTATCAGGTGGGTTGATTGGAATATGGATTATAGGAGCTACTCCTCCAAATGCTAGAATGTGTAATGATGGAAAGATCGAAGATAGTATTTCGTATAGTCATGATCGCCAAACGTGTACTTTAACACTGTTATCCATCAATAAAACATTCCTTTTTTGTGTTAAATTTGGATGTACAAAATAATCAAATTGTAAGGTACACCGTTTTTTCCTTTTTGCACAATTCTGAAAAAAGATCAGAAGCAGAAGTTGTAAGATATGAAGGGGGTCAATGAATATTTGTCTCGAAATGTCCTTTTACACTGTTTCGAACGTAAAACTAAGGCGGGGATAATTTTTTCGAGTGGTAACCCATATTTTTATTCCACATTCGTATTACACGTGAAAAATTCGCTTTTTAGGTTACGAGTATCTCCAGAACTAACCAAGAACTGGAAAAGTTTCAATGAAATTCCTGGATGTGTCCTGAACTCTGTCCACTGGTGAAATGTTCTTTAAAAAAAAAAAAAAAAGTTTCAAATGTTTGTATAGCTTATGGGACTTAACTACGGGGTCATCAGTCCTTAAACTTCCAAACTACTTATGAACTAGCTAATCCTAAGAACGGTACAAATATCCATGCCGGAGGGGGGGATTCGAAACCCCAACCGTAGTGGCCGTGCAGACCGGGACTGTAGCGCCTCAGTCCCCTCGGCCACCGCGGCCGGCTGTTCGTTTTCATTGAAGAGTTTCCCTAATCATCAGTATTTCAAGAACGAAGCGATGTATATATATATATATATATATATATATATATATATATATAAACAGAGAGAGAGAGAGAGAGAGAGAGAGAGAGAGAGAGAGAGAGAGAGAGAGAGAGAGAGAGAGAGAGAGAGAGAGAGAGAGAGAGAGCTAGCTAGCTTTCCCCCAACTCCTAAACTACCTGTACGATTTCGACCAAATACAGTACAAATATTCCTTACTGTAAGACAACATTCCCTGTGGGGTTAAGAACTACAAAGGGTTGTATGGTATAATAACTACCACGTCATTTGACGCATTAACAAGTTTATTCATCCACTTTTGAGAACACGAGGACTTATCAACTTACAACAATCTTTACCCATAATTTCAAATCTTTACGGAACGTTATCTCGTTGATAACCCCAGAAAAATAAAGGGAATTAGTTGATAGGTTACACAATTTTCGGTGTTCATGAAGTACAACTAATACAGTCTTCATGACTATAATTTATTACTTCTACCCAAGTAACAGGATTAGCAAGATTTCTGAGTGAACCTCCAAATTATATTACGACAGACGATTCATCAGAAATGAGGTCATATAAAATTGGCTAATGAGAAACACCACATCACACATGAATTTTAAATGAATTACGTCTTTACAACTAATTCTATTCGCAAAATATTTCGCAATGTGCCATATACCACTGAATGCACATACGAAGTATATAGGCTGTATTTCATCGAAAACAGATAAGTACAAAAAGTTATCGTAATTCATATTTTGACGTTTGTCACATCTGTGCGGTTTTTCATTCAGCATCATCTGTGGGAGCTTATTCGCTACATTAAGTTACTTAAATATTGCATTCTATACAAGTTTCATATGTTGCACACTCACTATTTTGACTGGAATTGTACTGAAAAAATCTTTAACGTTCTCGAGTAGAAAAGCGACGTCTTTCTACAAAATTTGAAATCTTCTGATTTTAGCGCCTACCTTCTGTACTTAAAACAAATTGAAATTGTTCACTAAATACCTGAAACTAAGAAGACACTCGTGACTAAACTGTTTTGCAACGCACCGATTCATAGCTTCCAAAGAGTTCTTAGGAAACTTAAGACAAAAATGTGTAGATATCTTCTTAGTTATTTCTGATTTTATGGCAGTACATACGTTACCTGTTGTTAAAACTACGTTACAAATGAATATGAACGATACTATTCTGACTCATCAGATATCGTATTTGGAAATATAGTTCGCTGTCCACTTGGAGCGTTGATGTCGCCGTGTATGTTAGACTGTGGTTTAGTGGGGTTGACGTTCATTGTTCATTTCTTTTTCGTTTGTCATGGTTTCCTTTTCATCGTTTGCAACTTCGTAGGGACATAATAGTGTAGATCAGCTTAGGCAAATGTTCGTACCATCGTAGGCTGTTGCCGCGCACTGAAAAAACAACAAGAATAGGTTTTCGCAATGGATACACAGGTTCTCGTTAAATCGCCGAGGTTAAGCACTGTCGGGCTTGGCTGTCACCTGGATGGGTTACCGTTAGGGTCTGCAAAACGCTGTAGGCAAGTGGGTTGAGCTCAGCCCTTATGAGGCCAATATAGGAGCTACGGGCGTGAGAAGTAGCGGCCCCGGTCACGAAAACTGACTTGACGGCCGGAAGTGTGGGCCGCTGACCACGCCCCCTTCCGTAACGCGTACGTTGACGCCTTCGGGTGGAGGGTGACACGGCGGCCGGTCGGTAACCGGTGGGCATTTCAGGCCTCTAGCATTACATGCACGAATAATTACTGTTCCGTTGCATGTCTTCGCGTAGCAGTTTGACCATCCATCACCTTTGTAGACGACGTTGGAGTAGGAGCGATGCAGTTTGATGGGAAACTACACGTCACTTACCGTGTGGGGCTACGAGATGTCGGAAATGCAGCCAGGTAGGAGCGACTGGAGGAACTATTCTTACCGTCTTAGCTCGCTGTGGCTGATCACCTCCGTCGAGGCCGCTGCTGCAGCTTACCTGCAATTCAGAGATTATCATTATTTAATGCTATTTCTCGTTCAAATTTCTTGTTTGTGGCAGATAAACAAACACATTTCATGTGGCATAATTAGATACGCGTTTATTTTACGTATTTATTTAATAACAGTGTGAGAAAAACACTCTGAACTTCTTGATGAATGTGTGTGCATCAAACAACTTGTCAAAACAATATTCGCGGTGGCCGAGCGGTCTGCGGCTCGCCAGTCACTTTTGTACGGCCACTGCGGTCGGGGGTTTGAATCCCCCCTCGGTCATGGATATTTGTGCCGTTCTTAGTATTAACTAGTTCATAAGTAGTTTGTAAGTTTAGGGACTGATGACCCCCGTAGTTAAGTCCCATAATCTCTACAACCATTTGAACATTTTAACAAAAGAATATTAAAGAATATTCCGCTGGCAAAATAATGAATTATTGCTTAATTGCACGATATAAATCCATGACTTCGATGGAAGTGCGGTTTTACCATTGACTTAGTTATCCACCATTCTTTTTTGAGCAACAGTTAAGTCTATTTTTATTGAATTTAATAATTTGACGCTCTGCAACCTCAGAGGTAAGTAATTTTATTTGTTAAGTTATGCTGTTTAGCGGTATTTATTAGTTGTTTTCATTCCGCCCACGTCTAAACGTGAATGTGGTCATGAGGCCTGCAGTTTTCAGTCTGCGCCTTCCCTACTGTAACATTTCTTGCTTAGGAAAGATTGAACAAATTTTTAGTTGCGTTTTAAACAAGTTTGTAAATCTACCCCCTGTCAATGTCTCATGATGCCCAGAAGAAACGAACCACATTATGTATGATAAATGAATAGAGTTTATGCAACCATATTTTTTACCAAAATATCAATTACGGTTGTTGTGCTAGCGCCAAAAAACATGGAGTGGAGCGATTTTAGAAGTTTATCTGGTTTTTTAATGGCTACATAAAACAGCTATGGGCATACGAAATGCTCAGTGAACAAACTTCTGTGAAAGGCTGCCGTGTCAAACGAACACTATAAAAAACATTTGTAAATTTGACCTGGGGACGTCGCAGTAATGTTCTTACCTATTTAGCTCTAAATCTCCCTTGAGCGAGTCAAGGAAAAAAGTGAAAAATCTTCCGATAGATGTTCCGTTACAGTACAAGCGCAGTATAAGTTCCTTAGAACAACAATAGACTCCTACGTAGTAGTCATACGTTCTGAGACTCATCATATGTCGGCGCTGTGGTCCACTACAGCGTATAGTTGGCACCGTGGTATGGTACCATGTCAGTTAGTCCCTCGTCCTGCGAGAGACAGTCGAAGGCGTGTTCTGGCATTAGACGTACGATGATTGTTGTTACGGTTAGTCGAATGAGCTAGACGTACATTTACATGTCACAGTTTGAACAATGTGCGAAAAGAAAAGACATCATATAAATAATGATTTATCTGCCCCAAAAGGCAATCGACAATTTCAATGAGGACGCATTAATACGCTCGATCCCTTGCGGGTATCCAGTATAGGCTGCGAGCAAGTGGAATCAAATGGGCAGTGGCACTACAACCGTAGTGTGCTGCAAGGTAAGAATATGGGTTGGAAGGGAAGCATGCCTGGATAAGCCTAACTGGCCCAAAGCGGCAAATCCGGGTTCGAATCCCGGTCGAACAATAATTTTCATCTTTGCCAATGGATTTATTTCACATCCCTGAAACTGTCGGAATGTTTAAATATTTTGAATGCGTAAAATTACTGCCGTTATGTCAGCAAATGGTACCTATTCTTTCGGACATGACCGAAAAGAACAATCACCATATAAATAATTGTCAGAAAATGCTACATTGCAGTTATATTTATTTCCAAAAAGACGCTGTATTCTATTCGATACACGACCTGTGAAAGGAATAGAACATTATTTCTTATCAATACGATAAGACAGAAGTACCAAGGGTAGTAAACCTTTCGTTGATTAGTTTATAAAACGTGCACTGACAAAATTATACCAGTCTGTTTGCAACTCCAATCCTCAAACACATAACATTTGCTCCATACGTCGATACATAAAGATGTATTCACACCTCGATCTTATAAAAGTCTTAATTCCGAAATTAAAAGGATTGAAACTATATCTGTTAATAACGGATACGAGACAAATTAAATTTCGTTGATAGCACTTTCGTAAAAACACAAATATATAAGTAAAAGAAAGACAGTAGCAATGTCTATCAACAGGCACTGAAGAACGTCAAATACTTTTGTAGAAGGAGCCATTTTATATACCTAGGAAGCATGATCTCGAAAGACAACACCATTAAGTAGAAATTAATCAGCAGGACACAGAAAGCATCCAGTTTTTACAGTCAAACTAGAAGTCATCCTTTGGGATGAAAAAGTCTCACAAAAAGCAAAAGCAAGAACGTACCATACCTATTTCGTACCAATCCTTACCTACGGTTTAGAAACATATACCCTACTAAACAGAGACGTCATGAGAATTCAGGCCGTGGAAATTAGTTTCATTAGAACTATGAATCAAAAAGATAGAAAACAGAAAATTAAAAATGTTCAAATGTTTGTAAATCTATCGGACCAAACTGCGTGGTCATCAGTCCGTAGCTTACAAACTACTTAAACCTAGGTAAACTAACCTAAGAACAAACACGCACACCCATGCCCCCAGGGAGGACTCGAACCTCCAAGGCGAGCAATCGCGCGCTCCGTAGCGAGACGCCTTAGACCGCTCGGCTACTCCACCACGGCAGAGAAAATTAGGAATGAAGCAAATAGAAAAGTAGTTGGTATTGTCGTTCCTGTACCAATTGTCGTACAGAAACGCAAGCATTCTGTGATATGGGGACATAATGAGAGCGAATATTGAAAGACCTGCTAAAAAGTATTTCAACCTGAATCTCGTAGCGAGAAGACCACGGGAAAGACCAAGAAAACTCTGGATAGAGACTGTGAGATCAGATGTGGAGGAGAGAGGGCACAATTGGAAACACGTTCTGGAACAGATGTATAAAGACAGGAGGAGATGGAAAGCACTTTTACACCAAACCTACGAAACTGGAGTTAGATGAGGATGCGGATGATGATGCTTCACGAAAAAAAAAAGAAAACATAGCTACAACTAACATTACACGTATGTCTTTCAGATTAAATTACATTACATTAATACTTGTTCCATAGATCACATATATGACACTTCGTAATGATGTGGAATGTATCAGTTTAGTAAGTGGTGTCTATACATGAAAATAAATATTTTAAGGCTTTTTATATTTTAATTTTAGCATTTCTTTATTTTTACTTAACGGTTTATGTGAAAAATTATATAAGTGTAGAAGGAGTTGCCATTCATAAATTCCTTTAATCTTTTTTTCAATACCAGTTGGCTGGCGGTCACACTTTTGATGATACTTGGTAAGTGACCGAAGACTTCTGTGGCTGCATAATTCCCTTCTTTCTGTGCCAAAGTTAGATTTAACCTTGAATAGTGAATAGCATCCTTTCTCCTAGTGCATTGCTATTACTTTTGAATTGGTTCTGGTTGTTACTAACAAATATCGCGCGCGCGCGTTTTGTGAAGCTACAGTGAAGATCCTAGATCTTTAAATAAATGTCTGCAGGATGAACGTGTTTGAGTTCCAGCAATTATTCTGATTACAAACTTTTGTGCAATGAATACTTTTTAATCAATGTTCAATTGCCCCAGAATATAATCCCATTGAAAACAGTGAATGAATATAGGCACAGTAAGCTAATTTACTGAGATGTATATCACGAAATTTTCCAATGTCGATGAAAGCATATGTAGCTGCACTCAAACGTTGCAGTAGATCTTCAATGTGTTTCTTCCAATTCACTCCCTCGTCAATGCGAACACCTAAAAGTTTTGAATAGTCTACCTTAGCTACAGATTTGTGTTTAAAGTCTAAATTTATTATGGTGTCAAGTCATTTACTGCATGAAACTGTATATGGAAATGAGCGTATGGCTTTCTTGGCCGGGAGATCCCTTAAGGGATGGTTCGGCGTGTAAGTCTTTCTATTTGACGCCGCGTGGGCGACTTACGTGCCAATGATGATATCATGATGATGACGACGACAACACACAACACCCAATCCCCTGCCGGGAATCGAACCCGGGCCTCCTGCGTGGTAGTCAGCGACGCTTCCACTGAGCTATGGAGGCGGACTGAAACTGTATATACTAGGTTTTATCAAAGTTTAATGAGTCCATTTGTAAAGAACCACTTAATAATTTTCTGAAAGAAACCATTTACAATTTCATCAGTAAGTTCCTCTTTATCAGGCGTGATAGCTACAAGTGTATCGTCAGCAAAAAGAACTAGCTTAGTATCTTCGTGAATCCAGAATGGCAAGTCATTAATATATATTACGAACAGCAAAGGACCCAAGACCGAACCTTGTGGGACCCAATTTTTGATAACTTACCAGTTACAGGGATTAATTGTATCATCTATATCATGCGAACTGCTTATTTCAACTTTCTGCATTCTTGGAGTTGCTTTCACGTATCGCTTCGATACATATCCGTGTCGTGCAACCCCTGTAAAACGCTACAGGCCTGTCAATATGCGACACGCATCTAGGAGTCTTTTCGCGTGGCTCTACATGCGGAGCGCGGAGGCAGCTGACGTCACCGGCTGAGTGTTGGGCCGCGGCGGAGAGGGCCGTGCCTTTCAGAAGTCGCGGTATCGACAGCTCGAGGCGGCGCGGCGGACAATCGCCTATCGACCTTAAAAGGATCCCCGCACGACCGCACTGCGCCCTCCACGCGTTCGCCCCGACTTTCACACCGCCATCGCGATACACGTTCACTCGCCAACCGAGACCGGACTTTCTCCTGCAGATTCTCAAAGGCAACAGTGACAAAGTGGCACTTGCCGATTTACATATACTTCTAATATGTTGTAGTCTAGGTCAAACGACGTGATATATCTTTTAACACGTGTCAATAATGCGAAAGCTTTGTTCCACCCCGAAGACAACGTGGTTGTCAATTTTCTGAGCACATAAAGTCCAAACAGTAGGTGGTATAACAAAAATTTTGAAAGGCAGTTTCGAAGGTTGCAATTGTAATTTACAACTGTTGAATCACAACTTTAAACAAATCAAAACAATTAGATCAGGCGAGATATCATAGGCACAATACATATGGAAGTTTACTAATGTCACTGCAGACCAAGTCGCCACCACACTCCTCCTGAATGGCAAAACCCACGGCAAAAAATACCACGAACCGTTAACGCGTATTCTGGCAGAGAAAAATAATCACCTCAAGGCACAATTTACTATGTCAGAACTTACTGCAGGTTTTTCCAGACTGAATATTAACAGAGATCCTGGTATCGATGACTTGAGAGTGGAGCAAATTAAAAACTTCGGCAGTAATACCCTACAGTGGCTGTTAGATCTGATAAATGCATACGTAGAAACGCTCTACATTCCACAGATGTGGAGCAAAGCCCGCGTGATTGCACTTCAGCAACCAAGAAAGGACTCTGATGATCAAAAAAAAACTTCCGACCTGTGTCTCTTTTGTATCACTGTTTTAAGTTCTTAGAAGGCCTGACGTTTAGAACAAAGAAAAGTTTTTGAACAGATCACCCCACAGCAGGCAGGTTTCCGACAACCTAATCATGCTGCGGCAAAGTGCTGAACCTGACCCAACATATCGAGAACGGGTTTGAGAGGAAAGAGATCTCGGGAGTGGGATTCATAGTCCTTTCAAATGCACATGATACCGTAAACCATCGGAGGCTTCTCAGGAAAGTAAATGTTGTAACAAGAGACTATCATCTAACATCGCTGATTGGTACATTCCTGCACAATAGATTTTTGTCTTTCTCCAGGGTAAGAAGAACAGGTGGAGAAGTCAGAGGAATGGCCTGCCTCAGGGAAGCGTCCTCGCCCCACAAGTGACCAACCAGTGGCAAACACCGCGGGCCAATTAATGTATGCCGATGACACTGCAGTTGCAAGGTACTAAATTTCTGGATGTAGCGGAGAAATTATCCAGTACCTTGGAAGTTCCAGTATTATGACGCAAACCACCAACGGCCGACCCCTTCCAAGACGCAGGTCTGTTCATTCCATTTAAAGAGACCGCGGAGGCAAGTGGGGAACTGAATGTTATATGGAGAGGTGAACGACTAGAGTATTGTCCGACGCCTAAATACTCGATGTCACAATGGACCGCACACTGACCTATAAACATCATTTCAATGCCACAAAGGGAGAAAGTCTCAGCGAGAAACAACGTCATTAGGAAACTAACTAGCGGATCCTGGGATGCAAAATAAAGTCCTGAGAACATCAGCCCTTGCGCTCAGCTTGTCGGGCGCGGAATACGCCGCTCCAGTAAGGAATACGTCAACACACGCGAGAGAAGTTGACATCGCGGTGAATGCAATGGCAGGGATTGTGACAGGATGCTTGAAACCAACAGCAGTACACAAGATGTACTTAATTCTGGGGATCGCACCGCCGAACATACGACGTGAAATCGCTGTAAATGTTGAAAAAACCAAGCAAGAAAAGGACACGCGTCACCCTTTGTATGGACACCAGCCTGTTGACCGACGGCTTCGTTCGAGGAAGAGCTTCCTGTCACGTACCCGAGCCCTGGAAGGGTCGGCCGCAGAGAACCGTATTGCGAAGTGAGAAATCGATCTGAGAAGCCCCCATAAAGCAGCAAACGAAGAACTGGCACCTGGTGGAGACCTGCCATACACAGCCTGGAGAATCCTGAATCCTTTGAGGGTAGAAGTGCCAAAGTGCAAGACAAACTTGCAGCGATGGGGCTATCTAAAAGAGAATGAGAACACTGTCTGTGTGGTTCTGAACAGGATCCTCTATCTGCTTATCTGTTCATATTTAGAACAGCCCTGTACAATGGAAGACTTATGGGAGGCTAAGGACAAAGTCATATCGGCTGCTAATTTTTGGAAGTAGGAAGTGTAGTTCCGCACACGGAAAGTAAGTAAGTATATGGCAAAGTACTTTATTCTGATATTGGTTTCAATTGAAATTTGTGTGTGATAAAGTACGGCGTTTTGCAGTATCAAATCTTTACTTGAGGCTTTCATGGCGTTTACTTAGAGCGAGGCATCATGCGGCTACCATATTAGTGAAAAAGTCATGCTTCTTGCCCTTTAACAGGGTGTGTGATCACCTTGATTAGCACACAGTTGCACACCAGCGTGGCATGGACAGTATGAGGTTATCAATCAGCTCTTGAGGGATATTTGGGCAATCTTCCGTGACTGCAATATCCAGCTCCGCAACCGTTGTCGGAGGTGCTGGTGTGGCTGAAATGCGGCTGCCAGCTGCCTTCCAGACATGTTAAATCAGCTTTCAGTGCGGTGATTATTCTGGGCACTCCGTTTGTTCAATCCCCTTCGCTTCAAGTATGTTCTCCATCAGTGCACATCTGTAGGCACATTGTTCACCAGAAAGAACCCGTCCCCTATGGCACAACAAACTCTTGTCTCTCTACAGTCAAAGCGCTTCTCTGAACGACATAAAAGTCCGTACGTCCGTCAATACTGACTCCTGCCCACTCGTCCACCTCCATGATATGGTTTTGTTTCCTGCACGTAAGGTGGATTTTTAAGAGCCGGACGTTCTCCTCAGATGAGGAAACGACGATTGTTCGGCTGAACACGAAATCTTGACTTGTCTGTGAAGAGAACCCGGTGTCATTCGTTACGCTTTAAATTCTGAAATACCTCCGCCCAGTTCCTGCGGGCTAAACGGTTTCGTGGTTTTAATGGAAGACACAGCATAGGCCTCCATGCGTATAGGCCACATTCCCGAAGGAGATTTCGGACTGTCTGTGTTGATATTGCGCGTCCTGTTGCTTCCTGGAAGGTGCGTTGCAGATGAATTGTATTTAGCCTTCTGCCTCGACGGACTGTTAACCGGAGTAAGGGTCGTCTATTGCTTATGTTACCCGTGGACGATCGTGGCCTTCCGTTCTTTTAACGGTTACTGTTGCATGAAATCGCCTTCAGGCCCTGGAAATTACACTTTGTGACACTCGAATAGCTGCAGCCACCTCTGTGTCTGTCCACTTCCAATCCTCCTATGGTTCCCAGTGCCGTAGCTTCGGATAATTCATTGTCTTCAGTAGTTCACGAACGAACTAGTTCTGGAGAGCTCTCCCACAGGTGAACCAAGCGAACTAGTTCGCAGATCTCTCGCCTCTTAGTTCGTACGCTCCTTTTCCGAAGACTGACGGGGAACAGCGAGAGGACGCGAGAGCGTGCAGCATCGCGTGATTTATAGGTAATGTTCCTCCAATGACCTGTTAAATAAATAAATGCATTTTACAAATAAAATACTAAGAGTACTCTGTATGCACAGTAGTTGAATACCATTGTATCACCCATTCGTGTAAATAACTGGTTTATTTGCTTAAGTATTTGATGTTTAATTGCCTAAACATACGGGTAATAGCACAAGCTTGGGCGATACTGATCATTATATAAAAAAAGCTATCATAACAAAAGAAAGAACTCTTTTAGTAGCGGTAGCAAAAGCCAATCCTGAAATAATTTCGCTACTGCCCCATCTCCTCAACTTTCTTTTGTACCCTCCGTCTCCTTCCGCGCATCTCCCACCTTCCTTATCCCGAACGGGGTCTGTTTGGATTAACAAAGTAGGTATACACAATAACAAAATTAGAGACTCGGTAATTTTTGTTTACATTAGGCATATTCGACCGCAACTTTGAGTAACTTATTATATAAGATAATTCGAAAAATGAACGTTGTATATTACCAAGTGTTTCAGTGGTTTGCCGGAATTGTTGAAAGGTTGTTACATTATTTCTGTAAGCAAGACAAACATTAATAGACAGCAAAATTACTTCAGATAGTGGGGCGGGATTTAGGAGATGTAGAGAGTGAGAGAGATAGAGAGATATATGATATATTTTTGCATGATGAAGGAATTAAGAGACATACCGTATTGTTTACTTTTTGTGCGGCTGTTGTATGAAGAGGCAACCTTCATCAAATACAGAATGTAATCTGTTGTATTCGCTGTAAGTCTGTTCATTCAGCATGCCAGTGGGTTGGATGATTTGTTGTTTGTGTATTTCTAGTGCATCTAAGATATCAAGTAAGGTGCCTGATGGTTGTCAATGACAGATTATTAGGTCTTTGTTGATGTTTGGTAGGCTGTGTTTGCTCTCATGTTCAAATCTTCAAATGTTTGTAGAACTTGTGGGACTTAACTACGGGGTCATCAGTCCCTAAGCTTACAAACTACTTACGAACTAGCTAAGACTAAGGACGGCACAAATATCCATGTCCGAGGGGGGATTCGAACCCCCGACCGTAGTGGCCGTGCAGACCGTGACTGCAGCGCCTCAGTCCCCTCTGCCACCGCGGCCGGCTTGCTCTCATGAAGGTGAGTTGCTACTACAGATTTGTGATGCACTTTTAGACGTAGAGCTGACATGTGTTCATTATATCGTATGACAAATGATCTGCCAGTCCTGCCTATGTAAAAACTGGGACAGTCTGGGCATTTTATCTTGTAAACACATAGTTGTTTACGTTTGTCAGGTTTGAAGTAATTGTGAGGAAGGACATGTTTTATCTAGTTGTTAGTATAATAGCCCATTTTGATGCCATATTTTTTGAATTCTACATCTACATCTACATACATACTCCGCAATTCACCGTAAGGTGCGTGGCGGAGGGTACACTGTACCTCTACTAGGCATTTCCTTTCCTATTCCACTCCCAAATTGAACGAGGAAAAAAAGAATGCCTATATGCCTCCGTACGAGCCCTAATTTCTCTTATCTTGTCTTTGTGATCTTTACGCGAAATGTAAGTAGGCGGCAGCAAGATCGTACTACACTCAGCTTCAAATTCCGGCCCTCTAAATTTACTTAACAGAAATTCACGAAAAGAACGTCGTCTTTCTTCCAGCGATCCCCAATTGAGTTGCCGGAGCATTTCCGTGACACTCGCGCATTGGTCGAACCTACCGGTAACAAATCTAGCTGCTCGCCTCTGAACCGCCTCTATGTCTTCCTTCAAACCGATCTGCTGCGGGTCCCAAATACTAGAGCAATACTCAAGACGTGGTCGTACAAGCGTTTTATACGCGGTCTCCTTTACAGTTGAAGTACATCTTCCCAAAATTCTCCCAATAAACCGAAGTCGGCTGTCTGCCTTACTCACAACTGATTGGCAATTTTATGATATGCTTTTCCAATGAAAGGAATACTAGAATATTTTGTGGTTTTGGGCTCTGTTAGTAGCAAGTGTGTTGTTTCATTTCTATTTTGGTTCTTTCATGTTATGAATTAGGTGATCGATTGTGGATGTTGGATATCCATTATTAGTGGCTGTTTGATTAAAACAATTTCATTAGCAAGATCATGTTGGCCATTGGGATGTTCACTGCTCTACTAACCATACTTCTGTATGCTACTAGTTTTTGTGTGGAGGGATGGAAGGAGCTGTTGCGGGTTGTTCTGTCAGTAGGTGTTTTCTTTCTGTGCACTGTGAAGGTGTGTCTGTTGTTTTCTATGCAAACTGCTAGATCCAGAAAATTTAATGTCTTACTACTTCATGTTCAATGGTGAATGTGATGTTGGGATGGAACTGGCTGAAAAGGTTATTAAAGCAATAAATTAACATAATGATTACATAGGTAAGGAAAGAGATCTAAGCGTTAAAGCAGTCAATAATCCGAAGACAGGTTTGAACAGCACAGTGGTTTACTAGGCATTGTCCTGTTGGAGGTGGTATGCCGTTGCCTTTTTCCGACCTATGAACTGACTTTCCTTGCCACTTATAGGGGGATATATAGTGCAGCGTTGGTTCCGAACAACGGTGCATTTCGGCATCATTCATATCAAGAACATTTCCAGAACCGAAAAAGTCAAAGGTGATAGATTATAATCCTAGCTCTAATCGGAAAACGAACCCTCTAGTTAAGTCCCATAAGCTTCAATAAAAAAACAACCGAACCCGCTACCTTTAAGAGTCGTAGTCTGATGCTCTAAAACTCCGCCACTGAACCGCACTAGTGATACGAAGTTCAACAGGACATCTAGTAAAACAATATTTTTTCTATTCTCCTGAGAATTGATGCTCAACAGGGAATCATGTAATTTTAATATAAAAATATATTTAACTTTTTTTAGACATATAATTTTGCATTCGTAATCCCTAACATGGAGACCCCTCCGGGGATCACGACCCACAGGTAGAAAAACACTGCGATGGAACATAAACAGATTGACAAAAATCCACATTAATCTATTTTCCATGTCTATAATTAAAGTCACAATAAATAACTAACACTTTCTCCAGATTTTTCGTTGCGAAATTGCATCTCACGTCTCTTAATACCATCTTACATGCCGACAATGAGCGTTCCATGTCAAGGCACCGAACACAAAGGTTCCGATGATTTACCTGATAAGATGTCAGACACTGTTCAGCGGTTGACCATCTTTTTTAGCACTCTTTCGTTCCTCACTAACTTTGATACCGATAGAATCTGGGGCTAAGTTACTTTTTTCTGTCAAATGTTTCAAATGTTTGTAAATCTATCGAACCAAACTGCATAGTCATCAGTCCGTAGCTTACAAACTACTTAAACCTAGGTAAACTAACCTAAGGAGACACACACACACACACACACACACACACACACACACACACACACACACACACACACACACACACACACACACACACGCCACAGGGAGCACTCGAACCTCCACGGCGAGCAACCCCGCGCTCCGCAACGACGTGCCTTAGACCGCTCGGCTACTCCACCGCGACTTTTTTCTGTCACTTCTTCTATCAACCGCAGAAGCGTGTAGACTGGTTCCCTGACCAATCCAGAGATTTAATAAATGGGACATAAATGCATAATGAGACTTTTTGCATGCAGTGTCGTTGGAAATAGTTGGGTCTTTTAGAAGATCTTTAGTTGAAGTATTACTCATTGCCTCTCTTCGCAGTTCAAGAACAATGTTCTTAATGTCTTCCAAGTGCTCGCAGTAATATTCCACGGCCTGCAGCTTAATTTACAGGTTGAAATTAGAGACTATAGCCTCAGCTATACCATTCATGGCGGAGCATGGCGCGTCGGAACATTCTGCCGTATGCTGTCGCCATCTATCTCACGATTGGCGTTCACGCACGTAAACAAACCAATTATCAGTTACCGTAACTTCCCACAACTATTTACCACTTTTGACATATTTTAATGCGTAACCTTATTGTATACTTTCCGAAAGCCACATTTTTTGTTTTGCAGGTAGTAGTTTGTTGTTGTTGTTATGGTCTTGAATTCTTTAGGGGGAGGTGACGACGCATGCATACCCGTCCCTAGAAGCCACACTGTTATCCAAAAGCGACACATTCAAATTTCAACCGGTTTCGTACCTTTTCTTTTGCACATCCCTCGTCGTAGAAAACCACGTAAACTGTACTGTCAGATATACTTATGAATTTGAAATGTTTGTATGTTGAATTGAGGCTTACAGAAATTTGCTAAATGAAATTTTCTTATTCCTTTAATTATTAAACTATAGATCCACCCATTAGATATCAGTACTACACTATCTAGTATTGATTTATGTATTTTATATGGCGTCACATACAATACCCTGGTTTTTATACATACTAACACAAAGAATGCCTTTTCTAAGGATGGTGGTTCAAATCCACTTCCGGCCATCCTGATTTAGGTTTCCCGTGATTCCTTATTTTGTGGTTGTTATGGTCTTCAATCCGGAGACTGGTTTGATGCAGCTCCACCCCCTACTCTATCCTGAGCAAGGCTCTTCATCTCCTCATAAGAACGGCCACCCACATATATTTGAATCTGCTTACTACATGCGTCTCTTGGTCTCCCTCTGCGATTTTTACCCCACACACTTCCCTCCAATGCTAAATTTACGATTCTTCCATGTCTAAGAATGTCTTACCAAGCGATCTCTTCTTTTGGTCAAGGTATGCCAATAATTCATTTTCTCACCAATTCTGTTCAGTACCCCTTCATTATTTATGCGATCTACCTACCTAATCATCAACATTCTTCTGTAGCACCACATTTCAAAAGCCTCTATTCTCTTCCTGTCCGCACTGCTTATTGTCCATGTTTCACTCCCGTACAACGCAACACTCCACACAAATGCCTTCAGAAAAGACTTCCTTACACTTAAATTAATATTCGATGTTAGCAAGTTTCTCTTTTTCAAAAATGCTTTCCTTCCCATTGCCATTCTGGATTTTATATCCTCTGTACTGCGACCATCACATGTTATTTTACTACCCAAGTAACAAAACTCATCTACCACCTTCATTGTTTCGTTACCTAGTCTAATTCCTTCAGCATCGCCTGTTTTTCTAAGAATGCATTCCATTATGTTTTGCTCTTGTTAATGTTCATTTTATACGCTCTCTTAAACACACTGTCCATTCCACACATTGCTTTTCCAGGTCCTTTTAAGAAATTAAATTACAATGAGTTGGACTCAACAGTGTTAATATGTTGGTGAAACTTCATGCCAAAAGTGGTACATTGTTGTATGCCAAGTGCCCAACTGTAGACCACTATGATTTTTATATGCTGTATCAATGATGCCGTTACTTTAACTATTTATTTCACTACTTATTACTCATGACGATGTAGAAAGTATTATAAAGAAAAGTGAAGTGTGAAGTCACAATATAAAGGACACACCTTCTCAAAAGTATCGAAAACAGCTGACACACACACACACACACACACACACACACACACACACACACACACACACACACACACACACAATATATATATATAAATTACTCCTTTACACCCCACTTGTCTTTTAGCACTGAGATACCGTACAAATCCCTTTTCAAAGAGATCTTCACTGTCTCACTAATTTTACATACAACATCTGACATTTCGAACGTTCAAATATAGTTTACAGTTCGCCATTTTCAAAACTCCCCACTTCTCTCCATACAGCTAACTGGGGTGCATAATGTATGCATAGTCAGAACACCACCAGCCCAGTTTTCCCCCTCCCCGCCCCCCCCTCATCCTGAATTATCACTTTATCACCCACTTGAGGCATGAACACTACTGTTGCATCAACAAACTTATTACACCGTCGCCATTTTCTTATGTGTTCAAATAAAAGGTATTATCGTCATCTGATACAAACGATTCTGTATCCTCATCACCACTACTGGTCATCGTCTTCATGGGAATCTGAAAATTAAAATCGACATTGGAAAGTGGACCATAGATTTGCTCAAGTTCACCCGTTTTAATTTTATTGCACATTTCTCATGTATAACGCCAGCAGATAAGCATCAAGATAAAGATAATATACTCTAAATATATTAAAAAACAGATAAAGAAAATTCAAAAGAAAGTAAGTTCGACGAATGAACTGAAAATGAGCCTCATCTCGTTATCGGTATGGCCTGTGATGCTTTACCGTTCGAGACCTTGCAGTTTAATCAGCCTGCCAGTGAACGGCAGAATTCTTCCATGCCGGGAAGACCACAAGAGCAGTTTGTCACTCAAATTTTATTTTACTTGATTTTTTTAAATTTAAATACATTCGGGTTGTAGCATTTTCGATAAAATATATGCGTATTTCTTAGCTGGGAAAACCACGAGAGAATGGTAGACATAAAAAAATTTGTTTCATATATATATATTTTTAAATTTATGTACAATCTGGTACTAACCTGAAATTACGAATGTTAGGTGCTACAAAATTAGCGTTTTCGATCTAATTTGACGTAATTCCTGAATGTACAAATTTTATTGCGTTAATTTAATGATGAAAAAATAGGTTTTACCTAAAATCCAAGGTCTAGTCATCAGAGTAATGTATCTGCAAACTTCTGTATCTCTGAATAGCTGCTGTAACCGACAACGATTTGAATCTGCTCGCTATATTCATTCCTATGTCTCCGTCTACAATTTTTACACCCTCCCCTCCCTTTTTGAGAATAAATTCCTATCATTACCACGATGACGAATCCTTCCTGCTTCCTAAAATATCCAATCAACATAATTCTTCTTTTACTTATGTTCAAAAATGTTAAAATATTTCCGTCAAAAATATTAAAAAAACATACAAATGTATGTTAAGCTTATGGGACTTAACTACGGGGTCATCAGTCCCTAAACTTACAAACTACTTATGAACTACTTACGAACTAGGACGGCACAAATATCCATGCCCGAGGGGGGGATTCGAACCCCCGACCGTAGTGGCCGTGCAGACCGTGACTGGAGCGCCTCAGTCCCCTCGGCCACCGATGCCGGCAATGATATTGATATCAAATTGAAAAAAGCTGTTTCAGTTTCTCGCGAATTTACAAATTTTCTTGGTAACTTTCACCAATTTTTAGTCTATAAGAACGTCGAACGTCAAATGTGCAAAATTTTATCGCAATCATATTTCACTGAAAACATTTCCAAGACGATAATGAACAAAAGAATAAAAAATACCCGTCTTCGTCTTGTGAATAGTCAGTTATAGTGCTGAATTCAATAAAAAAACACATTGAAAAAAGCAATGTCAGTTTTTCTCAAATTTTCCAATTTTCCGGTAGATTTTCCAAAATATTTTTTTCATAAAATCCTTGTCCTGTCAAGCCGTACTCAAGTGATGCTCTTACAACCATGTTGCAACTGATTTTTATTCATAGAAAAAAATAGCATTCGGTTTTTCCTAAATTTTCCTACTTTCCCGGCGACTTTACCAAATTTTTATTTGATGCGAACCTTCCTCTTGCTTTCAAGATGAAACGTACAAAATTTTATCGCAATCGGACGAACAGTGTTGACAGCTCACTGGAAGAAGTTTTGTTTTTCCCAATTTTCCGGACAACTTTTCCATATTTTATCACCGTTTAAACCTTCCCTGGACTTACAGCAATATTTCAAGACTAAAATTAACCAAATCGTTTCAGCCGTTCTAGAGTTTTAGCGAGAATTTTTTTTTCGGTTTCTTCCGGTTTAAAAATATCTGTAATAGATAGTTAAAATGTTGAAAATTTGATTCTACACGAACTGCACCTTTAGTGTCGGGATAATAGGTCGTTCTTCCGGGACGAATTAATAATGAAATCACTGGTATTACATGTTAGATATGACATTTTAATTGTAAAGCCATCAATACGTTTCTGAATAATAAAAATAAAAGTGATGTGTAAGTACTTACAGACCCAAAATCATAAGTCAATTCATATGTTGCTTCAGAATCCCTATCTGACATTGAATAACGTGCTAAAACAATGATTGTTAGTATTTGCATGTCAATGACAGACATTCAAATGACAGTCTGATGTTGGAGAAAGTGTTTTGTGTTAAAAGGGAACAATTTTCTTTAAATGTTTAAAAATTGAAACCCCGCCCTTCTGGAAGGACGTCAAGATCGCCTGGGATAATAAAAACACCTTGCTAAAAATGAATAAATGAAAGGCATGAAAACTGTTTTCAGGTACCAAGCGATAGCTAAATTTACAAGATAGAGTAAGTAATATTGAGAAATTTGATTCTTTACAAGTTGACTATACAGTGTGACCTAGTTCATAGAGCACAATTCGATTCTGAGCTTACTTGCAGTGCGAAACCTCGCTTTACATCATATATTTTTTTCTGTTGGAATTCATGTAGGCCTAAAAAGGATGTGTCCCATTCAGAAAAAGACTAAAATTTTTCCAATAATTACCAATACTGTATGTTTTATTGTTTTTTACAACTAAGTTGTATCAACAGAAGAAACATTAACCCTTTATGGGTTTCACTTTGATATTTCGTAATTTTTTGTGGTATCTTAGTTGCTGGAAAGTATGTTACTGCAAAGAAAAACTAAATCAAATGATTTAATTTAGGCCTCGCGAGACTTAAAAGTACTAAATTATATTTAAAACTTTATTCTAAGGATTTACAATACATGATACGTTATCATAACAGGAAAAAAATTAAGATCGCTTTACCCTAGCAGATGCACAGAACACAAACTGAACAATCACCCGCATAAAACTAAATAGCCCAAGGTCGGCAAGCTGAAATTCAAATTGCTTTGATGAAAACAGATATTTTACTGATGAAAGAACTGCGATGCATTAACATCGTACCAAAGAAAGAATAACTGGTGCGCTACATTTCCGCGGCAATTCAAATGACGACGAATGTTGTACACTCATTTTTATGAAGTAGGATTTTTAAGTCCCGTCAGATCATAAAGGTTCGTTGCCTTTGAAATTACTTGACATAATTGTTATGGTTCGGGGGTCTCGCCAAAGTTCAAAATTCGAGTATTCGAAAAGGTTGCGATACACTGTCCTAGCCCATAAAATATCAAATTTTGATCAGCTATTTCATGATGTATATAACCTTTTTTTGTTAGTGATAGACCCTATTTATTTTAGATACATGTGCATAATTTAATATTTTTTAGAATCTAAAACTCCGAGCTCAAGTGATGGCCTGCGTCGAATCAGCACATTAATAACCGAAGAAACCAGGTCGTACAGCGCTATTGATACCATTGAAGAATCTCGCAGGGTAGAGACCATTTCCATTCCTAGAATCCGCACCAGGACTCGTCATTCAGACTGGCCCCCGCGTCCTTTTGTGGGACTGACCTTTCGCCGCGGGCGGAGTTCTCTGACCGAATGAGGGGCGACGCTTCAGGCGCGCTCTCCTAGACCGCTAATCAATAGCTGCAGCTAGTTCTCGCTCGCGGCGCCGTGGCAGCACCTGACGGCACTGTCCTCAGCGACATCTATCCGCCGCCTCCAGCACTCGCTCCTGTTACCGCGCGTCCTAGGAGCGGCTGCTCGGCGTACGAATAATTATCCTTTGTTTACGACTACCGTATGATTGCCTGACGGCAAGATATAGTATACACGACAGTTTCACCAATTCACGTATTGTTGTGAAACAATAAAGTAGGAAAAAATAAGGCTGTATTTCGAAATTCGCAATTCCTCGGATGCCTCATTTATGTAATCTATATACTACCGGAAACTATTTAAAAACAATCATTTTTCTGTTGTTATGAAAAATGTTTAAAGTACTTGACCGACTTACTCTACACGAATGTACATTCTGCTGACACAGTCAGCATGTATTTTTAATGTAAATAGTATGCAAATTTATGACTACATACATATATAAAGAGGAAATGTTCTGTGGAGACTCGTGCGGAATTTTACCAGTGTGCTAAAATATGACAAAAATAAAATTGTCATTTTTCACTACGTTGGGATAATGTTGTGATACTAAATTTGATTTTATGAGCAGCCACAAGTCGCAGTAATTATTTATTCAATTTACCCCTTTCACTCTGTATACAAGAGCATCATCAGAATACTGTAAAAAATAGATATCGATTTAACAGAATTTTTTACATTAATATTACATCAATTATGAATTATATTTCTATTTTGGAAGCCTACGTTCGATTTATACAATCACATGTACATACATTTAAAATATTTGTAGTCTGAATGCTGGATAATCGGTTGTTTTCAACAGCTGATAGCAATTATATCTTTGCCGCTGTCACTAAGTATTTGTAACATCAATGGTATGATCTGTAAACGTTATCTTTGGACGTGCCATATAATATTCATTTTGATCGCTCCTTTTATGGAGGCGTGTGCAAAAATATTTTACATAAATTATTATTATAAATAATTCATTAAAATACATTCCTAAAAATCATTTAAAAATTTACAAAATTGTACCAATGTACATGCATTCAAAATTTCTCGTTATACAAAGAACTGTAATAGGCTAATACGGCAGGTTAGCATCTTATTAGTAATCGGCTTACAGAATTTCGTCAAATGGTTGAAAGAAACCATTTATATGAAATTAATTCTGCTCGTTTAATAAAAAATGAGTGTTCTCTCTCTACGAATACTTTGCCGGTTGTTCTAAAATATCTAACAAATAGCCTTTATTTGCCGTGTGGATAACCTTCATGCTGTCTTCAATATTACTAATGTGTGCCCAGTCTTTTGTAAATGCTCACCAAGTGCTGAATGGTTCGAATGTAAATTGCAGTGTTCTTCATAAGTTATATTATATTACATTCGAATTTGCATGCTATAAGTGACGCTCTTGAGCTTTAACTTTATTTAGTTCCTTAAGCTGCTGCAACCAACAAGACGGTTGTGCCGTAGTGGTAGAGAAATACACCTACATAGCGCGCAGTACTGGCGTGTCTACATTAGTTTCAAATTATTTACTGATTCACCGTCGTAATTTGATGGTAGATGGCCTTCTTTTTACAATTTCCTCAATCTCTCACAAGAAATTCATAATCGAGATTGAATGTTGGATTCAGCAACATACCTAACGATCTCTGTTTCTCATAGTGCATCCAGCGAATAGATGACCATTTCAGTGTATGTCCTGATGGCGTTCATTGCATCAGTAGAAATAAAATAATTCTGCTGCTTTTTCATCACGGTGAAGCTTTACCTAGCTTTAGAAATTGCGTCTGCCCATTCATCAGGTACCAAAACATACTCAATTTCCTGTTTGCGTTTCTCAATTATTCCGAAGTCCCTGTCACATTACATATAAATATGGCCTGTCCACAATAATTTGTGATCAATCGTTTCCAGAATTCCCCCCTTAACAACTAACATCCAAAATTTCGCTATGTTCTTATTCTGCCCTGCACAGCTGTCACAAGTATGCTATGAGATGTTAAGCATTTCAAACGGAAATGGACTTCTTACTAGCCAACGGAGGTTATAGATTCATTCCATAAAACATAGTTGCTTTCCTCCGTTATTGTTCTCCATCTTATAGACAACACACAAACAACTGAATAGCTTGTACCATTTGTTTTCTAAACGTTGTCTGCATTTCTCTCGGAGTTCATGTTCTGTGATAGCAGATGTTAGCACCAATTAAAGATAAAACTGTACAACTTTTTTCGAGTTCTTTGTGTGACGCAGGACACTTTCACCACATCGCTATATATAAAGCAGAGTGCCTGTGTGTGTGTGTGTGTGTGTGTTTGTGTGTGTGTGTGTGTGTTTGTGTGTGTTTGTGTGTGTGTGTGTTTGTGTGTGTGTGTGTGTGTTTGTGTGTGTTTGTGTGTGTGTGTGTTTGTGTGTGTTTGTGTGTGTGTGTGTGTGTGTGTGTTTGTGTGTGTGTGTGTGTGTGTTTGTGTGTGTGTGTGTTTGTGTGTGTGTGTGTGTGTTTGTGTGTGTGTGTTTGTGTGTGTGTGTTTGTGTGTGTGTGTTTGTGTGTGTGTGTTTGTGTGTGTGTGTTTGTGTGTGTGTGTGTGTGTGTGTTTGTGTGTGTGTTTGTGTGTGTGTGTGTGTGTGTGTGTGTGTGTTTGTTTGTGTGTGTGTGTGTTTGTGTGTGTGTGTGTGTGTGTGTGTGTGTTTGTTTGTTTGTTTGTGTGTGTGTGTGTTTGTTTGTTTGTGTGTGTGTGTTTGTTTGTTTGTTTGTGTGTGTGTGTTTGTTTGTTTGTTTGTTTGTGTGTGTGTTTTTGTTTGTTTGTGTGTGTTTGTTTGTTTGTTTGTTTGTTTGTGTGTGTTTGTTTGTTTGTTTGTGTGTGTGTGTTTGTTTGTTTGTTTGTGTGTGTGTGTTTTTGTTTGTTTGTTTGTTTGTGTGTGTGTTTTTGTTTGTTTGTTTGTTTGTGTGTGTGTTTTTGTTTGTTTGTTTGTTTGTGTGTGTGTTTGTTTGTTTGTTTGTGTGTGTGTTTGTTTGTTTGTTTGTGTGTGTGTTTTTGTTTGTTTGTTTGTGTGTGTGTGTTTTTGTTTGTTTGTTTGTGTGTGTGTTTTTGTTTGTTTGTGTGTGTGTTTGTGTTTGTTTGTGTGTGTGTGTGTTTGTGTTTGTTTGTGTGTGTGTGTGTGTGTGTGTGTGTGTGTGTGTTTTTGTTTGTGTGTGTGTGTGTGTGTGTTTGTTTGTTTGTTTGTTTGTGTGTGTGTGTGTGTTTGTTTGTTTGTTTGTTTGTTTGTTTGTGTGTGTGTGTGTGTGTTTGTTTGTTTGTTTGTTTGTTTGTTTGTTTGTGTGTGTGTGTGTGTGTGTGTGTGTGTGTGTGTGTGTGTGTGTGTGTGTGTGTGTGTTTGTTTGTTTGTTTGTTTGTTTGTTTGTTTGTTTGTTTGTTTGTTTGTTTGTTTGTTTGTTTGTTTGTTTGTTTGTTTGTTTGTTTGTTTGTTTGTTTGTTTGTTTGTTTGTTTGTTTGTTTGTTTGTTTGTTTGTTTGTTTGTTTGTTTGTTTGTTTGTTTGTTTGTTTGTTTGTTTGTTTGTTTGTTTGTTTGTTTGTTTGTTTGTTTGTTTGTTTGTTTGTTTGTTTGTTTGTTTGTTTGTTTGTGTGTACTGCACAGTTAAATTTGAGACATATTACTTACCGTGATGTAACAGTTGTTACAGAGTTAAGAATGATATACGACGCATGGATCAGGAGATATGACGTTACAAACAATAGCAATCGCAAAAAACTGCCACATAATATGACGACTCTACTCATACACTGTATTAGTGTCTTGCAACAAACATTAAACATAATTTCAAAAAATTATTATATTTTTGCTCGCTGACGACCACACTTAAAATGATGAAAGGAAAGAAGGTACCCTGTTTCCACAGTTAATGGACTAAAACTACGGCATTCGGTATGACGTTAAAATTTACAATTTCTACACTACAAATTGTAGCTGCATGAAATTTTGCAGATAGTACACACATATAGCTGAATATACCTTCGAAACTGTATCTCAATATGACACGTAGTTTGAGATACGAGCACATAAACAGTAACGTTCATGGAAAACCACCTCATCACGCACCAAGTTTTAATCTATTACTTCTTTTACTCTTCACAACAGATCTTACAGTATAAATTATTACATACCTGGAAAAATTTTACAATTATACAACATATACCTCAATAAATATGAGATCGTAGGAATTTTATATTTCATTTGTATTTTAATTACTATTTTTATTTGTATGGGTAATGTAATTATAATTTTGTACATTATTCAAGACAGCCACTCTTCTTATATAGTCTCTGATAAATGTAACATGTTTTTGGAAAAAAGGAGATGGAAAGAGAGAGTTGCGATAGGAGAAGTACTAACTCATGGTTGGAATAAATAAATAAATAAATAAATAAATAAATAAATAACTGGGCAATGACATGTTTCCAGGTAGTTTAAAATAAAGTGACTAGTGGCATTTTTCTTAAATTATAAAGACCATAACGCTGTGTTTTTATTTATTACTTTCCACCAGTTTCGGCACTGAAAAAAAATTATGTGGTATTGTATGATCTCCCAACATGAAGTCAGATATAAAATTTTTATAATGCTTTTTAGAAATGACAATAATACTTACATATTGTACATAAATTACTAGATGTCATCTTTTTCGAAATATGGCGAAATTAGAATTACAACTATTCATTGGAAACTGTCCTTTCATGTAAGTTTTTATAAAAGTAGTGACAATGATGCTGTTATCACGATATTAAATAATGTAAAATTAGAAGAATTGACATAGGTACAATTTAATCATTAACTGTAGTGGCTGAATGCTTGTCAGAAAACTCCAGTTCTCTTTTAACAATATAGACCTTCTATGGTCTTTGATGACAACCTGTTAACAATCAAGATGGCATCTATAACAGATATATATATATATATATATATATATATATATATATATATATATATAAGTATAATATCCAAAAATATGTCATTACATACTGGTAATCAATAAGTGGAGTGTTGTGTCTGGTCAAACAGAGGAAATTGTAAAATACTGACGTCATTACAAATAAATAAATTAATGAATAAAATAAAAATAAAAATAAATTAATTTTTTGACGATTCGTATTTGTGAAACCTAATCACCTAATGGTTGAACCCTCGGTGACCTAAGGTTTAATTTCGAGAACTAGCACAACATACATAAACTTAATAAAGAAAACATATATGATATACATTAATTGCTAGTCTGTATTTGATATTATAATTTTAATCATTAAAACGTTACTTATCACATTCGAAAAATTTCTTACTGGGTTTGACAGGGATGAATTTTTATCTATAAAATCTAACACAATTTTTTATTGTTTATTATCGACATATTTAATAACAAACGCCTGGTTAAATGTCTAAAACGAATGTTTCTGTATTCTTATATGTAATGACATTCATTTTTCGATATTATACAAAACCATTTCGCTTGTTTACAAAAGTTGTCACCAAAACTATATTAGTAAAACAGAATTGGACTGGGAGTTCTTTAACAAACATTTATCCACTTTAGTAATGTAATCATGTAATCCTCGCATCTTATTATGGTCTATGACATAGCAGTAAGCTCATTAGTAACAGTTAATGATCAAATTGTATAGATACCAATGCTTTTAACTTTACGTGAATTTCATATTATGAACAATAGCGTTATTGCCGCTACATTTAAACGGAGGTACAATGAGGGGCAGTTTCCAATAAAAAGTCGTAATTGTAATTTAAATTTTTATGTTGTCATATTTGGCAAGAATAATCTCTTGTAATAACTGGTGTGCAATATATAAGTATTGTAGTTATTTAAAAAAAAAAAATACATCTGACTGCACGTTCTGAGACAGTATAATAACACACAACTATGATCTATTTTTTTCCATTTAGCTTTTCAATCTCCTTTTGATGGTAGTTAGTGCCGAAACTGGTAGAGTGTAATAAAGAAAAATATTTTAGACTGTTGGCGCATGAATGTTTCTTTCCATGTACAATGCAGCTGTTAATTACCACTTGAAAACATGTCCTTACCCATTCATTGCATGTCACACTAAACAATGGGGGTGTAGATGATTTATTCATATTGAAGGGGGAGGGTGGCATAGGGAGCTACTTAACAATATAAAAGAAAAGTAGAGAAAAGCAATTCACGGATATATGATCATGGAAAGGTTGCCGCCCCCCCCTCCCCTCCCCGTCTCCGTAATAGACACCGCTGCTGCTCCACAACGTGTTCACCTAATTTTTCTAAATCTGCAAATATTAAAAAAGTGAGTGCGATCCTATAAATCAGGATGTAGTTTGCATTGTGTGACGTATGCCTGCATTTCTTTTCCAAGTCGGCTTCTGCCAGTGCCACCATTCTTCTGTGGGTATTTCACACTGTTATTTTACAACACTAAAACTGTGAATAGATCATTCGGTAATATCACACGTGGATATACATTTACCTCCTTGGTTTGGAGTTGGGATAATTTTTTCTACATCTTTGGGAATTTAATCAAGTTTATGTACTCAGTTTATGAAACTGATTTGATTTTTTTTTCATGTTTGGTTCTTCAAGTATGTTCGAAATTCTGTTTTTCACTATTTTATTTCGATGTTGTCAGTTTTCAGTCAGCTTCTTCTCGCACTATTATATCTCTTCTCATCTCATATTTATTTATTTCCTTTCACCTTCCCATAAAAATGCCTTCAGTTTTATTTCTTTCCTGTAGCTCTTCGAAGAAATTCTTCCACCTTTCAGTTCTCTCTTCTAAGCTTGATACCGACTTAACATCTCAGCTTTTTCTGTTTATACAACTGCTTTCCTGTTATTAATTTTTATTTTATTTTAGTACCTACTCAGAACACTTTTTTACATTGATGAACCTTCTACTCCTCCAGCAATTGCTCCTCTACCGCTCAATATCATTCTATTCTGTACGCTTCATTTTCCAAATTGGTGTGTGTTACCCTATCCCCAATTTAATCTAATACCTCATGTCTTAATGTCGGTTTGCTTAACTGCACCCTTCCTGCATTTTGTATTTCATACGTGGTGGCTACCCAGTCATCTTCTATTGCACACTGTAGCTTCTCATATATCAATCAGTGGTTGCCTAGTACATCCTTCGAAACTCACAACGACCTCTGATTCTCCCGGATTATCCAAATCTCATCTGCTCAATTTCCTACCATTTTAAAATTTAAGATACTAAAATACGGTACCGACGTGTCACAATGAATTTTATTTTGTAGTTAGTTCTGAACCATTTCTCAGGCTTTGTACACCACCCTAAAACGTCAGATGTTGGTCACAGCCATACAAAGATTATTTTTACAATGATTCGTCCTTTTTCACATATACGTCTATGCAATTAAACAAGGTTATTGACATTCATGAAGCAAATGTGAAGAAATAAATCTTTATCAATAAAATTCTTTAAGGTATGACACCGCGTCGTCATTTCATAAACTGTACCGACTTTTCGGCCACTGTTGCAGGCGGCCTTCATCAGGGTCTATGTCTGACTGCTGAATGTACGATCTCTTGGGGTATATATATCAGCGGATGAGGGAGAGGAAGGGGGACGTTGGTTTTCCTTTTTATTATCTCGCTTTATACTCTAAGATTATAAGCATACAATATGAAGGTGAAGGAACGATACACAAGAGTACTGACACAATCTATTATTATATAAGGTCATAATACTCAATTTATTTATCATAAAGATAGAGGTGAAGGGGAAGACTGGTGGAAGTATTCGATGGAATGTTGTTGCTGTACATTTGTACTATTTACAACAAGCATTATCTTCCACGGAGAGGAAAGTATTAACTGGTTGCTCCTAACACAGCAAGGCCAAATGGTGCAACTGTATTTGTTCATTAACAATTAACGCGGGATTTTACGATTGGTCATTATTAATACGCAAAATTTAAAGTAATTTTGTTTTTATGCCATTAGTTCCTCTATGGAATCATCCCACTTAATATCATTAGAAAGGCATTCATTCGCAGCACGTCCAGTTAAGGTGGAATGTTCACATTTCTCTCTCCAACTTCTCTCGTCAACAGTAGTGCTGTTCCTTGAGACATACAATGTCCATTATACCAAACTAGCTTCATTCCTGCTGCTTCGCACGCCTAGACTGGACGGTCTGCATTGGTTGTTTCTACTTCTAAATATAAATTTTCAAAGAATTAGTTTTAAAAATGCTTTCCTAATAAAGTATTTTAATACAACTTGCCACCCCCTCTTGCACCATTGATGGCAGAATTCAAACCATCCCGAAGCACTTTTTTTTTATTGTAACCATGGTTCCAAATCCATAGTTTCGCATTTCTAGCACAAAAATAGTCTTAGTAGCACCCTTAAAATATTTTACCTTATTTCATGGGATTAGTGGTTGAATTTCGAAAAATATCGAAACACGTGTTTTTAAAATTCCAATCATAAATCTAAATCCGAAGTTTTGAATTTCTTGCTTGCAAATTGCCTTAACGTATTTTCAAAAAAACATCGATCATTCCCTATTTTACCCCCGTAGGGATAGAATATCGAAAAATCACTGATGTCTACATTGTAAGATAAACGTCTACAAATTTCAAGTTTCCATCGTCTGTATATTCACCTTTCAGCGACTTTATCTGTTGTAAAAAGATATAAAATAGCCAAGATCGCTTATAATCAGTTTTTATTAATGACGACCGGTTTCATTGATCTATGTAAGCATCATCAGGTCAAATAAAATATTTTACAAGGCCATAATCTGTAAAAGGAGAAACGAATATTTAAAGCATGCAAGTCATTATAATAAAACGAGAAGATACGTCAAATAAATCCATAAGAGCAAGATCGGGCATATTTAGAGATGAGACATACCTTGTAATGTCAAATAGTTGTTATATAAAACGATTTACAGTGCATAAGTGCACTAAGTCATTATAATAAAACGTAATTAACACAGTGAGTGACAAAAAGTTTGCTTTTATCACTCACTGTGTTAATTACGTTTTATTATAATGACTTAGTGCACTTATGCACTGTAAATCGTTTTATATAACAACTATTTGAGATTACAAGGTATGTCTCATCTCTAAATATGCCCGATCTTGCTCTTATGGATTTATTTGACGTATCTTCTCGTTTTATTATAATGACTTGCATGCTTTAAATATTCGTTTCTCCTTTTAACAGATTATGGCCTTGTAAAATATTTTATTTGACCTGATGATGCTGACATAGATCAATGAAACCGGTCGTCATTAATAAAAACTGATGATAAGCGATCTTGGCTATTTTATATCTTTTTACAATAATATAAATAGATCGCCTCCTATAACATAAACCAACTCGACTTTATCTGTCTTTTAGAAACGAATGGAGATCGCGAAATTTCTTTCTTACGCTTTGGCATCTTTCTTGGTAGGTTTACTTTTCAAACTATAATATGCGCATCTTTTTCTTTATTCGTACGCTTATTGCGGAAAAAGAACTGAAGAATGCGCATCACGTTTCGCTATATATAACCTCTTTGCTATTGCAGTGTCAAGTCATCGCTGGTCTTCAGTCCGAATTTTATATAAGCTGACGACTTTCAACCACTATATCTTCCACCCTCTTATAGCTATCGACTTGAAACTGCATTGGTGTACAACGGGAGACTTTGTACTGCAAGAGATCGTTCGTCTTCATTCCGTAGTTTTTGCTGCAGAGAAAAATATTGACACCCATGCGTAGAATTTTACAGAAGTCAGTAACTTTCAACTCCCGTATCTTCCACCACCTTACCGTTATGAACCCTCTAACACCAAAATGTACAATGGGGCACATATACCTACTACCACATACAAACACTATTCGTTTGCAATGTGAATTTTTGCTGCAGATTGAAATATAGGCACAAACACCTCAATTTTTATGTATATTAAGATGTATTGAATATAAGGAGAGGTTTGAATTAAAATTTGTGCTGTACATAGTAAGCGGAAGGTACAAACTTCGAATCCCGGCCATAGCACAAATTTTAATTCAAAGCCTCTTCTTATAATCAATGTCTTTGATATAATGAGACAATGTATGTCACCAGGTATAGAATTATTGTTGATATTTTTTTCAATTCAGTCTGAGGAACAAGGCGGAATTGTCCCTATTCACGTTCTTTGCTGGGGTACTTTTCGAATATAGGAGAGCCCTGGTAATTTGATCCGCATTTCACAGGGACCAATGAGGCAAAATTAAAGTATGTGGTGTAGAGGGAGACGTGCTTTAAGACAGTCCGTGTAGCCGCATTGTCCGTACGCCTCTCCTGATTTGCAATAACTTGTATAATGTTCAGTTCATATAGTATTATTGCTACATCTGACTGGCCAACACAGTTAGCTACATCAATGCAATGATCATACAATTAACATACTGTACTAAAGGTTTAACTTTTGTCTTCACTATTGACAAGTATGTTCCCAACACTAATAATAAATTTACAACAAAATGTTGAAATCCTACACGGTTGCTGTGCTCATTTATCAATTCGGGACTGTTTCACAAAAACTTGAAATAAGATCAGTCTTAAGACAAACTAAGAAAGTATATCAAAAAATACGAACTGTAAAGAATTAACACTCTCCTCTGTCAACATAATGGGTACATAAAATTCAGAAAAAATGTGGAAAGGTCTGCAATTGAACTTCAAAGATACGCATTAAAACATAACCGAAAAAAACCAGTAGTATTTGCCAAGAAGAAACCGAAATTTAAGCGACAGCATAGAATGTTCAAATTTTTGTAAAACTAAGGGACAGGTCTGCTTTCGTCATCAGCCCTTACACTTAAAACCTACTAAAATCTACGCTTAGAACAACAGACCAATTCCTAAGGGAGAGTCGAAACTTCGACCGTTCAATATGTTGCAAGGTGCCTTAGACCAGACGGCTATTCTACGTCGCCGCAGGCAAGAAAGGAGCAAGAACGTTTTCGGGCAACCTATTGTCCACGGCTACACATAGAAACCATCGAAATATGAAAGCATGGGGAAACTTTTGACCAAAAGGTAGACGTTCTGAAACTCACTGATACGCGGACAGTGGCTTTGCAGTATCTAAGGATAATTTTTATCCTTGACCCTTACTCGCTAGTCTACAATGAATTATCTGCCTTTCAGAATTAATAAATTATGGTCAGTCTGCATTTGCAAATGAAAACATTTGCAGTTAAAAATTAACCTTGAAATCTCTATGCTTTCGTTACACAATTTATCTGAAACCTCCCTATCCATCCAGGTTTCTTACAACTGTAATACATTTTCTCTAGATTCGCAGCCCTTGTGTAGACGATTATCCGCGCAAAAAATCTACCAAGATGCAAACTCATTCCATCCTTTCTCCAGTGTATATTCTTCTACTATTTTCTTTCTTATTCTCATCAGATCAAATTCAAATGTTCAAATGTTTGTAAATCTATCGGACTCAACTGCTGGGTTATTAATTCGTAGCTTACAAAGTCCTTAAACTAAGGTAAATTAACTAGGGTCAACACAAACACCCATGCCCGATGGGGGGGGGGGGGGGGGGAGGGGACTCGAACCTCAGACGGCGAACGGCCGCGCGCACCACAGCACGGCGCCCCATTGCGCACGGCTAATCCGCCGGGACCTCATCTGATATAAACTTTAATCTCGCTGATGTTTTATTAATTATACTAACACAGTAAGTATCGATACTATTTTGTTCATCATTGGATGAAATCCGTGGAATGCCACAGCACTGAACAGGTAAGATTTTATGGTCAGTGCCCTGATGTCAGGGTTTAACAACTAAACAAAGCAGTGTCAATCGAAGTAGGTGCCTTGAACTGCTGTAGACCCTTTGAGAAACTCGGTATTACCACGCTCTCCCATAGAAAACGAGAGAAATAACTGAAGTAAAAAAGAGTTCTGAACTTCCTTTGTATTTTATCACAAACAAACACGTTGCTTAGTTCCCCAGCTGTCCGCCGCGAGCGCTATTGATCTCGGGCGAGGTGCTGCCATCTCTCGAGAACGGAGCACACTCGCCGGCAGGCATCAAACCTTTCGGCTTTCTTCCCATGGAGTAACAAACATTCACTCTTGTAGTTGCGTTATATAATACAGATGTTGTTCTATATCGTTGCACAACGAGGGTTACTAGTGACAAGCTGTACGGAGTAAATGACGAAGTGTTTTAGGAAAAATACAACTACGGAGGTGGTAGTAATGCTTTAGGTAAGTCATTTTTGTTGTGTAGGGACACTAAAATATTGTTGTTTTTAATGCAGTCTTAGTGTTTAGCTGAAATACTAACGATAGAGCTACATAAATGTGGACCTTATAATGATGGAGCCATACAATAAAACAAAAATGAGTGAAATAAAATGCAATAAAAATTTGTTAGTAGTAAACTAGGGAGGTTAAATTTCATTTCACATTTGTGTAAATTACGAGTGAGCACTTCATGCACTTATTACTGCATTGAATACAGAGATTCAAAGTTGCGTCATTCTACTATGTTTACGGCTTGGATCCAATTACTGACTTAATTAATGATATGAATCGATATATACGAGAAAGCTCATTTGCCCTTTCCTCTTTGTCGACAGCTTGTTCTATCGTTAGCTAACCTGATTTAACTGCTCTTCTAGGTATGGCAAGAGTATTGGATTCTTTACATGAATAACTTTGCATTACTCACACGTAAACTCTCTAATGGATTAGCCAATTTGAATTTTTTGTTTTGTTTTTGTTTGCTTTAATGTGGGGTTGGTTTAGAAAAAAACAGCTCAAAAATCGAAGAATTCTAAAATCGAAAGCCTATTACCCTTTGAAAGGCAACCTGCCAGATGCAACTGTTTGGGGGCTGCAGCAGTAAGAATAAAAAGTGGCTCACTGGTACTGCTTTGATGCATCGTAAAGTTAATACGTGGAAACAGAAGTGCCGATTTTTAATCTTATCTCACTTATATTTAAAGTATCCCTTTACGTGTGTGTTTGTTTGTTTGTTTGTTTCTTTGTAGCTCATACAAATCCGCACTTGACCTTCAGAAGAAGAGGAAGGTCACTCGCTGCATAAATTTTCTTATGGTGGATGGCGGAGGATTCTTTACTTACGGAGACAGAGTATGTATGTATGTATGTATGTGTGTATGTTCCAGATGTACAGATGACACATTTAAAGCGAACATTCCACGCTATCAAACGATTATCTCTGTGGGGGTAAGAAACATAGACTGGCAAAAAATTCAGCAGATACGACGACATGACTGAAATTCGCGATAATCTGCCACATAATACATCTCCTCCTGCACCACTCGATCGATTTCAACAAAACTTGGTATACATACTGCTTACCGTCAGCTACCAGTCGATTTGAGGTGAAGAACTACCCAAGCGCCACATTTAAGAGGGGTCCTTGATGAAATTGACAAAAAATGTTAATTTTAGATTTATTATTTATATGCGAGTACAACTCACGGACAAAGCTCCTAAAGTTTCAATGTTGAAATCGCATCCGAAGTGCCTGGAAAGTAATTAAAATTGTGACGCGGCCTCCTTTAGAAGCAGCACTTAAATACCAGCTCAGTGAACAACGATCCTTACATTACTTCCAACCAAACATCTGCGGCATACATTTAGAAGACCGTGATACATACTCTATTTGATTTTGTAGATCATCTTTGACTCTGTTCCGTATGTTATAAACAATTTATGAACTATCTGCATCCTTATTGACAAAGCAATTCTTTTATTGCCCTGTGATACTGATGGATATTTATACAAGTGTTCGATTCTTTCTTCATTCAGTTATGACACGTTCACAAAGAGTGTATAAAAATAAAAATAAATTAATACATAAAATAAATAAGATTAAATAAAAATATTTAAAAAACTGGATAAACTGCGTTTGGTTAAGTTGCTGAATAGAAAACGTAAGAAACAACGACAAACCAGCAATGAGATTACGTCTGAAATAAAAGTATCTGCTCTTCTCTGCAGCTCTATAGTCAGTTGAAGACTTGGTAAAGGAAAGAAGACAGACAACAAGAAACCAGAAGAGAAGGGAAAGACGACCCAAAGTACAAATGTGGTTCCTTCTGAAGACGTGACATATGGAAAAAAATTTAAATTGCGTATCCAGAAATTTTTTTTTAAATTTATGTACATTTTCCTCCGATTCTATGAATGCTAGAATTATGAAATTTTGTACACATATTTCAATGAACCTAATAAACACTGTCTCAAGAGCCAAGTTTGAAATTCCGATTGCAAGCTAAGATATGGGGTAAAATACTTGAAATTTTGCATGAATTTAAAATTGTACTTGTTGAATTATGTTAAAAATATAAAAATTCTCCTATTTTACATATTCCAAAAACCTCATGTGTGAAGCTTACAGCGTATAAAGAGATGAAACAGATTTTTTTTTAGAAATCTCTTGAATACTTTCTGAGATTAAGACTTTAAATTTCATTTTAAAAAGTTGAATATATAATCAAAGGATTTTATGTGTTACTTTAATGTAAAGAGTGGTACAAAATTTCGTTGACATACCTCAAAAACTGAGGATTTCGTGCATTTTTAAAATAGTTTGTGATTGTCATCAACGTCTCCCCTCAAGGAAATACGCCAGGTGCAACGAGACGTGCGAAAACCAGCTACATCACGAGAGTGAGAGCACTCAGCGACTGGCAACTAACTTTAACCATACTTTTTCTACTGAAAACTCTAACATAACGCAGGGAAAGAAATTTATCGCTTTCATCTTTCCTGCTGTTCACGCAGTAAGAGTGCGTCATTTAGGTATTACCTTACGATTTATTACTTATACAATACTAAATTGATTAGCAATATGTTTTGGCGGTAGCATACACTTATACTACTCTATCTGCCTTCGATATTATTTCATAGTAAGACACATATCTCAATGTTTAATCCGACTGCATTCGCAAGTCGCAACACATTACATAGAATTCAAATGTTCAGATGTTTGTAGAGCTGATGGGAGATAACTACGGGGTCATCAGTCCCTAGACCTTCAAACTACGTATGAACTAGCATATACTAAAGACAGCACAGCCGGCCACGGTGGTCGAGGGGACTGAGGCGCTTCAGTCACGGTCACTACGGTCGGGGATTCGAATCCCCCCTCGGGCATGGATATTTGTGCCGTCCTAGTCGGCATATTTCGAAGACTGCACGCTATTACTCCCGGGTATGTACATGGAAAATTGTACACTTCTGGCCATTAAAATTGCTACACCACGAAGATGGCGTGCTACAGACGCGAAATTTAACCGACAGGAAGAAGATTCTGTGATATGCAAATGATTAGCTTTTCAGAGCATTCACACAAGGTTGGCGCCGGTGGCGAACCCTACAACGTGCTGACATGGAGGAAGTTTCCAAACGATTTCTCATAAACAAACAGCAGTTGACTGTCGTTGACAGGTGAAATGTGTTGTGATGCCTCGTGTGAGGAGGAGAAATGCGTACCATTACGTTTCCGACTATGATAAAGGTCGGATTGTAGCCTATCGCGATTGCGGTTTATCGTGTCGCGACATTACTGCTCGCGTTGATCGCGATCCAACGACTGTTCAGAGATTTTGGAATCGGTATGTTCAGGAGAGCAATACGGAACGCCATGCTGGATCCCAACGGCCTCGTATCACTAGCAGTCGAGATGACAGGCATCCTATCCGCATGTCTGTAACTGATCGTGCAGCCACGTCTCGATTCCTGAGTCATCAGATGGGGACGTATGCAAGACAAAAACCTTCGACTCGAACAGTTGGTCCATGCTGCGGCAAACGTCGTCTATCAGTTCGGTGGCCATGTCTGCGGTCACCCTTGACGCTGCATCAGACAGGAGCGCCTGCGATGGTATATGCAACGACGAACCTGGGTGTACGAATGGAAAAAGTCACTTTTTCGGATGAATTCAGCTTTTGTTTACAGCTTCATGATGGCCACATCCGCGTTTGTCGGTGAACGCACATCGGAATTGTGTATTCGTAGTCTCCATACTGGCGTATCACACGGCGTGATGGTATAAGGGTTTCATTGGTCACACGTCTCGGTCACCTCTTGTTCGCATCGATGGCATTCTGAACAGTGGCCGTTACATTTCAGATGTGTTACGACCCGTGGCTCTACCCTTTATTCGATCCCTGCGAAACCCTACATTTCAGCTTGGTAATGCACGACCGCGTGTTGCAGGTCCTGTACGGGCCTTTCTGGATGCGGAAAATATTTCGACTGCTGCCGTGGTGAGCATATTCTCCGGATCTCTCACCAATTGAAAGCGTCTAGTCAATGGTGACCGAGCAACTGGTTCGTCACAATACGTCAGTCACTACTCATGATGAACTGTGCTATCGTGTTAAAGCTGCATGGGCATCTATACCTGTATACACCATCCAAGCTCTGTTTGATTCAGTGGCCAGGCGTATCAAGGCCGTTATTTAGGCCAGAGTTTGTTTTTCTGGGTACTGATTTCTCAGGATCTATGCATCTATGCGCGAAAATGTAATCATATGTCAGTTCTAGTATAATATATTTGTCCAATGAATACCCGTTTATCATCTGCATTTATCCTTGGTGTAGCAATTTTAATGGCCAGTAGTGTTTTATTATTGGAAGTACTGTGCAGGAGATATGACGTTACATTCGAGTCGCAAGGTAACGAAACTGGAACCGATATTTATTGCAGCAGCAGAAGAAGAGAGAGATTGACCAAGGTAAGAACAGAATAAATACTCAGCCGGCCAATTGCCGGAAACTGACGCCAGTACAGTAAAGATTTTGTACTGCGGCACGGCCTGTATGGTGGTAGCTACAGCGCTGGGGGCCTGTGGTATCGACTTCTCGTTAGCTGAATTGACAGTTTATTGTGAAAGCTTTTCCAGTCCCTCTCAGTATATTTTGTTTTAATCGCACGCCTTTTGGAAATGTGTTCGCTTTAATTCCAATAATTCAGTCTTTTAGAGGAATGACGTTTATTTTCACTCCCAGCTTTTGTCTGTTTCTAGCGAAGTGACGTTCCAAATAATATCAAAGGCGCGCTATTATGTTCACACCCAGATTCTGTCCAGAAAGTTAAATTGAATTACGTTATTTTTTACATACCAAAGTCTGACGTGTTCTGCTTTATGGCGGCGTTAACTGTCATGGCAACTGAAACAGTTAGCGTCTCCGGACTATTTATCCGATGTACGCAGAACGCAAAGCCACAAGATGAGTTCACATCCGGTATTAGCATTTACTTAAAGGGACATGATCATAATAAATGAACAACAATCATAATACATTATTCTGATGCAGAGATAAAATATTTTAATACGACTACAAAAATTTTCAACGTAGCGCAGAAGTCATTGAATTTTGGGCCCTTGTGTTAACCAACTGCACAGTGACTTTAGCGCCATACTGTATACAGGGTGTTACAAAAAGGTACGGCCAAACTTTCAGGAAACATTGATCACACACAAAGAAAGAAAATGTTACGTGGATGTTCCGGAAACGCTTACTTTCCATGTTAGAGCTCATTTTAGTATTTACGGTGAGGCTTCATTCCAACGTGATCAAATAGTAAATTTTAACCATCAACATGTGTGGGCTGACGAGAATCCGCACGCAATTGTGCAATCACGTCATCGACACAGATTTTCTGTGAAAGTTTGGGCAGGAATTGTTGGTGATGGCTTGATTGGGCCTCATGTTCTTCCACCTACGCTCACTAAAGCACGTTATCATGATTTCATATGTGATACTCTACCTATGCTGCTAGAACATGTGCCTTTACTAGTACGACACAACGTGTGGTTCATGCACGATGGAGCTCCTGCACATTTCAGTCGACGTGTTCGTACGCTTCTCAACAACAGATTCGGTGACCGATGGATTGGTAGAGGCGGACCAATTCCATGGCCTCCACGTTCTCCTGACCTCAACCCTTTTGACTTTCATTTATGGACGCATTTGACAGCTCTTGTCTACGCAACCCCGGTACCAAATGTAGAGACTCTTCGTGCTCGTATTGTGGACGGCTGTGATACAATACGCCATTCTCCAGGGCTGCACCAGCGCATCAGGGATTCCATGCGACGGAGGGTGGATACATGTATCCTCGCTAACGGAGGACATTTTGAACATTTCCTGTAACAAAGTGTTTGAAGTCACGCTGGGACGTTCTGTTGCTGTGTGTTTTCAGTCCATGATTAATGTGATTTGAAGAGAAGTAATAAAATGAGCTCTAACATGGAAATTAGGCGTTTCCGGACACATGTCCACATAACATATTTTCTTTCTATGTGTGTGAGGAATTTTACCCGAAAGTTTGGCCGTACCTTTTTGTAACATCTTGTATGTTGTTGTATCCGCGCCTGCAGTCTGTCCACCTTCAACACACCACTCGTCTGCGTTCTGCAGGTTGCAGTACCCGCAGGCGAAGGCCAACGATTGTATGTCATATATACCTCAAGAACGTGCCAACGAATTTGCGGGGTTTTTTTTTCTGTTTTTCCAGGAGTGCATATAGGAGCTGCAGCATACCACCAGCACTTTCGCAGGCTTCACCGACTGGCGGCGCTGCAATCTGGATATAGATGTTGACGCTAAATCCGGGGGAAGACATGGTTTAACTGCTAATCCTTTCCGCAGAACATACTAATTTGCATATCTGTGAATATATTTCTAGTCTTTGATGACCACGAGTGCAATTTAAGGGTAATATAGCTACTGAACCTGTTCTGAGTGCAGATGCCCCGAGTGGTGTGTAAAATGGACTCGGACACTGCGTCAGTAGTGTTAAGTTAAATATTTATTTAGATACGACTGGCGACTGCTAGGGCAGTCTGTGGAGTTGCGATGCTACTGTCTCCGGATGGTGTACTTGTTCTTTGAGTAGATGCAGCTAAAAACACACGTCAAGATCCACGTATTGTAAGGAGAGCAGATAGAGAGGGTTTGTGTGAGATCACAGGGGAATCGTATTTTAGAAATTCTTTATATTTATGGTACATGAATTTCAGAACGTAAATAACAGCCAACGCAATTCGACGCAACTCTAAAAAATCTGGAGAAAATGGACTTTGGTAATTATTAGTACTTACGTGTACTTCGCAAAATTTCACAGTTACAGCATATAGGTGTAACTCAGGTGGTAACGTTCTGGCCTCATGATCATAGGAGTCGGTGCTCCGAATCCCACTGAGAGAGATATTCTTTTCGTTTCCAAATTCAGTTACATAAAACATTTTGGACTCTCTAACACACGTCTTGTGATAGTTTTTGTTTATGTTCTGTATACGAGCTGATAACCTTGTCGTCAAGTAAAACGATGGTTTAGTAGGTTAGCTGCTCGGAAGGCCATTAGTAGCTAAGGAGATTGTGGTGTTACCCCACATTGTTTAATTTCGCCGTGTTTTTATAAATGTTCATTTCTTTTCGTATGGCCTGCCGCTGGCATTCCATACAGTTTCACTGAAGAGCACCCCGGTACACGGAAGCCAGCAGTGTACCGGCCGCGACAGATGGCTGCCTGACCGTGAGAAGATGGCTGCAGTGCGCGCAGGCCGCCCGGTGCTTTCCGGTCGTCAGTATGGCGGGTGTAGCAAACGTTCAATTTCATTTATTTATTATTTACAGTTTATTTTTCGTAGCTCCATCACTATGACAGATTATGGCCATGTTCGATGGTATTAACTACAGTCTTCTTATTAATTGAACGTACAGTTTATTTGAAAGATTTTATATTTAGAAAGTGATGTCATATTGTCTGCTTTGGACCAGCCAGTGGTGTGGAGGCTTTTAGAACTAAGGCGCAAAGTAAGAGCTCGGTTTCCAGTGGTAGTTTGTGGCGGGCCTTTGGATAGGCGCCACATATGTAGAGGTGTTCTTCTAAGAGAAACAGCGGAAGTGTTATCCGCCTGATGATATTTTCATTGGTGATCCTCAAGTGCTCTGACAAAGTGTATTTGCGTGTGGTAGCCTTGAGCCAGCATTTTGTAAACTAAGCGAGCTGTTGCTCTGGCGATAGTGAGAGAATACGACACAATTGTTTTAGTGGTAGAGTTGCATCAAATATTCAAATTTTAATAATTACGTGCTCATCAGATAAACATTTAGATACCGCGAGATGATTGATGATATCTGTGCATGTGGCTCAAAGGTTACATGCTACGCTGATCGTAATAAACAAAAGTTATTTCCAAAAGGCCGTTCTTATTTCAGGTAGGCAGAGAGTGTTTCCTTGCTACCAATTTCTAGCATCACACATCGAGAGCTGCACTACGTTAGAATCTGCGACCTGAGGAGAGGAGACGTCCGACGGGACTGAACATTTTATCAGGTACGCAATCCTGATCTGTTCTGGAGCGTGCAAGTAGGAGAGGACACTCGCCACAGAATAAAAGGAACTTTCAGTGGTAGTAGCATTTACTTAGAGTGTGGGTCCGCGTGTAAAGCTCGATTGGCGAATTAACCAACTGCTGTGTAAAACATGCATAGCTAGCATCCAGGAGTAAATAAACTTGTGTTACCAGGTCGTAACGTAGAACTAAAAGAAACTGTCCCTAAACGTTGCTAGGTACCCGCCGAGAGCATTATAAGATGACTTTCCAAACACACTCTTCAGAATATTGAAGCCAATACTGTAAAAAATGTAACTTCTGTTTTTGTACTGAAACCATTATTACTAACAGCCTTCTATAACATATATAGAAAATTGCGAATAAACAAAAATACGTGCGAGTTGCCGGTCGAACAAATCTGGGTTTAGGGCGATCAACTCTCTCGTATTACACGGGTTATTCCGTATTATAACATTTTTTTATTTAATTCTCGCGTCTGCCATATTATCAGCGTGTTTCACCTGCATATTTCGTCAGTGATCATTATAATAACCCATAACCCCTGAGGTACTATCGATAGCTGAAAGTCTCTCATCGACGAACCTAGAAAACTATTATGGCGTCATTACTCGCCACAACTCCGACGGTGTACACACTTGGTCGCGCCACTTCCTGAAGAGACGGTAACTTGCTCGATGGTACTCAGACCGACGAGAGCACCTCCAGTCTCGTTGTCTCCCTGCCTGCTCCACGCGCCTACCAATAGCAAGACAGCGGATCGCCAACATATGCCGGCTCATCACAGTCACGACAGTACATGTGATAATAAGTGTGTGTTCTCGTCATAGTTTACTGTCTCCCATGAGTGTTATTTTTATCTACGAGTTTTAATACTACATATACAGGGTGTCCAGAAAAGGGCTTCCTGATTTCAAAATTAAATATCTCGAAAACATAGGTCGATTGAGGAAGGCAGTAAACGGTATGTTTATTGTGAAAGCTGTAAGAAGTTTATACAGCAGTGTGAAATAACAGTTACAAAAGCTGCTAACAGATGGCGCTGTACGCTGTACAGCTCATATCAGCATACATAAGTGAAATAATCGTATGAAAACACTCTTTGCAAACAATCACATCACAATGTTTTCAAAATTTTCACCATTGGCACTACAGAGGTGGCGCAAACGAAAAATGAAATTCTCCATCACATTTCGTAGTGTCTCAACCGAAATGGATTCATATGCCACAGAGATCGCCGATTCAAGCTCGTGCAGCGTGGCAGTATGCTTAGGGTAGACCATGTCTTTCACTGTGCCCCACAAAAACAAAAGTCACAGGGAGTCAAATCCGGTGAATATGGAGGCCAATCCATGCCCACACCAGTAAATTTGGGATATTCCAAAGCAATGACTCGATTCCCGAAGTATTCCTCAAGAAAGCGAAACACTTGTTCGGTCCGATGTGGTCGGGCTCCATCTTCCATAAACCATTCAGTACATGGTCGATCCTCTAACGCTTGCTGTGTGGCGACAAATTGTTCCAAAATTGCAACGTAACGTGCACCAGTGACCGTTTCTCGAATGAAAAAAGGGCCAAAAATACATCTGCTGCATACTGCAGCCCACACAGTAACTTTAGGAGACTGCAGGGGTTTAGCTTCACACTAATATGACTTTTCGGAACCCCCAAAATCGCCAGTTCTACTTATTCACGTGTCCATTAAGGTGGAAGTGTGCTTCATCTGTAAATCAGATGCAGTCAACATCAAATCCTTCACTACCAATCATTGTGAGCATCTGATTAGCATAGGCAATCCTTTGTTGCACAGCTCGTACGGGTATGGCCTGGTGCGTTTGAATTTTGAATGGAAACATGTGTAGGCTCTTTCTCAGTATTTTCTGCGTACTGGTACGCTTGAAACCAATCTCAGATGCAATTCTACGGACGGATGACATTGGATTTCGCAGAATAATTCCAAAAAATGTGGCGATATTTTCAGGTGTAACTGCGGTTTGCTTGTGGCCAACATGCCCCACTAGATCATCAGTTACGCTGCCTGTTCGTTGAAATTTTGCGAAGAGCGTACGAATGTTTTTCGCATCGGATCCTTTTGGAACATTAAATCGTGCTTGAAAACTTCGCCTTGTTGCCGCAGGACTCTCTTCTAACCTGTGGTAGTCTAGCACGAGGAAAACGCGTTGTTCAATGGAGTACATGGTTTTAATCTCTTCCTTCGATACGCTAACCTCCTTTCACGTTTCAATAGTGAAACTTATCGCTTCGGATCACTATTTATAGTAGGCATTATGTATGGCGATTAGAGCGCCATCTGTTAGCAGCTTTTGTAACTATTATTTCAAACTGCTGTATAAACGTCTTACAGCTTTCACAATAAACATACCGTTTACTGCCTTCCTCTATCGACCTTTGTTTTCGAGATATTTAATTTTGAAATCAGGGAGTCCTTTTCTGGACACCCTGTATGTGAGTCTTAACTACAGTGGCTATTTTAATGTCTGAATGTGTTTTAACTGCTCTGTTTTGTCAAATCTCCATTTTTACCACCTTGTAATGTTTTAAATTTTGCGTTTAGTTTTCTCCTTGTATGTTTTAAATCTGCCTGTAAAAGTTTTTTTTTTTTTTTTTTTTTTTTTTTTTTTTTTTTTTTTTTTTCTGTCGGGCGAAGAGCAGCAATGAAGCTGTTGCCATCCTGCCACCACGACAGTCAGTCAACGAGAAAAGAAGTCCGTACCAAGCAGAGCTAGGAGCGCTGCTGTACCAGGAGAGCAGACTTCGTTAGCACAAACCGGAACAGTATAAGAGTCTTGTTGCTACATTGCAGAACCGTGTTCTATGTAATAGGAAAGAGTGTACCGCATGCATGTCACATGAAAGTTGAGTATTATTCCCAGTTGTAGTAAAATTATGAGGACTAATCGCTTCTTTCAGTTGCAGACCTTGTCCACATCGTAGAAAGTCGTAGGCCATCTCCCGGACCTACCGGTCACAGTGCCGCGCAAAAAGTGTGTGTCGAAAGAGACTTTACAACTTCGAAAATTAATATAAATTTATTAAAAGAGGTACAGAGATGGTTTTAGTGTTATTTCAGAGGGAAACACATAAAGTTTTAAATCGCGTAGTTCGCTAGTGCAGAATCGCATCCCACCAAGCGCTAACGGCTAGAGCTCTTAAGTACCCAGGCTGAATCGTCCGCCATTTTTCGCCAACATGGTTGAAATCGCGCTGCACTAACAGCGTGGAGGCCTGCCATCTTTCACAAACGATTTCGCAAAAACTAATTGGTTGAAATATTTAATTTTTCCGCTACTTAAATCTTTGTATTTCAGCATTGTGACGAAATGCTCATCATTTCGTTAATAGTCATAGTAAATAAGATATTTGTTTCGAAATAAGAGACTGCGCTACCTTAGGAAAAGTTTGCAGTAAAAACTAGAGGCGGATGAAACGTTCCTGATGGAATGAATTTTATTTTCGACTTAGGAGGAGATCTTTACCTTTCTCTCATACCGCTAAGCTTTATTTTGTTTGGCGCACTCATTTCCGATGGCGATAAGGCAAGAATGAATCATTGCGTATCTCATACACGATTAGAGGTATCAAAATGTTATTTTGACAAATAACACGCAAAGAGGGGAGTATTTCGCCACATAGTTACTACGCAAATGTTCACTAACCGTCGCGTTATTCAAGGAAATATATAGTTGAAAAATGAAAAAGAGTAAAGTTAGTGATTTGTTATTCGATTTACAGATACTCCTTTGACACTAACAAATTTTTTTTCTTCTTGTGCAATGTGTTTCAGAGCCACTACACCATTTCCAAAACCTAATAGGAGTTAAATTTCCTTCAGTTTAACGCCTAGCAGTAACAGAACGGGAGTTACTAGATCTAAGAGGATTTTATGTGGGAATACTGGAAAATAACAAAGGATCTCTTCACCAGCTAACGAACTGACTTTTTCTCATTTCCTCACACAATAAAGCACTCTGTATTGAGATATTTAAAAATATCCTTTTCAAATAACTGAAAAATTGAAATTGAATATTACATAGAGACACAGCACTTTTGTAGTGTGCAACTATTAAATTTAATGAGTTAAAAGAAGTCAGTATCAGTATCTTTAAGTATGAATGTTATGTAGTAACATGTGTCTAATTATTAGGAGCTCTAATACGGAACTAGACGGGCAGGCGGATCCCAGTGCGTCATATTTAGCTGACATTGGAGAGGATGAAAATTTAATATATTTTCAACATTTCATTTGTTTAATGTTTTCACCTAACTTCAACAGAAAAAAAGTTCCTCGCATGTCGAAAATTCCGTAAGTCGTCAGAAAGTGCATGTTCGTAAACTATCAGTATATGCTGTTTATAAATTATTTCCATAAATAAGACTAAAATGAAAATGTAGTGTAGTTCTTATCGAACACATTGATGAAAATTTCACGTTGATACAGTGTGTAGTTTGCGAGTACGAGCGAGTTGAATGAAACGCGAGGTAACGCGTGAGCTTGTCCGGAACGTGGCAACTCCTACAGCTTGGGTAAAAAATGGCGGACAGTTCAGCTCGGGTTTGTAGGAGCCTTACTAACGGCAGTTATGTTGAAGATGGTTTTAGTGTTGTTTCAAAGGAAAACACAATGTTTTGACTCGCGCAGTTCGCTAGTGCAGAACTGCGTCGCAACAAGCGCTAGCGGCAGTTAAGGATGGCTATCTTCACTGGGCCCCAGCGTGCTAGCTGTGTGTTTTGGCTTGAAGAATCAGTCGGCGTCAACAGTTCAGCGCAAATTTCGTACCAAGTATGCTAAAGATTCTCCTAGTAGGCCTATAATTTATGAGTGGCATAAATATTTTGTAGAAACGGGGTGCTCAGTAAGTCATAAGAAAGTACCAGGTCGTCCAAACACTTCTGACGAAGTCGTTGAGCAAGTGAGACAGAGTCATCTCAACAGCCCTACGAAATCGACCCGGCGTGCATCTCGTGAACTGCAAGTCCCACATACAACAGTTTGGCGTGTATTGAGAAAACGTTTGCATTTGAACCTGTTCAGATTGTCACATTTACAAGTAATACAGGTGAACGTTTTCTGTGCCTTGAACGAGAAGAAAATGTACGGCCTCCCTTTTACTTATTTATTTAATTAATTAATTATTTATATATATATTTGAAGAACGAACCATCAACGGCGTAGTATATATGGATATGTTGCACCAATTTTTGGCACCACCGATCGATGACGACGGAGAACGAAATGTTTACTTGATGCAAGACGGCTCATCACCACACTATCTGACTGACGTCCGGGATTTTTTCAATGACCGTTTTCCACGTAAATGATTTGGTCGTGCTGCGCTAATTGCATGGCCTGCCCGTTCCCCAGACCTGAGATCGGTAGACTTTTTCTTCTGGGGCTTCATCAAAGATATGGTCTACGTACCTCATTTGCCGGCTTCTCTACCGGAACTTAGAGCAAGAATCTACGCCGCAGCTGAGCATGCTACATCTCCAATGCTGATGTGAGGTTGGGAAGAAATCAAACACCGATGGGATGTGTGCAAGATAACTAACGGAAGCCACATCCAACACTTTTAGCTTAAGGGAGATACTTGATGTGTTATCCTTTAAAACAACACTAAAACCAGCTCTGTACTTTTTTTAATAAATGAATATGAATTTTCAAAGTTGTAAAGTTCCTTTTGAAACATATGTATACTACTGTCGACTGCTGTTGACTTGTGTGTGGTGAAGAAGTATCGACAACTACCTATACGGAATAACTAAGGCAAAATTGCTGCCATGCCAAGATGCATCATTGCTGTTATCCTTGCCAAAGGTGGATGCATCGTCTATTTGGTGGTTGTTCAAACTGGACGCAGTGTTTGACTCTCGTACTGCGTCGCTGTCACGTAACTCAGCCTGGCTTTCGGCTGCCTTGTGCGTCATCCGCCGCATCGTTTGATCCTCCGATGACAGCAGGGTGACCGATGAGCCCTTTCCCGCCAGGGACGTTCATTTCTGCGTGCCCTTTCCATCACAATTACACCAAACGCACACTAGCATTAACTGTGCTTCGCGCACTAGTTGCTGCATAAACGAAAAAGTTGCCATACACACTTCGTTCTGTTCCCGGTGACGTCAGGTGTTTCCGTACTTAAAAGTTCACTGTTTTCGACGTACGTCTTGCGACATTTTTCCTTCACATGTTCCTAATTGTATCTGAAACCATCTCGGAATTCTAAATCACGTATTTGACTCCTGACGAATGAACTCTGGCTTAGAAACCTCGTGAATAGAGAAAATGAGACAGTAAATGACCGAATAACCGTCACTTGGTGGTATTAAGCAGTCCACATACATCAATATTCCGATACTACCTGTTCATAAGTGGACAGAAGACATGACGTTTCTGAGATATTACGTCAGCACGGTTCCTTCGAGGGTTTCAAGTCCCTATAGTACAGGATCGCCGTATTCATTGCTGCACATTTTCGTAGCTAACTACATTTTCTAATGGAATTTGCTTCCCTTCCCCTTTCTTTCTCGGTGTACAATCAGTTCCACTCACAGTCCCGGATAAATGACGCAGAGTTAAGTTACAATTCATTAGATTGCAATGAAACGTTGGTGAACAGTTCACCGTATGCCCAAGTAGGTTCCTGACCCCCCCCCCCACCCCAAAACAAAAGAGCACGACTCATAGCTCAGGAGATATGACGTCATAAATGAGGCCACAGCGTGAGAATACCCAGATTCATGCGTTAATATTGGAAAATGGGAGTAGTAGGGGACCTGCAACGAAGTTTGCTTGTAATTTCGGACGTTTATGAAGCGTTTTGTAACTGATCCCCCTCACACACACACACACACACACACACACACACACACACACACACACACACACAAAATGAAGTTTACCCTCAACAGTTTCGCTGTAGATGCCGTAAAACTGTCGCATCAGGCATGACTTTGAATCAAATAAAGTTAGCATTACAGATCTGCATGTTACTATTTATCTTTGTCTGCAAGTATCCCTTAATGCTCTTGCTTCCAAATCAAGCAATATATTTTCTTAATCTCTAAGGACTGTCATTCACTCATTCACTGACTAAACACGAAATCTCAAAAACGACTTTACCTATGAAGCTGAAATTTGACAGGAATGTAATTTATAGGTTGAAAAGTCAGCAAAGAAAATATTTTGTGATAGGTACATGGTGGAACATACTTCTCCTACAGACTCACGAAATCTACAGTTTCATTCCGATCTTCACGAAATTTCCAACGCTTGACCTAGAAAACAAGAGGAAGGTCACCGTCTACCTTAAGTTTCATACGGTGCATGGGGGAGGGTACTTTGCAACATAAAAATGGATCCCTAAATACTTTGGTCGCACCATAACTTGAGAACGGCTCGCCCGATTTCACAATTTTTTTTTTTTTTTTTTTTTTTTTTTTTTTTTCAGATTAAGGGTAGTATGAAATAAATCTGGAATATTTGAGAACAAAAAAGTGAGTTTTTCGAAGTTGCCCCGCGTTTCTATTGCATACAAATCTATTGTTTTGTTCCGATATTGATGAAATTTGCAACACTCTACCTTAATAACAGGAGGAATGTCACTGTCTGTATAAAATGTCATTCGGTGCATGGTGGGAGGTACTTAACTTACAGAATTTTACAAAATGCATAGTTTTGCTCCAATCATTACGAATTTTTGCACACATGACTTTTAAACCAAGAGGAAGATCACTGGATACAAAATGTTTGTATGGTACATGACAGAGGGTAGCTTGCAGAATACTTTGCCGAGAGAGGGAATGTTACCTTGTTCCTCTTTGTTCACTTTAAAATTAGGGTCGTCCGGAATGGCTGCGTGGTCTAAGGCGTCATGCTACTGACTGTGCGGCCGGTCTCGTTTGATGTGCGATTCCTCCCTCGGCTATGGGTTGATGTGTTACCCTTATTGTAATTCTGTATCTATAGTTCGTACGTCTAGGGACTGATGACCATAGGAGTACGTCAAAGACAAGAACATACATTAAATTATGTGCAACAGAATTATGAGGTCTAGCCATAAGAAAGTTGGATGGTGTGGACGAGTGCTCTGAGGCGCCTTGCTGCGGAGCGCGCGTTTGCTCGCTGTCAGATGTTCGAGTCCTTCCTTGGGCATAGGTGTGTGTGTTTTCCTTTAAGTAGTTTGTAAGACGAGGACTGATGACCAAAGCTGTTACGTCCTTAAGATTTACGAATATGTGAACATTTTTGAAAAGTGGACGCATCAGACTCGCACAAAATAGCAGCAGCATGCAACGGTCAACATTCATGCCCCCTGTTAATAAGGGTAATTCACCTCATCTTGTAACTGAATCATCATTGCGCAAATATAGCTGCATCTGAAGTTGTACGGTGCAAAGAAATCTTCGGAAGGGGGGGGGGAAGAGAGAGAGAGAAACTGTGCCCCTTACGACTGTACGTGATATGTATTAGATTACCAAACTAAGCTCTATTGGCCAAATACATTTTACACGTATTGAGATATATACAGCTCTGTTCAAGAAATATGGCTCGATCTAGTCCCAGGTTCGAACCGTAAACGACTGCTTTCATGTTCAGCAACTAAATTAGCTGCAAATAATACCTCGTACCTCTGATCCTTCAATCAGACACTCCATGCGTAGGGTACCATTTCGGAAACAATAATAAAGTATAAAATAATGATAAAAGATTAATTAGTATAAGAAGTTTTATTCTACTATTTGAAAATATTTTAGGCAACGACAGGTAACTCAGTTCCATAATTTTTATTCAAACTCATGTTTTGATCTATAGGAATTGATCTTACATTAACAGGAATAATTAATTAGAAAGAGCTCCATGCGCTCATGACTTTAAGAACTCATCTAGTATGCTCAGAAATACTACCAACAACTGCCATCCACTACAGTGGACGCTATGTGCCATAGGGGTAAAATTTTGAAATACTATATTCTCAAAAGTTTATTTGCTCATTTCATCTAGCTCTAGGCTATATTCTAGCCAAAAATGCAAATGAAAAATAATCGCACTGACGTGTTTTACGGTCCACTTTAGATTTGTAGTTTTATAAGATATTGCAAATATTTTGGATCAAACTAATAATCTAAACAATAAAAAAAAATTAACAAGTGTCTGAAACCATTTAAGGAAAAAACATTTAGGTAGTGGCGGGTTCCGAACTACGTCCCACGCCTAGCCCACTACGCTACGGATATCCATCAAAAGATGTAGACACTAGATTACCATTTATCGTACGAAGAACGATGTGTTTCTGTTAATTCCTCAGTGTGACATTGCTTTGAAATGACAACGAGTAAGTTACAATAAAAAATCATTAAAAACGCAAAGAATGTCACGTGACATCTCAGGACGGCAGGTTTTCGTTAATTCAATGGAGGGTGTCAAATCTCCGTTATTTTAGCAAATATGTCTCAAACGATACGAGATATGAAAAAAACATAAGGCAACAAAGTTGTGGAGAATTTTCTCCTCTGACCATTAGGTTATTCAATTTTCGTGTCAGATGAACGGTTCTTTTGCAATTACAATTATATTACAAACGGCTTTTTTGGTATTACTACCGTATTTTTGGTTAGAAATATTTGAAAAAAGGTGGTTCTGGTCTCTGGCGGCCTACAATCATGTTTGTAAAATTTGGTGCTGATC